>JAKTQV010000008.1:0-600000 GCA_030559045.1 [Candida] mesenterica | reverse complement strand
CTGAGGAGTTTGGATCGAAGAGACGTGGTAGAGCAGAAGCTGAGAGAAGAGCAGTTATAGCACACTTTGTAAAAAAGGGCCCAGTTCCCTTCGAGAAACCAACCTTGTTTGAGGGTATTAGCCACGAGACGACGGTATTTAGAGTATTTGGAAGTGGTATGACTATGGATCGAATGCTGAAATTGTGCACTGAGTACAAGACCAAGCACGGTCTTAATTAATAGAGGTACAAAAAGTAGCTCGACAAGAGTACCAAGCTGATTCATACAGCAGGTGTCTTGAACTTGGCTGAGATCTCTTCTTGCTTTGGGAACTACGATCTTATTCCTTAATTTGAACTCTGACTTAATATTAAATAGACGATTCATATACAGAGCCTTATATAAATTGTGCCAAATAAAACTAGACAAAGGCTCCCAAAGATTGGCCCATTTTTATCTTCTGACCAAGAGTAAGATTGAACTTGAAGTTGGTAGGAGCTTCAAAGACTAAAACCACCGTAGAACCCAACTTAAAGCCACCGACTTCTTGGCCTTTTGTCAATGGGTAGCCTCCCAACAATCTACTAGCCTTGGTATAGGTGGCTTCGTAGACCGTATTTTTCTTCAACCTCTTCTTCTCAGCGGTGGCTGCGGCAGCTGCTGCGGAAGCTACCGAGGCCGAGTCACTCGTGGAAGCAGTGGACTCACTGGAGTCTAACAAGGGACTGTTTTCGTCCGTGACTGATGCAGTATTTGGAGATGAGCTCTTGGAGTATGCCTCGTGTTCGTATCTCTCGTTTGTTTTCAAGTCCTTGTCGAAGTTGACCACGATACTTCCCACGTTGGTGGCTCCGACCGGGATCATAGAGAAGAACCCATACTTCCAGTAGCCCAAAAGAGCAACTCTTTCGTTCAACACGAACAAACCTTGCAAAGTTTTCTGGAAGAACGGAGCCACCGAAAACAACTCTCCGATGAAATGACGTCTGAGCGTAGTGACCCAGTTTGTAGGCGAGTGGTAACGATGGTAATCACCTGGGGCAAGATAGATAACTGCAAAAAACAACTGTTTGTTGTTGCTCGAGCCGAGCAAGGACAAATCTTGCACCGAGGAAGGCGACAAGTTCTTAGCCACTGCCAACTCCTTGGCGATGGTTGCACTATTGACGGTCTTGTCACCATCATCCTTATATTCCAACTCGTTTAAGTGGTATGTTGCCTCCGATTCACCCCCGATGATGTCGTCCAAAGAGTACGAAATACCGTTGATGTTGGCGAATTCCTTGTGTCTTTGCATGATGGAGACATCTGTGTTGTCTTCTCCCGAGGAATCCTCGTCGTCTTCAAATTCAAGCAGCTGACTAGGGGCAGCTAGCTTCAGAGTGTTGAGCCCCAACAAGGCATCTATGGAATAAGTCATACCCTTGACCTGTTCAATCTCCCCGTTCTCGATGATTCCGAACTTCAACACCTTCCCGTCCGAGGGCGAGACCAATTCCGAGTCGCCCAACGGTCTGACCCCAGGCTTCAACTTTCTGTAGAAGAAGTCGGACAAGTTGGTGTAGGTAGACAAGTCTGGCTCGTCCATTTCGTCCAAGTTGACCCCGAACAATAGCGAGTAGAGTCTGTACGATGGGCTCCTCAACCAGACAGGCAAGTCGATCGAGTTGACCTGGCCCCACAACCTCGAGATGCTCTTCAAGGGCAAGGTAGAGTACGCGTACAAGTGCCACGACTGCGGCTTGATCTGGTACGGGTTTAAGGGAGTCCCGTCGTCTGCGTTCTTGTCGTACCTGATCTTCGCAGCGACACCACCCAACACTACAGCCAAAGAAGTTATGGTCCACCATCTGATGAACCGTCTACGCTGCTGTCTCTGTTTACGGGCCTCCACCGAAAAAAACCGGTTGTGGATGTTCTTTGTTTTGTTCTTCAACTTCTGGTTGGCATTCGAAAACAGTCTTGTTGATAACCTCAATCTGGGGAAGCGGATGTTTCTGTTGATGGGGTTGAGCTTCGAGCCGTTGGACCACGTCGAGTAGTACAACGCATTTCTCTTTGGACGCGGGATTTTTGGGAATTTGTAGTAGTAGTAGCTGAAGTACCTCTTCTGGTGGGTCTGCTGCTTCTGTATGGCGATCTCGGCAGCCACAGAGCTCGCTCGGGAGAGTGGTTGGTTGATATCCATCTTCTGCGGACCAAACATCAACGGAGAGGGTGAGTACCTCATAGCCAGTCTTGCACTATTAACGGAGTGGAACGGCGACTGTCTATAAAGCATGCTATGTCTTATCGGTCTTACAACGTCTGGTCTTTCAAAGAAGAGTGTTATGTATTCTTTTTTGAAAAAACTCGTATTGTAAAACTTTTCTGAAAATCCCTCTACTGAGCCATTAGTCCTTTTTTTAGCGAACACAAGACAGTACTGGAAAATTGGTGAGAATCGAAGACCGCGACGGTGGCAGTGTTTGGCGACGAAGGACGTTCGTGTTGCGTGGAGACGACACTTGTTTACATCTACGGAAAGCTGGCACTGGACTGCTCCGCCATTATATACTTTTGGAGGGTTTTCAGCACCCGGCCAGGCTCGCCAGACAATACCTAGACACTTCTCCCAGACCCCCTCCTCTCGATTGAAACTAGCAGAAAAGGGGAATAAGGAACCAGGCAGTCGATCGAGAACCAAGTTTGTTACCCAAACAGGTATGCAATAACCTTTTTCAAGTGTTTTCTGTTTCTTTTGGTTTCGATCTTGCGGGCTCCACTTAGCTCTCGTGCGCTGTGCTGATTTATACTGCCCCATATGTAACAGCCACTTGGTGATCTTGGCAAAGTGTCGTGTGAAGCAGTGCAAAAGAGCACGTCTGGAGCCAACTTAAGTTCGTGTGCCGTTGAAAGAGCCTCAATTTCGTGTGCAATAATATCGGGTGTTTGCATCTCGTGTCAGCAAACCACAAAGTGTATTTACGAGCGGGCACCTCCATACAGATAAGGTCTTGGGCCTCGCTGTTCCATAGTGAGGACCACTCTGGAGAGCGACAAAAAAATCACATGCCAATGCTAAATACCAGTTGTTTGAGCTGCTCAACAAACTCAATGCTGATATAGTGCAAGTCCTGCGCTAGTAGCCTATCAGTGTATGCAAATATCAACCGGAGATTCCAGAGGTCCTCGACGCTGCCGGGGTTTCGGGCCATTTTGCCCAACTCCAACTTATCGTCAATTATATTGTAGATTCCGTGGGTGTTTTGGTGGTTGTTCCCACGGTTACTGCTGTTGCTGTCGTCTTGTTGGTTGTTGTTGGCCTCGCTGCTTTCAAACAATAGGAGCTTCTTTTCATGCGATTCCAACGTCTGGTTGAAAACCTCCATATCCAACACTTTCTGGAGATCTTGGCTGATTTCGATTTCCCCGTTGTCGATTTGCAACGACTTGTTCTCGTCGCTTAACAACGACCCGATACTCGACTGTAGCATCTGGTAGTTCTTCTTCTTGAACACAAATATCGTGAGCGATCTCTTGAAGATGTCCAAGTACTCACTATTCAAGTCAAAATCAATTTTAACCGCAAAGTAGTCGCTCGACATGGTCCTAATCGTCACTATTTCGTCCAACTGGGGCAAGAGGCACGGCGAGAGTGTCTCCTTGATGCTGCCATCTTTCAATTGAATACGAACAGGGATCTTGCACGGTTTGTGTGTGTTCACATCACGTACTACAAGACACCGCGGTTCAACAGAAAGTGCCCAGAAGTGCCTCAACGCTTGCAAATGAACCTCATACTCGCTGTTTCCATTGGGTGAAATAGGGTACATCGATGTGATCAAACTGGCAACCGCAAAATTGCTGTTGCTGAAGGCGTACTGACCACCACTTAAGAACAAAAACCCAAGTGCGGTGTTAATGGCCATGTAGTTACCATAACCCATGTCTTTCCCAGTATTGTGATGCAACATGCGTAGTCTTCTTAACGTATCCAAATCACCGCTTCCAGCCATGACAACGGACAAGCATAGTGCCAACATGTTCTGAATATTGGTAGCACTGTGGTGTGCGATCCTCTGATCATAGTTACCAGCTACCTTGGATGAAACAGTCATCATTATGTCGAGGTAATGTAACAATGTACGTTTGGCTCCTATGTCATGGCTCAGTGCATATTTAACAGCAATAGACATGCATGAACCTCCTAAGATATTGAAATATCCCAACTGGTCACTATCCAAGGGCTCACGGTGCCAGTTGGAGTATTTTCCAAGTAGCGAATTAGGGAATTGCAGCTCAATCCATTCGACTGTATTTCCAATTTGGTTCCACATTACCAAGTTCTTGGCTACGCATCGAAGCAAAAGGAAGTCCGGCCTGATGTAATCTAGCAACTGTTCGATGTCAGGAACTCTTAGCTTGTTGGCAATCGAAACATTTTCAGTCCTCATGTAGATGAATCCGAGAGCCAATATCGCACCGCAGCACGATTTGTCCAACTCTTGCACCGGTTGGTAATCCTTCATCGAAGTTGCCAATGAGAGCAACTTGTCCACTACATGGGTATCATTGAGACCACGCAAGTCGTCACCCTTACCCAAGTTAACAAATCCAAGTGAGATACCGGCAGCTAGACGGTAACCCTCATGGATTTGTTCGCTATCACTTTGATAGACTGAACTTGTCAATTGAGACAATAGGATCTCACTCATACGCCGGTGCTGGCTTTCCAAATACAAAAGCCCAATTCCAATTAGCCCTGCTGTTTGAACCATGACCGGGACGTTCAAGTCGTTCGCACCCTGAGGTAAAAGAGCAACAGCATGCACTGAAAGAACTTTGGTCAATTTGTTGTCCATTGACCCACGAATACTAGCTGCCATTCCTATCAATAGTCCCACACTAGTCAAAGGGTGCTTGGGCCCCAAATAATTGTAGATGTGCCATTCCTCCAATTTCTTCAAATGGCCGTTCAATCCTAGGCCCATTAAAAACCCAGCATGCTGTGCATTGAGCTCGGGGGGTTTATTGAATATGATCCAACTCCCTGAAATTCCCTTGGCCGCTCTATCAATGCTCAATCCGGATGATACACCATTGTGATAAGACCCCCATTCTGAGAAGGTCTGGTTAATGGAACCTTCAGACAAAATTATATTTGTCATAGTTGGCGCAATTAAGGTATTTAAGTTGAATTTGGGTATAGGAAACTTCTCTGTAAGCAACGGTTTCCTTCCAGCGTAAAACAAGGCTGCTCTACCAATTGGAATTGTGAGCGTCCTCAAGGCAACCAAAGATGCTAACTCTCGTTGTAATAATACCAAATCGTATTCACTAATATCAGAATCAGCAACAAGAGTAGCTGTCTGAGTCTTTGTTTGATGCAACAAAGTTGTTATTTCATAGTACCTTCTATCGTAGTCAAATATCAATTTGGTGATTCCAATTCTATCTGCCTCAGATTGGCCATCCCATGGAGAAATGGTTTCACTGCTGTCGATTATTTTCGATAAAACTTGGCCAATAGATTTAACTTCCACTTCTGCGGAAGAATTCACAGAGTAATCGTGTGGACTATCTGACAAAAACATGCTTAAGTCTTTCCGCCCCACTAATTCAAGTGCCTTACCTGTCCATTCAAAAGCAGGATTTTCTTGACAGATCAGAATAGTTTCCTTCAATGGAAAGCATATGCCTGGCGGATACGTCTCTAAATCCCCTTGGGTGATGTTGTATTCGCACATCAAGTCAATAACCGCCGAAGGGCCATAGTTAGCTGACACTATCACTTCAAAAAGCTTTAGAATATGATGTGTCCTAGGCGTAATTAGCACATCGATAGAATCAGCTTCCTCTACCAACTGCGAAAATGTTAAGTACCTTATAATCTTGTCACTGAACAAGCTTGCTAGTGATTCAAACAAATTAGGAGGCAGCTCCAACACTAAAATAGACAAGAATCTAACTTCTTGGTCCACGTTACTCTTGTCTATCATATAATACTGTGTCCAAGAATCTGGCCAACCCATCCATGTAGTCAATTGCGCCAATAGAAGTGCCACCTCCAGCTGCTGCGCTTTTGCCATTGTGTCAAGTCTTAGTTCTTCCCTTAACAAATGCAAAGAAAGAGTTATGTAAGGGATTAAATCGGATAAGCTGTAGTTGACGTTGTAGGCTTCATGAAGATATTTTGCCTTGGACAATAGCCTCGTCACATTATTTTCTGTACATTCATAGCCTTCTTTGAATGGGTATATAATGGACAACAAGGTTATGACAAAGGCGTTCCATTCGTTTTTATCCTCATCTAGAGCGAGAGCTGCTCTCCAAAGCATCCACACGGTCTCATTGATCTTCGAGCCCGACAAGTATTTGAAACAATTCAAGCAACTGCGGACAAACGCATTCATAGGCTCTAATACAAACCTTATCATGTGGAACGCTCCACCTTTACTAGATATTGCCAATTTCTCATTATGAGATGCTTCAATTCCAGTTATAGGTTGTTCAAATTTTGTAAGGTCTATCTTGGGCGAGACTATATCGAGGAAAGGGTTCACTAGCCCCAAGAACGTGCCAGCATTTCCAGGAAGTCGCTCCAAAACAACCAAGATTCCGCCGAACTTGTCGTGGTTTAAGGGGTGGCAGTCAACGCACAGGATGGTGTAGCTAGTGTGCGAACGACCAGTTGACGGATATTTGAAGATATACACTCTGCACTCATTTCTCTGCTTGTTGAATACAGCAAGAGCCTCTTGGTCATCATAATGCAAGCCAAAGACTTTTATTTGCAGTACATCCTGGACTTTTATCGATAATGAGTCCACCTTGCTAAGAATCATGTCCTTTTTGAGAACGGGGTACTCGCCACCTTGGTGATGGCTACTGCTGTTGTTGGTGATATTATACTGATTCTTTTTCTTCGACAGGTGATCCAGAATCCCCGGATCTGTGCTCATTCTTGCAATTGAAGATACATCGGATAGAAGTGTACTTGTTCGTTTTTTTTCCATATTGACAGATAGCACATTCTGGTTTATGCTGCTGTTATTTGCATTGCTGGACGAGTCCATTAGAATCTCATCCTCCAATATGCGTGAAGGATTGGGAGTGTATGCTAACGATTGCTTCCTCTTGGAGTACTTCGGAGCAGAGCTGTTCATTCGTTTGGTGTTCCGCGTAGCTGATCGCACATGGTATATTACCACTGTAGATTCTTGAGTGTTGAACGTAGCGCATAGAGAATTTGTCTTGTTGATTCCCTTCTTGGGGAAGTAGAGTAATTCCTCATGTCTTGAAATGACTGAAGTGGAGGAAGTCGTGACGACCCTAAAGTCGCCTATTGGATCTACCAATGTCAAGAACTTGGAAGCGTTTAATTGCTGAGCCTGAGAAGAGTTCAAGGCATTCGGCTGATTCTGATCCTTTTCCAATACAAGACCCGACTCATACGCAAAGGCGTTCTTCAATGGGAATGGTAGCATCACTGAATAAACCCTTCCATCTGGGTAGTAGATGTGTGCTGACTTCCGCAAGCACACAGTCAAGGCGTCTCCAGGAGTCTCAACAATTGCACTAGTGGTGGTCTGGTTGTTTGGCTTGAAGGTTGTGAATGTGGCACTGACAATGTCGTCCTCGTAGCTCAACTTCTTGAATACGGTTGAACCTCGTAGCATCACCAATTCTCTAGCTGAGATCAACAATTGTCGATCCTGACTGAACAATTTGGCGGTGTGGTAATTGGTTGACGCTGAGTATGGATGCTGGATCTCATTGCTCAAGTCAATGACAGGCAACGTGAGACCTCGTGACATCTTCCGGCTGCTGTTGTAGGTTGATTTGGCTAAAGATTTGGTTGATTCAGCTGTGAAAACAAAGGCAGATTTCGCATCAACATATCGTGCGGCTCAGCTTTTTCGGGCCTGGATCAACTGACAGCACCAAAGGACCTTTTGCTTACGTTACAGAAGCGTCAGGGCCGTCACATTCACAGATACCTACAGCGTCCACGTCCAGAGTATGTCACTGTATTTTGGGAATATTTGTAACTACTTTGACGCAAATTCACCTACATTTCGTGTGCTAAATATACATTCTCTTAAACAGTTTATCGATAACTATATACAATTTTCTTGTTAACGTTTAGAAAGATCAGGAGGGGGTTCGGTATTTGGAACTTACTCAATGATTCTGGTGATTAAACCAGTACCAACAGTCTTACCACCTTCTCTGATGTTGAAACGTTGGTTGATCTCGATAGGAACTGGCTTGATTAACTCAGCTTCCATTTCAACGTTGTCACCTGGCATAACCATCTTGGAGTGGTCAACACCTTCTCCAGCTGGGAATCTGAAAGAAGCAGTAACGTCGGAGGTTCTGAAGAATACTTGTGGCTTGTAGTTTTCTCCGAATGGGGAGTGACGGCCACCTTCTTCAGTGGATAAAATGTACATGGAAGCCAAGAACTTCTTGTGGGAAGTAACGGTACCGGTCTTGGCCAAAACCATACCTCTCTTGATATCGTCTCTCTTGACACCTCTCAACAAGATTCCACAGTTGTCACCAGCCATGGCAGAGTCCAATTCCTTCTTGAACATCTCAATACCAGTAACAACGGCCTTGAATGGCTTCTCAAAGTCTCCGACAATTTCGATCTCTTCACCCTTCTTTAAGACACCTCTTTCAACTCTACCGGTGACAACAGTACCTCTACCAGAAATAGAGAAAACGTCTTCAACAGGCAATAAGAATGGTTGCTCCAAGTCACGGGTTGGGGTTGGAATGTGCTCATCGACGGCATCCAACAACTTCTTGATGGCTTGCTCACCAATTTCAGGTAATCTGTCTTCCAATGCACACAATGCAGAACCCATGATAACTGGGGTGTTGTCACCATCGTAACCGTAAGTAGATAATAATTCTCTCATTTCCATTTCAACCAATTCCAACATTTCAGGGTCATCAATGGTATCAACCTTGTTAACAAACACAACCAAGTCCTGGACACCAACTTGTCTAGCCAACAATAAATGTTCTCTAGTTTGAGGCATCTGACCATCGGTGGCAGCTACAACAATGATAGCACCGTCCATCTGGGCGGCACCAGTGATCATATTCTTGATGTAATCAGCGTGACCAGGACAATCCACATGAGCGTAATGTCTCTTTTCAGTCTCGTATTCAACGTGGGCAGTAGAGATAGTGATACCTCTGGCTCTTTCTTCTGGAGCTCTATCGATAGAACCGTAGTCCAAGAAGTTAGCACCACCAGTAGCGGACAAGACCTTGGTAATAGCAGCTGTTAAAGTGGTCTTACCGTGATCAACGTGTCCAATGGTACCAATGTTGACGTGAGGCTTGTTACGTTGGAAAACGGCGTAGTTTCTAGAAAAAACTGGGCGTGCAATGGCACTGACACCAGTCAATCTGAACGCTCTAGTGAGTTTACCGATCATCATATTTACTTGGGTATCCAGGAAAAGAAGAAGAAGGTTTGGTTGCACCATTTTTTATTTAAGACTGTATTGGTTCGTTCGCGAAAATTTTTCAAAATGCTTAGCAAGAAATTACGTAAGTGCGATATGGAACTCTGACTAGAAGCTAGAAGAAGGTGCCTGGCGTTCACATCGTGTGATCTAGTTAGGGAGCGGATCAGCGGTCTTCGAGCATGTTCCAATTGATTTGGGTATTTGGCTTCGTGTGCACATTCTCATCTGAAAATATTGCAGCTAGGGTCATCATGCTTATGAGCTTGAAACTTAAACTATGAATATCGAAAGGGTTTAGATTTGCCAATCTGATATGGGACTTCTGACGATAAGCTAGTTGCAGCAACTATAAAACTAGTATAGTGTACTTTTAACTATCTTGATCGGCTTTTTTGTAATGTTGTAAAATTGAAACAGGTTATATAATTTGCTAGACTAAGAACCATAGACAAACTTTGAAGCCTGCCAATTCTTTCTATTCGTTGCTTATGATCCCATTGATGAAGTCTCCTCTGGAAAATCAGTATATGTGCATTAATTCAGCAAATATCATTTTACTTTAATTGGTTGTTAGTTTTCTATGAAAAATGTGCAAAATCTGAATAAAATCTGAATAATTGTTTAGCAACCTTAACAGCTATTATAGGACTTTTGGAATCATTACTGGAAACAAAATGTGTATGAGACATACATTGAAGCCAATTAGAGAAGACAAGGCAGCTTATTCAATCCGGAGCAATGTCCTAGGAATATCAAAATGGGATCAAAGCATGATCAAAACATAACCAAAACACCCAAGAAAAGTCCCCGATAGTTTAGTGGCTAGAATTACCGCTTGTCGCGTGGTAGACCGGGGTTCAATTCCCCGTCGAGGAGTATCTTTCTTGCGCCAATGGTTTAGTGGTAAAATCCATCGTTGCCATCGATGGGCCCCTGGTTCGATTCCTGGTTGGCGCATTTTTTTGCCATTTTAGTTGTCAACAACACTATGCCAACCAGTTCCATGATGGACAAAGCAGTGTTGACGATATGTCCATTGAAAGGTGACCAGATCCAAGGCGTTACATTAGTGAAATAAAGTTGCATATTGTTTATTTAAAGCTATTGTAAGACACCAGTGTCTCTAAATTACTTCTTCCTTTTTGGTCTATGGGTTAATGGTCATCAACAAGTGGAGAAGTCTCGTGAATATCATGCTCTAACTCATCATGATGCACATTCTCGTCGATGATTCTCTCAATGGCCAATCTCTCTGAGACCTCTACCAGAACCCCGTCGTGCTTGAAATACTCGTAGTACGTGCACAATCCTAATAAGGTACCTTGGAGGCACACCGCAACAAAGTAGGAGAACCATGAGCTCCAGTGAGAGCCCTTGGTGAAGAAAAGAGTGAGTGCAAATATGGCTCCTCCAGGAGTCTGAATACGCATCATACCGACTGACAAAGTTCCTGGGTGCTTCAACAAGTAGGTTGTGTATATCTGCGGCACATACTTGATCACGGTCAAAAGTGTGGATAAGAGACCGTTGACGTTGGCAATCGAGTATAAAGTGGTTATTGAACCGTTCAATCCCCATATTACTTGTACGACACAGAGCACGCCGTGGATGCCAACCAACCAGCCAACTTCTTCGATTTTCTTGAATTCCTCTTGATCTTGCTTCACAGAGTGCCTGGTGCAGATCAACACTAACACCAAGATGAACACGGCGCAGCCACACTGGACTGAAATTTGGATGAGACTCAACTGGGAGTTGATACAGTTAAACGAACTCAAAACATCGCAGCAGGCTCTTGCCCTCGAGCTGACCAAAATGATGTTGGTTACTGTAAATAGAGACGAACATGACCCGAGGAAGAGAAAGTTCTTCGACAATCCCTCGGAGGTTCTTTTCAAGATGATTCTTCGGTACTGTGGAATGTAACTGATGAAGATCCCGAAGGTGATTAGAATCAGCACCACGAGGTTCGTGACGGAGGCACCTTCGTAGACAGAACAGTTATCTGTATCTGACTCAAGTGCGAAGATGCTCATTTCAGGCGTTGTCTGGAATGAATGTGGTCGATATGGAGTGGGCAGGGGTGCTCTGTTGGAGTTGAGCTGGAATTGAATGTATGGTAGGAGTTGTTGATTGTAGTTATTCTTTGAATACTGAATGACTTATCGCGGGGCAAATGGCTCGCAAACAATGAACCTCGTGAGAGAAAATAGCGAGGAATTAGGGAGACTTTCCTCGGAATTTAGCGAGACTTTGCAGAATTTAGGGAGACTTTTCTCACGAATTAGCGAGACTTTTCTCACGAATTAGTGAGACTTTCTTCAGAAATTAGTGAGACTTTCTTCAGGAATTAGTGAGAGAAGTTGAAACTTAAGGAGCCCTCAGTGAGGATACGGAAGGCCTTACAGAGTAGTTTTACTTCGTAGAGACGTATTCGGTATGGCTACAGTCACCGTCAAAATCAATAAACATGCTATAATGAAATATTTCACAGCCCAATTATGCAATAGTGCTCTCTGAAAACGGACATGGTGGGATTTAGCAGCCAAATGGCTCAACTTGGAAAACATAGGAGGTGCTGATACTAAGAAAATAAGATGGTCCAATAGTAATACACTTCGTCAGATACCTCAGCATTCTTCGTTGAGTCCTCAGAGCTAGTTTTCCACTCGTAAGGGTACCTTTATACAGTAACTCTCACTAGCCAAGCGAACAATGACGTTGAGGAAGTAGGTCCGACCAATAATACAACTCTGGAAGTTCGGCACCAAGGTAAAGTCTCCCGTAGCATCCTTGAACTTTTGAGTATCGATAGCGATTTTCAAGGTCTTCGTGTAGGAAGAAGTTGACTTTGACTCCCAGTGATTCAAGTTAATCGGAGTGTCAGCCTTCACCAGAGCAAACTTGAGGACGTTCTGCTTTACCAGAAGCTGGGCAATCGACTTCATATCCATGATCAACTGATTGTCAACATTAAGGGGACCACTGCCGACTCTGTGCATCAACTCTGCCAACAACCCAAGTTTCTTCTTCATAGGATTCACCACTTGTGCCTCCAAGCCATCATCCTCTTCATTGTGGAACACCATATCTTCGGTCACTTCGATTGGAATAGGATACTTTTTGGATCTATAAGTGACGATGATCAACTCAACCGAAATGGACTTGATTTCAGGTGGCTTGGTGAAGGGAGTACAACTGGAGGTATATGTCAAATCAATGGGGATATGCAAAGTCTGCTCTTGGGCAGTTTCACGGCTTGGGGTGTATTGCATCGTGTACGTATGGATAGGTGTTGAAAGACCAAACATACCAATGACCTTTGGTGCGGACGTGAGTGATTTCTTCTTATGAGGGTAAACCACTGAATACGAATCAGGTTCGTGGACGTGGGCATCGTTTGTGGAGATCGATGTAAGCTGTTTATTCTTGACGATGGAATTGGCTCTCTTGGGAGCAATTTCAAGCAACTCCTTGCCAAGGTCTGTTTTCTGAGTGATTCTCTGAATCAAGTTACGGTATATTGCCTGTGAATCCGAGTCATCAGGAGCTACCCTCGTGTGTGGAGCCACACGAAGAAACAAGCTCCCATGATTGACAATCAAAAACTCCCGCTTTTCAGCAAGAACCTTATGTTTCTTTCCTGTAAGCTCGTAATAATCTGTCGTCTTACCTACTACTCGAGCTTCAATACTGTAACTGATAGCAGTGTCTGAAAACGAGAAATCAGGCACTCCAGCAGGAACAGCACTCTTCTTTGAGTCTGGTGCCGAGAGCGAAGCCGAGATCAGGGGAATAAGGGAATTCAGAGACTTCACTGGAGTGATGTGACCCTTAGAATGAGAGGGAGTCAAATGAGGTCTAGCACGCATCTTTCTCGCTCTCTGCAAGAATTCATCTCTGGCAAGACCAAAGCTGGGCAACATCTCACAGTGCCTAGCCAAGTTGTGTGTTTCACAAGCACAGTCAAGTAGCTTATCCGGCAAAGTAAAATTGAAGAACTTCTTGTAGGTGATGCCAACAGCAAAGTATTTCTCCACGGGGAGACTGAGCTGGGTTCCATCCATATTGTCGAAGTCCGCATGGTCGATTTCTTCTGGATCCTCAAGATCAACTGGCGTCCACAGTGCACTGAAGTCAAACATGTTGAGAAATTTGTGGAAGACCTGGGGTTTCTTGGGACTATCACCGGTGACAGAGACCTTGCCCTCCAACACGACCGAAAACATGTTATAAGGCAATGCGACCTTGGAGGTATTTTTGACGGTGAGATATCCTGTGATGGAGCTTCCTTGAGCAAACTCCATCAGTTCGTGGTTCAACACTTCCGGAGGCACACCTCTGGCACCACGGTTCTTGGTGAGCACCAAGGTGATCTGCAATTGATCAGCCAACTGCAGGTCGATGTCAGCAAGACGCTTCAATCTATGCGTGTTGCCCAAGATGCTGTCTTCCCACCTGGTAGGGGTCTGGACGTCTTCGTTCACCACTGGGAAATAGCCATCGGACGGTTGCTGTGGAGCGTACCTTGGAGGATCAAAGACCGGATCCTCGGTCTGGGGCGAGATGCTCTTGCTGAATGTCGACTGGTAGAGCTGGTACGACGGAAGGATGTTCCAGATAGGGACCTCCTCGAACGCTGGCGACCACAACGGCTGAAGATTGGGGAATTGCGGTCCCAGACCGCTCGTTTGTCGCTCGTTCTTGGGGCGCACGTTCAAGTCCATGCCACAAGCTGTTTCTGAGGTGAACGACAGTGGTGTGCTGAGCAACGGTGGTGACGGATAACTATTGGTGCAAGCTCCAGAGCGGGGCCTTGATGAGAGCTGCTCGATTTGTGTTAGAAGTATGAAATTGCGCTCTGATTTGCACCACAGCGAGCTCGGAATACGCTGCACGTGCTTCCGTCAAGTTGGTCTATACGATTTGGCCAACCAACTGGAGACAATTGATGGCGATGCGATGGGCTGGCTGCTGTCGCGGGATATTCTATCCCAGAAGGGTATTGCGTTGCCGGAAGTGAGTTACATTTTAACAAGGGTATTTACGAGGCACAATGCTCGCAATCTCGGTAAGCTTCGTAATTGATGATACGATAAGCAGTGATCTTCGTGATAACGTGCCAGTGATAAGGAACGCGTCTGTACGATAAGCGTGGTGAGAGGAGCAGAGACAGCCGACAAGTCTGGCACCGGAGCTGGGTCCCAAAAGGCAGAAGGCTGGTTTTGGTGACTGAGTGAGCAGTGCTGGACAATTGACCTTGAACGGCCGTTGAGTGGAGTGTTGGAGGTCTGCCGAGCTGTCCAGGGTCGACGTGGACGTTCCGTGCTAGTGCGAGCAGTTGCAGAGTAGTACAGAGGTATTCTGGCGGTGTTTTAGTGGTATTTTGGTGCACAGGGCCAGGTTTGGGGCTGTTTTTGCATCTCAGGACGGAGGTCTGGAGTCTGGAAGTTCTGAAGAGAACGAGATGCAGTGGAGAGCACCAGAAGACTGTGAATGGAGAGAACCGAGTCTTTGGAATCCCTGTGAAGCGTAGAGAGTTGAATATGACTTTTGGTGGAGTGTTAAACCTAAGATTATGCATGAATTGACTAAGCTGGACATGATCTTTAGGTAATTCAGGTATGCAAGAGATACTGGTAAATTGAAAGCGCAAAAGCTCGCTAGAGGTACCTGTTCTAGGATGTGTGGTCAGTGAGAGCTAAGCGGTGGAGTGTGGCAGTAATAAGCTGGGACGTCTAGCTAAAACTGCTCATAACCTGTAGGAGACGTTACCTGTTCCTGGACCAGCTACACGGTTTTTGAAATTCTTGCAGCTGACTAGGTTAAACATAACGACGAGCTTATCTTGGCTTTTGCTGCCTTCTCAGAGATGAGAATCAGAGATATCGAATATTAGCTTAAAGATTTCAAAAGACCATTGCCTAGCTTCCGGCAACACTACAGAACGACCAAGTGAATTGTAATAGGAACAATTCCTCCAGTCTCTGAGAAGTACATGTTCTTGACAGAAGTGCTATTTTCTAGAATAGCATAAGTGAGCCAAGTGAGTATGTCTTCCCATGAAAACACCTCTACTGAGCTCAGTTTTGACAGTGGAAACTCAATTGCACTTCAGATCGATATTATTCATTCGTCTACAAGATTTTGCTAGAACCTCGTACCGTGTGTTCCGAGTGTAAGATCTGAGTTGTTAGATCTGAGTTGTAAGATTGTTAGATCTGAGTTGATATTGAATGGAAATATCACTGCATATAACCTAGCGAAGTTCCATTCCGAAACACCATACTGAATAACAGAAGAACTGAACAGTCTAGACACAACTCCAAGTCACAGATATCTTGAGTTCACGATAGCCGTTTCGCGTCTTTCACATGACAAATCTGGCTAGTTCAGCTGCTGGAACCATTGCAATCATATCTCAATAGTACACAGTCAACTCCACTACGAAACATCGTATCGTCCTCAAAGTACCACCAAAAGAACCGCATTTCTCTTGCTAATACAGAATACGGTTCCTCACTTTGATATTGTCCAGTTTCTACGACTCATTCTCCGAATCACTTCTTCCCCAAATCTCACGTTATTCTCAATACATTTTTTCAATCCGCATCTTTGTACGCGATACACTTTGAATATTAAATATCTCCAAAACACCAACCAATACAACCACGGACCTAAAGACCACCTCCGTGCCATGAACTGGGTTACCACCGCCACCAAGAAGAAGGGCGAGATTCTTGTTCCTGGTACGTCCAAATGGGTTGCCAGTGAGTTGGCTCAGATCAACGATGTGGTCCACGACAAAGACTCGAAGATCTTCCTCGAGTTGCAGCATGGCTTGGAATCCGTCAACGTGTTCATGAAGCGTGTTTTACTTGGCCAGAACAACAAGGATATATTGCTGAGTATCGTTCCTTCAAAGTCATCGTGGGGCAGCGACTCTCCGGCGCCAGCTCATTCGTCTCCTGTTAGAAACAAGAACAGAAATGATTCAGTGCTAGTCTTGAGGAATAAACCAACGGCAGAACTTGACGAAGACATGTACGTGCATGAAAAGAGCTTGGAGCTGTTTGAAGAAGTTGAACAAGAGAAAGTTCAAATGAAGAATGAAAATCATACGAAACAAGATCCAAAACAAGTCCTAAACCAACAGCAGCAACTTCCAAAACAGGATCCAAGACAACATAAGGAACATCCTAGCCAGCATCCCAAGCAAAACAATGAGTATACCAGTCAACCAAAGGATCAAGCAACTTACGAAGATAAGGAACTGAGCAAGGGCATACTGGCCGTTCAATCGCCAAAGATGAATCAAAGCAACGAAGGGACCAACACCAGCTGGACCCCTAACGGATTCCCTCAAACTCCGACTTCGAAAAGTCACGAGCTTTCCATAATTCCTCTAACATCCATAGGTGCAAACCAGTACCAGGAAGAAGAACTGCCGTCAGACACCTCATTCCAAGCTATCAGAACTGCAATCCGCAAGAGCATTGCAGACAAAACAGCGCTTCGCTACAGAAACGAAGACCCAATAAGTAGGGAAACATTGCATGAAATTACAACCAACAAGTCGATTCCATTGCGAGATGAACCTCTGCGTAGCAGCACCACATCTCGAAAGTCATTTAACAGAACTCCCAAAAAGAGTTTCATATCACTCCCGTCTCGTGAGCCCATCACTATTGCTTCAGTGCGGAGAGTCAAACCACGTTCACTGAATGTCGACAAGTTGGATTTTGCAAAAAGCTCGAACTCTGATAGAGAGGTCAGAATAAGCACACTTTCTCCTGTTCCGCTTCCAGGACATAATGTGCCTTATGTGGAAGAGCATAGAAAGGACTACATACAAACTGCCAGCCCTGAACAGCCCAGTTCGTCAGTTTCTTCGAAAAGCTCTTCTTTGGTACTAAATCCAGTGGAGCAATCAACAAGCATTGAACACCTAGATTTGCCATCGTTTATGAGAAGCACGCACAGCTTGGCCAGTGATGAGAGCAATTACGCTGACGCAGTGACAGAATCTTCACCGGTTCACTCTCCAATCAGGAGGTCTCCGAGAAACAACAAGCCAACAGGTATCACAAGAGCCTCTGAAACCCATACATCAAGATCTGCAACATCCAGATCCTCAAGATCGGCTTCACCACTCAAGACTACAACCCCTCGTCAAATATCGAAGTCGCCAACTAGGAACAGATCGCCCACTAGATCAAGGTCTCCCACCAGATCTAAGTCTCCTACACGGTCAATATACCCTAGTCTTCGTTCTTCTCCTTCAAAGTATCCAACAAGAGTCCTGCCTCGTAAGGGTACTTCCCCAGTGAGAACTCGTTCCAAATCTCCACATAAAATGGAAAATCCAGACTTGATTTCACGACTCACGGCCCCAACTAGCTCAAGTGCAGCCAAGACCAGAAGCCCAGGAAAGAAGGCAAGTGAACATAAAATAAGCACTAAAAATCGGTTCCTTACAACAACGCTCAACCCAACCAATCCTCGACTTTCAAAGAAGCCGGCGCCAACAAAAGTACCTGTGAAACGTCCTTTTGATGATAAACCTATGCTCAAATTAGATTCGATCCCATCTCTCAAGAAGAAGTCAATGATGGCTGAAAGAATTGAGATGGCAGCTCAAAAGCAGAAGATTGTACTCTCGTTGAATCATAAGGAGCTTAATGGAGGTTTAGGAAAGATCGAGAGGGCCAAGCTGGGTAATTTCGCCAACTCTGGAAATCCGATCAAGTCGGAACTAGACCAACTGTCTTATCTTCTTGACAAGGTCGAAGTGGAAGCGCAAGACACCACTATTAAGGAGTCCACAAAACACATATTGCGCAAAAAGGCAAGCAGAATCTCAGTGAAGACACCAGCAAAACCAAATGTGTTTTCAGATCCTCTTACACCGGCTCGTGTAAGTGCAGGTAACCTTCCTGAGATACACACCGACGACGAGGACAGCTCCAAGAAGGTGCTTCAAAGCTGGGGTAACACTCCTGAGTTACACAGATTGTTTATACAGAACAGGTCGGTCAACCCAGTGACTATATTTGGGGCAGTACCCAAACTTAACATTGAGGAGATCTTCGAGACGCAGGCGTCTCGACTTCGTGGCAAACAATCACCAGAGGCATCTCCGGACGAACGACAAAGACGTCGTGAAGAGAAGCTGTATGCTGCTCAAATGGGATATAAATAGATAGAGCGGGCACCTGAGATATACATACACACAAATACACGGTCTGCAAGGTTTAAGTTCGTGCAGCTGTAGAGAATTCTATATCAGCATTTTATTATACACAAGAATACATGAGTGAATGCATAGCTATGACTTTCTCTTGGATAAGGCTTCCTCCTTTTTCCACTTGCCCAACCATTCCCCGGATTCCGTTTTAGGAATAACGTAGAGCCTCAAAGCATTGTCGAATAATGGCACATTTGGCTTGTCGCTCATCAAGACGTTATTCAAGGCCATCTTCTTTCCTACTTTGATTAAACCTCCACTCTCCGTTTCCATGTAACACTCCAATTTCTTAACAGTGAAGTCCTTGTGCTTTGGGTCTGCAAACCACTCGGCCGGTCTATCCAAGATCATCTCCAAGAGCTCGACTGGAGTGGCCAATTCGCTCACTTCTGCAACGTAATCAAACTCTCCGGTAGAAGGATACATTATCATTGCTGGGAAGATAAGTTGCGATTCGTGGTCCAATGGATCCTCCAATCGTATCTTTGCACCCAACAAGTGGTCCACAGGGTTTGTTGAGTGAATCAAGGTGTAGTGACGCAATTTGATAGAATTATCCAAGATATCTTGTTTCATTTTCTTCTCTTCAAGTTCTCTTTCTTTCTTCAAGCGAGCTGCCTCCACTGCCTTGTGCTTGGCTATGACCTGGGCTAAAGTATCGGCCATAGCCTTGTTCTCAGGATCCAAGTTCAAACCGTACTCCAATATACCCTGTGCCTCCGGGAACTGGCCGATGGCGAAAAATGCCTTACCTGACCTGAAGCAGGCCTTGACGTTGCGTTCGTCAAGTTGCATCACTTTCTTGCAATCCTCGATCGCTCTTCTGTAGTTCTTTGATTCGAGGTTTGCGGCTGCTCGGTTCAAGTATAATGTAATGGTGATAGAATCGACTCCGCAATCCACCTCGAGACCTTTGGTATAGAAACTGATGGCATCTTTGTACTGCTTGGCTTTGTAGCAGTCGTTACCTTGGTTTTTGAAGTTTGTGGCAATCTCGTCAGGCTCTCCATCATATGCCAAACTGCGCAACGCCTCTAGTTTGTAGTTGTCACCACCATCACCGTCAGTTTCATCCAACTCAGTCATGAACAAAGGCATTCTATTGAGTTCTTCCATGACTTCTTCAGTAGTCTTCTCAGCAAGATCCGAAAGCTGAGGTGGTAAGTCTGGCTCACCTGGTTTTGGGACGTACCTTCTCTTCTCCCATTCGGAGATGAGCACGTCTAGCTTGTCGTCAGTAGGTTCGGTCATGTTTGAAGAGCAGCGATGATATTGAAAAGTTCAAATTTCATTTTTTTTGCTCTACGAGAAATATGGAATGGATGCAAACTGGTTTTCATAAAGGCAATAAACTTTCCATTTTTAATAGCTAATGGATCAAGATGACTTTGAACAGATAATTAGGGCGTTCAAGGGAGCAGTCCAGTCCAATTTCGAGAAATATCGGACAATTTTGAGAGTGTGAAGCAGACTCTTAGTTTATATGGCTGTTCATCTGGCTGCACAACCTTCAGACATTTCTTAAAACTGTAGCTAGGAGAGTGTAGCACTCTTCAGTACCTTGCTGTCATTATGGCTTATTCAGATCTACGTCAAATTACTTGGATATCAAGACTTGCCAGTATAAAAAGTGCTTGCAAATCTGAAGAAAACTCCATTAAAGATTACCTACAAAGAAGATGTCTAAACATAACCAGTTCTCCTTATTCTCATAGAACAACTCACGTTTGAGGCTTCAGTTAGACACTTTTACACGTTAAACGAAATCTTTAAAGTTATGCCTATTTGAGTTTGAGGTTCCAATTTGCAGCCGTTTATCTCATTATTATAACTAACTTCAAAGTCACCGTGGAACCTTCCAAATAACTCATCTGAGTCAGCACCAACCAAACAAGCTGATTCAGGCTCCTTATAGGTCATCAAAGGCTCCACCGTCCATGGTATCTCTTATCTTAGGAGGTGGAGCTGCGCTACCAAACCGGTGATTTTGCAGCCACACTTTTCAATTCGACATTTGGCACCACTTTGAATGGTTCCTATCAGCATACAGTCGACATGTCTTCAGGGTACACCCGATTGGCGGACTCAGAAGGCTCTATAGTGAGCCCGAAATCGAACTTGCCATGGTTTATTCCCCATTACAGAGACATAACTGATAAGGTCTCAGTAGAGACCATTGAAACGGATGAGATTGCCATTACGGAATACAGAGACGAAGCCAAAAGACCGTGGCACAAGTTCTTCGATGAATACGAGTACAGACGTCCAAAGGAGAAGAAAAAGGACCAAGAGTGGTGGAGATATCGGTGGTTTGATCAAGCGTACTCACCAGAAGAGAAGAAGTTGCTTATCAAGCTCGACTTGACGGTTGGAATATACGCATTGCTAGGGTACTGGGTCAAGTACTTGGACTCGGCCAACTTGAATAATGCCTATGTGTCTGGTTTGAAGGAAGACATTGGAATGAAAGGCAATGACTTGATCAACACCCAAGTCATATTCTTGGTAGGGAACATCCTCTTCGAATTGCCGTGGTTGTTCCTATTACCTCGAGTCCCTATTCCGTATGTGCTATTCGGCTCCGAGGTGGTTTGGTCGATCTTCACCTTCTTAACCTTCAGGGTCAACAGTCCTGCAATGCTCAAGTACTACCGTTTCGTGATCGGTGCTTCAGAAGCTGCCTTCTTCCCGATCTTCCACTACTGTGCTCTGCAATGGTACAAACCTCATGAGATCGGTCTGATAGGAGCTATCTTCTACATGGGCCAGTTTGTCGGTGTTTTGACTTCAGGGCTACTACAAGGTGCTGCTAGCAAGATAAAGAGCGGTGGACTCGTAGGTTGGCAGTGGATGTTCATCATCGATGGAAGTATTTCGTTTTCGGTGGCATTGCTAAGCTTCTTCTTGCAACCGGGGACTCCCGCAAGATGCTACTCGATATGGTTCACAGACGATGAAATCAGATTGGCACGTTCCCGAATGATAGCCAATGGTACGGATATGTCACACACTCCTAAAAGCTTCTTCGATAAGCAAACATGGAAGAAAATGCTCGGGTCATGGCACTTTTGGCTACTTTCGTTGATCCAGATGTGTGGTTTTAACACTAATAGTGCTTCGAGTGGTTCTTTTGGCCTTTGGTTGAAGAGTCTAGATCGGTATTCTGTGGAAAAGTTGAACAATTTGACAACCATTCCACCTGCTTTGGGTGTGTTGTGGATCTTGATCGTGTGTGTTGGTGCCGATGTTACTGGAAAGCGTTTTGGTATGATTTTCTTCTCTTTCATAATGAATTTCATATCGACAATCATATTGGCTATTTGGGACGTTCCAGAGCCCTTGAAGTGGTTCGGTTTCTCAATGGCTTATTGGTCCTGGCTGCAAAGTTCGGTGTTCAATCCTCTAATCAGCGATATCTTGAGACACGACGCCAACCAGAAGTCAATTGAGTGGATGATCGTGTATATTATGGGCCTATCATCAAGTGCATGGATTCTGAGGCTAGTGTTCCCTACCACTGAATCTCCACGGTACTTCAAGGGTTTCCTATCGTGTGCTCTTTTCAGTCTTGCATTCAACTTCCTTTTGGTTATTGCTTACTGGTTCTACAAGAGAGACGAAAGAAATGAAGCGTTACTGAATGGAATCTACTTGTACAACAGTGACAAAGGTGAATCTCCACCACCTTTGTCTGTTGAAGCTACAAACAAGAACGTGGAATTTTTGGGGTTAACATCCATTGAGTAAACCAAGACCTTGTTTCCAGCAGATCGTGATTCCTTGTTACATAGCTAGTACTTTCTGTTTATAGTCCCAATGTGCTACAACCTTTCAAATAGATCAAGCAGCTGATTTCATTCTATAAGTAACTTCTATAACTAAACTTTCTGAACCAGCTGAATGTAGCTTCCGAAATTTTTTCAGATTTCACTGATTTCTCCTCTTGTATCAACAACAGCTCACTCAGTTCCTCTGGATACTGACCGGTACTCTCAAAGAGATCTTGTCTCCGTTTGGACACTTCAAATGAATAATCAAATAGTATATACGAGCCAAAAGACACGATTGAAACGACGGTACAAGGCAGTAATCAGGAGAAGCCGACTGAGGTAGAACTGCGTCTGCCAAGTCAACCTCAACGTTAAACTTCTTGAAATGACGGACTTGATCATCTGTTGCACCAGCACCACCTATACTAGTACCTCCTATAGTTTCCAGCTCCCACGGCACTAACAGAAGCAGATCGTATATGACTCCCACGTTACGCAAACTCGCTGTAGGCAACTTGAAGTGGTCGTATTTGGTGGATAAGTTGGCCATGCACTTGATATTCTGGAGTAAGTCTCTGTCAATTTCCATGGCTTCAACACCGACAGATTTGATGAGTTTTTGCATCTCAATGGCATACCGTTGGAACGGCTTGACGGTAACCAAATCAAAGTTATTGGACCCGCGAGTTTTATTTTCAAAGAGCATATCCGCATGGAATGCCAAAGGAATGGGCAAGCCCTTTGACTTGACTGTGAGAGCGACCAATTCGACAGAAACTTTCTTGAAATCAGGCAACCCAGCTCCACTTTTCTCGGAGGAGACAAAGGTAATCTCGATGGGAATAGTTATCTTTGTAAGGGGTATTCTCTTCAGTCTGCGGAACTGCTTAAGCGGAATGTAATCCACGGTGTACTCCGTCTTTGGAGTAGAAAATGCAATAAGCCCTATGACCTTGGATGCTCCAAAAACAGATTTCTTCTTGTAAGGATGGAACACCTCATATTTGTCGTCTCTGGTGGCGAGGGTTGTTGGCGTGAGACGGCCCAGCTTTGACCTATATTTCTGTTCCATCTTTGCTAGATCGGAGGCACTCTGCGTAGGGTGCAATGCTGGAGAGTCAGACGATGCAGATCCTGCTTCAGCAGAAGTCACAGGGGAAAGGAAGTTCTCGAAACTGTTGTTTCTGCTGTGCATAAATGGAGACCGGGTTCCATTTGTGCTGTTCTGACTTTGCAGAGAAGTCAAGTGATTTGCGCTCAGACCAAGCATAGACGTGGAACCATTTCCCAGAGAAGACAAACTCAATGCTTGAGCCGAATACAACTCTTTTCCCAATGCAATCTTTTCCTTGATGGTGTTCACCAAGTTGGTACTGATCAACTTAGCTTCTTGGTACATCATAGGCCTATTCAACTCGTACAAAGGACCAGTAGTTCCCACCACTCTCAAGTAACAATAAGCCTCATTTGCTACTACATATTCATCACCAGCAGGGTCTAGGTGAGGAAGTGCTTTCCTGGTGAACAAACGGTCGTATTCAGAAGCTTTGCCTATGATTCGGGCACTGATACTGAAATCAATAGAGGAGTCAGCGAATGCAAAGTCGTTCACCAACGAAGCGTATCTCGTCTTGTTCTGTACGCTGGCATGATGAGTATTGTTATTCTTCGGTTCTTCTATCTTTGGAGTAGAGAGTTCAGTTTCGCCAGTTTCTTTCCACTTTTGGCGCAAGGCAGAGATGACTTCGCTCTTGGACACCCCCAAGGTGCTTGGTATCTGTAAATGGTTTAGCAAGCCATTCTCGCAGGAACTGTCGAGTAGTTTCTCTGGCATTCTGAAGGTGAAGTACTTCTTATACACGATTCCTGGTTTCAATATCTTCTGGCCACTAAAGTTGACATGTGTATGGTCTATAGGGTCGATTTCATTGATAGGAATGTGGGGGTTGTTGTGGTCTGTGGTCAAGCGGTCTAAGCAGGCATCATTCCACAGGGCATTGAAATCAAACATGGTGAGGAATCGAACAACGTGCAGTGGAGGCTGGACGACTGAGTTCTTGACGGTGTTCCCAAACGTCACTGATCCTTCAAGCACGACAGAAAACATATCGAACGGGATGTCTTCTGCGGTCTTGTTGGTGACCAAGATGTATCCGTATATCAAGTCGCCCTGTTTCAACTCTAGAGACAAGGGATCTATAATAGTAGGTGCCTTCCCAACTTGTCCGATCAGTTCAGTTAGTAGAATCTGGATCGTGAGCGATTTGGAGAGCTCTTTGTTAATGGACGTGAGTCGCTTGAGCTTGTGGGCATTTGCAAGGATAGTGTCGTCCCACCTGGTGTTGTCTACTCCATTCACAGCGAGTCCTTCGACTGCTGCCACCAAGTCCATCGGATTGATATCGTGTTCTCTTGCTGGCGACGTCGGAATGGAGTTTGAGCCAAAGTAGTCTGTAGACCCGTTCAGTGCGGTAGACAGCTGTGGAGTTAGCTCGTACGTAGGAGGGTTGGTCCTCAGGTCGTCCATGGGAGTCAAGTTCTTCGAGATGGTCAGTTGGTACATCTGGTACGACGGAAGGATGTTGAGCAAAAGGCCATCACTGACACGGTCCTGCTGGCTGATTTCGTCACGCTCGTGGTCCTCCGCTTCTTCCAGCTGTTGTCGTACCAGCAACGACGGTAGCTTGAGGTTGTACTTGTTTCTGTTGTCCATTGGTTGAAGAGTAGTACGTAATTTTTTATGGTGGAGAAGAGGTTATATAGTGCGACTTAGGAGGCTTTTGGGGGTAAAGTGTACACACGAGCACAGAATCACACCAACAGCGATCTCGGACCACCACTGGTTAGAGCAGAAATCGGCGTAGGCCCCCTAAGAGTTGAAGAGAACCAGTTAGGTGCGAAGTGGTGGTGTTATTGTTACATATATACTCTATTTATGGGCTCTAGTTTTGATATTGAGACGTTATTAGCTGAGATTTCAATGAGGTTAGATATATGGATGCTGGTAGATGGCGGACAGACCAGTAGATTGTATCCAGATGCTTTCGGAATACAAGTTACCACTGGGTAGTTGTGTCTTTCACATCACCTTATGCATACTATAACCTCTCCATGGTCAATGGGACATTAACAAAGAGAATGTCCCCATTGGCAACCTTGGCCGTCACCTTCATATAATACATACGGGCCATCATACAGCTCTGGAAGCTGGGCACCAACGTCAAGTAGTCGAATCCTTTCCTGTGCTTGTTTTCTGTACCCTTCAAATGGCACTCATTCAAGTTCACTCTGAGATCAAGCTTCTTGCTGTAAAGGTTCCCTGTTGCTTCTTTAGATTCGAGCTCCCATGGAATGGTCTTTATGCTGGAGTGCATCCCTGTTCCGGTTCCGTTTGACGTGTTAGTGTAGAATTTGGTGTCTGTTTCCTGAATAGACAAGTTTATATACTTGGTCTGAAGAGTAGCCAAGCACTTGAGATCCTTGTACATCTTGGTCTCAAACTTGACCACCTCATTTCCAAGCTTCAAGATGAGCGAGTTGGACTCGGACAAGTACTGCTGGAACTGCTTGATCACAATAGTATCGAAGTTGTCCACCTCTTTGGGGTTTGGCTCCACCTCTTTATCACGGAAACACATATCGTGATTGAACTCTATCGGAATAGGGTGCTTGCGCGACTTGATAGTAAGCACAACCAACTCGGTGCTGAGGCTCTTGATTTCGGGCAATGCAGTCTTAGCAGAACCTTCAACAAAGTAAGAGAACTCAAGCGGAATATTCAACTCGGATAAGCTCGATGGGAGGTCTTCCGAGCGGAATCGGATAGGTGGGGCATAAAAGGAACGGTACTCTTCGCGCGGCGTTGACAACAGGAGTATTCCCAATACCTTGGTGCTTCCAGTGAGCGACTTTTTCTTTATAGGAACAATGCACTGGTACGAGTTATCTTCAACAAGCTCTTTGCTCCTGGCAATGTTCTTTGTGAAGGAGCTACTGGCTAAGGAGTAGAGTTGTCGGAGCTTGTTTTGCTGGCCCGAAACTGTCGGCACAAGGTTATTTTCCAAGGTTCCCTCCATCAGTATTATTTTCAGCCTGATATTGTCGCTGAATGCTTTGTAGAAGAGTTTTGATTCCTGTAGAAGAACTGCTCTGTTGTAGTAGTACTCGGGGTCTGGCATTGGGATGACTCTGATGGGGCAGGTAGCCTCGGTAGCAATGACGTACTGATCGCGTGGTCCTTCCACTGTAAAGTTGTAGTCCAGAGCCTTCCCTATGATTCTGGCATCCACACTGTAGCTGATTGCGGCATCTATGAAGGACAAGTCACGAACTTGAGATTCCTTATTGGCCAAGATCTGAGAAGGAGAAACACTTTTACGAGTGATTCCCAAGCTTGGAGGAACTTCTGTGTGCTTGTTCAAGCTGTGTATCTCGCACGCATCATCTAGCAATTTCTCTGGGATCCTAAAGGAGAAGTAACGTTTGTAGGTGACATTTGGCTGAAACAATCGTTTGACGTCTATGGACAACACGGTGTTGTCGTATGGGTCGATTTCACCGTCGCACCAGTCGTGCGGGTCACCGTTATCTGTGACCAACCTATCGATGTTGGCATAGGTCCACAGAGCAAACAAGTCCAACATGTTGAGGAACTTGTACAAACGCAAGGGCTTGTCTGGGTCTATCATTCCTCTAGTGCTGTCTGCAGCCAGGTATATACCCTCAAATACGACGTAGACCATTTCAAACGGAATTGGCTCTGGCAGTTTGTTCAAGATGGTGACGTAGCCATGGATGAAGTCACCTTGTTTGAACTCAAGATTGGAAGGGTCCAACTCTGTTGGCTGGACACCCTTCTGGCACACTTTCTCCGTGACGTGCACGTCGATGGAAAGACCGTTGCTCCCCTTGCTGGTCAAGTTAGGCAAACGGTGGGCATTGGCCAAGATGGTGTTCTCCCAGATGGCTGCGTTCTCAGCCGTGAGGCTGGATTCTGGGTCCGCAAGCACTGGAAACGGGAACTCCGAGGCATTTGTAGTCTGCGGAAACAACTCTGGTGTGCCCACCAGCGATTGCATGGACGACACGGGGGTCATCTCATACATTGGAGGGTCCACAGTGAAGTTTTCATGCGATGGAATGAGGTTCTTGGACACTGTTGATTGGTACATGTGGTACGACGGCAAGATATTGTTGATGAGGCCTCCGTCCTCGTTGGAGGAGGTGATCTGAGTCGGCGAGTGTGTGTGGGAGCGCATTGCTTGCAAGCTTGTCATGTTTGTAGTGCTTCCAAAGGGAGAGTGCACGTTGCTGTGGATGGGGCTGTTCACGGCACTGTTGACCAAGCTTTTGAGGCCGTTGAACGGGTTGTGCGACAGATGAGCATTGTGGTTCTGCTGGTTCAGACTCAGGTGACTGTGGTCACTGTTGTCTTTTTGCAGCATTCTGGTTGTTAAGGATAGGTGGAGCGATGGATATTGAGACGTGCTTGCCAAAAAAGGAGCCAGAGAGCGGCAGGGTATGAGCCAAGAAAAAACAGGGTAAGAGCACGCAGGGTAAGAGCATAGGCAAGAACACAGGGTAAGAGCACAGGCAAGAAACACAGGGTATGAGCACACAGGGTATGAGCACACAGGGTATGAGCTAGGGAACATGCTAAGAGCTGGGAGAAGAGCAGAGGAACTGAGCAGAAGCCACGGCCGGACACATTGCAGAGATACTGCGCACGGTAAGAGACATGAACGAGACGTGAACGAGACCAGAGACGACACTGGAACTAGGTTCACGTTACCCAGTCATAGATGGAGCAGATTTGGGTAGTCGGACCTGTCGTACGACACCAACACAATGTAGCTGTCTTACGACTTCAGATATGGCAAGTTTGACAAGTGGAGCTGCCAGCAGACTGATATTGGTGTCCCAGCACTCCAAGAGGACAGCCTCTCACACCAAGACAGAAGCAGAAGTGAAACCGAAGGCTGACGGACCACCAGAAGCCCAGAAGAGCATGATGACCCCACGAAACCATAAACAGCTCCGCAAGCAAGACCCTCCGCACAGCAGTACCATCTGCTTCTTGCACTGACCAGCTTCCGTCCGATCGCTGACCAGCTCAAGCTCAATACCTGACTGGCCCAAGCTCAATACCTGACCAGCTCCTCCAACACAGACTCCACCCAACAACAGCCGTCTCCACACCAACCCCACCGTGCCGTCTTCGGTGTGGTGTCAGGAAGCCTCAGCCGAAAAAAAGGTTCCACAGCTACCATTGTCATGGATCACGTAGATCAGCCAAGTGTGGTAGCTGTTGAACATCGCCAGATTTCACCAGAACGGTCTGGCTCTGGCTGGCCGTTGTTACACGTCACCTGAAGCCTGCCAACGGTCCGCTGGTGCCCGGCACGCGTAGCACGTCCACCAGCTGCTCACGGAGGCCTCTGCGCTACCAGCTGTTATCTTCGCTGGGTCCACCACACTGTCATTGTTTCTTTTCAAACCTTATCTATATAAACAGGCACATCGCCTCCAATAAGTCAGCACCACTTTCTTCTTCAAGATGAAACCAGAGACAAACAGGCGTCCCGTGACGTATAATGCCATCAGGCTATCGCTAATATTCTCGGTGTTGTGTGTCTTCCACTACCGTCACCTTCTACCACACTTCTCACTAGGCTTCACCGACCGGCCAGTGTTGGTGCTGGATTTTGGCTCCATCGACTTGGGCCACCCGTACTTCGTCAACCAGACCACGGCGAGGGACCCTTTGAGCGAAATCGGCCTTCCTACGATACACCCGGACCCCAGTAGGGGTGCCAACGGCTCCAGTGCCATGGTAGCTCTGGACGTGCCGTACTGCTCACAGTTGGGTACAGACATCCTCCGCGCAGGAGGGAACGCCGCAGACGCCGCCGTGACTATCGCCTTGTGCATCGGCTCTGTCAACTCACACAGCTCGGGGATCGGTGGTGGATCCTTCATCATCTCTCGGCACAATAATCACACTTTGAGCATAGATTCTCGTGAAATGGCCCCGGCCGCCTCCTTCAGAGACATGTACAAGAACAATTCGGTTCTAGCCAAGGTCGGCGGTCTTGCTGTTGGAATACCCGGCGAATTGGCCGGCTTGTACGAGCTCTTTAGCACTCATGGCAGTGGAAATATCTCGTGGAAGGAACTAATTGAGCCGGTGATTCAGCTTAATTTGAAAGGCTTTGCCGCCACTCCAGTGCTAGTGCACGCCATTGAGTCCATCGACCTGTTGGTATTGTCCAGAGTGCCTACTTTGAAGGAAAATTGGGGCTTCTTGTACCACGATTCCTTACCCATACAGCCAGGCCACATTATAAGCCGCCCGGCGTACGCCAAAACCCTCCAATTGATCGCTAACAATGGAAGCAGTGCGGTGTTCTACGACCCTGAAGGCCCAATAGCACCATCTTTGGTCTCGAGTATCTCGAAATATCTTGGGATTATGACTACTGAAGACTTTGCAGCCTATAAGGTGCAGGTGGAAGAGCCGATCACGCTTGATTTCCAGATCGAAGAGAGTAAGTACACAGTACATACGACGGGTGGGGTTCTGAGTGGTTTGGCTAGTGGGAGGACTCAACTTTTTCAGCAAAGTGTTCCATCCAACAGACACTCCAGCTCTCTTTTACCACAAACTCATCGAAAGCTTCAAATGGTTAGCACTGATAAGAACAAATTTGGGAGAATTGAACACAGACAGGGAAAAGGTTGCCGAAAAGTATTTAGGCGATTCTTGGATAGAGGACGTGCTCAAGCAGGGCAAGTACTCGGACGACAAGACGTTCCCGTTCAAGAACTACGACCCCAAGTTCGAGCTTCGCGAGCCAAAGGGTACCTCGCATTTCTCTGTCGTGGATCACGAAGGGAACGCCGTCGGTATGACGACCACAGTCAACTTATACTTTGGTCTGCTTGTATTGGACCCAGCAACAGGTATCATCCTCAACAACCAGATGGACGACTTTTCGATTCCAAACGAGCCAAACTCGTTCAATTTAGTGCCATGCATATACAACTACGTGCATCCGTTTAAGAGACCGCTTTCGTCGACGTCACCTACGATTGTGACTAAAGACAACCAGGTTGTGCTAGTGATTGGAGCTGCTGGAGGACTGCGTATTCCCACCGCCATCTTGCACGCAATCATCCGGATATTCTACAAGGGCCATTCTCTTCTTGAACTGATATCCTACCCTCGTGTGCACCACCAGTTGGTGCCAGAGGTTGTTCATGTGGAGAATGTGACAGTGATTAGCGAGGAGTATCCAGGTATCCTCACGCTGTTGGCGCAGTTGGGGCACAATTTCACGGAGACTGGGGCTGCTACTGCGATGAATGGGATTCTGAGAGAGGGAGGAGTGTGGAGCGGAGTGAGTGATTACTGGAGGAAGTTGGGGCAACCCAAGGGATATTAGATATTTAGAGTATGGACAAATAGATATTCAGCCTAGGAGAATCAGTATTTGCATCCATTTGAGTGAAGAGTAGAGTCTTGGAGCTGTAAGTGCTTCTCTATAACTTCTTTACTAAGTGCTTCTGTATAACTTCTTTACTAAGTGCTTCTGTATAACTTCTTTACTAAGTGCTTCTGTATAACTTCTTTACTAAGTGCTTCTGTATAACTTCTTTACTAAGTGCTTCTGTATAACTTCTTTACTAAGTGCTTCTGTATAACTTCTTTACTAAGTGCTTCTGTATAACTTCTTTACTAAGTGCTTCTGTATAACTTCTTTACTAAGTGCTTCTGTATAACTTCTGTACTAAGTGCTCCTGTATACTTCTGTACTAAGTGCTTCTGTACTAAGTTCTGTACTAAGTCTTCTGTACTAACTACTTCTGTACTAGCTATGTCAAGCCATCCTCTAACTGCTTACTAACGGTCTGGACACCTTGGACAGTGCTGCTCTACTAGTACCATTCGTCAGAGACTTCACCACCACCAAGATGAGTAATGCAATAGCCATGAGCAATGATGCAAACGTCGTCCGGATACATCAACGGTGCGTCTACAATCGGAAATAGGCCGGGTATTCGCCAGGCACCATGTTTATCCGGTCTACTGGCCAGTGGTGCTGAGCTGGGGTCAGCAGGCCCATCACGTGTCACGTGCTTACCCCAGCTTTTTTCTGCATTGACAAATGAGCGTCTTCTATTCGTCGATTAGGCAGGCCCAATAAATTGGCACGGTCAATAGCCAAGGCGAAGCTGGGTGCAGACGGCGACACCGTGCCAGTACCCGCACCACCGCAGCTCCAATGCCTCGAAGAGAACGTCGCAATCGAGCAACTGAGCAAAAACAGCGTAGTTTTCCACCTCTGCCCAGTTCTCCATCTTTCTCCAAGTTTCGCCAACTTTGTCCAAATTTCACTCACTTTCGCCTACTTTCCTCTGCAAGACTCACAAACTCGATCTGCCGTGACCGTCTTACCCGTAGCCGCAACGCACACGGTTCTGGGGACCATAAATCCCTCAGCTGCGTCGCCCAGCACCTCATTTGTGACTACTTTGCCACTTTGCTTCACTTTCGTCGACTTTTCGCTGTTGGTGTCGAACTTGGGCCAGCTGGCCGTGACTCGAACCGCCCGCTGGTCCGCCAACTCCGAGCATTCGATAGTCCGAGCTCTTAAACCCCTTGGATCTACACTGCCACCTCGAGCACCACCATCGAGCCTGCTCCAGCACCAGCTCGCTCAATATCGAGTCTCCACACTCGAAACTTCGGACCGTCTTCCGCGGCCTTTGCTCGAATCGAGAAGTGGGGCTGATTCTTGCACCTCAGCCTAAACAGACAATGACCTCCGATATCACTCGTTGCTTGTTGACTCTGTTCTTATCATTCGTAGATCTGGCTCCGGCACACAGCACTGGCCCCACAAATTTTAAATTTCGGGGTTTGGCCCCTCCTTGCTCAGCAGTATAAGTACAGATACACCAGCCTGTAGAACCGCACAAATTACGTATCAGAAAGTACCAGCAGCGGTTGTAGTGAAGAACCGTGTTACAAGCATCGCCTCGAGTTATTAGTGAGGAAATCAGCCGGATAACGACGAAGCTTTGCTGACGAAACGTGAACCAGAATCAGCCAACAAAGCGACGAAAACAAGCCTTATCAGCAGGATATCGACAACCAGACATCACCAGCTACCAGACGTCTCAACAGCATCTGAAACAGCGTGAAAGTGCAGCAGAAAAGACTTGAAACGATCAAAAACAAGCCAAAACAAGCCAAAACAAGCCAAAACAAGCCAAAACAAGCCAAAACAAGCCAAAACAAGCCAAAAACAAGCCAAAACACCACCAAAACACCTTATAACTTCCTGAAACTCCCCAAACACACCCCAAACACCACCATGACGTTTCAATACCAGGACTCCCTCCAGAAATTGCCCATCCCAGACTTGAACGAAACATGCACCAACTACTTGAGCGTTCTCCGGCCGTTGCAGACGGAAGCTGAGCATAAAGACACCGTCAACGCAGTGGAAGCCTTCCTCAAATCGGGCACGGGTGCCTACTTGGACACGGAATTGCGTAGTTATGCCAGCACCAGGAACTCGTACGTCGAACAGTTCTGGTACGACTCGTACTTGAACTACGACAACCCCGTGGTGCTCAACTTGAACCCGTTCTTCTTGCTCGAAGACGATCCGTTCAACAACGCAGCTCTGCTGCTGCCCCAGATCAAAAGGGCCACCACCTTGACCTTGCTGTCTCTCAAGTTCATCCAGGCCTTGAAAAGAGAAACCTTGCCTCCGGACTTGCTCAAGAACGGAAAGGCCCTCTGCATGTTCCAGTACAGAAAGTTGTTCGGTGCTCTGCGTGTCCCCACGGCAGACGGCTGTGTGATGCAGTCCGACGTCAACAGTACCCATATCATCGTTCTTTCCAAGTCCCAGTTCTACTGGTTCGACGTGTTGGACCACGAGGCAAACCTTGTTTTGAGCGAGCTGGAACTCATGGTCAACTTCACATCCATTGTCCGTGACTCGCTCAACACGAGCCCCATCGACATCGCCAAGTCGTCCTTTGGGGTTCTTACTACAGAGAATAGACGCACTTGGCTGGGGGTTCGTGCTGCAATGCAGTCGAACGCAACCAACCAAGAGATCTTGCAGATCATCGACACCGCCTTGTTTGTCTTGTGTCTTGATGACATCGAGTGCGAGGACTTGTCGGTCTTGTCCAAGAACATGCTCTGTGGTTTGTCGGTCTTGGACAAGGGTATCCAGGTTGGTACCTGTACAAACAGATGGTACGACAAATTGCAGATCATTGTGACTAAAAACGGTAAAGCAGGTATCAATTTCGAGCACACTGGTGTGGACGGCCACACCGTGCTTAGATTTGTACTGGATGTCTACACCGATTCGATCCTTGCCTTCGCACAGTCCATCAATGGGAACACCCAGCTGCTTTGGAAAGAACAGCTGAGAAAGCAAACTGCAAGCACCGACAAGATCACCATTCCTCGTAAGCTCGAGTGGGACTTGACTCCAGACTTGTCGTTGGCACTTCGTTTCGGTGAAACAAGGCTCTCGGACTTGATCAACCAGAACGAGTTCAAGCACTTGGAATTCAAAGCTTACGGCTCGACCCTGATCAAGAAATGGAAGTTTTCTCCAGATGCCTTTGTTCAGATGGCTTTCCAAGCGACTTACTACGCCTTGTACGGGAAAGTCGAGTGTACCTACGAACCTGCAATGACCAAGCAGTTCTTCCACGGTAGAACTGAGGCCATCCGTACCGTTTCGCAGGAGTCCAACTTGTTTGTGCGTAAGTTCTTCGACTCTTCTGTACTGACAGAGGATAAGTTGGACTACTTGCTGAAGGCTTGTGTTCAGCACTCAGCACAAACTAGCAGATGCTCTCAGGGCCGCGGTGTTGACAGACACTTGTTCGGATTGTTCTGCATCTGGCAACGCTACTTCCCATCCGACAACAAGAAGGACAGGGAAGACACAGGCTCCGAAGAGACTGTTGTGGGAGACGCAAAGCAGCTGATCCTGCAACACTTCCAGAATCTCCCAGAGATCTTTGCAGATGCTGGTTGGGACAAGCTCAACAACACCATCATGTCTACCTCGAACTGTGGTAATCCTGCCTTGCGTCTCTTTGGCTTTGGTCCAACACTGCCAAACGGGTTTGGAATTGGGTATATCATCAAGGATGACTCCATTTCCATTTGCGCCAGTTCGAAGCACAGACAGACGGAGAGATTCTTGGTCACTTTGGAAAGTTACTTGATCGAGATCCAGAGAATGACTCTGACCATTCAGCAGCCATCGCAGACCCCTGCAATTGTTACGAGACAGCACTTGGCACCAGGACAGAAGTTGGCCCTGCCAATTCCACGTCCAGCAAGCAGCACATACGTCCCTCAACTTCCAAAGGGAAGTCCACTTGCCACCCCACCATCTACAACGTCCCTCTTACTTGGAGGCTACGGCTACTTCGACATGGGAGAAGATGACATCAAGTCCCGTGGCCAGTCGCCAGAACCTCCATTCCTTAACAGAAACAACTCGAGTTTCTCGGTCAGAGAGATCGGAAAGAAGTTACGTCTTTCAGAGTACTAGCCACTATTTATTATTACTTATTTATTATTATTTATTCATGATATCTCTGTAGATCTCCGAGAAGTGACCAGCAAGACTCAACAGCTACTGGTGAGTGGACTTGTCCAGCTCTAGAGTGAACATTAGTGTAATTTTAAGTGGATAGTGTAAAGGTCAACAATCTAGTGGAGCTTTAATGCTGAGGAGCTTCATATTCATAGTGCTGTCTGCGGAGGGAGTTCTGTACTAGGATCGAGGTGTAAATGGAGCACTCTAAAGTATTCTAGTCTAATCCGCTTGTCTAGATCCCAAAACTGCCTTGGTTGAAAGCTGCACGCAAATCCAGTTTGTTCTTGGGGTTGTTCTTGTTGAACTTTCCACCGTTCGGCATGCTTCTCATTGCAACGTCGGTAGTGCTGGGTTTGGGTGGAGCTCCGTGCATTTGGCCTGGGTGAGCTCCTGGTGGAGGGTAGTGTCCTTGGGGAGGATAGTAAGGCTGCGCAGGAGGATAGTACCCATATGGTTGGTAGTATGGATATGGGTAACCTTGAGGAGGAGGCCCTTGACCTGGAGGAGGTACCTGACCTGGATGTGGAGCTTGTCCAGGGTGTGGTACTTGACCAGGGTGTGGTACTTGACCAGGATGTGGTGCTTGACCAGGATGTGGTGCTTGTCCAGGATGTGGAGCCTGTCCAGCGTAAGGGTGTTGAGGGTTTGGTGCGAGCATTTGTCCTGGTGCTGGCTGGGCCGGAGGATACGACTGGTACTGTTGTCTTGGGGCATTGTTGCTTGGAGGGTACGACTGGTGAGGTGCGGGAGCCCCCAGGTTGCTCAACGGTTGCACTGGACGAGGAACAGGCTGCTGGAATTGGGGATTGTGATGCTGCTGGTTCTGCTGGAATTGCTGCGGTTGTCCATGTGTTGGCAGCAATTGATTCCTTAGCTGTTGCTGCATCTGAGGCAGGTGCTGGCGCTGTTGTGAATTTGGAGACACTTGAGGCTGCAAGTGCAGTGGCAGCAGTCTTCGTTGTTGCTGTGTGTTTGGAGATACCTGTGGTTGCAAGTGCTGTGGCAGCAGTTGCCTTTTCTGTGTGTCTGCGGGCATCTGCGGTGCTAACAGTGGCTGCGACATGGCCTGGTGCTGCTGCACTGGAACCGGTGGAAGAGCATCCTTTGAACTGGCCAGCTTACTGGAGGTGTGCACATGTGGCAATGACATGTGTGGACTCTTCTCAATAGGAGGCGGAGGTAAGGACTCAACACTGTTTGGAGATTGAAGCAAACTAGGCAAACTTGGTGCCTGTAAGCTCACAGAACTGTTACTCAGGAAGTTGCTCTGCATGATGGGTGGAACCGGTGGCTGTTGCTCGAACGGAGGAGGTTTTCTGCCGGGACTTGCTGCTCTGTTGACCGTTGGAATATGCGGTTGATTGACATTATTGTAGCCTGAAGAAGGAAGAGCTAACAGATTCTGGGGGTTGGAGTGCTGCGTTTGATATTGGTACAGCTGGGACTGTTGAGCATGGGGTTGTTGGACCTGAGGCTGTGGGTGTTGAACTTGAGGTTGTTGGACCTGAGGCTGCTGAACTTGAGGCTGTTGAACTTGAGGCTGTTGAACTTGAGGAGGCTGAACTTGAGGTTGAGGTTGGTATGGCTGATGTTGCTGAGATTGACTTTGGGCTTGCAGATTTGAATATTGAGCTTGAGAAGGTTGCTGGACGGCAGCCTGTGGAATGGCTTGTGAGTGCAGTTGTTGTTGAGCTTGGTATTGGTCTTGCTTGAGACTTTGAGGTTCCTGTGACACAGGAGATCTGGTGCGAACTTGAACTGAGTCTGGAGGTCTCAATGTTTGGACATGCTGAGTCTGGGGTACCTGCTGGGGTTGCTGAGGTACCTGTTGTGGTACCTGTTGTGGTACTTGTGGCTGCTGCTGCTGATGTTGATGTATCTGTTGTATCTCCGGGGGTACCTGCTGGTGCTGAGGCTGATACTGCTGATAATGACTTTGCGGCTGCTGATCTGAAATCACCAATGCCTTCATCTGCAGCTCCACTGGGTTCAACACAGGCTGAAGGGCCCGCGAGCCGTTTGGCTGTCCGTTCTGGCCATTTTCGAACTGCAGCAGTTTCACCAATATCGGCGAAACTTCCTGCGATTGGGTGTCCACTCTATCGCTCTTCTCGCTGCTCACGCTCTTGTCACTACCCTCAATAACACTCTTTCTCTTCTTCTTCTTCTTGTTCTTCTTCTTGGGCAGTTCAGGGAAGAATATTGGCGGTGGGGGTATGGCAGCAGGAATAGGCCCGCCCTCTCCGTCCATTTGATAGTATGAGTTCATTGCCGCAGCCGTGGCTGCCAATTCCTCTTCTATCTCCTCGATTTCGCGTTCCGCCTTCTTCTGCTTCTCCTTCTTCTTCTTTCGCTTCTCTTCCTTGAGCTTTTGAAGCTCTTCCTTGCGTAAGAGCTCCTCTGGTGATTCCTTAGGCGGTTCTGGATGCACTTGCGGAGTGTTTCCTATGTCCAGGGTTCCTGGTGGCACGGTGTATGAGGAGTAGACAGGTTGTAGTTGTTCGGCACTCTGGATGGCGTACACTTGTAGTTCGTTGACCTGTTGGTGTGGCTGTTCCGGCAGTTGATACACTTGTTGGACTTGAGCAGTCTGTTTTGGCTCCGTGTACACCGGCTCACCAGGTATGTAGTAGTTGTCGAAGGGTTCAGCAGCTACTGGTTTTTCATTCTCGAACGGCTCCTGGAACGGCTCCTGGAACGTGCTATTTACAAGTGGTGCGTGCTGGCTCTGCGGCGATCTTTGCGGCGATTGGTATGCCATGGGTGTTAGGTATTGCGACTCGGCAGTACCATTACCGGACCTATCGATTGGAGAGGTAGGAATGAGCGAGTTGGTATTAGGGTACAACGAAGGTATAGTTCCCAAGTTGTTAGGCTGGGCTGGTTGAGTAGGTTGTGTAGACACTGGCTGTGGTTCCTGGGGCTCTTCGTAGATCTCCTGGAACGAGTAGTTTGGATAGGGCAGTGTGTTTTGGTTGTCATTTTGCTGTTGCTGGATCTGCTTCTGGTCAGTTTGGGGGTATTGGATCTGATGCTGGTCATTTTGAGGGTATTGGATCTGTTGCTGGCCATTCTGCTGCTGGTTCTGCTGGTTCTGCTGGCTTGGCTGGTACTGGTTCTGTTCGTACTGTTCATAATGCTGTGACTGATGGTACGGTTCCAAGTTCTGTCCGTGCTGCTGCTGCTGACTCAACGGTGGAGGCGGTTTTCTCAACGTTCTTCCACCTGAGCTGTGTGAAGTGGCCTGCTCCATCGGATAGTTGGTGGCAGCATGCTCCTCCACCGGCTGAGAAGCAGAGAGATACTGCTGGTAGTCTGTGAGTTCGTGGATATGGCCTGTTTCGTTGTCGATCTGCACGCCCAATCTCGAGTCTGCTTCGCTGAAGACGATGTTCGGAAGTAGTCCGCGGTCATCCTTTGGCGGTGGTGTAGGCCGTGGTGGCAATGGCTGCTCCTTGTTCATGTCCACGTCCAGCGAGAGGTACCTCTTGGTCAAGTCGACACTCACTTTGTGCAGGGGCTTGTCGTACAGACTGAAATGCTCCAAGTAGCTGTCTGAGCTCATGGTCTGTTCTGTGACAATCAACCACTTGTGGAAACCCTTGAGACCGGCTTCCACGACCAAAGACCGTCCAAAGAGGTTCTTCAGGTGTGACGGCTGGTCCGACGCTAGTGACGAGAGCCACGTCCAGATATAGTAGTCCTGGAGCGAGACGTTGCTGATGGAAATGGTGGAGAAGAGAGGAATGTTCCTGTTGAACTCCTCCTGGTCGTGCGACCAGCCCGGATATAGACCGTACCGTGAGCTGATAGGCTCCGCCGTCAATCTGTTGAGCACGCGTTTCAGCTCCTCCGACAAGGTGGTGATGATTTCCTCTGTCGACGGCTTCTGGAAGATGTTCTTGAGAATGGTGTAGTTCTCCACCAGGTGGAACGAGTCCTTCTTGTCGAAGGAGAGTGTGTTGCGGACCTTCGACAAGAGCTCGAAGGGGTTTCCCAGCGGTCTGGTGGAGTTCACCAAGACACAGGGGATGGTGATGACCGACTTGAGCAGCTCGGCGTTCTCCGGGGGAGGGTATGCGGTGGTGATGAGCAAGTTCTGGAGCGTTTTGGGGAGCTTGAGGGTCTCCTGCTCGTTGTCTGGAAGCATGGCACGGAGGAAGGACATGAGCAAGTGGAACAAGGCGTGGGAGCAGGACTTCCAGGCGTCCAAGCCCTCGACGAAGTTGAGTTCCCTGCTGATGGTTGCGTCGAAGAAGGGCGACTTTCTGAGCTTGGCTGCGCTGTTGAAGGCCCACATGCTGGCCATCTTGGAGATCTTGCGGCCGCTCAAGTAGTTGAACTGCGAGTTCAGGGTGAGGCCTATCAACAAGTCCAAGAAGTCGTAGACGATGGAGGCGTGTGCCGGCGAGCCCAAGCACTTGGGCATGATGCTCAAGAAGGCAGACTTGGGGTACCCAGCCTCCTTTTCGCGTCGCTTGTACTCCAAGTACACGTTCCAGCCGATGATCTCGTTGTTCGGCAACCGGCTCCAGAGGAACTTCATGCCGCAGATCAAGGTGAACTCGTCGAACTCTCGGATCATCGCTGCGATCCGCGAGTCGCCTACCATCAACGTTCCTCCTGGAAACAACTCATCGAGGAAGTGCTCGAGCTTGGAGTCGTCGATCTTGGACCGGAACGGAAGGAACACGTGCGGAGTCTTAGTGCCTCGCTGCTTCATCTCCGCCGTGAGCAAGTGGAGCACTCCTTTGAGGTTTTTCCTCGTGAACTGGTCGCTGCTGATTCTGGTCTGCGAATGGCCTTCGCGGACATTGGGGAGCTTGGGGAGCTCCATTCTGCTTGAAATTTGCGTGGTGTCCTACGTGACCCTGTACTGATCGATTGGTGGCACTTTGGATGTGTTTGCCTCGGTGGTTCTAGCGGTGGTCTGGCGTCAGCTGGAGTCGGTGGGAGTTGGTGATATTTCCATTTTCGCTTGTTTATTTTGATTTCGATCTGGGCGCGCTCTGAATGGGCGATGTGCCAGAGGAAATAACGAGGTACGCGAGAAATTAGCGATGCTGCCAAGATCCGCGTGACTAAACTAGGATCCGCGTGACCAGATCGCCCGATAGCCGGGGTACTGCTGCTGTGCTAGACAGGTCTTGAAGAGTCGGGGGTGGTTTTGGGGGTGGTGCTGATGCTGGCGACGGTGCTGGAGAGTAGTGGGAGAAATCTGGGTCGTTTTAGGGGACTTTTGGGGGAGTTTGGTCTTGGTGGTGGAGACAGAGCCTAGCTGGAGCTGGATACGAAGGAATGGCAGTAGAGCTTCTACTAGCAAGCTGCTGGAATAGGTGCTGGATGGGCTGGAGCTCATAGTGTGAGTTTTAGGGGAGTTTTAGAGAGTTTAGGGCAATTTTAGACAGTTTTAGAGAGTTTAGTTTCGGTTTTGGTGGTTTGGGGTGCTACTGACGAAGGAAAGGCCTAGAGAGGTCGCTGTTTCTCATACTCAAGACAATCTACAGCTACCGCTACCGCTACAGCCACCACCACAAGCTACCACCACTACCATCAAACTGCTCTTCTACCGCTTTTCATAATTACTTTATTGTGTCTAGGCTACTTCTCCTCTCAACGTATATCTCAATATATATCTCCATCTGCCTCACGTCACCAACTTAGATCCCTGCGGGAACAGGCTAGGTTGCTGTAGTAGCTGTCCCTGTTGAGGCTGCTGCTGGAGGTTCTGGCCCTGTGTCTGCGGCTGCACAGGCTGCTGCCCCTGCTGCTGTTGTTGCTGTTGTTGCTGCTGTTGCTGCTGTTGTTGCTGTTGGTTTGGCTGGTTGACTCCCTGCTGGTCGTAGAATTGTCGTTGGTACTGCTGTAAGTCCACCATGCTGTTCGCATTGCGCATCAGGAATCCGTTCATAGCACTCATTTGCAGCTGTAGCGAGTTCTGTTGAAGCTGGTTTTGGTGGTTCTGTTGGTTCTGCTGGTTCTGCTGGTTCTGTATGTTGCGTTCGTTTTGCTGGTTTTGAAGGTTCTGCTGGTTCTGTAGGTTCTGTAGGTTCTGTTGCTGCTGCTGTTGCTGCTGCTGTTGTATGTTTGACAAATTGGACATGCTGTGTATGGCCCGGAGCTCTCCATTGTTACCCATACCGTTCATGTTGATGTTCGGAGGAAGGTCCTGGAGGTTCTGGTTGCTGATGTCGAACGATACGCCGGTTGTCGCAGACGAAAGAGGTGCAACCTGTGAAACCTGCTGGTACTGGGAAATTGGCACGTTCTGTCCAGAAGTCTCTGCAACCGGCTGTAGTGTGGTTGGAATGGTGCTTGGAATCGAGGTGACGCTGCCGGAGCTACCAGCAGTCAACGTCAAGACATAGTTGCACTGTTGCAACACCTCCGCAGGAATCAAGTCCTTGTGCACCTCTGCCAACTCCTTCAAACTTCCTAGCGCATTGCGGAGCTGCGTGACGTGTGAGGACAACTCACGGTAGCCCGTCGAATAGAAGGACAACTCGTCCTCCATCTTCAGGAGAAGCTGCTTCTTGCGCTGTCTACACTTTGAAGCAGCCACTCTATTTCTTTCCAAGAAGTTTCTTCTTTTCTCTGCTTCGGTTTTGGGGGGCTTCAGAGGGTCTTCTGGCGAGGAGCCTTCCATGTCATCCTCATCCTCTTCGGCTTCAGACTTGACCTTGCGGGACTTGGAACGCGAAGGAACAAGCGACGACTTTCGTTTGAGTGACGTTGATTCGTTTTGTTTTGATTTCCTTTGCCCGTTGTGAGATTGGTTGTTCTGGCTGTTCTGGTTGTTTTGACCATTTTGACCATTTTGGCTATTTGGGTTCTGACCACTTTGACCACTTTGGTCTTCGTTTTGACCATTCTGACCTTGTCCCTGGGCTTGTCCCTGTGATTGGGCTTGTCCCTGGATTGCCTGCAGCTGTCCCAGCCTCTGTAACTGCCCACTTGTCAAGCCACTGACCAGAACACTCTCAATTCCCAACAAACTCAGCAAGCCTGGGGTCATAGGACTGTTCAACAAAGCACTCGGGGTGGTCAAGCCTGGCAACTGGGCAAAAGGAAAACCTCCCTGCATGCCTCCTGGAGTCAAGCCAGTGCGCAAGTTGGACTCACTGGGCGTAAGACCACTCTTGTGGAGAGTCCCGACAAACTGGCTGAAAGTGTTCACATGCTCGCCGTTGTTGGTGTTATTACTTCCACTGGGGCTCATGGAGCTCATGCTGACGGAACTGACGGCATTGGTGGAGCTGCTGGGGTGGTTACTGCTGGTAGGCTGGCTGGTGACATTCAACAAGCTGTTCCACAAATTGGACCCAGGAGTGTCTGGGTTGGCCAACTGACCGCCCGGTGAGAGTCCTAGCGGGTGCAAACGACGTCCGCCGGGCGTGAAGATCGGCGGAGTGATCCTGGGGAGCTTCCCACTGCCAACCAGCAGTAAGTTGGGAAGCTGTAGCTCTTTGGGGTTGGCTTTGGCTACCGTGGTCAGGTCCAGCTCGGGGGTTTCCGAGCTCTCAGCGGTCGCACGCGCCGGTCTCTCCTTGCTAGCAAACGACTGCTCAAATGGGTTTGACTCAAGATCAAACGAGGTTGTTTTCTGCTATCCTTGTTAGTAATGTGCTTTTCAATCAGCTGGAGCCGTAGACGAGCCGGAACAACCGCAAAAGTTCTCACCACAGCTCCTCGGCACGCTCGCCAGCATCGCCAGCTCGTCCACACGCCCTCCACACGCTTTTCCTTGGTACTTACATCACCAGACATTGTCTTCGATTGGGGTTGGCTCTGTTTGTTAAGGTGAACTTTTTTTTGTATTTTTGGGGAGTGCGTAAATTGTGCGTGCGTGCGTAAACATCAACACAGTGTGGTTTTAAGGTTGGTATCCGTGGCAGAAGAGCCCAACCAACGGTCTTATTGTCGCCAGGAGCGAGCCAGGCACATTGTGCTGTTTACGAGGATTTACGAGCCGTTTCCAGCGAGTCCATATTCGAAATTTGGAGCGTTTTGGCTGTTACTGGGCTCCAGCCAGAGCCAGCTCGAGCCAGAGCAGATCTGTGCTGCGGCATGGCCACCGGGACCTGGGCCTAGATGCTGCTGATAACGTGGCTCGTGCTGGGGGCCTCGTACTGGCATTGTGCTCTTTCACGTTTCTGGAAGAATGCCCGAGATCGTCTGGCCAATCAGTGCCATGCAGATCATGGTATATTGCCGGAGCTGCTACGGTGATGTCATCATTTGTCTCATCTGGAGCCATAGTAATAGAAAAGAGAAGAGTGGAGAAGATAAGATAAGTGGAAGGAAGCACTCAGAGTGAAGAAAGAGTTAAGAAGGAGTGAAGAAGGAGTAAGAAGGAGTAAGAAGGAGTAAGAAAGAGTGAAGAAACAGAGCTGGAAGCATTTTAGTGATGAGCTGGCCAACGCACGGAATACCGCAGTATACGAAGACAGCACCTAACCATTGCGGTCGGACAGATCTGGAGGTGCTGGTGGTGCTGTCACAATACAGAAGATTCGTATCCATTCATTTATATAAACGGTGTTTAGTTTGAAGGTTTGGATAGATTTCAGGTGGTGTTTCAAGGCCAGCAGTCAAGGCACAGTTGACGTACGTTTGACGTAGGGGCACTAGGTGCTGGTCTTGGCACCAGGAGGCACTCTGCAGACAAGGGTGTAGCAGTAATTGGTGGTGCTAGACACGAGCATCTGATTAGAATGAGTAGACTGAGTAGATGCCAGACAAGTGATTATATACCAAAATGGTACTCGACAACATGTGATTATATACCAAAGTGGTACTAGACAACATTGATTTAGACATAGCCCAAGTGATGACATAGACCAAGTGATGACATAGACCAAGTGATGACATAGACCAAGTGATCTAAACATCCACTGAACACACACCAAGTGATCCAAACAACACTAGAAATTGCAACACCTGCATGACTGCTACTTCAGTATCTTGATAACCTCACTCAGACAGCCATACCCTCTATGATCTTGTTCATCTTCTCCTCAACCACCTTCTTGCCGTCCTTGACCAACTCAGGGTTCTTCTTCACCTCCTCAATCAACTCCTCTTGTGCGGGCTTGTCCACAGGCTGCGCTTCGGGCAACTTCTTCTTGTCGACACTCGCAGGAGCCACTGGGGCCTTCTTGGTGCTCGACAGCTCTCTCTTCCAGCCCGTCTTCAACGTCTCGGTAAGATCGAAACGTGGGAATGGGTGTGCTTCGGTGTTGAACACATACTTGTCCAACGGAATCTTGTTGTCGTCGTCAAAGAGCAAATACAAGTACTTGAGTGTTTCTGCAAACCAGAACGACTCTGCGTTGTCACGCTGGATGGCCGGTATCTGAGTCACGTCATCTAGCGACGTGTATGCGGCCTCGCCCTTGTCGTTGACGATCTTGGAGTGCTTGACAAACGAGTTGAAGATCTCAAGTCCCCATTCCCTGTACTTGACGTCGCCCGTCAACCTGTAAAGATAGAACAAGGACTCCACCGTCTCCGGACGCTGCAAGTTGTGTCTGTCCAACGGCTTGATGTAGAAGTCCTCGGTGCTGTCAGCAGCATCGTTGAACACCACTATCTCTGGGGAAAGTCCAGTCTCAACATCGGCGTACATCTTGTAACAAGTGTACGTCAACTCCTCTGCCAACTTGAAATCAGACTCTCTGTCTGCGTTCCAGCTAGGCAATGCGCGTGCCTCCGTGACTGGCAACCCGTTGGTGGCTCCAACAGCCAATAACCCTCCGTAGAAGCAAACAAGGTGGTCCATCTTGTTCAGGAGCGCACCGCCGATTCCACGCTCCAACTCGCCGATGAACGTGAGTCCGTTTGGAACAGACTTGCCCAACAAGTGCTTCTTCACTCCGGCTACAGACTCACGGTACATGTCCCAGTAAACCGGCTCCTGGTTGTTAGTCTGCAAGTATTGCTTGAGCAAGTACTCGTAGTAGGAGTCTCCTCTGGACCCCAATCTGATGAGATTGCCCTGGTACTTGCCGGTGTCTGGGTCCACATAGATCGGAACCAATCCGTCCACCGGCTTGTTCGCGTCCAATACTTGCATCACCTTCTCCACCTTCTCCCAGTACAACACTTCGCCTGTGAGGAAAGCCAAGTACTTGAATTCGAGCTGTAAGGTGGCCACTTCCGCCGTGGAGGACGCACCGTTGTCAACATGGTTCCTGATTCCTTCTCCGGTGAACAAGTTGACGGACGAGTAAGGAACACCCGTCTTGCTCGAGAAACCGCCCTCGAGCGCATTGGCCAAGTCCACGGCCTTGTCCAAGTACACGTCGTCCTCAGTGAGGTGGAAGGCAGACAACAAGCCACCCAACATACGGATCGTGGTCTCGAACACGTTGACATTGTAGTCGAAATGGTAGTCCAAGTCGTCCCTGACCCACTTGCGGGCGCGTGCCAACTCCTCCTTGGCGTCCATGATCGCCAAGGTGTCCAAGGTGTCCACGATCATCCAGCCTAGTGGTTTAGGGCCCATATTCTCTCCGGCCTCTGAGATCGGGTGGAACACGTCTTTGCCCCAGCCGTACTGCTCGTAGTGGTGCCACGAGTCCAAGAACGTGTTCCTCACCTCGTTCTGTGCTTTGGCCCATTTCTGGGGACTCGACTGGCCGGATTCTCGAGAGCCAGTGGCTATCCAGTATACGGCGTAGAAGGCAAGACTGGCGACGAAGCCTTTGAATAGCATCTGAAGTTTGGTTTGCGGCTGGTTCGGTTTGTCTTTGTAGTACAAAGGGAGTGTAGACGGTTTCGCTTTGGCCTTCCAATGGTCTCCTTTGGTGAGATTGCTCGTGTTGAAGGAGAAAGACATGGTGGATAAAATTGATGTTGTGTTCACAGCTGGTGAAAAAGCGCGCTAAAAATAACTGGGGAATTAGCGAGCGACTCCGCTAGCTGGCTGCGGTGTGAGTAGTGAAAAGTTGGCGTAGTGTTGGTGCCACGTCGAGGTAACGTTGGTTGGACGTAGTTTAGTGAGGTTTGTGAAGTCTGGCGAAGTTTGGAGAAGTTTGGGGGGTGTTGGAAGGTGCAGGGAGGACTTGAGGCGATGCAGCGTAGGGAGAGATCTTGGGGTTTCAGAATGAGGGGGGAGGCAGGTGACGCGAGGAAGTATCGCGTGATAGAAGCTCACGTGAGCGATTATGGAGCGGAGTCTAGCTTGTTCAGTTTTCGACTTACAGGTTTGGGAGTAGATCTTAAAGGTACAGACAAGAGATTGATAGACGATGGGACCTTTAAAAGAAGGCTAGGTTGTCATTTTGGTGCAATCTGAGTGGGCTCCATCTGCTTGAGTTAATAAACCTGCATATAATAATTGCACCTCGCAGGTATTTAGTGAGGTTATCTAGCGAGACTTTTGAATTGGGGAGATTTTGGTGATGGATAGTTAGGGAGACTTTTCGATTTTTAGGGAGACTTTTTGTTATTTAGGGAGACATTTAAGGAGGACATGATAGTTTAGGGGGACATTTACGAGCGACGAGACTATTTAGGGAGGCATTTAAGGAGAACCAGACCCTTCAGGGAGGCACATGGATACCAAAGAGGTTTGGTTTAGCGAGGACCGTAAACTCTGAGTAGCATTAACCCTTTTTAACTAGAGCCAGCGTGTTTAACAATAAGTCTGTTACCAGACCTGGACTAAGGTCAAACACGACTCAGTATAAGTAGCACCAGCTAATAAGAACTGATTTAGAGAACCAGTATATTCAATAACCAGTTTAGAGAGCTAAGACTGGTTAGAAGGGCCAGTTTTCACGATGAACACTCTGGATCGGTGTTAGTCAGTGTGAATAACGAACTGCCAACAAGCTGTGCTAGCTACTATAAAGTGCTAACGAGGTCTGAAAGCTCCTGAACCCACCGAAGTCTAAGTCTGTGAGCCCACTAATCTCCTAAGTCCAGCTGGAGAGTGCCTGGCAGTACGGTGGAATACCCCCAGCTGGCCATTGGATCACCAAACGCATGCCTCCTTCAAAATAAGCCGTCTTGCAGCCAGAACCAGCCGCAAGTGTCACAATTTCACCTTGACAGAAAGGCTGACAATCGATGCTGGACGGCAGCCGAGGTCTCGGATCCAGCCGATCTCCCTCTGCTGGGTGCCAGTAGTCCCAGGCTAGTCTCTGTACTTCATGCCTGCTGAGCTGCTCGGAAGAAAATGACCAGAGGCTATTCCAGAGGCATTCCAGAGGCATTCCAGGGGCATTCCAGAGGTTATTCCAGCGAATTCCATGTTCCAGGCCGATGATCCACCCAGAAGTAGCTGGATTGTCGTCACTAAGCTGGTAAGTCCACTTGCCAGTCTGCTTATTCAGTCCACTTGTTCAGTCCACTTGCCAATCCACTTGTTCAGTCCACTTGTCAGTCCACTTGTCAGTCTGCTTGTTCAGTCTTCTTGTTCTGCTTGTTCTGCTTGTTCTGGTGTTCTCCACCAAATCGTCGTACGGTCTTGGCGGTTTCACTGAAACCCACGGCGACGCCTTTGTCTCCGTCCAGTGCTCTCTTTGTCATCACGTCGCTTCCAGCTTGTTCTGTCCATGCACAGCTCCTAAATAGCATGCCTGGCACTCACTGAACACCCCAAATTCCCCACGTAGCTTCTCTCGGGAGCTAGGTCCAGATCCTCCTCCCACCGTCCGCCTATTTACGACCCAGCCATCCTCTTTGCCACCACCTCCAGAAGCAAAACTACCTTCAAGAGCTCTAATATGAACGTCCCTAGTACTAGCTAGATTTAGTGCGAATCCTCACTAACTACCGCAAATCCTCGCTAGCTCTAGGGCTGACCGTACTAACACCACGGCCGAGCGCACGGCAATCCTCGCTAGCTCTCCCTACGCACGGCACAAATGGTGCACGCCCGCGCTGCGAATCGTCGCTAGCTCTCGCTATTTCGCACGCTCCCTCAAAACGTCGCTAAATGGCCTCGCGGTACGAATTTCATCTTTTTCTAATCAACCCTTTTTTACCTCTAACGGCCCCTAACACAGTCTTTTGGGAGTACAAGCGTCGTTTTAAGCAGCCAATGACTTCAAACGGTACCAGCCAAGTGTCCGACGCCGAAGACGACACGTTGGCCGAATCGTCGGGAAGAAACTACGCCCACAAGATGGCCGCCAGCAACAGCGACAGCTCTGCTAACGAGACCAATGGCTTCGACATCACCAACGCCAACAGCACCGACCACGGCGTCGACGGCGGCGGCAGCCCGCTGGCGGACTCCGCCCAGAAACAGAAGCAGACCCGCAGAGCCGTGGCGTGCAAGAGCTGCCACGGCTTGAAGGTCAAGTGCACGCCGTCAGACGAAGACAACCCAGCCGGACCGTGCTTGCGGTGTCTCAACGCCAACCGCAAGTGTGAGATCGACTTGAACCAGACCAGAAAACGCCGGAAGAAGGCAGAGATCCTCGCTGCGCTGGAAGCAGCCGCTCTGCAGCCTCCCCTGGCCCCAGAGAAGGCCCAGTTCCCTCCAGCAGCCGCCCAGGCGCCGTTCACGGCAGGCTTGAACGGCTCCTACGTGCCGTTGGACCCCCAGCACAAGAACGGCTCACACTTTGGCTATACTATGGGCTTGCCACCGGCCAACATCACCTTTCCTCCGTTGCCTTCACCACACCCCAAGCCAGAGGCCCCAGAAAACGGCTCCAACAGCAGTACTGCTCACGCTGGCCCTGTAAACACAACAGAGGCTGGAGACCCCTCGGTGTCGGACCTAAAAGGACGAATCAGCTACCTAGAGTCGGTCGTCAAACGCCAGCAGGAGGAGCTCAGCACGCGCACACCGCTCCACAGCCACAGGGACTCGTCCTCCGACATGGAGTCGCCGCCGTTCGTGTCCAAGTTCGACCTCGTGCACGAGCTCAACGTCATCTGCGACATGAGCTCGAAGCTCTCGGAAACAAGCAACGAGTTGAAGCTTCTTTCCGAAAGAAGAACGCTCTTGCTCAAGCAGTCGCAGCAGGCCGTCGACTGTGTTTCTGTGGGCATTTTGACGGTGGAGGAGGCCCGTGAACGGCTCGACTTGTACCGTGTGTCGATCTACCCATCGCACCCGTTGGTGTACGTTCCTCCAGAGCTCACGGTGGAGGAAATGCAGCACGACCAGCCCTACTTGCTCAACGCGGTGATGTCGGTGACCAACGCCATCTCCAACAACAAGCTCAACCCGGACCAGCTGATCAAAATCGACAACTTCGCCATCCTGTCGCTCACGTTCGAGATCATGGCTCTGGGCACCAAGTCTGTCGAGCTCATCAAGTCGTTGCTCTTGCTCTGTCTCTGGTACAACACGCCCGAGTTCTTCAAGCACAGGCGGTACCACTTGCTCAACACGATCAGCGTGACCATGCTCCACGACTTGGGCATCATAGCGGTGTCGTTGAACGCTGCGTCGCAGGCAGAGAAGGCGGAACGCGAGAAGGAGCAGGCCGAGCAGACGGGCCAGCCCGCCACCAGCGACACCGCAGAGATCTACCCGAGCATCGGCACTCCGGAGGACGACTCCGAGTACAACTCGCTCATCTTGATCATCTACTTCACCACGGTGAGCATCTGCCTCATACTACGCCGTACGATCTACGTCAAGTGGACGCCGTACATCGAGGAGTGCTGTGTGCAGCTAGAGAAGCAGACCGACGTGCGCAGTCGTCACATTGCGCTCTTCTCACGCTTGAGCAACTTGCTAGAACGCATCCACCAGATCGTGCACTCGCAGGACACCTCCGAAAGACGGCCGGCGTCGTCGCACTTCATCATCTACGACTTCCAGCAGGCGTTGAACGGCATCAAGCTCAAGATCAAGCCGGACGACCACTGCTCGTTGGCCTTCTTCTACTCGGTGGAGGCGTACCTCCACGAGCCGTGTCTCACCAACGTGTTTCTGTACGACAGCAGGGGCGACGCCAACACGAAGTTGACGGAGACGTCGATCAAGCTCATCTCCAACTGCAACGACTCGTGCCTCAATGCGCTCAACGAGTTCAACCAGTTGTCGCCGACGGAGATCGCCAAGGTGCCCATGTTCTTGGGCTCGCGCGCGGTCTACACCGTGGGCATGCTCCTCCGGTTGCGCTGCTTGATCCTAGCACTCCCCTCCAACATCGAAAAGGAGTTGGTTCCTCGCGACGCTCTCTTCGCCATACAGAAGTGCAACCGGTTGGTGGCCGAGGCGTCCGCCTTGTACTCCAACAACTACAGCGTGATGAAGACGCGGTTGGTGCTCCAGCTCTTCATCCAAACGTACTCGTCCCAGATCCAGGAGTTGATCAAGAAGAACGGCTCCAACTTCCTGGGCAAATTGGGAAGGCGTCACCGCAAACTGATAGTCAGTGCGGGCAGGTATGCCCACTTGTTTGCGCCGCTGATGTACGGCTCCAAGTCGCTCTCGACGGACGCCACCACCACGGCAATACCGTTGGACTTGCTATCGTTTGCGGCGTCGTCCTTCAAGCGCAACGAGGAGTCCTCGTCGGCGCAGGGGTCTCCTCCAGAGGAGGTGAAGCCCTTCAAGGTGCCGTACGGATCGCCGACGTCTGGAAGCCCCTGGAACAATTACCAGTCTCCAGTTCCAGCTCCGACGATCCCTGCAATCCCACAGCAGGCCCCCAGCCAACAGCAGGGCCAGCCTGGACCCCAGTTTCCCCAGCATTACCACCCTCCAGCACAATTCAACCAGCCTATTCCGCCTATACTCCAGCAGATGCCTCAACTGATGCCGACACAGTTGCCACCGCAGTTGCCACCGCAGTTACCTCCCCAATTGCAGCAGCAGCAACTCCACCGCAACTCAGCAGTGTACCGCACGATGGAAATGCCGCTCCATGCTGCCAACTTGAGCAATCTAGCCAACTCAGTCAACATACACAACATGGCGAGCTCTGAGCTACTTGAGAATTCATACATGGCCGTCAACGACGAGTTCTGGTCCGACTTGCTCAGTGCAGAGGCAGACAAGATCAACTTCTCGAATAATAACAACAACAACGGGACCCAGTTCCACGAGGAGGTTTTCTACATGAAGTAGGGTGAAGTGCACAGTGTAAGGGCCAGAAGCTAAGTTCTGAAGGTTGAGCTATGGTGTGCTCTAAGGTATAAGCTCGAGAGGCTTAAAGAAGACATTTGAAAGGTTTAGGGTACGTAAAAGTTCTAGGGTATATTTGAAGGTCTAGAGTACTGTTGAAAAGTCTAGAGTACGTTTGAAGAGTCTATAGTACGTTTGAAGGGTCTCTAGTACCGTTGAAAGAACATTTGAAACGTCAAGAGTACGTTTGAACGGTCTCTAGTACCGTTGAAGACTCTCTAGTACTGATGAAGATACACCCTGCTCATTTGAAGAGTCTAGCGAACATTTGAAGGGCTAGAGAGCTTAAGATTCGTTTTCCGATGCTCATATGTAGTACCAGTCTCCATGTCCAATATCTAGTACCAGTCTCCAGGTCCAATATCTAGCACCAGTCTCCAGGTCGAAAATCTAGTATCAGTCTCCAGTACCAATATCCAGTTCCAAATCCAGTACCAGTATCTGATAATACTGCCAGTTCAGTACCAACCCGAGTCCAGTATCCAATACCTATGTCCAAACCCTTCCAGTGCCTACCGTCATCTTATACCAACATCCAATCACCACCAATGCCTATTTCTAGGTCCAAAATGTCTAATTAATGTATCAATAAAACACTCTGTATTATATCACCAGCAATCTGAAATGACCTCTAAACACCTCTGTACACCCCTCAACACCCTGTACACCCCTAACCTGTGCTCACACCGATTTACAGCTTCTTCGGTGAACTTTTCACTACCATTAGCTCCACTACTTTCTCTATTATAGGCGTACCAAAACGTCCGTAGAAGTCTCCACTTCACAGTAACTACTCCAATTCCTCCCTCTAAGTAGCACTACCCAGTCCAGCTAACACTGCTCAGTCCAGAACACTCCTAAGTGAACACTCTTCAGTGTAAATCTGGAAACGAAGCGAAAATTATCCAGATCACCTATTCATGTCTCACCAGGACCACACCACGTTTGGTGTGCTCGACGTGCTCCGGGTCCTCGGAGGCGTGCTCTTCCTCAACGCGTTCTTGTCGTGGTGGTTCACGTCGCTGTCCACCTGGGGCTACGAAGGCAAGTACATAGACCACAGCTACTACTTGCACCATCTCAGTGGTGCTGTCAACCTCACCAGCGCTGAGCTAGCCAACTACAACGGCCAGGTGCCGGGCAATAGGATCTACGTGGCCGTCAACGGAAGCGTGTACGACGTGACGAGCTCTCCGAGCATCTACGGGCCTGGAGGGTCGTACCACTCGTTGAGTGGCAAGGACAGTGCCAGGGTCTATGTCACTGGCTGTTTCCAGAACAGCGACCAGTTCACACACGATTTGAGAGGTTTGGACGACTCGGAGACTTTCCATGATATCACACGATGGCAGGCCTTCTTCGCGAGGCACCCAAAGTACTGGTACGCTGGTGTGGTGCACAATGACGATGTTAGTGCCAATCCAGTACCACAGCCATGTCAGCACACGAAATTCCCCAGACACGGCTGAACAGACTGTGTTGAGTAGTGATACTCGTTGGTACTGTAATTGGGTGTTGATGTCCATTGGCATAGCTTTTCATGGGTACTTGTACGGTGAGCTCTTTCCTTGAATGTCTAGTACTACTGATAATGCAATTGGACTGAGGTACGTCCTTTGGCTTCAAAGAGAGCGTAATTGTGGACCCAATGAGCTCAACATATGAAGGGACTTACTGAGAGGTTCTTGAGCTAAAGGAGACTATATTGATAATTGAGAGGTGAACTAAAGGTGACTATGTTGAATCTTGAAAGCTTCTTGAGCTAAAGGTGACTATATTGAATGTTGAAAGTTCTTGAGCCAGCTGAATCAACCTTCTAGTACACTGAAGAACCAAGTACTGTTTTTAATTCTTGTCTTCGGGTACCATCTCTGGTGCTGCTTCTATGGCTTCTACGTACACCTTCTTCCTAAGTGATAGTTCATTTAATAAACTCAATATCTATACCATTCTTCTTCCTTCTTTCTTCTTTCATCTTTCTTCTCTTCTTCCTTTTCTTTGCCTCTGGGCGTACCAACTCACTGCACTAGCTAGGCTCTACCCAGGCTGGTTAAACCTTACCAGCTGCATCCAAACTCAACTGCAATACAGCCAATAAAGCCTCTGGATCCTCTAATCCAATACTCATTCTGACCAAGTAACGGTCAACACCCCACTGGGCAATGTCCTCGATCTCATGGTAATGAGCCAATATGGTGTACGGACATGCCAAGGTGAAGTTGGTTCCTAAAGAAGGCCCCTTATGCAAATCAAGAGCATCGAAGAAAGCGATGGCACGCTTGGGCTCGTGGAACAAAAATGATAGGAGCCCACCGTATCCTCCCAGCGGGGTCTTTACAGTATCGTAGTACTTCTTGGACTCGTTCACCGAAGGGTAAAACACCTTCGAAATAAGTGGGGACTTCTGGAGAAACTCAACAGTAAGGAGCGAAGTGGCATCTATCTTGGTACTACGGTCGACAAAGTCACGCGAGTTCCTTTCCAAGTACAATGCGTCCTCGGCCCAGAAGGTGTCTTCGTAGTTCTCGTTGAAATACTCCTTCAACACATCGTAGTACCTGGAGGCTGGGTTCAATATAAGCGAACCGGCCATGACATTGGAGTCTCCAGAGAACACCTTCGTCAACGAGGAACACACAATGTCCGCGTACGGCAAGACATGGATGTTCAAGAAGTTTCCTACCGTTTCGTCCACCACCACTGCAAAGTTGTACTTGTCGGCCAACCTTCTGATGCGGACCAAGTCTGGGGTCTTCAACAATGGATTCAGCGGACACTCACAGAACAAGGCCAAAATATCCAACTCCTTGCTCTCCAAGCCACGCTCCAACTCGTCCATGGCGTTGTCGTCACCCATGCCAAAGAAATGGACACCAGGACCGAATTTCCTCAAAATGCTGAGGGTGTCAACGTACGGAAACCCAAAGCACACCGACTTCTTGGGACCCAACACCTCCAACAACGAGTGGTGCGCGTTGAAGATGGAGGCCATGCCGGTTGGGTAGAAGTAGACGTCTGTTTCGCTCAAGTTCTTACCTCTTCTCAGCTTCTCCATTTCTTCCTGCTGGGTGTGTGATTTGTCCAACTTACCGCAGATTCGACGTCTCAAGGCGTTCTTGGCCTGTGGTGCAAACTTGAGGTCCAACACACGGCCAAACTTCTGTTCTACAAACTTGGTGTACTCCAAGTCTGGGTTCTCGACTCCTGCTGGAAACGAAGAGAACTCCGGGGTCTGTGGCCTCAGCACGTCTCCCTTGACCAAGGAGTTCCTGTTGGAGTGCAGCGGACTGTTTCCGGCCAATGCCAACGGGGTGTTTGGAGGCTTTTCTCTGAACAATTCTCTCAATACGTATTCGCCCATTCTGGAGCTTATGCCTTCACCAGCATGCTGCCAGTAGTTCTTGGCCAAACGGAACTCGCTCAGGGGGAAGAACACCACGCAGATCTCCGACGCAATCACGGTGGACCGTTCGTAGTCGCTGGACGGCGGAGGGGTGCTCAACTGCAAGAGTCTCACGTTGATCTTGGCCAACTCGGTCTGGTCCTTGATGAAGTCCCTGCACCGTTTTCCGATGTTGTACAGTGGGAAAACCATTGCAGATTCGCCTGGACGGCCGTACTTCAACTCCAATTTGGTCGCCAACTCCTGGATCAACGGGTGGATGAAGAACCGGGGATACCCAGAGTGCATCTTGCTGGTGACCCATTCTTCGCCTTCTTCGTACCCAACGGTGGCCTTCCACGTGGGCAAAGTCACAGACACGGCGTGTGGGATATCGGGGATCGGAGCACCGACTTCTTGAGACGGCATTTTGTATGGTTCGGCTGCTTAGGGAGCTTGGTGGAGGAAGTTGTTGGTTTTATAGCAAAAAATGATTCACAGCCATTTGCAAAAAAACGTGAGTTTTCAAATCGGGGTCCAGTCCGAGACTTGGTAACGGTGACGAAAGAGGCATTGGAGAGCGAGCCGTGTTTTGCTGGTGCTGGTGCCAGTCACGGGTGCCGGCGACTCTACGAGTGTTAGGTGCTTTAGTGCTGTTACGTGTTGTCTGCTGGTGTAGGTAGAGAAGGTGGAATCGAAGGAAGTGAAAAATCGGAGAATTGGCTATTGAATTGGCTATTCAGCCATTTTGAGCGGCCACGGACGTCTTCTGGTGCCAGTTGGTAGCTGTGTAGAGTTGCCGGGGTGTTGTGGATCGTTTGGCACCACTCTGGAGAGCACAACGGTGCTGTTCATGGAGAAATCAACATTTAGAGGGTGCTGGATTTCACCATTAGTCGTGATCTGCGTAGCACTATTGCGAAGAGGAACTGGTGAGCTGCGACTGGGTTCCAGCGTGCTGTGGGTCACTTCCTTTGGAGGATGTGTAAGCCGAATGAGTTCCTGTTGGGTTGTTCACCAGTTGTCCTTGGTTTGAGTGCCAGACGAGTCCTATAGCTTCTCTGAGAGCTCATGGAGCTGCACGCTCAAACTTTAAAGCTTAAGCTGTGCTGTCGTCGGTGTACTTCTCAATTTGGGTCTGTATCTGCAACCAATAGCAATAGAACAACGATGCAGAATGTAGTTCCAGCTGGAACACCAATCGAGCATGTAGTACCAGCTGACCAATCGAGCATGTAGTACCAGCTGACCAATCGAACATGTAGTACCAGCTGGAACACCCATTGAGCATGTAATGCCAGCTGGAACAACAATACATGTACTGCCAGCTGGAAAACCAATCGAGCACGTAATACCAGCAAAAGCACCTCCACATGTACCAGCTAGAGTACCCCAACAACAGCTAATACCAGCTGGACCCCTCTCATCACACCTCAAGCTCCAAACTACACCCTACTCATCATATTCAATTAGCGATCTATTAATGCAAAGTTGGTGCAGTTTCTACGATTTGATACAAATGACAGAACCGTCCTGAAGACGCTTCAAGTCTTGGCTTGTCACAGGGACAGGCGCAGTTGCTGGAACGGTCTCTGGAGCAGGGGCATCGGCGGCTGGCGCCTTACGGTTGTGCTGCATGTGTGACTGGACCAAGTGTCCAGCAGCCAACGCCGAGCAAAGCGAAAGCTCGGCAGCTAAAACAGCACTAGCAACAATACGTGCCAATTGCCTAGCATTCTCTCCGGGTTGGGTAGGGTGTGGACCTCTGACCCCTAACATCTCTAACATCGCGGCTTGTGGCTCCAAGATGGTACCACCTCCAATAGTTCCAACCTCAATGGAAGGCATCGACACGGAGATCACCAAGTGTCCCTCCTCCGACTTGTGCATTAACGTAATACAGTTCGACGACTCCACGTTCTGCGCAGGGTCCTGACCACATGCAAGATACACGGCAGTCACCAAGTTCGCAGCGTGTGCATTGAATCCACCTACTGAACCAGCCATTGCAGAACCAACCAAGTTCTTGGAGATGTTCAACTGGATCAACGCATCCACATCCGATTTGAGCACCTTCTGCACCACGTCCGCAGGGATTCTGGCTTCGGCAACAATCGATTTACCTCTACCTTCGATCCAGTTAATGGCAGCAGGCTTCTTGTCTGTACAGTAGTTACCAGACACAGAAATCACAGTCATATCGAACCATCCAGCTTCCTCAATCATGTACTTGAGTGAGAACTCTACACCCTTCGAAATCATATTCATACCCATAGCATCTCCAGTAGTGGTGGTGAAACGGATAAACAAAGTGGTTCCGGCCAAGGCGGTCTTGATGTGCTGCAAACGGGCAAACCTGGATGTACTATTGAAGGCCTTTTTGATAATCTTTTGGCCCTCTTCGGAGTCAAGCCAAATCTTACATCCACCAGCACGCGATAACGATGGGAACAGTACACATGGACCTCTGGTCATACCGTCTTGGGTCAAAACTGTTTCGACACCGCCGCCTGCGTTGATGGCCTTGCAACCACGCATAGTGGAGGCAATAAGACATCCTTCGGTAGTGGCCATTGGAATATGGTAGGACTTGTTGTCAATGATCAAGGGTCCAGCAACACCAACCGGCAAAGGCATGAAACCAATTACGTTTTCACAACAGGCACCAAACACACGATCGTAATCGTAGTGCTTGTATGGCAAGCGGTTTGTTTCCAAAACAGGCGCATTGGCAATCTTTGCCATAGCTTTACGTCTGACAAGCACAGCTCTGGTGTTATCGCCTAACTGCTTCTCAAGAGCATACAATGGTAATTTTCCGGCAACAACGAGAGACAGCACTTCGTCATCCTTTAATGTTTTCACATTGCCTTCCTTCAAGATGGCAATGCAATCTTCCAAAGGAAGTAAGTTCTTCTTATTTGGATTAATGACCAATTCAATCGAAGAGTTGTCATCATCAGAAGTAGGCGAGGAAGATGAGGTTGAAGCAGTGGTGCTTGTCGTCTCGTTAATGTCTTTAGCAGCAACCTTTTTGGCGCTGGCGATCTTGGCCTTTTGTCTTGCGGCAGAGGATGCAATTTCCTTCTCGATTAAGATGTTAGTGGTGGACTCCTGGCGACGCGAGGCATTCAAGAAGTAAGCGTTGGTACTGATGGAGATTGCAAAGCCAAACAACAAGAACTTGGAAATCAAGTTATCTCTGATAGCACGGCTGACGTGCTCCAAGATGAGCAAAACAAAGTCTTCCACTTGAACCAAAACGCCCATGAGTAAGTATACTCTTGGGGGAAGGATGGTGACAATGGTACCGTGCGAACCCACTGTGATGTGTTTCGCAGCAGCCTTTGAGAAGTCTGGAGTAGTGATACCAAACAATGAACTTGAGTTGAAAAGAGCATCTTTATCAGCGTTGGTGTTGTACAACCAAGACAGACCCAACCAAAAGGCGTGGAACGCGAAGAAACCGGCAATCATTGCAACCTTGAAAGATACAATGGACGTACCGTGGTTACCGGTGAAGATGTTTCTCTCGCGGGGGTTTTCGATTTTTTCAGTTTGTTTAGCCACTTTTGAAGCTACAAAGAAGGAGATGCCATCTTCTTGCAAAACCAGTTTCAAGTCCTCAGTTCTGCGGGCTCTGCTGATTTCGATTTTCAAGGCCAAAACGGCAGAGAAGAAGGTGTACACCAAAAGCAAGTCGAAGGTCAAGATCAAGGCACTCAAAATGCAAAAGTTGGTCAAACCAACCAAGTGAGGAGCATAGATCGAAATGGAAAGAAGCGCACCAACCACGACAAAGTGGTCGCGCAACAAACTCACCGTGTGTGCCGAGATGGCCTCAGCGACAATGGACTTGACCTCTAGTGGTGCTGAGGTTGTGCTTGTGGAGGCAAGATTCATGACATAGCATGCGATGGAAACCTTGTGTTTAAAACCGATGATTGCAACCAAGAAAGGAACACCTTCTGTGATACTAATTAAGGGGACCTTACAATCAAGAACTCTTGTTGAGAAGACCAATGCAAATAAGAAGGCGAAACTGGAGGAACTGATGGTCAAAAAGGCCAACCAGAACTTGGAGCCGAGCACTCTCATATCGTAGAAAACCTTAATCAAGGTGTACCACATGGCGATGTAGGCACTCGTGATCAAGATAATGTCGAAGCTCTCCGCGCCCTGGATCAAGCTCTTCAAGTTGGACACCGATTTGCGAGCGTAGTCGTAGTAGCGTGTGACCTTATTATTGTGTCTGGCCTTCCAGGTGCCGTGTCCAGCGGTCGACAACTTGTCGATAGATTGCAATTTCTTGTCCAATGAGTCTGTAGGCACAATCAAGATGCGCTCGTTGGCAGAGACACCGGCAAAGGTGTCTTCCACGTCCGGAATGACCGAATCGTGGAAGCGTCTAAAGCGCAACGGTACCACGCTCAAAAGGTTAGCCTGTGGATAGAGAGACGTGTCAGCGATCTGGGTCCAGTCCTGGTACGCCGAGGAGCCTGGTGCGTGGTAGTAATGGACGCCGGAATCCGAGTTCTTGAACGATTCTGGGATGTATTCATCGACAACCGACAAGTAGCCTATCGACGCCAACAATGCAGTTATCAAGATGACGTGGATGGGGCGGTGTGCCGAGATCCGCGCCACCGAGCTGGTGACTTTCTTTATCAGTCCGATCATGTACAGCGTTGAAGGTGAAGATCAATAGACGAGATCTATGAAGACGATACTGGTGGATAATTTGACTTTTTCACTTTTGGCTGTAAAAATCTTCGTACGGAAATGTTGGTACTCGTCTAGACCCGAGCCGCAGTACTGGGCGCCGCGGTCGTACCCCATATACGAGCGAGCACCTCGCGAGCCACTCGAGACGCGTATGGCTGTGGAGGAGGCGACCGTCGCTGGCACCGTCACGGTGGCAGGACGCCAGTGGAGAGGGCCACCAACGCCCTCACCGGCTGTTTCGGAGCTTGTCGGTGTTTTGCACACTGGATTTAGTGGAGTTACGAAGATAGGAGAAGCTGACGAAGCTGGCCCCAGCAGAGGTGTGATGGTGTGTGAGCTTGCTGGGTTAGTCAGCGCTCGAGCTGTGCTAGGCTGCTCGACGGATATGCTTCGCTGCTAGTGTCACGAACGGATCGGCTTGGTACAGGAGGCGACGGATATTCGTCCAAGGAGTGCTGTGCTTGTCTATGCAACTGGCTGGATGGAGGACCAGACTCGGCTCGAGCCTACGGAAGCTGTGGTACAAGATGGGCGAAGGTGCATGTATTGGCGAGTTCTGGGATGGTCATGAGTTGAGAAGATGACGTTCAGGGGGTCTGCTTAGGGGATGTGATCTTGCGATGAGCTGGCTTTGATCTGGCTCCTGAAGGTGATCTGACGCGTTGAATGCCAGTATACGGCTTGAAGTTGGGTCCACTCGTTAGATGTGACCGGTTGGTTGCTGCTGTGCTGTTGTGAGAGCTTTTCCTCGGGAACTGCTGCTTCTGACTGAGATACAGCTCTTGGAGACTGTTTTACACTGTGTATAGCTTTGAAAGACCCGATTTTCGAAAAATCTTGAAAATCACACCGGAAGCAAGCTACGACTCTGTAAAATGCTGGAGGCGTACTAGTAGTGGTTGTCTAGCTTTCTGGGGGGTAGTTTGGTCGGTATTGCTTCTGATGAAGGTGGCACGGCTGTGTTTTGTATGCAGGATACAAATACCGATTGGCAGAGGCCCACTCAGACACACCTAAAAGAGGTTTCTTGGAACATCTGGGTAAGCCACTGTGTAGCAGCACTGCTCAGGATGTATGTGGTGCTTTTTACAAGTTTCTCAAGTGAAAAGCCATATATTAGTCGCGTCTTCTAGAATGTTCAAATCGGGCGAAATGTGCAGCCATTTTGCAGCCGTCAAATAGGAACTACTGAAGTTTGCCTGTTACGATGAACTCCTGCCAGTTGAGAGCCTCGTGTGCATCTGTGAATAGCCGTGAAGCATCTTCCAACATCTTCTCTTTTTTAACCTAAACCAGGTTTCTAACAGGCGGCCCAGAGAGAGAATGGCAACTTCCCCAAGATTCAGCAACAACCACAAACTACATCTTCCAGTAGAAAGCTCTTAAAACATGATGACCTTGCCTTTTAACAAAATACTTACACTCCCATGGTGTCGACATTTAGCAATTCTTTCAAATTGCATTTCAATTGGCTCATCTATATAACCAAGTTTCACCTCTTTATTACACCAAAACCCTCCTACTAAACCACTTTCAAACAATTCTTTTATAAAATACACACTCTAAGCAACTAAACTACTTTAAAGAAACCAACTTGATGTCAAAGGTCAACTCGGAGTTGGAAGGAATACCTGGCAAGGATTGCGAGCCGTATCCCATCTTGGCAGGAATAACAACTCTTCTTTCTCCACCAACAGCCATACCAGCGACACCCAAGTCGAAACCCTTGATACACTCACCCTTACCCAATCCAAAGGAGAATGGCTTTCCAGAGGTGTTCTTGTCAAACACCTTACCGTTCTTCAATTTTCCAATGTATCTGATGCTGACCTTGTTACCGGACTTGGCAGATTGGCCACTACCGATCTTTCTGTCTTCAGTGACAACTCCTCCGAGCAAAGTCTTGGTTGGGAACTTCTTGTCTTCCTTCTTTTCGGACTTCTCTTCGGTCTTGTCTTCGGTGGTCTCCTCGGCGGCCTTGCTCTTCTTCTCCTTCTTGTTCTCCTTCTTGTAAGTAGAACCGGTTGGACCCTGTTCCAATTCCTTGGTGAACTGGACAGACTTCTTTTCTTCCTTCTTGGACTTCTTGGACTTTGGCTTTTCTTCTTCGGAAGCAGCTCTCTTGTTAGTCTTCTTTTCTTCTTCAACTAACTCTTCGATCTTGTTTTCAATGTCAGATTCGTCTTCCAAGTCTTCCAAGTCATAAACGTCCCCTTGGGTACCGTAGATCTCATCCTCATCTGGAGACAAGTCGTACTCGTCGGCGTATTCGTCGTCATCTTCGGACTCTTGGTCAGCTGGGTGTTCGACGTAGTTACCGGTCAAGTGGATTGGGTAAGAACCAGTGACAACGAAGAAGACTTCCTCTTCGGGACTGATAGTCAATTCAATGGTTTGTTGGTATTGGGTCTTTGGAGACAAGGTACAGATGATGTACTCAGAGACATCTTGGTCATCTTCATCATCTTCGTCATCGTCTTCTTCCTCATCTTCTTCGTCTTCTTCCTCAGCCTTCGAGGCCTTGGCCTTCTTGGACTTTGGCTTTGGTTCTTCTTCTTCGTCAGCTTCAGAGTCCAATTCGTCGTCGCTTTCATCGAAGTCTTCCTCATCGGAGTCGTCAACGAAAACACTTCTCTTCAACATTCTTAAAGTAGATGGTTCAGCCTTATCATCAACAGCTTCTGGATCGACAGCAGCCAAGGTGATTCTAATGGTGATTGGGTACTCATCGTCAATAGCTGGTACTGGCGTGAATGGCAGAAGTGCCAAGTTGTAAGTGGAGATAGGGATCAAGCTGGACATGGTTAATGAAGAGTAGGGGTTAATTAAGTTTTTCAAAGTTGCTTGATTTTTTATATGGCGATGAGATGCGATGAGCAGAATTTTTCAGATAATAGAAGATAAAACTATGTTAAGTGCAGGCTGAAGAACGTGTATCACCTAGTGCAATAAAGTGAAGCTGCTGCTGCTGTTGTGGGGCTACGCTACTGATAAAGGTATGGTACAATAGTGAAGTGCTCTTCATTGCGCCTTCAAAACTACACCTGTGGTTTATCATTTAAAATGTATTAAATATACAAAGATATACCCCAAACTCAACGATCTGAAAACCCATATTCATATACTGATTTTTTCCAGAAAATTAGAACTTCAAGGTGTGTGGCTTGTCACCGTTTCTCAAGGAGAATGGAGTAGACAAGTATTGCTTCAACAATGGGGTCTTCTTGATCTCAGCCAACAAAGAGGCATCGACATCCTTTTGGTCGGAGACTCTTTCGGCCTTGATTTCCTTCTTGGCTTCGGATTCACTGAAGAAGTTGGCTTCGGACTTTTGTTCCTTGGTTGGCTTTTCTCTGGCAAAGTAAGCAGCGCCAAACTTGGAGACATCGACGGAGGCAATGTCAACCTTGGTGGAGGTGGCGATAACATAACGAGCGTTAACTCTTCTTAATGGGACACCATTGACCTTGAATGGACCGGAGACCAACAAGGTGTTGTCTTCCAATCTCTTCAAGTATACAACTCTCTTACCTCTGAATCTACCAGCCAACAAGATCAAGACAGTTCCTGGGACCAAGGAGGCACGGAACTGCTGTGGTTTGTTGACCTTTCTAGATTGCTTTGGGACTGGAGAGTCTTGAGACTTGTACCAGTTTTGAGGCTATATATAGTTAGTATTTGTTGAAAGTAAAAGGCAATGTAAAAGGTAAAGCAAAAGGTAGAACCAAAGGCAAAGCCATATTCACGGCAAGGTCGAGGATTCCTTTTCACACTCTTTCCTTCGAGTTCGCTGGTGGCTACGTTGCAAAGATAAAGCTGGACAAATCTGGTGAGTTTCAAATCTTCATCACTTCCATATTTCACTCCTGGTGCTTCTTCTTCAACTCATGGTTAAACCACTTTCTGGATTCCTTGTTGCACGACTCGACTCGTCTCAGCTTCGCCTTCGCACTGCGCTCCACCCACGCTATCAATAACATACAATTTGGGTGCTCATGTTTGATCTGATTAATCGGTGATAATACTAAACAAAAAGTCTTGAGTTTATAAAAAAGATTAAACTCGCTTTGGTGGTGAGCTGGAAAAATTTTCGAAAGCGGTGCAGGTGGGATGTGTGGCTGTGTGTGCAGGATTCGCGGTATGGGGGTGTTTTTCGAGCGTGTGATCTGTGACTGTGTTTTTCGGGGTCGCGACATGCGACATTGTCACGTGCCTCGTGGCTGCAAAAGGACCCTCGCCAGATTGGGCCAACCACTTACAAAGCTTCACTTACCTAATAGTATACATTAATGAACAAGAAAACAAATAAAAGAATACATAGCAGTGGCGAGGTGCAAACTCCAATCGCCTCTCGCATCTACGGAGAGCCGTACTTGATGTGAATCGTCAACTGGCCCTCACCCGCATTTAATACAATGTTGTCACCCAGGTGCAACGCCTCAGACAACGGGTACGCGGTGTGACCCAAGTCGATGCTCTTTCCAAAGGTGTGGTGCTCCCTCACGATGAAATGGAGGTTTCCTGTAGACGCAGCCTTGAACGGAACAGACTCGTTCCACTTGTACGACCCAGATTCTCTGTCCAACTTGGTGGCTCTGGTCTTGTACAACTCCTTTTCTCTGCTGGACGTCTTCAACAACACACGAACCTCCACGTTGGAAACGTTGGTGTATCCGGTCGCACTGATCACACTAATTCTACCGGGGATGGCATCTGATCCGTGCACCAGTGGTGCGAAGCTGGAAGCAACGTCGAATCCACTATCGGACCTGGCATGGCCCAAAAAGCTAGGTGCTCCATTAGGTTGGCCTGCAACTCCGGTGGTGACGAAACCACTAGCGTTGGGTCTCTGTGGAGCAGGGAAGTCCTCCACATTAATGTTGGGCACGGCCTCTACTTGGGGTCCACGACTTCTTTGACTCAGTTTCCTAGGGTCGCTTGAAACAAAACTTCGACTGGATTCAACGTCTTGAGGTCCAAGCTTCTCTCCACCTTGATAGTTGTCGCCTTCGGTTGGCGCAAGGGAGTCAGTGTCTCCTTCGTACTCACGAGGGTAACCTCCAAGGGTTTCAAGCTTCTTGTTCTTCGACCTCTTCAGTCTACCCAAGTTCTTGAGGAATGATCCCCCTCTTGTCACTGTCTCACCAGCAATACCAACTCCGGATCCAACAACATGTTCTGCAGCGCCAACTCCAGATCCAAGTGCGTGTCCGGCCATACCTGCACCATTTCCAACAAGTTTCAATGGTGCGCCAGCAACTGCACCCAAGTCAAGGTTCAATCCACTTGCAGTGCCTAATTTTGGTCTAACGAATTGAGGATTGAAGTTAGCCACTAAGTAAACAGTACCTTGTGTATCCAATTTGACTTCGAACGGAGTTTCGTTGTTAGGTTTGATTTGACTAAAGTCCAACCTCGCGGAACCCAACAACTCATCGTCGTGGGTCAAATCCCAATCGTACACGTGAATGGTGACAATATCTCTCGATCTTGACAAAAGTGGGAATGAAACTTCTTCGCTCCAGACTGGGTCCAAGGTCTTTCTCTTCTTTTCTGACTTGAAGATCTCGATACCGTCTAATTTAACCACAACAAGAGGGTCAGATTTTCCGTTGGAATCAACAGAAGGCAAGTTGGCGGCCTTGATGATTCCCAACTTCATAATACCGACGTCCAACACCGTGTCTAATGGAGCCAAAGGTATGGCTGCAGGGATGAAATCTAACTGCACCTGCACGGTGTTTCTACCACCAATATTCAAGTTGACGGAGTTGTTCTTTGCCTTCTTCAAAATATCCAACGTGTTGAAAATGCGCTCACAAATGACTTCCTTCTCTCTGACTACTTCAACCTTATTAGAGAGACGAAGGATCAACTTCGAATTAGGCAAGTCTCTAGTAAATCCAGAGGCAACTGACGAAAGAGTCAAGGTCTTACCTTCAGATCTGGTTGAAACTCCGCATGGGTAAGCATTGTCGTCAAAGAGTGTCTGGACATAGACATCATTCTTTTCAAAGTTACCACTAAGAATCAGCACATTAACCACACCGGCTTTGTATTGAAGCAATTGCGACAATGGAACCTCATGCTTGGCTGGCATTGGCAAATCATCCTCTTTAAGTTCAACCCACTCGTACTCATCAGGCTTTTCCTTGGCTAACTTCTCGTCATCGAGCTGCTTTTTGGTTTCAACATCTTTAATCTTTTGCAAGTGCTTCTTATACTCGTCCTTGAATTTCAATTGAACATTCGAAAATACTGGCACTGTAGGAATAAACGAAACAGAATACTTCAACAATCCGCTCTGCTTACCGCTCAAAATAACAGGTTGTTCGATTATCTCAGAAGATCCGTCATAAGCGACAAAGTTACCCTTCTCATCCTTCTTCAAAAAGTCAAATACACTAACAGCACAAGAACCCAAGGTTCTGTCGTGTGTCTCAACCTCTTCATCCATGATTTCAAGAAGATAGTGCTGGTGTTCATTGGCAGCTGGGAAAAAGAAAACATCGTTGAAATAAGGTTCCAATGTGTTGGCAATGGTTGGGGTCTTTCCTTCAACTCTTCCGTTGACGATAATTCTGACATATGGATCAACTTTACCGACAGATTCAAGGTTCTTGAGTCCCTTGGCAGAGTGGAGGTGGATACGAACCGCTCCAATTGCTGGGTCAGAGAAGTTGGTAGCAAGTGTATCGTCTTGCATTCCCAAGGCTTTCCAGCCGGTGGTGATTCTGAATTTAGGAGTTGGTGCTCCTGGTCTTATTGGGTCAGAAGTGATCCATTGCTGGCCTCTAGATGTCTCAAATGTCAAATCTTGCACGTTTGCATCCAATCTCGCTACAATATTGTTGTCTGCAGCATCCTTAATGTAAACCTGAACTCTAGTGTCTGACTTTTGAGTGATTAAAGTTTCAAATGATTCATCCCATGCTGGTTCGTTTGTCAACCTCAACTTACGGCATGTTTTCACCAATTCGTAGTTGACATAGAGCTCTGCATATGGATTCAACATACCAAGTGCAGATTGCGAAATATCCAAGTCGGCAGCCTCGTGCAAGTTGACCTTCATGATACCAACTTCAGAGTCACTGATTGGTTCCACAGTACCATCGTCCAATTTCATTGGAGGCAATTCAGGATACCATCTCACATCAAATTCGATTTTACCAACGGTTCTTCCACCCTCAGTAATATTTTTAATAAGTCCCAAATGGAATTGTTGTTGTAACAACTCGGATAAGGGGAATTCAACAGTACCGATCAACTTGTCGTCGGCCTTGTCCTTGAGTAAGTCATAAACGTTCAAGTTTAAGTGGTTTCCATCCAAAGAGTTGACCAACAAGTATTTTGTTTCGATAAAAACAGGGTCATTGATCAATTTCTTAACACTGGTGGTTTCTTCGAGGTCTGAGTTGTTGGATATCTTCAATTGGACATATGGGTTGATACTATTTGGCGGAGTTGGGTTGGCAATCTTCAAGTTGGTCAACTTTTTGATTGTGACAGCGACAACACCGTTAGAGTCATTGGATCTCAGGGCCATCAAGGCTTCAACATCAATGTCTAAGGAATTAGGGGCATAGAGGTATGGGCTCAAATTGGCATGGATCAAACCATTCACAAACTTGGCTAAACCGGGAATAAAAGACATAATGTCAATTCCCAAGGTGTCACCACCCACTGGTTTCAAGGAGTAGTCGATAGTTGGAGCTTCCAAGAACTGGACGGAAACCATCTTCACATGTGGGAAGTTTTGGGTCAATTTCAACTTGATGCTCAATCTACCAGTCATGGACATATCCTCGACCAAAATTGGCAAGGACTTGGAAATGAAGGCTTTACCGATGGTGACCCCCAAGGCCACTTTCGGGTTGATCTTCTTCTTGATTTGGTTTTTGGTCATATCATCAGTATTGTTAGGGGCGAATGAAAAGGCCCATTCCATTTCGATGTGGTCTTGGCCCTTTTTGGTGTAAGATTTGACCGAGTCGATTCTTGGAGCTTTCGAACCCAAGGTGAACTCGTCCAAGGAAATGGCCACGATACCAAAGCCAGGAGCTTGGCCTTCCATCACTTGATTTGCTTGGAACATCACGGTGGCAGAGAAAGCAGGCATGTAAATGACCCAGAACTTGTCTAAGAAGGAATTGAGCCATTCCATCGACTCCAATTCGTTCTCCAAGCGGTTGGACGCGTACACACGAGTCATATCATCTCTTACGTTTCTGTTGAAACGCCTGAATTCTAACTTGTAGACAGAGCAGGTGAACAACAAGACAAAAATGAGCGACAAGAAGCCGCCACCAATCCTGGCAGCAAGCCATCCGAAGAAACAGGTACCCACCATCAACGAGGTGTTCCAATACCAATCCGCGTAGAAATGTTCAAGCACGTATGTTTCGATCAACTTGACCTGCTTCATAGCCTTGAGCTTGTCGGAAAACATATCGTTGTTCCAGTAGGCGATGTTACCCCAGGAGAAGGTAGCATTGTCCCTCAAGTGGATATTGGTCCTAGACTCCGTTGCAGCAGGGTTAGGCTGAACTTTGCCATTGATTTCGCTCTTGACAGCCACGGACGGCTGGGGCTTTTCGCCTTTGAAATTCGTGTTGCCACCACTCACGGGAGCTGTTGAAGGCACCTTTGCATCTACCACTTTGGCATTACGGTCCTGGATGTCCTCCTTGTTCGCTCCTTTCCCAGACTGGGACGACAGCGAAGTCGACGGGTGTTTCTCCTAAATTGTTAGTTGGAATTTCCACTGGTGGCGCCTTGCGGCATGCCCATGTGTACGTACAGAAGTCATTGATCCTTTAGTTCAATTGAACGAGTAGTAGAGTGTTTTCGTTTTATAAATACGTTGCTTCACGAAATTTCATCTGGATGTTATATGCAATCCACGCAAAGCCCCATATCTAGGCAGTTTGGGGGTGAGTTGCGGAGGGGTTTTGGGGGTATAGAGGCTATTTTTGTCAGTCAATGGTTGTATATTAGGCGATGGTACTGTAGAGCAGTAGTTAGGGTGTACGTGGAGAGTTCTTTGGGGAGAATAGGAGCGGTATTGACCAAGTTGGTGGCCAATTCACGAGATTTTGGCAGTGATTTTATGCTTGGTTATGCGAAGCGAGCCAGTTCATGACAAAAGGCTCCACTTTCCTAGTCAGAGGCAACTGGAGAGAAGATATGCCGTGTCAGCGTGTTTGGTGAGAAAAAAACTGTTGTCTATGGGGTTTTCTTGGTGTCTTCAGACACTCAATTGGTGCTGTAACCAGGCAAAATGGTTCCTTAATTGGCTCTGGCTAAAGGCAGCAGATTTCCGAGAATTCGTCAAAATGCCCATATTAACACTCAAACTTCGCTGGAAAGTGTGCTGAAACCTCACTAGACCGTGCCAGCAGTCGAATACTCGCCAATTGGCTCTTGTGTGGAACGAGAATGAGCTCCTTCGTTCATTGGTTGGCATTCGCTGTCTAAACCGAAAATCACACAAATTGCGTAGCGAACCAGACCAGTTTACAACCTGGGTGCTTTGTAACAATACCTGGGTGGGCTTGTGGTATGCTTCGCTGCAGTGCCTGGTTTAGGTGAACTCGCTCGAAAGTCTGAATCTGGAGCTCCATGAATACTGGCTGCGAAAACCCCAATTGGGTGGCCTCCCACTTTCTACAGTTGTTTGTTTGGCTTCAGCAGTTAGCTGTGTTTGGTAGTGTTTCCTCATTGCTATTTGCATCCGACTTTCGTCCAGGTAGTACAATGGAGCATCCGTTTCTAGAGTACCCATTTTGCACAATTTGAAAACAGAGTGTTGCTAAACCACTGGTGGAGCTGATTAAGCAGGTTTATGTATAAAACCGTCTGCATGTTCGCCAATTATGGTTGATATTTAGTTGATATTTCTGAATAATTTCCAAATTTTATTCAAATGTACAGATTGTAATTCTTAGGTCCATATAGGTTCGGTTATTGACGGATTTGCCAAATATCTAACAAAATACAAGAAGATTCGTTGACTTCAGAAATTCATAGTGTTGATACTAAACGGGCTTATAACCAAGGATATTATCCTTATTGATGATAGCGAAATTATCCAACTCGTCTGCATTTCCTGCAATTCCACTTAGCTTCTCAAAAGTCTGCAAAATTGAAATCATATCAACACCTTGAATCAAAACTTGAACTTTTGAAGTGCTTAGACCGTCCATGCTTCACAAAATAGATCGTGGTAGAAGTGGATACTCTGTTTAATCTAAGAACACCCTCCAAATTGAGTATCCTTCTGCCTGAATGTGTTGACAATCGGTGCATTCTCACATTGACCATATCTCATTAGTTCTCACTACGATTCACACCATCTCCAGTACTCTCTCCTTCTACTAATATCTACAGTGACAGTCATCTTCTCTCGTCAAATCTCTTCATATCTTAATTGTATTATTTTTAATGCACTAGACGGCTTCCAAAACAACATCCTTGAAACCAGCAATCTTCTTACCCTTGTCATCAACACCGGATTCACCGTGCAAAGCCAACAAAGAACCCAAGTCGAACTTTGGTTGCTTCAACAACTTGACCTTTCTAATGTGGATGTTTTGTAATGGCAAGATGGATTGGGTGGACTTCTCAATCTCACGTCCAATAACTTCTGGAATCAACTTGGTGGTCAATTGAGCCAAAGTAGAGTTGGAAACTTCTCTTTGCATGATCTCAACCATCTTCTTTCTGACTTCTCTCAACTTGGAGGATTGAGCGTAAGTGGTCTTCTTGACCTGGTTGGCTTGTCTCTTGGTGAAGGCAATGGAGAAGATTCTCAAGACGTAGTCGTCAGAAGTCTTAACAGTGACGTTGGCTTCAACCAAAGATTGCCACTTTCTAACCAAAGATCTGATCTTGTCAGTGGTGAAGTCCAATCCGTGGAAGTTGGTCAACAAGTTCTTTCCTTGAACTTCATCAACTCTCAACTTGATCTTTCTGTGAGCGTGGTCTTCGGATCCCTGCAAGTCGGCGAGAGAAACTTCAACGACACGTCCCTTTAATCCGTCGGCAGCGTTCTTCAAACCGGTGGATCTGTTGATGATGGTCTTACCAACATTTCTGTTTTCGAAGGTGGTTGGGGCCTTGATGTCAAACCACTCCTTTCTGGTGAAAGGGTCGACAACCTTCTTCTTCAAACCCTTCTTACCCTTGGATAATCTCTTGTTCTTACCAACAGCCATATTGATTCAGGTTACAGTTAAAGAGCAGGTAAAGTGTGAGAAATTGCAAAGATAATATTTGTTTGGTATACCTAACTGAAAAATTTTCGAGACCATCGCACTTTGTATTGCGGCAGGATGAAATATCAACCGTTTATGTGCACGAAAAGCACGCGTGATATTAGGGCCACAGCCCTGCTGACTGTGACTGTCGTAATATCGCTTGAAGAGGCACTGCTTCTGCAGTTAATTGTGCCCTTTTTAAGGCTCCGCGAAGGATTCTCTGCCGGATTCGAGCCTGTCGAGTATGGACCGTTTCGAGATTCTGTTTCGGGTTCGAATTGCACTTTGTATGGTGTTTTCCAAACAAATGCTAAGAAGTGCACTCACAGACTCATTTAAGAAGATAAATCAATGTTTGAAGTTGTAACAAGCTCCAACTAGGATTCTTTGGATTCTGGCTTACTGGAGTTTACTGTAATGTCTCTTTATTATGATTCTGGTTGGGTTCAAAGTGCAGCCCCAGATGAACTGCATATAGCCATACTCTGCAACATGTTAGCATTCAACTTAGTTTTACAAGCTTCAGTTTCAGTGTAATCCTATTTGAAAGTAGACTCTACCTTGTGTGACAGTTTCATTTTACTGATCGTGTGGTGTTTACTATGTTTGTTATTAAATGCTGGTGTCCCAATAGCAGAATTGTCTCCAATATAGCACATTTTGCAGCCATTCTCCGGAAACTAAAGATGATTATACATTTCAACAATCTTTCTAATGTATCAGGAATAATACTGTGGGGCTAATGGTACCTATTTTGCATACAAATATAGCCTGGTAACCAGTAGAAGTCGAACAAGCTGACATGTTGAAGAAATGTTGGGTTTAGCTTGCCTTAAGGAAATTACTCCTCCTATTGACTTTTAGCTAGTAATGCACCTCTGCATGTTATTGTTCTTCCTCAACTTCTCCGAAATAGTCATTAAAAGAGCCTGCTGACCTGTGAACTACAAGCAGCCTCACCTAACCTTAAACTGGCATACCGAGGATCCAGCATCGCTTTGTTTTCTAGCTTGAAGACCAACCAGTGGAGCCAATGTGAAGCAATTTTGCTCTTTAGAGACTCAAAACTCCGGAAAATCTCCCAGATCTGTCCATTCTCCCCAATGTAACTCGTATTTACCGTCAACCTCTTTGTTAGTCTCTTGAGCTGCCATCTTGACAGACAGTTTCAGGCGTAGATCATGCCACTGGATCACGTGACTTTGATTTGGCTAACGCGACTAGATCAATTTCAAATGCAAAGGCTGGCGCTTTGTTTACTATTCACAACACACTAATGGACGAACAAGATCACAACAACCAGTACGTACGACAGGCCTCGCAAGCACCACAGACATAAGGGTATACTAACAAACAGAGTCGCATTGAAAATCGGGCTTATAGGCGATTCTCAAATCGGAAAAACCTCGCTAATGGTTAAGTATGTCGAAGGATCGTTCGACGAAGACTACATCCAAACCCTTGGGGTCAATTTCATGGACAAGAAGATCCAGATCAGGAATACCACCATCACGTTTTCTATCTGGGATCTTGGTGGACAAAAGGAATTCATTAATATGTTACCTCTAGTGTCGAATGATGCAGTTGCCATCCTCTTCATGTTCGACTTGACGCGTAAGTCCACGCTAAACTCGATAAAAGAGTGGTACAGACAGGTTCGTGGTTTCAACAAGACCGCGATTCCCTTTTTAATAGGCACAAAATACGATCAGTTCATCGACTTGCTGTATCAGGACCAGCTAGAGATTTCACAACAGGCCAAGAAGTTTGGAGTAGCGATGAAGGCTCCTGTGATATTTTGCTCGACAAGCCATTCCATAAACGTTCAGAAGATCTTCAAGATCATCATTCTGAAAGCCTTTGACTTGCGCCTAAATATAGATGAAATATGTAACGTGGGAGAGCCGTTGCTTATATACAAATAGAGGTGATGTCTGGGAGCCATGAAGGAAATAATACGAATTATTGGTCATAGTGCAATTGAAAGCAGAGGAACTCTGGTGTGAGAGTCATGGTGTACTTTACTGATTTGCATACTATGCATAGCAAAGGTTGATTTCAAACTCTGGGAATAATAATAAGCTGGAATCTAAAGAGTTTGGTATAGAAATTGTGAATAGATACTTTTGCAGGTGAAGCTAATCTAGAGCTAGATTAAGAGATATATCATCATTTTATTTGAGAATTGGTCGTCGTTCAACTCAGCACTGCACGCATTGCCAGGACAGGCTATTCGAAATCAACTTTTCTTAGAACATCCCAGATTATGGGCACAAACTGTCGCTTCTTTGGTCATCATGCCCTTTTTAGATGAGGAAACAGTGAAAGACCCACTTCGGAAAGTGGCTGGACCATTTACAGGAACTAAATAATAGTCGACACCAATGAAGGGGAGTCAACGGAATTTCGTGGCACTTGACTGTGCATCACATTATTTTGATTTCGATTTCAATACACTGAGTGCTTTCCTTTGACATTGAACCAATACAACTTTTCATATTGAACCAGCAGAGTGTGTGGATTTAAAACAAGTTTCAAACAGATGATGCTATTGTTATTCGACAACTAATGCTTTACTTTGGCTACCTTACCGTTGAAGTACATCTTCTACCTCTAAGAATTCGCCTAGAATAATCGAATATAGACCCATAGAGAAGTACTACATAACAATTTGCACAGCCATTGCATCTTAAACTACTGAACAACAAGTAACCAAGTAGAAGTTGCTCGAAACACTAGTTAGATCAGTAAAGCGACCAAATAGACCTAATATGGAAATGCCATTTTTCAGTGTATATCCATAGAAATTCACTAACATCGCGAAAAATCACATCAACACTCCAACGATGTCCAAACCGTTAAAAGGATGGCAGTACGTTCTCTCACTGGACAATGCTAGCGGTACGTCCCGAAGAACCAGACGGGGCCAACTGGTTGTTCAAACCATTGTATTGAAACGTGAAAGCGATGGCTTAGAGGTCCAAGTTGGCGATACCGTTCTCGTTCAAGATAAGACGAAAGAAGTTGCATTGGTCAAAGACATTAAGTTTGGCACAGGAACCAAGTTCATCGACATCGTTGTTGTTTGGTTCAGACTGAGTGCTGATGTGAGTGCTGTTGACTTCGAATTGAGTCCAAACGAGTTGTTTATAACACCAGTTCTTGGAGAAGTGCTGGAGATCAGTATCATTGAAAAGGTTACAGTGTCATCGGAGAAAAGCATGGAGACCCCTTCTACGTTCATATGCTGTCGTGCGTCCAATCCTGAGGGCACACGGTTTAGTGAGCAGTTCGACTGGCTTGAATTGCAGAAAATGCTAAAGACAGATGGTAATGCTTTCATTGAGTATTTGAGAGTGCAGACACTAGAACCAGCTTACAAGCCACCAAAGGTGAAGCTAGAAGATGGTGGACAAGTCTTTAAGCCATTAGAGGAGACATCAACAAAGCAAGTGCTGGATAGTGAAGTACTGCAAAAAACAGAAAAGGCATCCAGGAAGCCAGCAAAACGGGCCAGGAGTCCGAGTATATCGTCAGATTCAGAGTCAGAACTCGAATCCGAATCGCTGTACGACTCAGACGAACCAAGTCCATCCAAAGCTAAAATAACCAAGAAGCTCCCAAGAAAACAGACACCGGTAAAGCAAAGGAAGACAGCAAAACAGCCTACACCCAGCCCAAATAAAGCTACACACGACAAATACCTTTCCAACGTTCTTTCACCGTTGAAGAAGGGCTTCAAGATCAAGCCAAATGTCGCGGCACCTTCATTGGCATCGTTATCGCCATCAAAACCAAGACAAGCTACTCCTACTTCAAATGCTTTTACAGAGCTAAAGGCAAAACTACACACCTCAGCCAAGTTGAATTCTCTTCCTGGACGCGAAGACGAAACGTACCAGCTTCTCGACAAGATATCGACAGCCATCGAGACTGAAACTGGCTCCTGTGTCTATGTAAGTGGTACCCCAGGGTTAGGTAAGACGGCCACGATACGTGTGGTGATGTCACAGTTGCGCGAGTTGGCAGACGATGGAGTCTTCAAGCCATTTGACTATCTTGAGATCAATGGATTGAAGCTCCTTTCACCAAACGTTGCGTACGAAACACTTTGGAAGAGGGTTGGTGGATTCAACGTCAGTGCTTCCAATGCTGCTATATTGCTCGAGCAGCACTTTCTGACCAAAGATGACAGTCGCAAACCTTTGGTGGTGTTGATGGACGAATTGGATCAAATCGTGACCAAGAACCAGAATGTTATGTACAACTTTTTTAACTGGCCCACATACGCCAACTCCAAATTGGTCGTGGTGGCCGTTGCCAATACCATGGATTTGCCGGAGAGAGTGCTTTCCAATAAAATTTCATCCCGTTTGGGACTCAACAGAATCCAGTTCATAGGCTATACGTTCGACCAACTCGGTGAAATTATCAAGCACCGTTTGGAAATGATCACCAGAACGAACCGAAGAAAGGTGGTGATGGACGAGGATGCAATCGGGTTTGCACTGAGAAAAGTGGCGAGTGTAAGTGGAGATGCAAGGAGAGCATTGACCATATGCCGTCGAGCTGTGGAAATAGCAGAGCAAGAGTATAAAGATGACGAAGAACTTTTCCATGTCAGGATCACACACATTTCGACGGCCATTCTGGAGTCGGTCAACTCGCCCATGGCACAATTTCTAAGCTCATTACCGTTTTGCTCGAAGCTATTGTTGCATTGTGTGCTTGTACGCAAGAAGCGGTCGGGGCTTGCTGAGAACAGTTTGGGAGATATAATCGACGAAATGAAGACAACGTTGACAATGTTGACTTCGAAGGAGAGCAGCACTGCCTTGGACGGGCTTGATTCGAAGATATCGCTTGTCGATCTACTCTACGGTTCAAATGGGAAGCTCAATATTCGAGTGCTGAAGTTCAAACAGCTTGTGAATGAGTTGGTGGAGAACGGTATCTTGCTACAACAGAATATTTCGGGAGAGAGGTACCGGATGATCCATTTGAATATCTCAGAGGAGGAGTTGGCATCGAGCTTAAGTCGAGACAAGGAGTTCAGTGGGAGGTAATGAACATGGGGTATAGCGACTGTCAAAAGGATCTGTTTGCTAACCAATGGTGACTAGATCACGGCTGAGTATCGAAACTCGTGGAAACAAGACGACCACAAAGCACGTTCATAGCTATACTGAATTATGGTGCTGTGATACTGGCTTTCCGCATATTTGTTGTTTCTGGTAGTGGGATTTGTAGAGCTATAATAGACGAAAATGAATGCTACTACAACAAATTCTAGTCAGTCAAGGGGTTTGTCCCTTCAGCAGTACTTGTAGGCATACTCCAACAGTTAGACAGACATGGGCTCACTGAAATCGCCATTTAAAGCAGTTTTTTTTGAAGTTTTGAAGTGGGAAATCCACCCAAAGCTGCAACTGCTTCCATGTGAGCCTTCGTTGTTACTACTAAGCCATCACTACAGTATCTAATCTACCAGAAGCTTTGGTAACCCTGTTGGTGTACACATCACGTGACTAGATATACGAAAAAAAACGGTGATGAGATGAGCTCCAGTTTCTATCACCAATGAACGTTATAGATCCAACCGACTACGTCGAGGCCTCTGAGGGCGCAAGCTTGAAGTTCGGCGATGACAAGCAGCAGGCTAAGCTTGAGCTTGGAATTTGTATGGCAATCCACAAATGGGAAGAGTTGACCACAGCAGTAGACAATTCGTGGGGTGGAGCTAACTCTGCCGAGAAGAGAGACTGGTTGTCCGGTTTGATCGTGGACTTGTTCGATGCCACCGTGGTGGACAACCAGTTGATCGAGGAGACTTTGTTGTACGCCATGTTTGACGAGTTTGACACCAACGTGGATAACGACTCAGCTTTGGAGATCGCAGCATTGGTGCTCAAGCTCTACAAGCAGGTAGCTGCTAAGAACTACGCATTGGTAGACCAGTTGTACGAGAAGTGGCAGAAGAAGCAGGCAAGTGGCTCGAATTCAGCTAAGGTGGACGTTCAAGGTGACCCAGAGAACCCAGATCTGTCTGACGACAGCGACGACGATGAGGAAGAAGAGGTGAGTAACCAAGCCCAGCCTAGAGGAGACGACGACATGGAAGTCGACGTTCCAGGTCCTGTAGTGGATGAAGACGGTTTTGAGATGGTTCAAAAGGGTAGACGTAGACGTTAAAGGTGCTTCGGTTTTATTGTAGTCCTAATGTATAGACAATGAAATACAAAATTAAGAATTGGCAAATACTATTTACCGTAGGAACGTATAGCTTGAGCTGACTAGTCACTTATGCTGAGACATGCTTGTGCTCGTGAGAGTTCTATAAATTTAGTGTAATTGTGAATCAACAGTTCAAGTGGTCAAAAAGCAGAAGATTCTTCTCTTTCCTTTGCTCCAGATATCTCACTAGTTACTTATGGAGTTCCTAGGGGTGTTACTTCTGGTCCTATTCAATGTGTTCAAGGAATGCAAGCTCGAAACGGAGTTTCTATTTGGAAATCTCATTTCCTTTTCCTCCACCGGTGTAGTTGGTATAGAACCAATGCTGCCACGGCTGGTATTGTTAACTCTGAAGTCGCTGAATCGCTTGACCAAATGGCTTGCCATGTCGTTCACACCACCAGTCACTGGAACTGACTGGTTGAAGCTACCAAGTTTGCCAAAGATTCCATCGCTTCGAGTTGTTTCGATACGGAAAAGTCGTATCGACGTACCAGCCCAGGGGTTGGTCGCCGTTAGTGAGTTACTAACGTACTCCACCACTTGAGCAGAATCATTGCGAGCTCCTGCAGCTTCTGGCGCCGGCTTGATGAAACTGGTCCAGCCAGAAGTGAATTTGCCTACCAGGGCAATCGAAGTGGTAATGTTATGCAAAAGCCTGTTGCTTCCAGTGAAGTTTTTGACGTTGCTGGTGCAATTGTACATTTCCCCGTATAGCAAGGAAACGTACCAGCCCAACGAGAGATGGTTCCAGTTGAACCTGAGTCGGTTGAAGTCCGTCTCAGGAAGAAAGTCAAAGTTAATCAGACTTTTGTTCTGGAGAATAACACTACTGAAGTCAATGGCTTCGATACTCCTAACGAGAACAAAACTGTCCACAGTGGATCCCTCTCTAGTGGACCACATTTCACGTGAAACAAGCTTCAAGTGGGGGATGATGATGGTCAAAATGATGCGCAATGAATCGTTTCCAGTCCACGATCTGCTCAATGAGCTCTCCATTGGTAGCTTGCCTCTAGCATCTACCGACATTCCTGTCAATGGTTTTGGTCTCAAAGCTTCTTCTATGCTTTCATCTTCCACTGTATCAGAATAGTCTGCAATTCCTTCTGTGATGACGTTCATGGGGTTCGATCCACGTTTGTCCAAAATCATATCTGAGCTGATCGAGGTGTCCGAGTTCCGAGAAGCCACTCTTGAAAGTGAGCTGCCGTCATCCAGCTCATCGTCGGTGGCATTTTCGACCACTTCTGGTTCTTCTTGAACTTTCAAAGTATCCCCACTGAAGTATTCGTTGTCGAAACTATGGATGTTGTCCCATACTTGAGTATAAACTCGTTCGTTTTTGAGTACTGAAAAGAGGAGCATTCTTGACTGGGCAGGGTATTTCACCACAGCAGTACAAACCGCACGAATAAGTAACGCAAGTAAATCGGAGTGGACTGCTTTGTCTTGGAGAAATGCTCGCGAAGAGAACTTGGATATTAACTGTGTCAACGATGAGCAGGTTGCGTAGGAAAGACCACCTCCAGGGTTGGCATTGCTGAGTTTCTTTGGCTGCTCGTTAGTGCCCTTCAAGAGAATAGAAATGGGTGGAACCAAGTTGTATATAATTTCAACGAGTGTAACCATAAGCAGCTCCACCACTCTGTTTTGCAATAGATTGCTCAAGTGAGTTACTATAAAATCCCTAGTGGTGATTGGGTTTGGCGATAGCTTCATAGTTGAAGGCAAGGAGTCATAGAAAGTAGGACTGATAGGCTGGAGGGTGCGTTCGATCCACAGCTGTTCTGCCGAAATGTAAAGCATCAAGTATGAGCAGATTCTGACCAAACTTCGCTGAGCAGGTGAGTTATGGTATGTGACAAGGTAGTACGTCAAACTGACCAACATCTCATTTATGAATTGTGCGAATAGCACCTTGAAGTTTTTGTTGCATTGTATCATTTCCCATATTAGCATGGCCAGTTCAATTGCCCATAATGATGGCGGAGGAACCGACTTGAACGAGAACTGGCTTGTTTCGCCGGAATTGAAGGGTGTTTTCAAGATTTGTAGCAAGCTGGAGCCAAGGAACAAGAGTTCACTATCCTTATGTAGTTTGCCCATGTATAGCCTTGCCAAGTTACAAGGTTTGTGTGGAATCAAGTTGAATTGACGCAAGAACGATAGCTGGTCTGAGGAAGGTAGTGGATAGGCTATCATACTAGTGAGCAATTGGATCGAAAGAGTTGCCAATAAATGTCTCACTTCGGTCAACTGCGGCAGATTGGCATAGCAGAGGACGTTTTCGTTTGGGTTGGAGCGTGCTGAACGACATACCAAGTTCGTTAACGAGCATACAAGTGCAAGCAATTCCGTCCTTGGGGTTGCTGCGACGAGCAAGGTCAAGAATTTGGACCCCTCGGAGATGATTTGTGAAGGAGTTTGGTAGAAGGAAGTAGACACCAAGGTGATCACCAACTTGAGCACCTCTGCTCGATTAGCATCGAAAGTAAGGTCTGGCAATAAATACTTCGATGTGGAGCCAATGCCGGGTTCCCACAACACGAAGTGTCTGGTGCCACTTTGGGATTCTGGGCCTGCCACTGAGAATGTCCTTGTGAAGAGTAATCCTATTAAGGACCTCATAAATTGTATGGCTAGACAGCTTTCCGCCGAGGGTTCTGTCTGTGTGTCTGTGGCACGCACAAGCTTAATTGGGTCGAAGCTGCTTGACCAGAAGAGCTCGTTTTCAATGGCTATGTAATCCGGAAGCTCGAACAAGAATGGCAACACCTTGGTCAACCATCGCACACAATTGAGCAAATGGACCGGCTTAAACTCCTGGTTGGGCATTGCAACGATCTTCTCGCAGAGAGCCCGCACGAAGATCACGTAGTTGACCTTGTTCTGGTCCCGGACGGACTTTATGTCATCTGGAGTCAAAAGGTCGTAGATGTCGCTGGCAGCCTCTGGGTCTCGCCAGAAGGTACTCCAGTACTTGACGTCCGACATCGGAATGACCCTGCCCTGGCCGAGCTTGAAGAAGTGACTCTTTAGCTGTGCACGTTCCTCCGCGTTCCTCATGGTGAAGCTGTAATGAGAAAGGTGTGGTGGTGAGCTTGGTTTTTCAAGATGAGATAGAGGTGCGGATATATATTTCCTTAAGGGGTGGTGAATTAAGGGGGTTGTTGCGACTTTGTATAAAAGGTATAGCGAACAGCTCAATTTTGCCAGTAAAGGTGTATCTACAAAAAGTGAAGTTACAGAAAGTATTATTCTGAGAGAAGCTGAGAAATGCTCGTTACGGTTGTTTCAGAAGGAAGAAAGCCAGTTGACGTTGAACAAAAGAGTAGTGTTGGCTTAAAGCGAAGTAGTTGAATATGTCTTTTATTTTTGATGCTATTTGGTGGTACCTTGGTGAACAGAGTACAGCAAAGCAACTAGTTCTACTGGTTCCACCGTGAAAACTTGGCCAGTAGCTTTTAAAGTTTCAAATTGGGAGTTTTCATTGATTTTCTCGTATCACAAGGTAGGACCCTTGGTCAAAGCATAAATTGCCTTCATGCTGCTTTTCAAAGAAACAGCAGTACTGATTCCAGGGATCACAGGAAGAAACCTCTGGATCAAGGTGTAATGAGATATCCAGTGCTATCCTTGTCAAAGCTCAGAAGATTCATGTCAACTTCATGGAAAATAGACCATGCCTTTCTATGGTACGATATTATTGGATGAATTGTCAAAGAACAGTGTGCCACAATTTCAGCTAAAATAGCTGCATGGAGACATAGAAAGAGCCTACAACTCGAAACGGATCTTCAAATCCTCTCCTGCTGAGCTGTAAGGGACAAATGATCACCAGTCGACGTTGCACTTCCTAAGTCGCCATACTCTTTTAAGCAGTATTCCTTCATCCTGAAAGCTTGAAAAACAACCTCTGTCTCTCCTGGAATGCTTCTTCGCTTCAAAGGAGTCACTTTCAATATGCTGTGCTCGTCCTCTCATCCTAATTCAATCTTCTATTTTTAAATCCTCCTTCAGCTTCCTCATCTCTCTTTCTCACGCTGCCTGCAACGGATCCATAGCCAATATCAACGTTCATTCCAGCTACAAATCCGCTTTCTTCGTCAAGCAGCTCATCGATCTCCAAGTCATCTGCGTTTCCGGTACTTCCAAGCTTCATGTCTTCGTTATTTTTGATCCACAGCAAAGGTAATACCTGCTCATCAGGCCTAGTGGTCAATTCCTCCTCCGAATCGAAATGAAGTGCAGAACACTTGTTCATGGCAGCATACATGTTCTCCACAGTCGACAAATGGTTTGCAAAAAGCGGATTGGTGCTTGTTGTGCCGCTGGCCTCGATTTCTATCTCAACACTGCTCGTATAGGTTGACTCAGAAGCGGGTATGGCCGAAATCAAGTCGCTGGACACAACTTGCAAGTGCAAGATCTCGGCACCCTTCAAAGCATGTAGTAGTATACTTTGGTATGCCAACTCAATACCTACTCCAGGGACGTTGAACCACATCACGAAGGACGTGTTCAAAATGTAAAGGGTGACGTTGCTAAGGTCAACGTGCTGCAATATTGGAGACACTTGGAGCGTATGCGTGGGGTCATTTGGTGAGAATTTGACCGAGCAGTGAGTCCCACCGCCATAAAGAACGAGTTTGTCGTCGTCATGCAACGAGAACTTCTCTGGCGACGAAGCTCGGTAGACTGATATCGGTATCGTATTCTCGATGTTGGGCTCATCTGCCGTTATTCTGATCATTTTGGAAGCAGAGATTAGTGGTGGTGCTGTGGATGGACCTGTAAGCTAGCGGAGCTCCTACGGGGGGTGTTTTGAGCAGTTAGGGGTGTTCCTTCGACTTTAGCTGTCGTATAGTCTGTTAGAGTGCTTTGGTGATTGTTAGATGATTCGCGATACTTGAAAAGTTCTAGACGTGACTCTTAGTCTATTAGCGTGCACAAATATAGCGGGAGACTACCAAGGTCTGCTACAGCCTAAAACAAGTGCTTGGTGGTTCTAAAGCCTCTAGATTGGTTTGGCATACAGACCTATACGAGAAGGAGCCCAGTGAGAGCTTTGAAGTTTTTTAACGGTTTTGAAACGGCTTTAAACGGCCAGGAACACCTATAAAACGTCTTTCAAACGTCTTTACACCGTTTTTGCTCTAAAACAACGGTGGAACCCCAAAACTTCAGTACTACGCTTCAGTCTACTCTAGGCTGCCTCAGAGCAAGCTCAAAACGGTCCAGGACAGCCAAAATGGCTTCAAAGTGCCTTCTTCTCTACTTCTCAATACACATATTCTGTATTCGTATAAAACCTAACCCTGAGATAACCTCCGGATCAACCTCTGGAAAACAGGCGACTGGTTCTCCATGTCCATCTCCTTCTTGATACTCTCTCTTCGTTCCAACTTGCCTCTTTCGATCTCTTGTACAGATGGAGGCAAGGCTTCGTTTGCCAAGTCAACCTTACGGGCATCCTCGAAAGACGAGATTGTCTTACGTAGTCCTTCTGTACCATTCAGAAGCGAGCCCTTAGGCAAGGTCCCACTGTTCAACTCCTTCAAGTGCGCAACGTTTTCGGACTCCTGTCTCAAGACTTGGTACATTCTCAGGACTCGTCCAATTGCAATGATCTTATTACGCAAGGCCAACCTCTTGGCTTCCAAGTCGTTGGTAGCACGAATCGTTTGAGGACTCGAAGGCACGGATGGCAACGACTCCAACGGCGAAGATGGGCCTTCTGCATCGTCGTGCAATGGGGTTTCTTCTCCCAACTCTTCCTCGGTACAAATGTTCAAGATCGAAACCAACATGTCTGTGATTTTCTCACCAACAAACGGCAACGACCAGGTGAACACATCCATAAAGTGCGGCAACCAGTACGGGTGCGGCGAGCAGTTGAATTGTCGGATATTCATCACGTTGTCTTCGTACTTCAAAACCGCAGCTTTGTTATTGTAGGTGTCCAAGTAGTTTGGTGCACTAAACATGGTGAGCAAAGATGGAAATCCCATAGTCTTTGTTCTTTTGTACATTCTGTAGCCAGCGTCCTGGGCCTCATGAGCTCTTATAATCGAAAGAAGGTTGTTCCTTTCCAAAAACTGGCAAGATGCTTTGTATGTAAAGGCATACGAACACCCTCTGACTGTGTTTCTCACAAACGTCTGTTCTGCGGTGTCTTCGTCGTAGTCTTCGATGGGGTCTGCCCAGAGCAAATCACACATTAACCCCTTTGTAGGAGGCTCTCTAAACCTGTCGAGTCTATTCAAATCCTCGACTAGCTTCAACTCTGGAGATAACCCACCGTGGACACAGAAAAACTGCTTGTTCATTATGGCAGCCAACGGTAAAGCATTGAACGAGTTTATGCACTCGTCGTAGAGTGCGGACGAATACTTGTGTAAACACTCCGACTTGAAGGTGAAGTATTCGGTCAAATGTCTGCACTCGTGGTTTCCTCGCAACATCCAGAAGGTGTTTGGGTAGGTCAATTTGAGCGAGTACAAGTAGATCAAGCACTCGATGGAAAACGAGCCTCTATCTACGTAATCACCCAAGAATAAGTAGGAGGTGGTGGCTGGGTTCCCACCAACCTCAAATAGTTTCATTAAATCGTAGTACTGTCCGTGAACGTCTCCACAGATGGTCACTGGAGCCGGTACGCTCAACAAGTTTGGTTCTGTGGCGAGCAATTCTGTGGCATCTCTTATGATTCGAATGGCATGTTCTTCGTTAAGTCTTCCTTCGTGGATGAAGTGCTCTCTCAAGAAGGCAATGTTGGGCAAGCCATTGCTCAAGAAGAGTTCTTCCTCGGTGGGCTTGAAGGTTGCTGGAGGCAGAACGTCTGGAACAGCACGGTCCACCGTGGAGTACTTTTCGCCTTCGTCGTTGATGTAGATCGTCAAGTCGATAGGTGCATCGACTGGCTGTCTCTGGGAGATTGCGTTCAAAGCATTATTGATCTGGTTGCGGTTGTGCAGAGCACTGGACATGGCGAATGCTGGAGGAAGTTACGGAGTGGAACGTCTGGCAAGATCTGGCGAGCTCAGTGGTTGAAAAATGGAACTTTGGTACGGAGTTCACGTTTGCAGAAGCACTTAGGAGGCCCTTGGTACTTTTTGATCACTTCAGCGAGTTCGAGCTGGTTGTGGTGGATCTAGCACGAAGTTGTCTACTGTGAAAACGGCACTGGTATGCGGAGGAAACGAGACGCTTGGCGGTGTAAATGGCGCTGGTGGTTGCACTGTTCGAGTACTATTCTTCACAGGGTTCGGTTGGGGCCGTTAAATGTTGCAATTACGCTTAACAGTGAAGATTTGGTCCAGCGAAGTGAAGGTGTTTGGATTGAATGTTGGAGGCTTTGATAAGAAAAACTCGTCAGCAAAAAATTAAGTTCTGGCTGTGCGGAGGCTGAAGAGAGTACTTTACAGACTGAGAGATGCTGGAGCGGTCTATGAGACATAGCTGTGGTCTAGGGAGAATATGAAGACTCTTGCGAGCAGTTTACAAGTTGAAAGAGATCTCTAGGGCTACTGAGAGATGATTTAGTTGAATCTAGAGGGTCCTGGAAATTAGGGACGTTTTTTTGGGGCTGGACGATCTAGAGGCATTTTTCATCAAGTTTAGGGGCACTTTCCCTCTTGTCTAGGGCCATTTTTGTACTGGACGTAGAGCTTTTTGAGTGATTTTAGAGGTGTAATGAGTGCAATTGGTGCCACAGGACGCCAGATCCAAGGATGCTTGGAATTGGCTGCTGTTGGACTCTGGCAATGTCTCTAAATTGTTGTAATTCGTCTAGGGAATGTTGTGTAATTGGCATTTGTGGGGTGAAAGATTAAGAGTCAACACTTAGAGGAATTGAACCCAGACCTGAGTCTCCCAGTTTGACTATCCTGGACTAGCTGAAAGTAGTAACGTACTCTAAATGTCTGAATAAAGGCACTTACTACGCTTTCAGAGCATTTTTTTAAATTTGGAATATGAATAATACCGTGCTCCTTATTGGAGTACTGTTTATGAGATATTTCAAATAGCCGAAAGTTGCAACCAGCACAACGGACTATATGAGTCATGGAAAGGAGACAGCCGTTCTCAGATGTCACGCAGAGTCAGCTGAGGTCCAGTGTGGTTGAGTGAAGGATGTCATTATAATTTGCACCCAAAAGTTGAAAGTAGGGTTGATAGTATATGGGAAAAGTATATCGTTTTGGTATATAGTTTGATAGTACTATAGTTTACAGTAGTTTAATACAGACAGTTAACTCATGTTACGGTGAATTATCGACAGTTATATCAATTTATTTATTGGCAGTTTTATAAGTTAAGGATACTTTTTGATAGTATTAGTTTATAGTAGTATATAATTTTATATCTTGGAAGTCTTGAAACAGACAACCGTGAACACTCAGGTAAACACAGCACAGCAGACCAAACAAACAATGGTAGTCCTACCAGCATTTACCAGCATTAACCATTGAAAACCTAGTTACTAGAATCAACATAGATAACATGGGCTTCGCTTTTGAACCCATTGAACGAGGTCGACGCAGCAGAGGTGTAAGCTCCCAAGTTTGGGAAATACAACCAGTCACCAACGTCAATGTCGTAGGGCATCATCGTGCTCGACGAAACACAGTCCAAACCATCGCAGGTAGGTCCCCAAATCGAAAACGTAAAGCTATCCTTTCTTCCCTGCTTGTTGTAAAGAAATTCATCATTACAGGTCAACACATGAGCGATTGGCTGCTGGTGGTCAAACAAGATGCAGTTCATATTACCGTAGACCCCATCGTTGGTGTAGATCATGGCTCCATCAGGAACCTCTCTACGGGCAATCACATGGGTAGCAAGAGTGAATGCGTTTGCTACCATGAATCTGCCCGGCTCTGCAATGAACTTGATGCCGTGCTCCAGGGTGTAGTCGACAGGGAAGAACTCTGCAAGGGAGGAGTTCACCATGGCCGAAGACTCCAGAAAGGTGCACCTTTCGAACCCTCCACCAATGTCCAAGGTGGTCATTTTGAAGCCGAGTTGGTACCCGGTCTCAAAGATGGCCCTGGAGTCGCTGACAGCCTTTCTGATGGACTCAAAGTCCTTGGCTCCAGATCCAACGTGGAACGCAACACCTTGCACATTCAATTGCAAGGAGTGTGCCAAAGGCAACAATTCTTCACGAGCAGTCTTCAAAGAGCACCCGAACTTGGTGGAGAGCCTGCACTGCGCGGTCTCGTCGTCGGTAGCGATTCTAAGCAAGATTCCACACTCTGGGTGGTACTTCTTCATCTTGACGAGTTCCTGGGCATTGTCAACGGTGGTCAAGGTAATACCCGACTTCAACGCACTCCGAATGAACGAATTGGTCTTGCACGGGTTGGCGTAGACAATGCGGTCGCTGGAAACACCCAAGGCCAACACGGTGTCGATTTCCGCCTTGGAGGCACAGTCGAAGTTGGCACCCAAACGGGCAAGCAACCGGAGCACTTCGACGTTGGTGTTACACTTGACGGCGTAGTGAGGATGGACCTGGGGTAAGTGCTTCTTCCACAACTGGAAGCTGCGCTTGACTTCTCCCAAGTCACACACGAAGAAGGAGTCTTCGTCTCCGGCATCGCACACTTCGTGGTCAATGGAGGAGATATGGGACTCCAAAGCAGCTCCAATCAAGTGCGCAGACAAGGAGCTGGTGCTGGTGGAAAGCAGAGGCACAGCTTCGGGCTGGAAGGTGGTGACCGGGTCCTGCTGGAACGAGTCCAAGCTCATTTCATGGGGCTCGCTGCTCGTGTGCAAGAGCACAGCTTGGTCGTACAACGAAGGTGACATCTGGTGGTGTTGCTGGCTCGGGCTGGTTCGCAGGAACGTGCTCAATGGTTCTGGGTGGTTCTGGACGGTTCACGGGGGGACTCCAACGGCTGGTACTCACTAATGGGCGAGTACTACGGATCAAACGTCAAACGGCAGCTCTCGTTGTATGGGAAATCGGATAGGCTCTCTAGAAAGCTCTGTCTCGGGGCGTGCTGGCGGTGTCGGCAGCTAGTGATGGTTCCGGGCGGAAGAGGGTTGTCTGTGGAGAAGAAGCTGGTCTGGATGATCTTATACTGAGTGAAAATTTTCAAGGCTGCAAATTGGGGACAAAAGGCCTCACTAAAAAACCGTTTTATGTGCAGAGTATACGAGCTACGGCCTCCGCCAGAACGCATGTGCTGGTCGCTGTGTGCACGGCAGCGCAGCGCAGAGTGCTACATTGGATAGAGGGAGACTGGGGGATCATACCGTGTCAATTGGGGGTCCATACAAAGAAAACTGAGCGAATTTGGTGGGAGTTTCCAGAGAAGCCACCTCGAGAAATACCGCACAGCGAGCAGGCTGCGAAGAGGACGGCTCAAACGGCGCAGCTCGCACTGCTGCTGCTCCAGATTGTGATTTGCGAGATTTCGAATCGCATCGAGACTCCTATTTGAGACTTCTGTTTGACTCCTATTCACGTTTTGGAGCTCCTATACGAGGGCAGGATGAGCCGTTTGTGCGTGTTTGGGACTAGCACAGGCCAAAACGAACACTAGACCTTTCAGTGGTCTTTTGAACACATGTAAATTGAAGGAAAGTGAACGTATAGGTGTTGATGAGCCATTTGACGCATTTAGAAAGCGATCCGACAAGCTGTAGCCAGTGTAAACCGTACGGAGTCACAAGTAGACCATGTGAACTTGTTTAGAAGCTGAACAAAGCGAAATGAACAGTGATTAGCTGAAGTTTTCAGAATGATCCGTTTGAGCGTACTGGAGAAGTCAAAATGAACAGAGTTGTAGACTCTGTTAGGTATCTAGAGACTTCTCCGAGTGTTGCCAAATCCAACTCACACTACAACTCAATCAATGGCTCGGGCTCTGCTACGAACTTACCCTCCAAACTTGGCATTCTAGGCATCAGAGGCAACTTCTGCAACTCCTCGGCTTCGTCTTCAAAGTTGGAGATCGGAGGGAACCTCTCGCTGGCATGCTCAACTGCATCGGCAGACATGGTGGTGGATGATCTTCTTAGTTGTTTTGGCGTCGCCTGGTTCAGCAAGTCCAAACTAGCACCCGTTGGAGAAAACGATGTTGGGTACGTAGGATGTTCGTCAACTGGCTCCTCAGGGTATGTCTGTGGGTACGATGCACTTCTTCCGTGAGATAATGGTGGTGCAGAAGGAGGGTACAGGCCAGCGGAAACTGGTGCTAACTCTTCGTCTTCATCTTCCACCGGCTCTGATGGCTCCTCATAGTTCACATCTGCATACGGTTCACTTGGGTAGGCTGGGTACGCAGGTTGAGCTGTGGTTGGTTCAGGATACCCTGTTGGAATGCGAGGAATTGATGGAATCGTCGAAGTACGGTTGAATGAGTGTGAGTAGCCAGTTGCCTGCTGTGGTACGGTCTGATATTGAGCCGGAGGAGACTCTGGTTCCAGTGGAAGCTGTTGCGACTGCTGCTGAGGCTGTGCTTGCTGGTTGGTGAACTGGTGGGTCAATTGGGGTGGGATGTTCAGTGTGTACTGTGGTGGCAAGTGACCTTGTTGAGGTTGCTGAGCCAATTTAGTCTGCTGATTCTGCTGAGGAGGTCCCAGTGAAGGAGCTGCTGGATACCCGTTGTAATCATATGAGCTGAAGTACCCCTGGTCTTGCACCTGGTGGTTTCCGTAGGCAAAACTGAGTTTCTGCTCCAAGAACTCGTCGTATAGTCTGGTGATCGTGGAGATCTTGTTGTTCAACTCTAAGAACGTTTCGTACTTCTCGATGGAAACACGTAAAGACTTGTTCACCTTAGGCTTCAATCTGATGATCTGTGCGTGCAACTCACTTAAGTCGGAATCGTAGAGAATGTTGGCTCTCTTTTTGGGGTCGTTTTTGACAGAGTTCATCAACGTGATAAACAAGTTGATCTGCTCCTCCTCCTTCTGGGTGAGATCTTCTTGTGCTGTGGGTTGCGGTGGAATTTGGCTTTGGAACGGATTTTGAGCATGTTTTTGCTGAGCTTGTTCGTGTGCTTGCAGAAGCTGCTGAACTGGCAGTTCGTAGCTGTCCACCGGAAGGATATTATTGTAGAAGTCAGACTGTGTTTCTGGCACAACTTGTGGGGGGTTGTACTGGGGGATTTGTTGCTGGTTTTGCTGCTGGGAGCTCTGCTGGGCCGAATTCTGGCCGTATTCTCTTTGGAATCTTTCCTGCTGTTCAAATTCCTTCAAACTGGCAGCTATAGCAACCTTCATTTCATCGTCGTCTTCCTCACTGGCAACCACCGGCTGTACGGGCTTGGGTGGTTGCACTGGACGGATTCCGCTTTCCTGTAAACTCAACTCAATTGCCTTTCTAAACTCGTCATCGTCTTCACCAACGTCAATGCTCTTTGAAATGGATCTAGACTTGGAATGTGGTTTATACTTCAAGTAGCAGTTGTCGCAAACACGCAGGGATTCTCTGATACCCAACGCAACTAGCGGAACACTGTTGCTGGAGTGGGTCTGGCAGAAAACACCTCCACATGCTCGACAGTGGTGTTTACGGTTGATCATCAGGAATGGGTTGTAGCATATCATACAGCTGTCGTTGTCGATCCAGTCCGGAGGCACCTCCGAGTCCACGAACTTGCTGTTGAGTGGCTGCTCTGTGTAGTCGTTTGCAGGGAACACGAAGCCTTCGTTGCGCAAGCCTTGGTAGCACTTTTCGACGTAGTTCAACTGTAGTTGGTTTTCAAACAACTTGGTCCAAGACTCCACCAATGCCAATATGAAGTTGCCTACGTGCACACGCGAGGCATCCTCGCTGTGTAGTTTGGTGTTGTAGTGGTGCTTGAACACCACGTCCACGAGGTAGTCCATGAACTCTCGGCTGGAGATCTCCACCAAGAAGTGGAAGCCCAGGTTCTTGACACACAAGTCGATCAACTTCAACGTGGACATGGTTAGATTTGGGTTGGAGTGGACCATGGTCAACCGTTTCTTCAAGGCTCTCATACACTGCTTGGCAGGGAGCTTCTTGCTTCTGATCAAATCTGTGATTTCCAAGCCGACGGAGAGCTCGAGCTCACCGTTGGGGATGGCCTCGGACGTAGCTTCCGACACCTTGTTGTCTAGTTCGACGGTGGAGACGGAGTTGGAGAACCAGGACATTAGAGGGCTGATTTGGTGGTTATAGCAGATACGACTCTGGTTGTAGTCTTTATGGAAAGCCTGTGCTGTTAGCGGAGTGATCTGGTTGTTTTAGGGCAGTTTCAGTGCTTAGATCAACCGCCGTGGCTGTGTGTGTGGGTAATTGAGTGAAGAAGAAGGTTTCTGGGGGCAAAAAGATTAGTAAAATTGGTTCGTGGCTGGGGCTGGGTTTTTTGGCTGGCTCGAAAAGTAGTGACGATTGGTGATGTTTAGCGAGAAAGGGGAGAAAATTAGGGAGAGAATAGGGAGAACGTGGGGAAGTAGCGAGAAATAGCGAGAAATAGGGACGAAATTAGTGAGGAGTAGTTGAAAATGGGGAAAAAATAGCGAGAACTTAGGGGAAATAGGGAGAAAATAGGGAGAACTTTTGTAAAATAGGGAGGATTTAGGGCGAGCCTTTTGAAAATAGGGAGGATTAGTGACGCTTTTTGAAGGTATGATGGGTCTAGGGAGGGCTTCTTATACAATCTAGGGGAGAGCGCATTGAAATTAGGGAGGATTCTGAAATATGTAGGGAGTATCAGGGACACCATTGCTAGACTACCTTTATGAAGACTTAGTAGAAAGTATTTTCACCAGCGAGTCTGAAACTTGGTTAGCACGTCATCGCCACGTCTCCAGAGAGCATTCCGTTTGGCTGTCTGAAGTTGGCTTCTGGTTGGATTAGCTTCTTGTTAGCCATTTCACAGTAAGATCTTTACACTATAAAGATGATACCCTATCCTCTTCAAGCTACAACGCTAAATGAGTCTACTTTGCTTGTCCTACAGTTTGCCGTTCGTGTATGAACGTCTTCAAGTTGACTGAAATGATTTCAAATTGGCTAAGTACTAACTTTAATTGGCCAAGAGCGTCCAATTGGCATATAACTGGCATCAGCTGCCTTGGAACCATCTCCAATTGACTTAGATATCAGCAACTCCGTAGTCGCCGTAATATACATATCCCAAGGACCTTCCCACTACTTCAAGAAGAATACACCGCTGGCCAAACCTAAGCCAATAACACCCATCCACCAATACCTGTCGAAGCTCTCGCTGTAAACCTCTCTGATTGCGTTTGTTCTGTATTGGTTCTCCAAAGAGCGTCTCACGTTCTTCAAGCTTCTCTTCTTGGTGCTACTGGTGGGGTTCAAGGTCTCGGTAGGCAACATCAACGGAGGCTGGTACGCCAAAAATAAAGGCTGCATCTTGGAACCGTCGAACTGGTAGATCTGCAAATACTGTCTGCCGTGGTATGCATTGAGACTCACGGACCACGCCTTGAACAAGACTGGCTGGTAGTACCTGGAATACACGGATGCGTCGGTGGTGTCGCCGCAAGGATCACTCAACAACTGTCTTCCGTCAACTTCAAAGGGACTCAACACGAGCGAACCGTTCGCTAAGAACTCGTACTTTCCGTGCTGGAATGTGATGGAGCCCACGGGGCAGGCGTGGTCCTGTGCATTCAGCACCACTCTGTATAAGGCCTCTTCGTAGTAGCCATCTTCGGTGAAGGAATAGGAGATTCCAGGCAAGTCTGGCTCGATGATCAACTCGTCAACCGGGTCGTAGAAGCCGGGGCCTGTGAACACGGTGTTGGACTTGGACGTCCAGGTGCCGACCAACTCCAGCGTGCTGGCGTCGGCGTTGACCTGGATCAGTGCAAGTAGCACTGTGAGGAGACTGTAGAGGAGCATCGCTGGGACGTGTTTTGCGAGCGTGAAAAAGGGCTGGGTTTTGCTGGAAGTGGTGGCGCTATGTTGCTGAGCACGTGTGGACCGGTTTTGCTATCTTTACTGCCTGTGACACGTCACTTGTATTGGTAACACTGGATGAAAATGGCGATGTTTATCGATGATGTCAAGATCGTTGGAATGTTATTTTTAGTGAGACATTTTGGGCTGTGCACATCCTGGAGATTTGGTAGCGAGAGAAAATTTAGCGACGTTTTCGGGGAGAGAAAGGGTCCAGGGGTCTAGAACGAAGCGGAAGGACTGGCTTAAATAACGTGAAATTGGTAGAACATGTCGAGATGGGCCTGGGTGACGTTCTTTCGAAATTTGAGCACGAAAGGACCGTCGGAAGGGGCACTTTAGGCGGAGAAGCATCTACTTAAGCTTTTGACTCTTAAGCTTTTGACTCTTAAGCTGTGCATTTCCGCAAAACCACGCGGATCTGAAATCAGCGACGCTACCAGGCCTGATTTGACTGTCTGACTGGACGCTGTCCGCCTGCTGGAGGACTCTTCTCTCGCTGCAACCAGTCCCGTTACCTGCTGGACTCTCCTGCAATCCACTTTCCAGCCATTCCGCTGCGTCGCTGTTCGAATTGGCCAACTTTTCACATAGGCCAGACTTTTCAGGTCACCAGACGGTTCAAGAAGCCAGACGCGTCCAGTTTGGCTCTGAGGGCTCTGAATCGGTCTGTGAGCAGCAAGACTGGTGGAGTCTGCTGGCCAGACCTCTCAAACACCCACCCACGGCTATCAGGACGTCTTCTACGGGCAAATACACCGACTATATCATACAAACACTAGCATCAACGAATGTGGTACAAGAACCACCCTAAAGCTCCACCTTCGCGGGCAATTGCACCTACATCTTCTCCAGCAATCCTGCTAGTGCTGTTCCAGAGAATTGCAGCACGTCCAGGCAATTCTTGCTCCGGCTGCTGGCTCTCCAGCAATCGTTGCCTGCTCAACCCTGGTGCCAACGTCAAGACTCTGCCTTCAACACAGCATACCCAGGCGCACTGCACTTCGCATGCCCCATATTCAGCCATTCCACAACATTCCCCAGGCACGCTGGGCTTGATTTTAGTTCCACGAGCTCCTCTTCAAGTCGTCCTAGCTCTGCTTTGAGTCACCTGCAACATGGCTGACTAGACTGGTTATAAATACCCTGTGGAGGACCTGGACTCTGTGTGGTGGCAGAGGACCCCTGCACACAATAGGGTGTTTTGCAACTGTCCCAAATGAGCAAGTGTCAGTAGGAGCCAATTCCAGCTGGAGTATGGCTGTGAGGTTCCAGAGTATGTTCCGGGTATGGCTGTGCGTTCCAGAGTATGGCTGTGAGTTCTCAAGTATGGCTGTGAGTTCTCAAGTATGGCTGTGAGTTCTAGAGTATGGTTGTGCTTTCTAATGGCCATTATACTGTATCCACAGAGGAAACTTGATTCCTAGGAGCAATAGAAGGTTTTTTGAATTGGACTTTGACTGGGCTTGGTCTTGTCTATTGCAGTTTCCTTTGCTTTCTTGTCGTTCTGCTGTGCCTGTTGAGACTGCAGTTGTATGGTCAACTGCATATGCCTGGAATCACCTTGGAGGAGTACAGCCAGATTGAGTATCATAAACAAGACAGCGAAGACGTGAGGATCTCTTGTGGCCTAGACCTGATGTCACGTTTTGCAAGCCACGGTCCAGCTGCAACTGTGATCTCCCTAACGGGATCTGGGTCCAGGTTCGATAAGGTGGTCTACAGGTTATGACAACACTTTGCACCCAAAAGTTGCAACCGAGCAAAAGCTATGGATACGAGAATACTTTGAACAGCAGTGCTTCCTGTTCTAGTTTGAGGATGCCATTAGCATCCTCGAACAGGACGGACTACAGGAAGCACGGGCTACGAGGACAAACCACAAGAACACGAACACTCCTCAAGGAGGAACTACAGGAACACCTCGAGAATATTTCAAGCACAAATATTTCAAGGACAGCTCGAACACACCTCGAGCCAGAGGATGGACGTGATGACCTTCAACGTGTAGATCTTGCACGCTGCGCCTGCACTTGAGCTGGAGGAGTTCTCGTGAATTGCACTGGCTGCAATTTCAAAGGTGTACTGCAGTTTCCTACCTCGTCAAGCTCGTCAATTAGACGTTGCAGCCAGGCGATAGCCAGGCGAGACGACCCCAGGACCACCACTGTGCAAATGTCAACACGAGCACTACAGATAATGGAGCACGACAAGGCCGGCACCAGACCAAGCTCATTGTTGAGGACTCCGCAACTGCAGCACGATGAGCTGGCACCATACGAGGTTGCCCCTGACAGACCCTACGACCCAGCAGACTCGTATTCGAGCACATTGTTGAGCACTCGTCAGATCTCATTGTCGTAATACGGAGTGTGTATCTGAGCAAAGCATCGCAGGGAGGAAGTATGTAGAGGAGCTCCATATGATGACGATGCGTGCGCGATGGAGTCACCGTGCTGTGGATGTGTTGGTTCACCTAATTGCGTAGCACACCACCAGCGAATGGTCTTCCACCACGTAGGACCACCTAAAGCCAATGCACTCAACCAAGATGACCCTCCCAGCAGATCCACGCCCGTCCGCCTTGTTCAAGAAGTCGCCCAGACTCTGTGCTGATGGGAATGAGGCAGGGAGGAGCAGCTCAAGTGGAGCAAAAGGAGAGAGCAAACCGCGAGGAGCGCTCGACGTGGAGCAAGACAGGCACCTTGGACAAAGGCACCAGCAGGCACCAGAGTGGCACTAGAAAGGTACCCGAACAGCACGTACTTCCACGCAGAGTGGCTGAGTCTGGGCATGTCGGAGGTGGACCGTGATTCGCGAGCAGTGAGCAGTGAACCGCGAGCAGGTTTCCATGGAGAGAGGAGCAAGACGCCTCGAAACGCAGCGTTGAGCATTCCCTGAGTCAGCGAAGCACCTCGCAAGTTAGTGCAGTCCCTTAAGAGTCTGAGCAGGTCCCTTCTGTGCTGCAAAGCACAAGGAACCACAATTAGCTATCCAGTTTAGTCCATTCTGAGATCCACGCAAATACTGGCTAAGTTAGCTTCAGTTCACCACTTAACAAGCTAAGTACTGTCTCCAGTTCACCACTCAATAAGCTAACTACTGTCTCCAGTTCACCACTCAATAAGCTAACTACTGTCTCCAGTTCACCACTCAATGAACTGACTACTGCTGTCTACACCACCTATGAACCAACTACTGTTATTTGCAATACACTCAATGTACTGGTCTACCACTCAATGGACTGGCCTTCCACTCAATGAGCTGACTCCTATACAGACTCAATGTGCTGGCTACTCCATTCAAACTCAATGAACTGACTACTGTTATCTCCAACACAATCAACTTACTTCTCCAATTCACATCTGGATATCTTGTCCTCGGACAGCTACACCTGGTCTTAGTCGTATTAATTAGAAATGCAGGGAAATAAAGGAATTAAATAAATAAAGAATGTGAAAGGGAGTATCTCGTTACTCTGAATGCATAGGATATTTCATAAACTGTATGTCTATCATGGCTCTGAGAGCAATTTTTGGGATCTTCAATAATATCTCTATATTGATTTTGGTAGGATGGTGTGAGGCAAGCGTGCTGTGGTGAGTGTTTGGCCAAAGGACGAATGGTGAGCTAGGAAGTGGATCTTTTGGAACTGGCGAAAGCTCAGAACGTAATGAAATGCTCTGTAGAGTGGCCGTGGTGGTCTTGTGAGGGTACCAGCTCTTGGTACTGGCTTTTAAAGACTGCTGAGCTGGTCCTTTCGATTAGCTGTTGCATTTACGCCAATTCAAAGCCAAGAAATGGCCATTTCTAGAGCTGCTCAGCTGTTCAAGGCAATTTCTAAGGCTCATTAGCTCGTTAAAGACCGTTTCTTCAGGATATTAAGCCATTTCTCCGGGCTATTAAGCCGTTTCTTCAGCTTTTCAGCCATTAGACCACTTTTCAAGCCTCTAAAACCCCACTTGCTGCTTCAAAAACATGGGACTCTCGCTCTCGCTCAACGGCGTACTCACGCCATTCTTTCGATAGTCAAACTCAAAAATATCGCCATTCTCGTGCGACAGGCTCACCGAGGTGAGACTGGCCGCCGAGCCGTTGTGGTTGGAGGGTCCGTGCGGAATCTTGTATTTATATCCCGGGACCTGTACTTGGCTTTGAAGACCTTTGGCGAGTTGAACAGCGGAAGGGGCGGTATGCTTCGTGCCGGCGGCGGAGTGTTCATCTGGTACTGGTTGTGGAATTGCTGAGGCGAAGAGTGTTTCATTAGGTTAGAATTAAAGGCAGGAGAAGTGAAGGATTGGATTGGTGAGTTCAGCATGGAAGAAGGCGAGATGGTGATGCTTCTTTTGCGTGGTGTGAGGTGAGGCGTGGAGCCGTATGTGTTTGAGATGTGTTTGTAGAGGTGCTGTGGCCCCTTTGAGCAAAAGAGCTTGAGGATGAAGTCGGACGAGTTGAGCACGGACTTGATGAGGTTGGCTCTGGTTGCTTGTGCGGTTGCGGAGGAGCTCTGCGGGTGCTGGCCGTTCTGGCTCTGGTTGGTGCCGAAGCACTCCAGGACCAAGTCCATGATGACCACCAGCAACTCGCACAAGTCCACGTCGATCAACTCGAACAGGTACAACGCCACGTAGGAGAGGTACTCCTTCACCTTGAACATCTCGTTGGGCTCGCCCACGCAGAACTCGTGGCTCTGCACAATGTACTCCTCGATGGAAGGGTCGTTCAACGACCAGTCCAAGGTGGTCAACACGTGCAACTCCATCTGCTTGAACATGCCCTGGTCGTACTTGCACTTGGCTCCGCACAACTTGACCAACTCGTGCAACTTGGGGAGCCGGAAGCGCTCCGTGGGGCCCAAGTACTTGCCGCCGGAGCCGTAGCCCAAGTCGTTGATGGTCTTGATGCTGGTCAACTTGTCCAAGTTGTTCAAGTTGACAAAGTGGTTGTTTCCGCCCTGGAGCTTTGCGGCGACCCAGAGACAGGTAGTGATGATCAACTGCGACTGGTCCAACAACACTATGCGCTTGGAGCAGTAGCGGTCAAAGATGCGCACCGCCTTGAAGAGCACGAAGGGCAAGATCTTCAACCGGATTGACATCTTCAAGAGGAAGTCGATGAGCTTCAACCGGATCAGGAACGTCAAGTACGGCTGCTGCTTGTACAAGTCGAGGTTTGGTCTGTTGGACTCGACGAGCTCGGCCATCACCGCGTTGATCTCGGTGTGGTACTCGGCGAGCGACTGGTTGTGTTGTGCTAGCTCCGAGTGGTAGAGCTCCACAGGATACTCAATTTGCGAGAAGTGTGGCATGGTGCTAATCTAATGTGATACTGCTTTAGTTCTGGCTGTAGTGGTGTGGTTCCAGGTGTACTAGTGTAGTTCTAGCGGTGGGTCTTCAGCGGTTTGGCTGGCACTGGTCTGGTGGGTGTCAGCTGTTTGTCGTCAGCTGTCTGGTGTCAGCTGCTCGGTGTCAGGCTTCGTGTCAGCTGCTTCGTGTTCAGCGGGTAGCTGTTTCTTTCTCTAGCGAGTGTGAGCTGCTTGGTGCCTGGTTTCGGCTACAGACCTCTGATTGGCGCGGCGGTTTCGGGGGCAGACGCGTCGGGGACTGCTGGTGCTGCTGGTGCTGCTGGTGCTGCTGGTGCTGCTGGTGCTGGTGCTGGGTGTGTGCTGTCGCTGTGTGCTGTCGCTCTAGCTGCTACCTCGTGTTTACAGCGTCTTCCAATTGGTTCTCTCTCTAAATTCATTTCACAGGATCTCCTCTCTTCTTTATAAAGAACGAGCCTGCGCTTGGACAAGGCGACCTGCAGACGGGGCGCGCGCCCTTGTGCAGGCGGTTGCGAGCGCGCGCGCGTCCCAATGCGGATCTCGACTACGCTTTTGTGGGTCCCGGTATTTTCTGCCGAAATTCTTTCGGGAAAAAATAAAGCGGCCACAAAGCGGCCTTGTTGCACCCTTCGCAATCGGGAATCCTCCTTTGCGTTAAGCTTTGGCAAACAAAGTTAGGAAGAAAGCTGAACTGCTGGAGTGTTAGGGAAAGTTAAAGAGAGCTCGAAGCTTAAAGAAGGAGCAAGGGTAAAGGGGACTGGTTGGGGGAGCTGGCGACTGGGTTCTGAGAAAAGCGTAAAAGTCAATGGCGCAAAATTGGAGAATTGGAGAATCGCTACGCTTCTTGTCGATTTGCAGACACTAGGGCACGGCTCTTGAGTGGCTGACTGGCTCACGACTGGCTCACGACTGGCTTACGACTGGCTCGCGGTGTCGTCTTCGGCTCCTTCTGTAACCGAGTCTTCGCTGGAACACCCGAAAGCTCTCTCAATCTGTCAGTGCTAGTTCTCCTAGACTTAGTCTTCAGTACTTCTCTCTGGTCTTCAGTCTTCACTTCTGTCTATTATCACTTCTGCTCTATCTACTTCCTCTGTCTCTGCTTGTTAAGCTCAGCCTGACCTACTCAACTTAACCTACTCAACTTGCTCACTTGACCTACTCAACTTGACCACTCGCTAGCTCTCTTTATCCAGCTTTGTCCACTCACCAACCTCACAAGAGACTGCCTACCACATTCCCTTCCAGTCTGCCGACTCTTCTGGAGCCTCACGTCAACCCTGCCGAGTGACAGCTGCCCCCAACATTCCACTCATCACCAACACGGTCCAGTGCCTCAGATTATCAATATTATCAAATTGGCCAAATCAACCAAATGGACCAAAAACATCACCAAATCAACCAAGACCACCAATGCAAAACACCACAACAAATCACCACAACAAAACATCACCGCAGTAAACACACTGGGAGCACCCTCACCAGTTCCACCACGATATCCTCGAAGTACCAGGCATTCCAGGGCCAACTGACAACCCCAGCCTCTGGCTGCGCTGCAATTTGCAGCCATTTCTGAAACCGTCCTCGAATTGTAAACTGCTCCACCACCGCCGCCATACTCACCAAACACCCCCCGCGTATCCTTACCGTCCGTCCCAGGCTGCTCCTCCCCATGCCAAACGGACAACACCGAGCTCCTCTTTGTTCCCCCTAGCATGTGCTCTGAGCTCTCCCTAACAAGAATCAGCAGGTTTTCAGCAGCACAGACACCACCGAAGTGTGCCAAACTGCCTTGGAAACTGCCTTGCAGGCTGTCTCGAACTCTGCCTCGCTCCTGCCTCCACCTCTGGCTGCCCTTGTGCGCTCCCTTCCTGCCTGGTCCACACATGATGCGATTTAAGGTTTGGGCTACCGTGCATGTTTCCAGTTTCACAGACCCACTCCAGGATCCGTGTGTCGACGCTCCGAAGTCGAAGCTCTTGCAAGGTACCGCCAGAACAGAGCAGAAGCGACCGCCGCCAGAATGCTGCCCGCTCCTCCGACGTTCGCACACCAATGCTGGCACCTGCCTCGTTCTGGGCTGGGCAAATGGTCTCCAGCGGACACCCTCCAGCGGACACCCTCCAGCGGACACCCTTCTCCAGCTCACCACACGTCTCATGCACCGCTCCAGAGATAAACAAAAGACACCCCAATGCCTTGCCAATCACGTTTTGTCCTCTGTGGTCCATCAACACTCCCTTCAACACCTCCAAGTCCAAACGACATACTGCAATGATCTCGACTAAATATTGCACTCGATGTACGAGCAGCACCATGGAACAAGTACGCTACAAGTTGCACTAAACGCATTTAAGGTTCTGGCAATGCAAGCCCTACTGCTGCTCGAGGCTTTGTTTGTTGTAGCTAGCCCCTAGTGCTGTGTTTGCTTGATCTTGACTCGATCTTGGACTGCCAGCACCCAGAACGCAGCTCTTGCGGACCCATTCCACCTCGAAGCTGCATGCCTTGCCACATTCCACCTAGCACAGAGCACAGAGCACTCCGGCCAGCGTACGTCCCCTCCTATGCTCCTGGCCACCTCCATTATGTGTAGACTGCTAAGTCCTGTGATAAAGCACTAGGCATTGAGTGCGAATCAGTATTGTTGGTGCTGCGCTCCTATTTCAATGCCCAAGGCCTCTCGGAAATGAGTATTGCCTTCTAAGGAACTCGAGGAAGTGGGGAGCGGCTCTCTTCCTCTCAAGTGGAGTTCGTGCCAGCCAAAGTGGAGTTCGTCCTGGCTAAACTGCTCTGGAAGTGGCTCGCCTACTCCAAATTGCCCATTTCCTTCGCTGTGCCTTCTGGTCGACTTTTCCACTTCCAGCTGCTCTGCCCCCACCAAAGGGCTGTCGCTTACTGCCTACTGCTTCCCCTTTGACTAACCTCCTTTTCCTCCTCCACTTTTTGATGTCCGGAGGGCAATCTTTCAATGGGTGCAAAAATCCTAGATTGGGCATATACTAGCACCCCTAGCTCGACGGCTTGGCAGGCTCACCGCCACCAAATGCTATCTAAACGGCACTCTGGGACCACCCCGATGCCCTCCGGAAGAACCAGCTGGCCAAACTGGGCTCGTCACACCAAACTTGCTGCTTCGTCAGACCAAAACCATGCTGCAACCAGACCTGGAGTATTATTTGGTGGTGTTTCCCCTAACACTTCCATGCAATTGCAGCACACGGCATGGAGAATACAAAGACAAGACCAAAACAAAGCCATAGCCTTGCTGGAGAGGCCATGGTCATAACCTGCGGGCTTTTTGCAGAATTGCCAGCTCCACCTTTGGGGCCACCTCCTTCTTAAAATGATCCACAAACCAGTAGACGAAGCATGGAATGCAGACGGAGCTGTTCTCCTGGTAACGGCGAGGTCCTACCATTTAAACATTGTTCGAAATGGGTCGATTCCGATCATACCACTGGCTCTGCAGATATCCTAGCGTAGCCTGTGAGAAAAGCTTTTGAGAGATCGTCTACAGCGAAGTTTAGTGAGGTTGATGACTTTTCGAGGTAGGTGTATACGCCAGGAGAAGATTTTGCAGTGGTGGGGGACCCGGCTCTGGCCAATAGCCTCTTTTGCGAGAGTGTGTCTTCAGTTTTGACAGACATGCTGTTTTGAGTTCGTTCGTGCTGAGCCAGTCCAGAACACTTCGAGTCCAGAGCACTTCGAGTCCAGAGCACTCGTACGGGCTGCCTTGGACAACACCTTGAGCTGCTAGGTGCTTGGTGACCTTCCTGGAAATTCCTCGGTGCTCCTCTCTTAGAACCCTGCCATCTGTTTGTCTCGACACCTTCTCTTTGTATTCTTCCCTTGTAGACAATTAGCGTCTTTGTAGTCATTAGCCTGTCTCAAGAGTGTATTACTACCCTGAACATGCCAATTACCTGCCCAAACAATAAAACCGTCGCCCATTGATAATCTGCACAAGATCAGCATAATTACGAGAAAATCAGGTGTTCCAGCTGGAGCAGAGCATCGCAAAGCCAAACACTATAGCCATAGGACAACGTGGAAGAGACGAAGCCGAAGACGAAGGAATGCCTTTGACTGTGACTTTGACAGAGTCCTGAACACGAATATGCAATTAGCCAATTAGCCAATTAGCCAATTAGCCAATTAGCCAGTCTGGAAATGGACAAACCGACAAATAGGCTTGCAAATCGACAAACTGTAGACAAACAGACACTCTCAAGTCTTGGAGACGTGTGCTGAAGATGGTCCAATGCAGAGCCAGCCCTCAGCACACGGTCTTTCCGGCCCAAGGTGTCTCCGAGCGTGTTTTCTTCAATCCTCTTCTCTGGCAATACCACCTCTTCTCCAGCTTCTTATCACCACAACCAACACGGCCCAAAAAATAACAGTGCAACAAAGCAGTCGTCTCGTCAAGATATCCGTGCTTGGATTCTTTGGGACCTCCGACTTTTGTGCCAGCTGTATGGCTGGTCTGGTTCGGTTAGTATACACTGGAGCTGGACGAGACGAAGTCGTAGACAAAGCTCTCGACCAATTTGGCTGGCACCGGAGCCACTGATGACGTGTGAGGAGGGCCACGGCGGAGCCCAAACCCCGGCTCGCTTCTCCAGTGGACTTCTCCTTTCGTCTTCCACCACGGTTTGCTTTTGCACCCAGCACACTCGCCTGGATAGCCAGTCCAGGTAATCCACCTGCCAACTTGGGAATGCCCCTGATTACAAAACAACGAGCACCTTGCCGAGTTAGATCGCATTCCCACCTCGAGAATGTAATTGGCGAGCTTGCAGGCGAATGCAGCTCATCCTGCCATAACTAAGGCCAATTCTTGCGTCCAGAACGCAGTTATGGGGGCCTGCGAGAGCCAGCGACTCTCCGATCCGTGTGTGGTTGGTCTTCCAGAAGACTCCCCATTCCAGGCACACGCCCAGGACTCCTCCAGCTCCGTCGAGTGTTTCTCCAGCCCGGTGGAGACTCCACCAGCGTACTGGCGTACCGGGTCCAACGAAGAAAACACCAAAAACACGCTCCAGCAGCAGCTCTGGAGACTCGTACCAACTGCAACACCACTTTATCCACCTAGTGGACTTCCCACACAAAGCCCCAGCCGCTTCAACCGCCTTAACCACTCCGTCAACAATACCGGTCTTTGCCAACTCCACGATGGGCAACGCCTACCAAACACCAGCACGCTCCTCCAGCCTACACGTGCAGATTGTCCTGCTGATTGTTCCTTATTGTTTCCATTGTCACCTCGAAAACTCCCCTACCAAAGCCGTTGCCCAAAGTCGCTTATCATTACCATTGGTTCGTGATTATTATTTGCAAATAACGTTCAGCTTTGTTGTGAAAAATTCCGTTTTGGTCGATGTGGATGGACTGGCTGGGCCTGGTGTAGCCAGATGGTTCGAGCTGGACCCCTAGACCCAGGGAATTGCCCACGGCATTGTGTTTAGGGGTATCTGGCGGTCTTATTATTAGCAGGTCCCCTGAAGATTGTTCAGGACCTTGAACGAACGATCGAAATGCCGTTCGAGCAAGCCCTACGGCAGAGATAACCTTACGAGAGCATTGTAGAGAATTGCCTTAGATAGGGTGGTCCAAATGCCTTAGGTAGGGTCATCATGCCTTAGGTAGGGTGTTCCAAATGCCTTGAATGTGTGGTTCAAGTGCCTTGGACTACATTTGACAAGCACAGGCACTAGCGACAAAGGGCTAGCCATGCGACTAGACAAAGGGCTAGCAATAAAGGACTAGCACACTTGCGACAAGGCTTGTCTTTGCCCCCACAGTGCTATTCCTCTGCACCACCGCCAGAACTGGTCCACCAGGTCCCCACATATTGCAGCCTGGACCTCGGAACGAGTGGTGCTATCTTTCATGGCTCGCCGCATAATCTCGAGAATGTGCTCTTCGCCTACTCTTGCAGAGGTCCTGCTATCAACACCTTCGTTAATCTGGCTGGGATTCCCACTCCATCATTGTCTCGAGGAATGGTTATTGACAAGAGCCTTGTTCCTTTGTTTCTGGACGTCATCTTCGACAAAGGCCGTTGTGGCAATTGCAAGACAATGGCAGTCAGCTTAATATCGCTCAAACGAGAGGGCATTGTGCACCACAACAGGGCATTTGGCGACCCAGATGGCAGTATTCCAACCCTCCAGCACTGCTCGTCGGTCCCACCACAGCATAAACATGCTCTGGCATGCCACATTCTGCTCGAGCATATTGCTCACTCGAAACCGTGCATTTGCCAGCTATGCGTACCTCAACCACGGAGGTATGTGTTTGCAAAGTCATCGAGGTTATCCGTCCTGACAGATATGTCAATCAGCACGCAAAACTCATCTTAGTCTCATCGCTGGGGCTCGCTCCGTCTCAACGAGATACGTGTTGACTAACATTCTACTCACATTCCCAGACAACCATTGTGCGGGCCCCCCTTTTTGGCTCAGCTTCCGTGCTGGGTGTCTTTGAGTCCGGTGTCTGTCTTCGAGAATGCCACTGTCAGTCTGCCATTTCCCATTTCACATTTTCCCATATTGGGCACCGTGTGCTGTCCTGCCAATTGTCTGCCAGATAATGAAGGAGCTAGGAAGGCTAGAAGCTCTGTTTGGTCTAATCCTCTTGTGCCACAATGGACCTGGCTGCTTGGATGTCTCGAAGGAGGCGGAATGGTTGTCACCAAAAGAGGGTTGGTTGTCAATTGATGGAACGCCTGCTCGTACACTGCCCAGCGATGCCCGTTCGCTTAAACTTGGTTCTTCCTCAACTCTGGCACACTGTGGACCTTTGGCTGGACTCCCTGGTGCCAACCTGGGTGCAGAACAGCGTCCAGGAGGCCTGCTGAGGTACAACTGCCTTGGCCCACGGGTATATTTTCGCCAAATGGCTGCAAATTAATGGCTGCATTCTCAGTTTCGGAACCGTTGAAGGCCACTTCGTTCGACTTGTCTGGTCACAATCACAAGCTATGAGACTGCTCGGTTTCAGAGAACCCTTTTGCACCGAGCTCGAGCCTCCACCTCCTTGGCTTTTCCAAATCCATCAACCTCGAATAGTGGCGTGGATGTGCCTTCCAAACCTTCTATTAATTTACACTTTGCGTTGGAAGCTTGTGAAGAACTTACAGATAATGGCATGCATGGACCGTAGAGGTATTTTATTGGGATACACCCACTGTCTGCTTGGAGTCGAAGGTTTGTTGAGAATACCTTAATCTATCCTCATGTTATGAGCATTCTGGTTATAAACGTCCAAAGGCCTGGTCCAATTTAGTCCTCTGAAAGGCAATCCGTGCCAATGTGGAGGTCTAGGAGCCTTGCCACATGTCCAAGCTCACCATTTCAGTACTCCAACCTCGGTATACCAAAGGAAACGACCTTGGTTAATGAATATTTCCTGTATATTATATAGTTTTGCCGACTTTTCAAAGGAAAACTTGCAACTCCTCAAAAGTGCTACTACAGTAGGTCAATTTCGATGAAACTGGTCTTAAACGGTCGCCCCAGAGAATCTCATTTGAATGAATCACACCATTCTCTACTGTAAACTCTTATAAGCTCTCTACGCGCAAAAGAGCCCTCCAGCTCTAGCTCCGCAAGATCGCCAAATCGAACGCGCTATTTGCAAAGCGCTTTTCTCCACAAATTAACCAAAACAAAGCATCGCCATGATACGCTACCTCTTCGGCTCCAACGATAACACGGAGTTGGTCAATGAGCCCACAATAGACTACAACAACACGCTCTACTCTCTGAGTCGCAGCTCCTCGAGAAGTACGCCCAAACGTGACTTCAAGAGGCCTGGAATCGAGCCGTATGGCACCGTGATTGATCCCAGTGAAGGTGAGCTGGATGAGGAATTGAACCACGATTACCGGTTTCTCGTGGACAGTTTCTCACGGAGCAAAGAGAAGTTTGGAATTGAGAGTGAAGACGCCTTTGACGGAGCCGGCAATGTATACGGAGCTGGAAACGTTAATGGTGCTGGAAATGTGAATGGAGCTGACACTGGAGCTGAAAGATCACGATTCTCCAGCACGAAGATCCCTGGTCTGTACGAAGAGGATACCCGGCCGTACCTGTCGAGAACCAGCGCTGGATCGAGGTTTCGTGCCGACTCCAGATTTCAAAATGAGTCGATATTTCAGGATGAGTCGATACTTGGAGATGAGCTGACCTTTAAACTAGGCTCCAAATTCGAAAACCAGAACGAGCTGCCGCACGAAACCTCGACAGAACTCCACAGCGCCCTACTCAAAGTGAACAAGCAGAACGACTTCCTATCCACTCTAAACGAACTCGTTTCGTTGACGGATCTGAGCCAATCGCTGCAACAGTACCAAAAGTTGAAGCAGGAGTACATCAAAGAATTGACAAAGTCACAAGCCTTGTACAAGGGCTACTATCGACTCATTCTCAAGTACAGGCAACTCAGAAAGAACACGGCCAGTGCCAGTACCCGCAACACACCACCTTCACGCACCACATTTAAGATCAAAGAGAAATTACACTTTATACGTAGCAGTTCCAAGCAAGAAGATGTGATTGCGGCGTGCGACGACTTGCTCGTACTAGTCGATTCAAGCGAGCTCTTGGAACTCAAGAGAGAGTTGGCCGACGCAAAGCTGCGGATTGCAGAGCTAGAGGCAGAGCAGGAGGTAGGACCCTAGAATCAGCGATTGGATCCCTTTCGCTGGCACAAAGAACCCCAAAGGCTAAATCGGACTTATTCGCCCTAAACTTTGAGCTAGACTTAAACTTCGCAAATGACTTAGGCTTTGAGCATGACTTTGCGATGGCTTTGAGCTTGACTTTGACTTTGGCCTTGACTTTGAGTCCACCTTCGAGCTTCTCCAATTTTGTTCTACTGAGACTTTCCGCCAGATCTTCAATCCTTCCAGCGACCACACCTCGCCCAGTAAATGTATACGAGACTCGTCACCGCCATTGGGCTGCAACTTTGGGCCAAAAAGTTTGCAGACTTTTCAGCAAATACGAGCCGAACACGAATCCACCGGCATGTCTGGACTGTTCTGGAAGACCGACTACTGCTTTGGTACCTACAGTGCTATCTTTCTATAAGCGGGGCACCTCAGCAATGGCCACCTTCCATCCAGCTATGTCAATGCGATTAATGAAACCTTAACCTCTGCAATTACATTTTCGAACCAACGGAGGCTCGAATCGACATGTGGCGAGCATTCACATTGCAAGGGTGCCGAGTGCACATGCGAAAGTTAAGCTATAGACTTCGAGATACTGCTAAATTGACTTTTGCCCAGAAGCTCCCAAACAAGGTCTTTGTTTGTTTTTAGCATGGACTTGGGCGGAGTGTGATGGTGCACTTCCCGTATACTCGCGACAGCTAAACCTTATTTCGTCCTTTGCTATTGATTTTGTTGTGGATAATACATTGTGAACAAAGCAAAAAATTGGCTACAGAGCTTCCTGGTGATAGCACGAGACATTGTCCGGCCGAAGAAGGTCATTGTATTGCCCCCTTGAGGAACAATTAGGCTGATCCCTAAAAAGACAATATTTCGGGTACCTTTGAAGCAGGACGCGAATATTATCCAGTTAACCTACCCTGCGGTATAGCCTGTCTAGCTGAAATAATGTGCCAGTGTTTGAACCCTGCCAGTGCCCGGCTTGACAGACTGGCATTAGCCCTCTTGCGTGGGGCAACTACACTTTGAAAGGGGAAGTGCAATTCGAGTGTTTTGCAATCGCCGATCCAAAGAGCAGGCCCATGCGAAACGTGGGTGGTTGAAGGTTTTCTACGGAGACAGAGGCGAAACTTGTAGCGAGGACGCTGCGACCGGTATTTCACAGCGAGCACTCTGGAACCGGTATTTCACAACAGCTACGACTGTAGAACAGGTGAACTCATTGCACATGAAAATAGTCAAAGCTAAGGCTCGGGTGTTACAAGCTGTGAAGCGTATTATTGGAGTGTGACAATTCGCAGGAGGAACTCATATCCATTGCTTATTATTAAATTCACAAGGAAATAGAAGGTTTAGCTACTGGTGGGGTTAGAGGAGGAAGATCCCTGGACTTAGTGCAGTTCTCCGATTCAGGAGTCTCCGCATGCCGTGTCGTCCGCTTTAGGGGGCTCTTCAGACTTTGTCTGAGACGGCCATTTCGCAACCGAGCTGTTATCTTGCGAACTGCTCCAGCTTTCATGCTCCGTAGGCAGTATGTATTAATAAGAAATCTAGTTGATGTTATTCTCGTCGAGAATCGCCTCGTTGATGGCCTTGTTAATGATGTAATCCCAATCACTCGTAGCAACAAATCCGTACTGTAAGGTTGCAATCAAAGACAATGCAATAATCATACCGTACCACAATCCAATCAACTGCAACTTGAAATGGAACGCAAGTATAAAAGAGCACGGCAAAGCAATGAGATAGTAGCAGAACAAATTGAGGTACCCTCCGATCTTCTGTCTACCCTGTCCACGTAAAACACCTGCCGTGGAGCATGTTACAAAGTCTGAGATCTGGTACACAGCTCCAATGATAAGGACATGCGCAGCCAAGGCCACAACCTCTTGATCGTCCGTGTAAAGAGACGCCAATGAGTGCCTGAAAACGAAGAGTGTGGTACCGTTTATCACTCCCAAGCCCAACGAGGTTAAGATGGATGCCATTGCGGCAACTTGCGAAGCATTCTTGGATGCTGCTCCAACGTACCAAGCCACTCTGGTCGAAGTGGTGATCGAAAATGCCATTGGTACCTGGTACAACAAACCGGTGGTAGTGGTCAAGATGGACTGAGCTGCAAGGACCGTGGTACCGAACTTGGAAGAGGTGAAAGTCAAAATCTCAAAGGCTAGCCATTCAGCTTCGACCATCAAAACACCAGGAATCGAAAGATCAAGCATTCTGTTCCATTTCTTGAAGAAGATTGGGTCCAACAAGGATCTCTTTGGTAAGCACTCATGACCCTTGACCAAGAAGATGTATGCGAAAATGGCGATGCACATCACCCAATCGGCGATCACTACAGATAATGGAGCACCAAGGAAACCAATACCGAATCTAGCGTCCCAAACCAACAAGTAGTTCAAGTACGCGTTCAATGGAGCGCAGAAGAAGAGCACATAGGTCGATGCATGGAAAATACCCTGACATTGCAAGAAGTGAGCAGCACACTCAAACAAGATGTAACCAGGGAGACCAAAGCTGGCGACTCTTAAATAGTCTGCAGCCAACTTGCACAATTCTTTCTGATCTTCGCCCACAATCATGGTGAGAATAGGCTCGACTCCCCAGATCCAAAGAATGAACATAGGGACAAATATAAGGAGCAACAAGTAGCAGCATCTGATGAAGTGAACACCCACCATCTTGTATTCCTTTCTTCCGTAAGCTTGAGCACACAAGGTGTCAAGACATGTCAGCACACCCTGGATAATGGCGTAACCAGAGATGTTGGCAGTCATAGAACTCAAACTGACGGCTGCAAGTTCTTTCAGGCCTAGTCTCCCCACCGAGAAAACGGAAGCAACGGTGAAAGAGTACTTCAAAAGGAACGTGACAATCAATGGGATGGAGTACTTGAGCAATGCCTTGACCTCCTCCAAGATGGTTGTTTCCGGCTCGAGCATGACCAGGTGCGACAGCAAGATGTCTGAGATCTCGTGGTGGGAGTTTCTCGATCTCATTCTGGTGAGATCTTGCGGGATGTTCGGGTTGGCAGCAAATGCTGCCGGAAGCTTGTCATTGCCTAGTGACTGGATCGACTGTCTTCTGTTCTGGACAAACGAGACGATTTCGTCGTCTGTGATATCTGCAACGGAGTCAATGCTTCTTTGAGGAAGTAAATGGGACGATTCTGTAGGCATGATGAATAGGAGTAGCGATTGGTGGTTGAAATGGGGCGTATTAGTTGGTACTGTGAGGAATATTGGGCTCTATAAATGGAACAGTAGTGCTCTTGGGTTTGTATTGATCGCCGCAGTACTATTTGTACGAGTGGGGTTTGTCTTGGAAGTGGTTAAACTGCTTCCGGGACTTGTCAGGGGGCTGTTTCAGCACTATTGGCTTGGAACGTACACTAGTCTCGAGGAAGTTCGTGGAAAACTTGCTGCCTGTTGCCGAATAAGAGTAACTGGAAAGTTAATTGAATTCAGACGACGTCAAACGGTTTCTGTGGAGCTTGCTCAAAAACGTGTGTCTATACTGTGTAATTTGACGCGTCGTTCAGCTTATTAGTCGTACTAAGAGCTCAATTGTGTCAATTTGGCTGTCTCTGTCGTGTTGCAGTGTGTTTGGTCGCGTCGGTACTTTCTGTGTATCGAGGCTGTGTCCGATCTGCTTGAAATCACTCTTTGTTGTCTAGCACGGCTTCTCGTTTAGCACTGGTGTTAGCTGATCTGTCGTCTCTTCGTTTGATCCGTGAGTTTCACCCTGCTGGTTCTTTCTATAATCCGCTGCGAAATCAGTTGTATGGACGTAGACCCTCACTTCAGAGATTCGGCTTATCTTAAATACTACGAGGAAACAGATCTGTTGATAACGATTAATTTTCGTTATCTAGGAAATTAGGGTTAACCGGTTTGCAGGTTATGAGCAGGATCTGTCAAAAAGGTCTCAGATCAGTTCAGTGGGCGTAAAAACCGCTATCCAGCGCTCAGATCACCGTGCTGGCACTATTTCCGTACTACCAGAGCAGTTTGAAGAAGAAAACCTCGAGGCTGGGCACCATTACGGCCAATATTGGTGGAGTTCACATTTGGTAGCTCGTTTGCTCATCTCTCTTAATGGCACCCAATATGGATAATGAGTGCGGTGAAAAATAGGCACTAACAGTGTGTGACTCAGTCAACAAAGATCGTTTCGTAGAGCGAAGACCCTGGCCTCAACGTTCAGCCAGACAGAGCTCAGCTAGAAGGGGTTCACGTGAGGGTTTCCGGTTTGTCTGTCCGGTTGAAGGTGTTCCACCACAGAGGCCTGTTTCACAGGAGTTCTGATATGAGGGCAGGCCCAAGGTATCAAAAGTCGACCAAAGCCATCCAAGGAGTCGTCAAACTGGCACAAGGTGACTCGACAGCAGCCTGAAGAACCCTCCTTAGCTCGCAGTGCAAGCCAAAGGCTCTCAAAACTGCCAAAGGAGCCAGGCAGACAGTCACTCGAAGTAGCTCAAAGCCCTCCGTACGCTGCCTCCTATTCTTAGACTTCCGTTTGCTCCACCATTAAGCGACTCCTTGCAACCATCTTCCAATTGCAAGCTCGTACTCTCGTACAGCCAAATCGTCACCACAGCTATTGTTCCGCAAGATTGGCAGTCTCGAGCAGAGGGCAGCAGCTCACATCACAATACCCGAGAGATACAAAATGCTAGAACAAAGTCATCGTATCTTGATACAAAGGCACCGATGAGCCAAATTCAGTACCAAAGGCACAACCTCTCGCCAAAGTCACAAACAGTGGAAAGTGTACAAACTTTGAGTATGGGGATTTCATGTTGAAATTCCAGAGAAGAGAGTCTTGGAAGACATGAGAATGGGCATCGCCATGCAGCGAAACAGCGAAACAGCGACTTGCGACTCCTAGCCTAATTACCCATATAGGAGACCGAACCTACTTTTTTTTGCAACTAGATGCTTGGTACACCTTCCATTGGTTTCACAGATATCTTTGTTTCACTACTAGAGTTTGTTACTTGTGTTGGACAATCCGGAGACAATGTGTGTCGTCTCTGTGGCCCATCTAGTGACTTGATCCTTTTGAGCTGGTTGAGCCGATTGAGTTATTTCGGTTTGAGTCCTCAGTGAGTGGTTTTGCTTGCACACCAAGAACAATAGTGGTGCTAACTCCACAACCCAAAGGTTCCGCTGCTTCCACTTTGATAATAGAAATTTGCATGGAGTTAGTAGTTCTTCACGAGGCTTACTAAGAATCACTAAGGTTTATCAAGGCTTTCACAGACCTTTCCGAAGTCGCTCCGCGAAGCTCATCTTGAATGTACGAAGTTCAGCCTTGGTAGTTACAAAAGCATACTTAATTGAAGGCCTGAAGGAGCAGAAGCGACTTTCGGGAAGGGTGGCAATGCTTCACTACCCCCACCATTCCATCAAAGTTTATTAAAATCAATTTACCAAACTTTTCTAGGTGAACGGGTGCACTATAGAAAGCTAATTCACCTATGCGTCCCCCGTGCACTGTTCCAAGACTTCAATTAAAGGCCAAATCTTGACGAACAGGAGTCGCCTAAAACTTAAACCACGCTGCTAGTACCCTTGCCCCGCTGCGACCGGTTCCCCGTGAGTATATGGGCCCTTTCGCTTCATCAAATAACCGTCTCAAATCTTCTTGGCCATCATCAAATCAAGGGTAATACCGCTACACATATCCGAAGCAACCCTTTCAACCCGGGTCATTGTTGCTGGAAAGTATAAATAATCTAAACCTTAACCAGTCTACAATTCAGTCCTAACCATGACTGAAACTTTCAAGTTAGCAGATGGTAACATCATTCCAGCCATTGCCTTTGGTTGCGGCAGCAAATGGTTCAAGTACGGTCAACCGGGAATCAACCAGGAGTTGATAGATATCACTCAGAAGGCTATTGACTTGGGTTTCACTCATTTGGATTGTGCAGAGATATACAATACAGACAGAGAGGTTGGTAAGGCAATTGAAGCTACGAAGAAACCGAGAACGGACCTCTTTATCACTGACAAGTACTTCAGTGGGACCAGAGATTATGTGCACAAATCATCTGCGTCTTCTCCCTACGAAGCATTGAAGGCTTCTCTCGCTCGTTACACTATTGAGTATGTTGATTTATACTTGTTGCATTCAGAGCACATCAAAAAAGAGACTCATGGCTTCACTATTGCAGAAGCATGGGCTTCAATGGAAAAACTAAAGGAAGAAGGCTTGACAAAGTCTATTGGTGTTTCAAACTTTACTGTTGGGTCATTGCAGGAAATCTTGAACTCAAGTCCAAAGTATAAACCTGTTGTACTTCAAATTGAGTATTCGCCTCACTTGCAAAACCAGTCGGCTGGTATTGTCGAGTTCGCTAAAGATCACGGAATATTGGTCGAAGCTTACGGATCATTGGCACCCTTGACCGTTCCTTCTACAGATGACTCTCCATTGCTTGAGTATATTTGTGCTTTAGCTGCAAAATACGGCAGGTCCGAGAATGAAGTGATTTTGAGATGGGTTTACCAAAATGGGATATTGCCAATTACCAGTTCTGCCAACGAGTCAAGAATTAAAGGCTACTTGAGTATCTTCTCGTTCAAGTTGACTGTAGACGAGCAGCAGAAAATTTCTGAGTTAGGGTCCTTAAGAAAGGTTCAAAAGTATCTTGACACTGCCCCAAAGGTGTCAGAAACGGAAGCCAATTAGCTAAAAATAGTAGTCAATAACAGCTAATGAAACTGGAAATTAAAAAAGGATCTCGAGACCAACCCTTGTGTAAGCATGCTCTTTAAATACATTCGGCTTAAGTGTGACGCAAAAGAGTAGATTTCTTAAAGTGAATCTCCACTCTCGCCCTTGCTACTCAGCAGTCAATATCTGTCAGGGTCTCACGAATTGTCCTTCAAAATTACATCTGAAGCACGATTCCATTCACCAATATTCCAATGTCCAGAACTCGACTATTGAAATCACCTTTAATCGCACCGCCAAATATTACTGCCAGCTGCAACTGGTCAATCTTCGTATTAATAGGGAGCTTATTGCGGATAATCATGTCTGACAAAACATCTTCAATCTCTGGAACTCCCACCAATGTGGATATCGTCGATAGCTTGACACTCTTGTAGTACTTGGATAAGTGAACAATGTTGTTTTCCGTCAAGTTTGTAATCAATACGTCGCTGTCTAAATAGTTCAAGAATCTGTACTCGTTTGCTGGGTCCTGTAACAACAGGTCAAACTGAGACCGCAGTATTATCTTTCCTGACTTCAACAACTGGAACAACAGGTAATGCGAAGGCAGTTTAAACTCACATCTGCTCAAATAGTGTAGCACGTTTACCCTCTTAAAGTCATAGTTTGCAACGACAAGTAGTTCAACGAGCTTGTTATTAATTTGGGAAGTGAGCTCTTCTATGGGGCAACTGTTCACGAGGACCATTTTCTTGCCTATAAAGTCGTTCAACTCATTATCGTGGTTCTCCACAAGGTACCTGTAATCTCCATTTAGATCATTGTACTTAATACGAATATAAGAATCGAGGTACTGCGACGAGTTGCTTTTCAATATTGACTTCAATGCTGGTGTCAAGGGGAAGCTTGTGGGTGTGGAGTGTTTGAAGGAGTACTCCCAGTTGAGCACGTCTATCAAGCTTGAGTATGGTTGTGGAGCTTCTGACGAGTCCACCGGACCTTCTTTCACGAGTTTAGTCAATTGGTGAACCTTCTGCTGATCTGAATCGCTCAGCGAGAGGATTTGAGCGACAGACATGAAAAGGGCAACTTCTGGAAGGATACTGATGGGGGCACTGGATCTCAATGGTAAGGACAAAACTGGTTGTCTTGTGGATCTTGGACGTAGATTATCGTTTGCTTTAAGGAGTCTTGCGAGCTGTCGATGGTTCTAGAGCTTATTGAGTGCAAAAGGGTGTAGTTCTAGATATGAATTGGCGGATATTGTTGGAGATATCATGCGCTTAGCGAGGTTTTTTTTGGCACGGTTTTGGCGACGACTTTAGGGAGGAATTTCTAGGGAGGATTTGGATTTTAGCGACTCATTTTGGGAGGCTTTTTAGTGAGGGCAACTGTAGGGACGATTTTAGAGGGATACTTTAAAAAGGAGCCTCCTTCAACTGTAACAATGCTTTGTCTCTTGCTTCTCCTGAACACACCCCGTCAGTCTTTTACAGAGTAACCTGCGGTAATTTCTCAACAGACAGCCCAGAGCCGTAGATCAATTCCTTCTCAGAAGAGACGTCAAGAGTGTCTTAAGCAAAGACTTCAGATATAGGGACCAAACTGAAAGTAAACCTTCAACATTAAAGCTCCAGCTTAGAGCGAAGCCATCATGGTCCAGATCAAGGCCAGATCACGGCCAGATCAAGCCAAGATCAAGTGCACCTCAGCTAAATCTTCGAACTCCACCTGAACCAAGCAATTTAGTTAGCCAAGCCAGCCCATTTGGTTACCGCTGGCAACCCCTGAGACTCCTCTACTGAGGAACATCATTCTGGTCATGTTGACGACTCTGGGTCTGAGCTCAGATGTGCAATAGTAAGCTGCTAGGCTGCAAAGTGGCTCCAGCGAAGATGGTTTTGCGTCTGAAAAGTTTGCATCACGTTACCTACAGGTTATGAGTCGCCTCGTAGCGGAACGTCGTAGCGTCGTATACGAAGAAACATATAAAGAGCACACTAATTCTGCCTTCTCTTCGCATCTGTAAACGACCAAGCCAAGTTCCACCGAGGATTCTCAAAGCTGCTGCCGCCAGATCCATAACGAGCCTATCAAATATGAAGTTATTCTACTTCTTTGCCTTGCCTTATTTGGCCTACCTCATCTTCAATGCTTTGTTCCACTCATTCCTTCCAAGACACTACATCTTCGATAAGACCCGTTTGCAGGAGCTTGTTCTTGAGGTTCTTCCAAACCATCCAGATGGGAATGCTCACAATATCATGGCCGAGTTAACGGTCAAGTTACAGAAGGAGTACCCAGAGTCTATCAACGACTTGAACTTCGATGAGTGGGTTTTCAACAACGCTGGTAATGCCATGGGAACCATGTTCATCTTGCACGCCTCCGTCACCGAGTACTTGATCTTCTTCGGTACTGCAATTGGTACCGAGGGTCATAGTGGTGTTCACTTTGCTGACGATTACTTCACCATTTTGACCGGACAACAGACCGCAGCTTCTGCTGGGGCCCTTGTTCCAGAGGTCTACTTGCCTGGTGAGCAGAACCATTTGCGCAAGGGAGAAAGTAAGCAGTACTCCATGCCAAGCGGATCCTTTGCCTTGGAATTGGCCCAGGGTTGGGTTCCTGCTATGTTGCCATTTGGTTTCATTGAGATCTTGTCTTCCACCTTTGACTTTGAAACAATGACCAGAACCGTGTACTTCACCGCCAGGGACATGTTCAAGAATGCTTTGAAAGGAAAGTTCTAGTTGGAGCAAACTGTTTATAGATTAATAAAGTACAGTATCCTCCAAGCAGTCCCAAGGTTCTGCTCAAGCAGCGACTTTTGACCTGATAAACTCTCCTACTTCCTTCTCTAATGCTTATTTATTACAGAATAATATACAGTAATATACAAATTTGGATCTTCTTTTTGAGGGCAATCTAATGCCTCGTATGCTTTCATCTATAACTGTTATGTAATGCAGTTTTCAGTTATAGTTGTAGTTAATTGATCTATTTTTTTTTCTTATTTCACATGTTGTAGCCTCCCAATTGCAACAACGACTTTGCAACACTGAAGCTGTTTGGCGTTCCAAAGTTGTTTGCTATTGGAGAGGACGAAAGAATGGAGTCTTTCCTTTTATTAAGCTTGGCAGGATCTCGCAGAACACTTTGGTTCGCTGTTTGTTGTGTTGTGTTTGCTATGGTCATGTCGCCGTCTTCGTCTATTGTATCGTCTTGGGTCGAGTTGAAGGGGTTCCGGGTGGCACTTTTTATGGGTGTTTTGAGGATTTTGTTGATTGAAGGAAGGGACGGTTTTGGATCTGATGAGGTATTTGAGTCCATAACATTCAGTTCCAATGCCATGTTGTAGAAACTCTCCAATTTGGGGAAGCTCGAACCCAGCTTCTGGCTGGTCAAGGGTATGACACCTCTGGCCGAGTAGAATATGGACTTCTTCTTGATTTGGAAGAGCCTGAGGTTGGAGGACTGTTTGTCGTATGCAATTTTTGAAAGTAGGCCCTTATCACCTAGGTTTATGTTTATGGAGGACTTGTAATTCGGGGAGGTTGAGTTGTTTAGTTTTTTGGAGTTTTGCAATTTTGCCAGTTTCTGGTTCTGGATGTTTGGAGACCTGTTTAGTTTTGGGTTTCTTTGTATGTGAGCCGAGGTGGATTGCGGCCTGCTGGCCTGGTTGTTGACCGGAATCGACCTTTTGAAGGAGATTGAGTTGGAGCCAGAGAACATTCTCTCTGCTGCAAACGACACGTTCCCCGTGGCTATCCTTTCGTTTGCAAGCAGTCTCAGGTCCAAAGGTTCCTTCATGCTGGTGGCACTGGTGGCTATGGTGATGGACAAATTCGCGTGCGAAACCGGACGCGACTGCTGCAACTTGTAGAGAGCCAATTGCAACTTGAGCTTCAACTTGGTGGCAGCAAGGCCCGCGGTGTCGTTTTTGACGAATGTTGTTTTCTCATTCAACGCGTTATTGAGACGTTTGGAGGTCAGTCTGTAGTCGGAGAAGCTGAAGGACTTGGCCCCGGCACCGCGTTTACCGGGCAACAGCGTCAACGAGAACGACTGCGAGTAGAGCGAGATGTTTCTCTTCTTGTGAATGGGAGGAATCAACGCGATCGGACCAACCAAGCCACTCAAGCGGTCATCGACGGTGGAGCTTCTTTTTCTCTTGGACAAAGGCGTGTTGCTGTTCGAGCCCAACCCCGTGTTCAAGCAGGAGTCCTTGATAGGCGCCAACGCGATTCTGTTGGCTGACATGTGTGCTGGAGGGTAGGAGCAGATAAAGAACGAACGACGGCAAGTTTTATACTTTGGCTGGTGCGACGCCAAAATTGTGAATCGCGAATAAAATTTTCACAAAACAAACAGACGTGGGGACCTAGAAAATAGCGACAACGGCCTACAACGACACCGCCGGCTGGTGGTGGTGCTCCGTGGCAGCGTGGTGGTGGTCCTCTGCGGTGGAGCAGCGCCGTCCAGCAGCCAGCGCCGTCGTCCGTGCGCTCGTGGTGCACCCAGCCAGAGCAGCCTCGAGCCGGGTCCTCTGCCACCAACGACACTCACATCGCAATTCTCCCAATGCTGCTCGACGTGTGTGTTATCATTTTTCCTCACTAGGCACCAGTCGTGTTTATGGCATTTACGTGTTTGTACATTTGTATTGAGCTGGGCCTACACAAAGGACGAAAAAGAAAGACGTAGCCTAAGGAAGATCTTGGAGGTTGCGAGTGCTCGCAGGGTGTTTAGTGGTGTCTCGGTGTGCCGACGTGGGCCTGTCGCTTGGTTTTAGTGCTGCGCAGCCTAGTGTGTTGTGCTGGGGAGGTGTGTTTTGCGCATCGGGCGACTTTTCAGAGGCATGCCAGCACCTGAAACTCGATTGGCGGTGCTTGGGCTCTGGAGGAAGATCGTGGGGGGTCATGTCATCGGGCTCGTGCACCTGTTCCTCGGCCGACTAGTCGATCCGGTGTCTTGCGGCTTGGATCTGTTCGTGTTTACCTGTTCGTGCTTTAGGCGACTCGAGGTGTGCTGGGACCAGCAAAAGGACAATAGGACCTTCATACGGAGCCCGACTGGCATAATTGGGCTGTGACAGGATGCTGCATCCTCGATCCACAGGTGCAATTTGGTATAAATAGCCAAAACGCTTGTTGTTGGGTAATTGCACTTTTTGCACTGTAATTGGTGTTGTTTTGTAGACGGTTTACGAGGAAGACGAGGCGGTGACTTGTTTGGGAAACTTCTGTTTACGTGGTGCTGGAGACGTGTTTGGGCACGGGTGGTCCTCTCATGGAGCAGCTGCTAGTGGTGGAGTGTCAACTACGTGAAAGCTGTTGAAAGACTGTGAGTCAATTGCAATACAGGCTAGCTGAGACTTCTCAAACAACAATTAGACTACGCAAACAGGTAAATTACTTAAACGTACTACCTAAACACGTAAACTACATAAGCTAAACACGTAAACACGTAAACCACCTAAACAAAACCACCTAAACACGTAAACTAAACTACCTAAACCACTCACACTCAACTGGTGAAACAGTGAAAACTTACAGAAACATCAGAAAGTTGCAAAAAATGGCTTAATCTGGTTGTTGATTTAGCTCGGAGATCGAGTATTGCATTTGGGGCAATCAACAACACCACCGAAACCGGCTCAAATACCACCAAAAGAGACCTACTTCTCATCAACACACTGGCACAAGCAGGAACACTCCATCTGTGCTTCAACAGGTATGCTGCTTGGAGTGGTGCTTCCCCGGAGTCTATAAACCTGCATATAACATCACGACTTCCTAGCAAACTCGAGGAATGGCGGCCAGAGGCTGTACCTACTGAGACCAGCCCAGTGCCAGCTCCAAGGCTGCCTTAATGGCACTTCTCCTCCAAAAGGTGGTGCTTTGCTGGTTCTGATGGTGCCTCTGCGATGGTGTCACTAATAAAAGTCAATGGATTTGTCGCATTTCAAGGATCGAATCCTTATCGCATCACACCTTACACTTATCCACCACTATTACCAACCAACCAATGCTCCGCTCCAAGTTATCGTCACTTCGTGAGTACCTCACGCCAATCAATAACTCGTCCAACTTCGCCACCACAGGCGAAATCAGCCCGGACGAATTCGTACAGGCCGGCGATTACTTGGTCCTCAAGTTCCCTACCTGGTCATGGGCTTCTTGCCCGAAGCACTTACAGAAGAGCTTTTTGCCCGCGGACAAGCAGGTTTTGATAACCAAACACGTTCCGCTGTACCAGAGAGCCAGTGCCATCATCGGGGGCAACTACGTCGACGGCGATGAGGAAGATGAAGAAGAAGGCGAGTCCGGCTGGGTCAGTGCTAAGCTGTACAACGTCCAGCCCACGGAAGAAATAGAGGAAATCGTTGCGGAGACCTTGGCAGACGACTCGGACGAAGAGATAGGAGAGTTTGACGACTTGGAGATGATCGACAACTCGGAAGACTCTTTGTTGCGCAAGTACGACCTCTACATTACCTACTCAACCTCCTACAGGGTCCCCAAGATGTATCTTGTCGGGTACAACTCGAACGGGATTCCCTTGTTGCCCCAGCAGATGTTTGAGGATATCAATTCGGACTACAAGGATAAGACTGCCACCATTGAACCGTTGCCTGTGGGTGTGAACGTGACTGCAGTGTCTATCCATCCGTGCAACCATTCCAATGTGATGAGGGTGTTGATGAAGCACACCAGACGGGGAGAGGAGGAACTGGCTGGAACAGAGAAGGATGCCGTGAAAGCTGACGAAAGCGTACCAGACAACCTGATTCGTGCGGACCAGTATTTGATCATTTTCCTCAAGTTCATTGCCAGTGTCACCCCGGGGATCGAGTACGACTATACCATGGATGCGTTGTGAAGAGCAAGAGAGAGAAATGCCTGGTTTTCCGTCAGTTCACTTACCTTTGGTCAATGCCATGTTACTTTATATACTGGTTTATATAAATTGGATTTCACTATGATAGAAACACACATTAGAGCAAGACTTCTCATTGAACAGTCGTCTAGTTGAAAGTAGTCATTGAAAGTAGTCATTGAAAGTAGTCTCAATGAGGTGTAAGCTAAGTCAGTGGTACTTGGAGTGGTACTTGGAGTGGCACCTCGGAGTGGCAATGGCACTTGGTGTCGCCACATTATATGCAGGTTTATTAAGAGCTGCCATTAGCACCCACTCAGATCCCCCAAAAATGACCATTCAGACTTAACTGAAGAAGCCATTCGGATCGCATGCCCACTTATACTCCCCTACCGAAGCAGCTTCTTCCTCCGTTGTAAATGAAGGCACTGAAGGGTGATCTGAATATACGAGAAAACACTGACTCTTAATCTGCCAGTTACCTGCAATTTCATGTTCTCTTCCAGCAATTGACCGACCAAACTCTAGCCCTACTCCAACCTCCTCCAACCTCTTCCAACCCTGGCACCATCCACAACAAACACAAGCTGTCCTGCTCACTAAATACGCCACCACCACCAATTGCACTCTCACTAATCAAAGTATCACCAACTTTTCAATTGGATGTCCCACGTGACCTCACCAGATCAGAGTAGCGAAGCGATAAGCCGGCAGCGCGCTTCTCTCGCTCTTGCCGTGCCGGTACTTTGTTTCTAACTTTAAGACACGTCGCTGTTCGCCAGCACTTCTCTTCCACCAACCCGTGTTCCACCAGCTGCTCTGTTCCACCACATAAAGCGCAGCTTCACCAAACCGCCTCAGCAGAAAGAGTTCTCGCCGTTTTCAAAACTTTTCTGAAACATTGCTACCACGATGACAGGCACCGGTAAAGCCTCGGGCGTACAGAAGAAGGCTCCGGCCAGAAACAGGACCAAGGGCAAGAAGCAGGTCCAGCTGCCAAAACTACAGGCTGTCACAATTGACGCAGATATCGAGTCGGTGGACGAAGGTGAGGATCGTACCGAGGACTCCGGAGATGACGACGACGACGACGACGACGACGACGACGATGATGACGACTCCGATGAGGAGCCAGACAAGACCACCGACAAGTCCAAGAAGTCCCACGGCCCGGACTCCAAGAAGTTGAAGAAGAAGCTCCACGAGTCTCGTCGAGTCGTGTTCATCTTGGGTGCTCTTCTCGGGCTTGTTGCCACTATATTCTTCTCGACGTCGAACACCAGTCTCAAGACTGAGTTGGACCGGTACGTCAACTTCGACTCGTTCGAGGACTGGAGCACCTGGACAGATATCTTGCCCCTGGGTTTCCAGTCGATGCTCAACGATTTCGAGTATCCTCGCAAGAACGAGTTGCAGGGCTCTGCCGAGCTGTTCTCGGTGGGGAAACGCTTGATGGCCGAGTACGACTTGTCGCCCAAATACAACGTGGTCATGGTTCCGGGGGTCATTTCCACTGGAATTGAGTCCTGGGCTGTCACCAGCGACGGCGACTGCCCTTCCATCAACCATTTCAGAAAGCGTCTCTGGGGGTCGTTCTATATGCTTCGAACTATGGTCCTCGACAAAACCTGCTGGCTTAAACATGTCATGTTGGACCAGGAAACCGGCTTGGACCCTCCTAATATCACATTGCGTGCTGCCCAGGGGTTCGAGGCAGCCGATTTCTTCTTGGCTGGCTATTGGATCTGGAACAAGGTCTTGCAGAACTTGGCTGTCGTGGGTTACGGTCCAAACAACATGATTAGTGCCGCCTACGACTGGCGTTTGGCATACTTGGACTTGGAGAAAAGAGACGGCTACTTCTCAAAACTCAAGGCCACCGTAGAGTTGAATATGCAATTGAATGGTGAAAAATCCATTTTAGTAGGCCATCTGATGGGTTCCCAAGTCATCTTCTACTTCATGAAGTGGGTGGAAGCGACCGGAGATGATTACGGAAATGGTGGACCAACCTGGTGTAACGACCACATCGACTCGTTTGTGGATATCAGTGGCTCGTCTTTGGGAACTCCAAAGACCATCACCGCTTTGTTATCGGGTGAAATGAAAGACACCGTTCAGTTGAATGCTTTGGCTGTTTATGGATTAGAGAAGTTCTTTTCGAGGAGGGAGAGAGTGGACATGCTCAGGTCTTTCGGTGGAATCGCCAGTATGATTCCTAAGGGTGGTGACGTGATATGGGGCAATCTCACTTCGGCTCCAGATGATCCAACAAACACTCTTGAGACAGATAACAAGACCATTGTAACAACTGGAGACAAAGAACTGACTTTCGGTAACTTTGTTAGATTTAGGGAAGACGGAACCAGTCCAGCCCGCAATTACACCTTGCAACAAACTATTGATATGTTACTTGAAGATTCACCAGAGTGGTACTCCAAAAGAGTTAACGAACAGTACTCCTTTGGAATCACCAAGTCAAGGGAAGAGCTTCTCAAAAACAATCACGACCACTCCAAGTGGTCGAACCCCTTGGAAGCCATGCTCCCGAATGCTCCAGACATGAAAGTGTACTGCTTTTATGGTGTTGGAAAGGCAACGGAAAGAGCATACACCTACACGAAAGCCCACGAGAGCACCAATCTCAAAATTGTGATTGACTCTGAGCTGAGCGATCCTGTTTTCCTAGGTGATGGTGATGGAACAGTGTCATTGTTGACGCACTCTATTTGCCACGAGTGGAAGAAGGGTTCGAAGTCAAGGTACAACCCGGGAAATTCGAAGGTGACGATAGTCGAAATCAAGGACGAACCGGACCGTTTTGATATGAGGGGTGGAGCCAAGACTGCGGATCATGTTGATATCCTTGGATGTGCGGAGTTGAACGAACTTGTATTGAAGGTTGCATCTGGGAGGGGAGATATGATTGAGGATCGTTACGTGAGTAATTTGAAGCTGATGGTGGAGAATATGGATATATGAAGTAGATAGGAAGTAGATAAAAGTTTGGCGGATGTGCCTTACTTGGTATCTCATAATTGAAAACGTATAAAATAGTCAATGTACGAAAGAGTATATGCGTGGCAGAGTAAACGCATGAAGTAGACAGGAAGTGGGGTCAACTCATGCTGGCCTGTTGACGTAGTATGTGGGACTGGTGAAGGTGTAGCAGAGCGACTTGTAGGTGTAAAAGAACACGAGCAGGGTTCGGCATTCTGAGTACAAGCCAATTAGAAATCCGTGATATCGTATGTCCAAGTACCAAAGGCAATGTCTTTGCGGTTAAAACTAGTAGACTTAGACTAGGGCCACCTGAATTAGTGAATCACGGCATTACTCAGGGCCGTGGAACTCAAACCACCAACTTTACCATGTCGAGCATTACGAGACAAATGAAGATGGATCCAGCTAACTCTTGATTTTCAATTTCCAAGTTTAAAGCCCAGCCACAAGTGTTGACTCATTAATAGTGCTCCAGCCAGTTCTGATGCCTGTAAATATACGAACACACCGCCTGAATGCATTTGAACTAATCAAAACTACATTGAACCACTTACAAGCACATTGCCAAGCGTAGGATTAAGCGAATTGAACCCCAACTTCACCCAAATACCCAGAACTTGGTCGAGAATTCGACTGAAGTCCGGGACTGGGAACAATTGAAGATTGGATTGGGGAAGCACCGCAGACACTGCGCAGCCTTGCTCGAGTCAATTTGGAAGAATTGTAGGTGGGGCTGTTCAGAATTTTGCACCCAAATGAGCCGCAGCCCCAAATCAAATCTTGGTATTGAGCTTGTTGGGGGATGGCTGCAAGTCCGGGATATCTACCATATGTACCAAGAGTGTACGAGTCTACTCATGCCACCCTTCCCCCATTATTTGTAGAGAATTCCCCACATTTGTAGCCAGCCTGGCCAACCTATATAAGTAGTATCTGCAAAGACCAATAAAGGCATTTTGTTCAGTAAGCACAATGAAACAAGACTTACAAATCGATTCCTCTATTTCCTCAATCTCCTCCAGTCCTCCAAAGAAGGCTGAAACTTCAAAGAAGTTCAGATGGAGAGTTGTTGACGATCATTCTCCGAGAGAAATCTACAATTTTACACTTTACTTTACCGTCTTCATTTTTGGTATTCTCGGTGCTGCCAGAGGGTATGACGAAGGGTGTATTGCTGGTACCATCTACCAGAAGTCATTCCGCAGGACCTTTGGTCTTAGTGATCCCAAGAAGTCCAAAAGTGAAGTTGCTGAATTGAAGTCGAACATCGCAGCAATGGTTCAATTGGGCTCTGTCGGTGGATCTATGTTGGCGATGCACACAGTGGACAAGTTGGGCAGAGTCAGAGCATTACAAGAAGTTTGTCTTATCTGGATCACTGGAGCTATAATCCAAATCACCTCGAAGTCTGTCACTCAACTCTACATCGGTCGTTTGATCGAAGGACTCGCTATTGGCCAAACAACTACTATTGGCCACACATTCATGTCGGAAGTCCTGCCACCAGCCTACCGTGGTTTATTCGGATGCTTGTTCTCGGGGGCTGTTTACTTTGGGATCTTCGTCTCTTATGCTGCCAACTATGGTTCTGCCAAAAACATTTCTCCAACTTCCAACACCCAATGGATAATTCCTACGTCCATGAAGATTGTATTAGCAGGATTGGTATTTATTGGATCCCTTTTCTGTGTTGAATCACCACGTTGGTTGCTCAAAGTAGGTAAGAGTGAAAAGGCTTTGCAGAACTTGTGCAAGTTGCGTAGGTTGGCTCCAGACCACCCTTACATAGTCAGCGAGATTGCAGATGTTCAAGACCAGGTAATTCTCGAAAGAGAAGCAAATGCAGACTACCCTATGTGGAAGAAGTTCAGAGACATCGTCAAGGTCAGGTCTATCAGATACAGATTCTTCATGATCGGGGCCATGTCCCAGCTTTTGGGACAATGGAGTGGTGCCAATGCTATCACTATCTACGCTAACGACTTGTTTGCATTTGCAGGAATCAGGGGAGTGGAGGTGATGAAGATGACTGTCATTTTGGGCGTGGTAAAGTTCTGCCTGGCATACTTCTCTGCTTTCTTCATCATTGACTTTTTGGGAAGGAGAAAGGCATTGTACATCGGTATAACCATCCAGATGTTGTCCATCTTGTTCTTCGCTATTTTCTTGACTATTGTGCCTAGTGCTGCTGACATCAATTCCGTCTTGTCTCCTTCGCAGAAGGCAGCCTCTCGTGCAGCCATGGGAGCATTGTACCTTTCAGGTGTTGGCTGGACCATGGGATTCAATTCGGTCCAGTACTTGCTTGGATCCGAGATCTTCCCTCTCGGATTGCGTTCATTTGGTCAGTCGCTCATCATGGTGTTGCACTTTGCCAACCAGTACGGTAACTCCAAGACCATGCCTCGGATGTTGCTTTCGTTGAACAACTCCGGAGCCTTCTACTTCTTCACCGCAGTGTGCTTAACCTCTCTCTTCTGGGCCTGGTTTTTCATTCCAGAGATCTCAGGACGCTCCTTGGAGTCTATGGAGGAAGTATTCAACTTGCCTTGGTACTTGATTGGGAGACGTGGAGCTGACTTGTGTGCTGATAACTCTGAAGTCAGCAGGGTTACTGCTGGTCGTGTTGAGATCCACGATGAGAATGGTATCACCGAAGAAACCAAGAAGAATGTGGCACAGGTGGAGACTAGTGAGGTCGTTAAGGCGAAGTGAGAGTGTTTCCTCCTGATGTCGTCTGTTGCTGGACTTTAAGTCGAAGTGTAGCTGGTGGAATCATCGAAATGCCGTTCTTTTTGCACCCAAATGTGTGCGTAATGCTGCAATATTTTCATCCCAAAGCGTATACCACAATTCTATGACATTTACTGGACTATTCGTAAGCCCTAGTTAGCGTGGTCGTGGCATCTCGTTGCAGAATAAGCTTAGCCTAAGAGAAGTGGCAGTAGGTATTGAAGGAACAAATGGTTGATATCGGGGGACTGTGTAGTATTAGGTGCCCTTCTTAGGTGTCAAATGGAGTTCTTTGGAAGTCAGTTGGAGAATAGAGCCCAGTGCTGATCTCCATTCTTCAGTGCCATTGACCTTCCACGGCTTTATCCTTCTGTGCCACTCGTCTTGTTGACCTTTGAAAGTTTCATTAGATTATGCTCATAACTTGTAGTCGAACGATATCCACTCAGCACTCACCTGTGATATGCTGCCCCAATACTAACCAATACCGGCCAAATACAGACAAGGTCTTCCGGAAACCAAATCAAAACATTGTGAACATGCTCTGTTCCGAAGCGCACCTCACCTACCAGTACTTGCTGTAATAAGGCCTTTGTTTCGAGAAAGACTCTTCTGCCCCGTTATGGGAACATTGTCATTTGGAAGGTTCGCTGGAGCCACACTTAGCTCTGTAGAGGAAGTCGGCCTGTGAAAGTTGCTCGAGCTCATTACCTGTGACTACGTATTCGAGGAACTTAGCCCCAGGTCCAGGCTCGTTACCTGTGAAAAGTCCAGCGCTCATTACCTGAGGAATTGCAAACTACCCTGAGCACCCTAATTTCAAGCCATAGCACCCTAAAAAACGCCCGTATCTACTCAAGAAACACAGCTACAACACCGTATCCTTTAATTATCAAATATTAGGCACCACTCGCTATCGCACTGGATTCACGCTAAATGGTTAGGCTCATTACTTGCCATGCAGTTCTTCCACTACGCCTAACATTTCACCGACGCCTGAAATAATCGCGTCCACACAAATAACAAAAATAGCACTACGCTACTCTTCAACAACAACAACAATAATGAGGTACGGCCATTAACTTCCCCACCCGTGGCTACACCACCAGCTTACTAACAATCCAGCGGCAAATTCGTAAGAGCGTCCAAGTATCGCCATGTGTTTGGACAACCAGCAAAGAGAGAAGCAAGCTACGAGAACTTGAAAATCACCAAGAATGCTTGGGACTCGAACATCATCAGTTCCAACGGGAAGTACTTGGCAGTCAATTGGGACGCCTCCGGTGGTGGAGCGTTCGCTATCATTCCTTTGACCGAGGTTGGGAAGGCTCCAGACCAGGTTCCGTTGTTCAGAGGCCACAAGGGTCCTGTGTTGGACACTGTCTTCAACCCATTCAACAAACAACAGGTTGTTAGTTGTTCAGACGACGGTAAGGCTTGCTTGTGGGACATCCCCGAAGATTATTCGTTCCATGATTACACCGATGTGAACGATGAGATTCGTGACATTGTAGAACCTAAGCTTATCTTAAAGGGTCACACTAGGAAGGTGGGACACGCAGAGTTCCATCCTTGTGCAGAGAACGTTTTGGCTACCAGTTCCATGGACTACACCGTCAAAATCTGGAACTTGGAGACTGGTAAAGATGTGATTACCTTGCAACACAACGACTTGGTCACCTCATTTTGCTTCAACTACAACGGTTCGCTTTTGGCCACAACATCGCGTGACAAAAAGTTGAGAATTTGGGACGTCAGGGCTGGTAAAATCATCTCAGAAGGTGCTAGTCACACTGGTGCTAAGCCCTCAAGAGTCACCTGGTTGGGCCAGAACGACAGAGTCGTCACTACAGGGTTCTCAAGATTGTCCGATCGTCAAGTTGGTATTTGGGATATCAATGCCATAGAAAAGGGTCCTATTGATGGTTTCTTCATCATTGATGCATCCTCAGGTGTTCTTATTCCATACTTTGACGTGTCCACTTCTATATTGTATTTGGCCGGTAAGGGTGATGGTAACATTCGTTACTTTGAGTACGACAATGACAACTTACACGAATTATCTCAATACTCGCTGGTGGATGCACAGAGAGGATTTGCAGCTGCTCCTAAGAATTCGGTAAACGTTAAGGAGAACGAAGTTTTGAAGGCTTTCAAGACCGTCGGAGACCTGTCCGTTGAACCAATTTCCTTCATTGTGCCAAGAAGATCGGAGTTGTTCCAGGCTGACATTTACCCAGACTGCCCATCGGACGTCCCAGCTTTGTCTGCTACAGAATGGTTTGCTGGTAAAGAAGTCGACGGTCCATTACTCATGAGCTTGGAGTCTGTATACGACGGAACTGAACCTGAAATCAGAGAATCTGTTAAGAAGGTGCAGAAGAAGGAGGAACCAAAGGTTGTTGAGAAAGTTGCTGAGAAGGTTGTTGAGTCTAAGGCTTCTACCCCTGCGCCAGAGACTCCAAAGACCCCTCAAAGCATCGACGAACTTTTGAAGACTGATGATAAGGTGAACAACTTGCTCGATAAAGTTGATGATGATAAAGACCATGACGAAGAACCTAAGGGTGACGAAGAGAATGACGATTGGGAAGAGATTAAAAAACCAGCCGTTGTTGACGCTGTTCCAATCAAGACCGTGAAATATGACTTGAAACCAGAACCTAAGGAAGCAAAGGCTGAAAAGACAGAAACAAAAGAACCTGTCGAACCAGTTCAAAAGTCTGAACCAAAGGAAGCTGAACCGGTTGAAAAGAAAACACCTGAAGAGCTGCCAAAGCCAAAGGAAACTACTCCAGAACCAGTGGCGTCACCTGTCCCAGCCCCAGTTTCTACTCCAGTCAAGTCTGTGTCTCCAGCACCAGTTGCTACTCCTGTGAAAGCAGATGCTGCCCCAGTTTCCACTCCAGTAAAGGCTACTGGAGCGCCAACTTTGAAGGCAACAGTCGAAAAGTTAGCTGGTCTCGTTCTTCAGTTGGAAGCACAAGTTACCAAGTTAACCGAAGCCAGCTTGGAAAAGGACGCTGGTATTGCTGAATTGCAAAAGAAGGTGGACGAATTGTTAAAGAAATAACGATTTTGGTTGCCCCACACTGTATTCTAATGACTATAAGCAAAGTATTATTATTGTGAAGGAATCCTTTACTGAACGTTTGTACTGTTTTATTCAACCCTTTTTTTTGACATATACCTTTTACTATACAATATCTTATGTTATTACAAATTATCATATTCTATTATATATATATCATATTTTAATATGCGTATTCAATCTTTCTTCAAGTCGTAGAACTTCCTGAAGATGAGACCTGTCAAGTTATGAGTGTCAAACAACACCATGCCGTCAAACAATTCCAACCTCTCCTTGTTCTCATACTGGTAGCTCAACAACTGATCCAAAGTGACTGAATTGAAGGCTCCGGGTATATTGACCGAGCCATTGGCAGCCTCGATCGTGAACTTCCCAACTTCGTGGCACGAGAACATGAAATCCATCTTTGATGAAGACGAGAATGCCTTGTGCATTAATCCACCAAAGTCAATCAAGACGTCTTGCTCCAACAACTTCTTAGCAGAATATTTGTATGAGCCAAACTTGGGAAGTCTATTGTGCTTCCTCAATTCACGATGATAGAAGTATTGCTTGCTGAAGACGGGTATGATGTTGAAGAACTTTCTGTCCTTTGGCTTCAGTTGTAAGTCCGAGAGAATCGAGTCGATATGTCTATTGTAGTCCAGCAACTGTCTTTTCAAGAATGTTTCTTTGTCACTCAACTTGTTCACGGTATTAGATGCAATAGCCAATTGCTTTGAACGGCTCAGTCTTTGAGAGTCTTTCGTCTTGATATCAATTGCAATTTGGTTCAACAATTCCTGGAACGAGTTCTTTCTCGTCAAGAGGCCCATAGTTTCCAATTGGATGATGATTTGCAAGCACATCGTCTTCAATTCATGGAACGTCAACTTTGTTAAATCACCCAACGAAGTTCTATAGTAAGGACGCCTTCTGTCATTGGTAAGCGAAACTTCAGATTCATGACGTTCAGTGAGAACCATTTCCTTGAATTTGATTTCGTGGAATGGCTCGATTCCTGAAATTAACAATTCCAATAATCCAGTTGCATCTTGGATCCTCATGATGTATAGTATACATCTTTTAGCCTGCGTGAAGAGAGATTCAGCCTTCGAATCCACCAATGAATCTTCCTTCGTTGTAGGATTCAAGTTTAATGACATACTGCCCAACTCACTCAAGGTCACGTAATCATCGGCGGAGTTTACCACGTCGTATAATTGAGAACTGAGGGTATAGAGTTGATCATCTGGTCTTGGCGCCATAACGTCAATATGTTGGTTCACGATCTTTTCAATCAGGATCATATCGTTGACTCTCATGGTCAACTTCGGTCTCTCATGAGTCACAATGTCATCGTAATCGTTCAGATCGTACTCATTTTCCAAGTCATTAACGTCGATCAATGAGATGATCAAGTTCTTGGTGGTATCCGTCGATCCAGAAACATATTCGTTCAAAGGTTTCAAGAAATTGTCACTGAATGGCTTCATAGAGAACACTTGCAACATAACACGGCTCAAGTGCTTCAAGTTGTCCTTTGCTTTGGCGTTGTACAAGTTTGCGTTGAAAGGATCCTTTACCAAATATCCAAAGTTCTCTGGGTATTGCAATATGGTTGAGACGTAGTGCTTGATAAAAATAACACCAGCAACAGCCAAATGCTGCTGGTCAGACTTTTCAGGGTAGCTCAATTGAGACAACTTATAGGCATGGTTACAAATGATTCTAACATGCATTGGAATCCTGGAAACGTTACGCTCAAGCAAGTTGAGAAGCTCAGTGGCGATTTCACGCAAACCCATTAAGTTTGCTACGAATTGCTCTGAAACCTCAGGATCTTTTATGGCAAGTTGAGCAGAAACATTGGCAGACCTTTCGGTAAAGCCGTTCACCTTAACCTCTTGTTGCGCAATATTTGCGTGGATAACCGAAGGATCAGACTCGAAGTCCATCTCATCACTGTCGACAACCAATCCTACCAATTTTCCAATAAGGCTCTTGAGATGTTGTCTCTGGTAAGTGTGGTTGTTAAAGTGCAAGAAGTATTCGACCCAGAAACCACTCTGCGCCTTTGTCAAGTCGCTGATATTGGTCGAGTTCGTCTCTATATCGTTTTCCATCAAGCGTAAAATAAACTTCATGAAGAAATACTCTTCTCTAGAATGGTGAGTTATGGACGAGTCCTTGATTGGGAAAAGTGCAGTCACATATTCTTGGAGATCCTTGCAGAACTGCGTTGACTTAGAGTCAATGGATAAGCTATGGTAGAGTCTGACGAAGTAGATTGGTTTTGCTTGTAACAAGTAAAACATAGATTGGTAAAGCTCGATTCTTTCTCTCGATGACTTGTTCAATCTCTCCAAGTACTTGGTATTAATGGCGACTGCAGCAGGCTTGTATGTCTTGTACTTGTTCTTGTGCTTAATGAACTCTTCCACAGTGATTTTGTTTTTATCAAGAAGCGACAACTTGATATCCAAGTTCTCGATCTGGTTCTCCAAGTCCTCATTATGCTTGGAAACCTCGATGATCTTGTCCTTCAATTCAGCCAATTCCATTTGCTCCTGGTAGTCCACATCGTTGTCAGTGAGTAAGTAAGCAAACTTGGAAACAACTGACAACGGTAGGCTCTTGTAGTTGATTAAGGATTTGTACGCCTGTTGTGTGAACCTGCTTCTGATCACAGCCTGTGCTCTGATTACCTTATCCACGTTATACTCATAGTAGTTGTACATCTCTGATATCTTGTTTCTAGCCTTGCTGCCTCTGATAACGGACTGGAAGTCGATGACATGGTCGACATCGTTGTAAATGTCTTCCAATGTGATATCTCTTTGGAATCGAGACATTACACCTCTAAACAAGGTCTGAACTGGTAATACACTTGTTCTTTCATACTTTCTCAAAAGTGCCTTCTTGGTGAAGAACTCCTTCCTCACGTTGTTGGCTCTTACTTTGGCGTACAAATCGTTCAAGATCACATCTTCGTAGAGCAATGTCACCAAGACGTTGTTACAGAGTCTGGATCTGGACATACCACCTCTGGCAATAGCCTGCAATTCCTCCAAAGGCTGTACACTCTTTGTTATCTTTCTACGTGTCAGTCTAATATGAGCTCTAACCTTGAGTGCGCGGATTGCAGCTTGAAGCTGTGTGACTTTGGTGGTGAAGTGTGAGTCGATGTGAACACGGTTACCGCTTGTTTCGAATAAAACACGACGGCAAATAGACTGGAACTCTACCATCTGAGTAGCAATGGCATCGTGGTTGGCAAGAATCCTCAGAGAATTTGCAAACACTCCATTCCGTCTGACTAAAGCTTGCAATTCTGTTACATTAGAGACCAGCCTGAACAACTGGAACCTAGTAGATTTAAGGCGGTCTCTGAAGTTGTCTCCACGGATCTTGCTCTGCAAGACTAACAACGCGCTCACGTCGGAAGTAAATTCAACCAACGACTGTTTCAGTAATTTCGCTCTGGCCAAAGCTTGCAATTCAACAATTTCGTCCAAGCAGCCCAATAAACTGCCTCTGTTTCTGTGAACTGTCTTTGCTCTGGAAAGATTACCTCTAATGACTGAGAACAATGTATTGAACTCGTCAGCAAACGATTTCAACATGATTTTATCAACAAACATCTTGTAACGAAAGTTGGCACCACGAGATAACGATTGAAGTTTGATAATGTGCCTGGTATGGACATCTATGTCCGGGGTATAGTAATCAGAATCACGCATTGATGAACGTGATAAGGCCTGCGGTTCACTTTCTGTTCTGTCACGTCTTTCATAGTTGTCTTCTCTTTTAATAGGCGAAGTAGCAAAGTCATGGCGAGAATCCACAGCGAAGTCCAGTCTTGGTCCTATTGCGAAGTCTCGCGAAGGAGTCAGCAAATAAGTGTAATCTCTGGTGGTTGATTTTCTAGGACTGGCATCAACATTGAATCCTTTAACGGTAGTTGATTCCATAAATGGGTTATCCGTCTGGATTCCACTTTCCACGAAGACCCTGGGCTTTCTCGTCAGAACCAGCATGTGGTATTCAACAGGTGGCACTGGTTCAGCACGAGGTTCAGGTTCACGCTGTCTCTGTGGTTCCAATTTTGGTACATCGAGTAGTTTATCCATAAAGTTGTTTGTGTTGGGTTCTTCTGCATTGGAATTGCCACTATCTGCGCTGGCAAAGTTAGGCAAGCCAGTTCCCACCAAAGACCTGTTGGCGTTCCTGATATCCTGATCGGAGAACTCCAATGTACCCACCAAGTTCTCGATCTTTGGGAAGTTCGCGTACATCTTGTTGAGCATATAACTCATGGCATGCAAGCAGAACCACACCTTGGGGACGTTTTTGGCATCGTACAAGTCTGTCAATTCAAACCGGAACAAGTCTGGAACGTTCATGTAGTCGAGTAGGTGGAAGAAACGGTTGATGTTTTCGGTGTGTCTGAATTGTAGTTTGGAGTCGTTCGTGAAGACGTTCCTTTTAGTAGGCATAATGACATTAGCCAATTTGCCCAAATGTATACCATTTCTGATGTAGGTGATGAGGTCGATTGGTTCTTGGGTGATTTCCTCCTCCAAAACAATCTCGAGCCAGTCTTTTATGGCTTGGATTCTGCACAAGTACTCGTAGCCTGGAGAGCTTGAAGCTGTGCTATTACTTGGAGTGTCCAAGTATTCACGTCTTGGGCTGGCGAATTTTGAGGGTGTTTTAGCTGGTGAGCTCTGCTTGGTTGGAGATGTGTTCTTAGCTGGGGAGATGTGCTTGGAAGGAGAGCCCATCTTGACAGGCTTACTTGGACTTAAAACTTCTCTATAGTCTTTCTTGGCCCAAGATGGCACTTCATCGTTCTCGTCATCTGAAAGGACCAACTGTGGTTTGTTCGCAAACATGGCATTTTTGTTGAACTTAGTAGGCGAGCTTGATATCACAGACGGTGCTGGAGAGGACCTTGCCAGGGGTGACTTGAAGGCAGAAACGGTGACCGAAGGGGACTCGAATCTCGAGCGAATGAGCGCAGTTTTGGAAGGACTCAGGTCTGAGTTGAGGTTCAATTGCTGGGCCAAAGTGTCCAAATCCTCGTTCTTGTACTTGCCCATAGGGGACGTCTTTCTGTTTGGCAGTGTAGGTGTGTTGTACTTCAGAGTGGGCTGGAGAGGTGATCTGGTTGGCTCCAAATTGGCATCTCCAAGCGACTCCAAATACCTCAGTGCAATGTTGTTTCTCGAGGGGGACGTCATGCTGAACGACAGGAAAAGCTGCTGAGGGTTGGCTAACGAGATTTCTCAGGAACTAGGTTGGTTTTGTTATGTTTTAGGTGTTTTAGGTGTTTCATGAAAGTTGGAGATGTTTGTTATCCGTTTTGGGGAGGAATGATAACAAACGCGATACGTCTATTGACTTTTTATGTGTCGCACCACGAAATGGCGATGGGCTGAACATTGACGGTATGTAGGGAGAGATTAGCGAGAAGTAGTGCGCAGGAATGTAAGAACGTGCCTGAGAGATAAAGAGTCAATGCATGATAGTATGTATTTGCAGTTGTTAACATCGGTCTGGCTACAGCTCTGGTGAACTTTGCTATACGTTGAACAGTTGGGATGTCAGGAGGCTCTCTAAGCAGTTTGAAATTGTATTCACTTGGTGCAATACACGGAGTTATTAATAAGTTTGCAGAGACCTATGAAACTAACAGCGATATAGTGACTTTGGATAGACCAGCTTGAGCAGATCAACTGCAAGAAGGGCTCAGAAACTGAATGAGCACGGATTTCATTCGAGGATTCACACGTCAACTAAATTTGATTAACAATAGAGTTATTAGGGGTTGAATCAATATCTCTAAGACCAAATTAGAGCTTCTGAGACTCTTGCTCTTGTTGTTCGTATGCATCTCTGAGAAATTTGATTGTCTGTTCATAGTTGTCCAATTCCGCTCGTCTCTCCGGTAAGTCTCGCTTCAAATACTGAAGCATTAGAATGTGGGCTTCGTAATCTTCAGAAGTTTGCTTCAAAACCGGTAGCACCTCTTCTTGAACGTCTGTGTCTTCGGGTTGCTTCTCCCATTCAGCTAACATTTCAGATACTTCACCGTCGGTCTTGGCCACCAAATCCTGGTACACCTTGCGGGCATTTTGAGGTAACTCTCGTCTGAGTGTGGTTAAGGCAACTGTTTCTTGTTCCACCTGGAGCAATACATCACGTAGTTGGTTATCTATAGAAAAGTCAAACGGCTCCACTATCTCCTTAGGCTTTAGTGCAAGAATATCCAGCGAATTCTTTGACTTTGCCAAGTCCACTCCATCCACTATCAACGCAGATTTAGCTAACTCGAAGGCCCCAAGTAAGAATTCATCTAGTACTAGCGACACTTCATTCTTGAGAGGATCATTTCCGGTGGTCGGTAGGTGCAAGTCTAGCTTTGCCGTGGTTCCACCTAGTATTTGGCTGTACACGTGTCGCAAGTCCTGCTTGGACAATGCTATCTTCTCATACGTGTTCGACATGGCTTGTGTCGTTGTTCTTTTGGAGTAGTATTAAGCTGTCTGTTTACCTTTTAGAGCTAGTTGAAATTTGAGTGCATACATCTTGAGAAATGTGCACGTGACTTAACCATACAATGTTTTGATAAGTTTGCAGCCATATCAACTAGCTCTACCTAGAAGATGGTATCCATTGAACCCGGCTACTGGGATCTCTTAGTTTTAATCATCTGAGCTGAATTGAATGATTTCCACCTAGTTCAACTGGCTCCAATGACAAGATATATGCCCCTGTTAGTTCTTACTAACTCAACTTGTGCAAGTGGACAGGAATGAGTCCAACGGGAAAGAGCTCCAAAGACAAATACTTCCAGCTCCAGCCTCTATTTTCGAAGTTGGAATACTTTGCATAGCCAATGCAATCAAATGTCTGCTTCTATCAGACACTTCGAGTTGACATTCTACAGAAGTTGACGCCTTAAATGCAAGCTCCTGACGATCTGCTCCTCAAAATACAGTACCCACCGCCTACATACCCAGTTTCATACTCATAAACTCACTTAGAACCTCCATTTACGTTCACTATCGCAAGAAGTGTCACTCTTTACTAGCTAATACCATGCTCATTACCTGTGAAAAATACGACAATACCAATAAGCCAGAATTCACTGTAAGAAGTCCCAAATTTCTGGCTAAATAACAAATATAGGACTCCTGAAAACTCCTTACGTCAATCAAAAGCTCCTCAGACAAACAGGGACCGCTCCAGTCGCAGCCACGTCCACTTCCTTATCACTTTAAATTGGTCAATTATCGCCAACCTGCACACAAACCAACCAACGAACTTTCAACGAATTGAACAATCCACTACCAAAAATCATTGCCCACTAACTCAACTCTTCTTATCACCACCATCATGTCTGACGTATTAGGAGATGAATACTACCCTGCGTTCGCGCCGTTCTTAGGCTTTGCAGGCTGTGCTGCTGCCATGACATTGTCGTGTGCTGGAGCTGCCATCGGCACGGCTAAATCCGGTGTTGGTATTGCTGGTATCGGTACGTTCAAGCCAGAATTGATCATGAAATCATTGATTCCAGTGGTCATGTCGGGTATATTGTCTGTGTACGGACTTGTGGTGTCTGTATTAATTGCCGGTAACTTGGGTCCTACCGAGAACTACTCCTTGTTCAATGGATGTATGCATTTGGCCTGCGGGTTATCCGTGGGTTTTGCTTGTTTGGCCTCTGGTTATGCCATTGGTATAGTTGGTGACGAAGGTGTGAGACAGTTTATGCACCAACCTCGATTATTTGTTGGAATAGTGTTGATTTTGATTTTTGCTGAAGTTTTGGGGTTGTACGGTATGATCATTGCCTTGATATTGAACACCAAGGGATCTTCGTGAAGGCATTGGAGTACTTTAAAGGCGAGGGGGGGGTTGCGCTTATTTTTGGAGGAGGTTTTTACCTTGTGGTCAATTGTAACTGTTGGGTGTCGTTTTGAAAATTGTGCCTAAGCACTTATTTCAATTATAGTTGTTTGAACTCAATTTACTACTAGCAACTACTAAAGAAACTGCTAAACTTCTCATCAACAAGAATGCTGCACCACGCCGGCTCAAAATACTACGAACTGGCTTTGTCTTGAAAATCAAACCTCTGGACTATAAAGAAAACACGAGCCTTTCCCTCCACGTTCCTGAACCTCCTTATACTACTTTACTTCTTCTATGAGCTACTTTACAACTCTTTTTATATAACTCACAATAATATAGTACCTTAACTTAAGTAATTGTACCTTGATCCGCAGAGCGATTGCTCGAAGACCTCACATTAAGAAGGGGCAACTCCAACAATAGAGTCTTCTAATCTTACACTTTCAGTCTTACTTTTAATCTTAACTTTCTTATTCTTACTTTTAATATACACCTAATCGGTTTCCATCTTGTCGTCAGTCTTCACCTCAACAGTAACCCCGGTTCCAATTACAACCTTACCTTGATCATCAATATACTCGCTGGAGTGCTCTTCCAAGTACTGAACAGACCTGTCAGAGTCCAAGAACAACATGTATGCTCTCTTGATGTCTGGCAAGTCGACGTTGCCACTTCTTCTCTTCAACGCAATTTGCTGCGAGACAGCTATCAAATTCGAAGCGTATCTTAAGCTTGTCTCTTGACCAATTTTGGTTAACAAAGCCAAAGCATCCGGGGTCAAATCGGCCTCTTCTTCAGTTGCCCTTATCGACAAAATCGTGCGGATTTCATCCTGGTTATAAGGAGAAGTGTGAATGATGATTGATCTGTCCAACAAATCAACAGGCAATCCATGTGGAGACTTGTAGTTGGTTCCCCTAGTTCTTGAAATACCTCTATTGGTTGCCATTATAACGATTGGAGCAAAGTCATCTTCCAACGCCCTATTTATGAATGAGAAACATTCTATGTCCAACATGTGCACTTCATCGATGAACAAAACACCAGGTACGATCTCAGCTTTACCTTCTTCCTTCCATTCGGCAACCTTGGTATTGATTTGATCACGCACTTCTGATCTGATTTCTCCAGTGTCACCCGAGAAGAGTGCCAAAAAGCCTTGTTGTCTTGAATTTATAACGTCAATCTCGTGCAACGAAACAGTGTGAACCACTTCTTTACGCTTTTGTAATTCACCCTCTGGACATTGAACAAACTTAGTATCTGGTCCCATGGCATCGTAATCTCTTGCTCTAGTGAAGGATTTCCCCAATTTGGTGATCTTTCCAGATGCCTTATCGATAGAAATGACATCTCCAGCCAAAACCTTTTCTTTGGTCAAACCTTCAATCATCTTGTTCCCCAACTCGTAAATAGTCTCCATGTCTGTGGTCTTGATAGTCAACTTACCTTGTTTGTGACCACCAGTAATGGATCTATCAATTTGAATCTCAACAACCTCACCTTCAATAATTTCAGTCTCTTCTTTGATTCTGATACCAATAGACTTACGGAATACCTGGGTTAAGGCTTCAGTCTTCGACAACTCCAAGGAGAATATCTCAGACCCAGCAATAGCAGTAAATGGAACTTCGCTACCCAAGTTCTGCGACAAACCCATAGCAATGGCAGTCTTACCTGTCGATGGAGGACCAGCTACTAAAACAGCGCGGCCAGCGATCTTGCCTGCTTCGATCATCTTCAAAATAACTCCAGCTGCTCTACGTGCTTTCAACTGACCAACCATTCCTTGGGACGACGCCTTTGGTTGTAAGTTCTCATCAAGACCCAACCCGGTGATGTGTGAGTGAGCTGCAATGAGCGATAAACCAGTAGAGATGTCGCTAGACTCTGTTTTGGTTGATATGGTGGCCTGAGGGTGGTTAGTATCTTAAAAAAATCCTGGAATAAAACAGAGACATTCCACTGAACTGCAGCAGCTAGTTCAACATGTCTCTGTGAGCGGTCTTGCTTTCAATCACATACCATTTTGTATAGGTTAATAGATGTTTTGATGTTGTAATTTTTTCTTTGGAAATTTCAACAGCAAAATATGTCAGACGTGTATCACGTGACTTTGCCAACTTTGGCTGTTGATGGCTATTTCTACTCAAGTACAGGTAGGTCTGTGGAATAGCAGTCTTATGTTTGGCATGCCTCAGAATCAAATAAAGAAGACCGTTTTGCTATTTCGGGCTTTTTCATTATCGAAATCCGGCAGTTCTACGAGTTTTCAGTTAATCCATCCTATTGTATATTCGCTTCTCGATAATGGAGAATAGGGAAGAGGTGTCCAGCGTTGCAGCTGGTTCACAGAGCACCTGTGAAGTTCTTTCAAAGTACAGCAACCTCATACTCAGCACGGCTGAAGTCCCCCTGTTTCACAGTTTTTTATAAATATCTATATAGCATCATAACTTTGAACCGTTGAGCAACGAACCTTCAACGTCGTACAACTTCTCTATTTGCTCAGCGAAGTACTTCACTGCCATAGGTCTCTTGATTTTGGTTGTTGGAGTCAACAAATTACGGTCTAATCGCAATGGTTCGAATTCAATGTAAATGTTGTGGAATTTCTCGAAACCTTGGATCTTTCCGGCGGCTTGCTGGTTGAGGAGCTGGAGTAACTGCTTCTTGTTTTCGACCTTGTTGATCTGGTCCAAGATTTCTTCGTCTGTGGTAAGCAGCGTCTTTTTAATCTTGAGCTTATGCACCATGTAAGGAACCAATGCTAACTTGTCAACACCGACAATTCCAATCAAGAAACTCTTGAAGGAGTCACCATGAGCAAAACATTGTGTTAAGATAGTGCTGGTGGACAAGTAAGAGTTTTCAACCTTTTCTGGGGTGACATATTCACCTTGTGCCAACTTGAAGAAGTTCTTGACACGGTCAATGATCTTGAGCTTACCCATATCACTGGAGATTTGAGCAACGTCACCAGTGAGGAACCAACCTTCAGAATCAAACGCCTTGGCGGTTTCTTCATCGTTCTTGTAGTATTTGCTGAAAACCTGAGGTCCTCTCAATAACAACTCTCCACGAGGACCACCTTCGTCATGCAAATTGTAACCCATCTCTGGTAAAGCACGGATTCTCATCTCAACACTGATACCGGTAGGGCCACAGGTACCAACGTTAGGGTTGAAAGGACTGTCAATACAGAATCCAGCAAAGGATTCAGTCAACCCATACCCTTGGCCAACACCCATGTTAAGCGCACTCTTCAAGAACATAACGGTGCTTGGAGCAATTGGTGCGGAACCACTAATAACAACATCTATATTGTCGAAACCGATCAATTTTCTAAGCTGTGGGATAACCACCTTGTCATACAAGAAGTGAGAACCGGTGGTACCGGGGTATTTTTCTTGCAACTCTTGCTTTGTTTTGAAAACTCTGCTAAAGATACCGGACTTGATCGCAGAAGGAGATTCAATAGTACCAGCTTTCAATGCAGACTCCATTCTAGTGTAAACACGAGGAACGTTACACATGACATTTGGCTTGAAGATCTTCAAATCCTCAACCAAGTCTAATGGAGTAGCGTTCATCTTTGGGAAGCACAAGTTGGCACCATACATCATATGGTATAACGAAGACTGGCGCTCATAAATGTGGGCAAAAGGCAAAAAGCAGAACACAGTCTTGGCTGACTCGTGAGGTAACTGGGACACTGGAAAGAGCGCACCAGCAACTGCTGTGGTCTGGGTTAAAGCCACACCCTTTGGATTCGCACCAGTAGTTCCAGAAGTGTAGGAAATGGTGTATAATGAATCTGGAGAAGTATCCAAATCTTCAATGGGGAAGATTTCACCAACCTTGGTAATTTGGTCGAAATCAACAAGGTTAATGTTTGCTCTCTTAGCACGCTCAACAAGGGCTCTGTCTTCGTCAAAAAGTGGATCCATGGAGGCAATCAATATGATACCTCCCAAAGTTTCTGGGTTTTGCAACTTCAAGTCAATCAAACTTGAAATGTGGTTCTTTGTAGTGATAATCACTGGTGATTCCGTCGAGGACAAGATGTAGGCAGAAGTTTCAGGACCCAAAGTATCGTACAATGCGGTGTTTGTGATGGCGAACGAAGTGCACATCAAGTCTGTCAATAACCATTCGTATCTATTTGGGGAGAACACGGTAAGGATAAATGACAAATTGGCTTCGTTGTAGCTACGGAAGTCTCTGAAGTGGTTATCGATCTTTGCGTGCGAAGTGTACTTGGAGGAGTCCTTGAACCTGCTGTTTTGCAAAAGGTACAACAAACCAGAACCAAGCTTTCTCTTCAAAGCATCAGCTTCGCTGTATGTCAAGGTCTTGATGACATCGGTGGAGACTTTTGCGGCGTAGTCGTATTCTCTGTGCGAAAACAAAGTCAAATCACCGTAGTGCTTGACAGAATTAGAAAACAACCTATTCAAGGTCTCCAAGCCTGGAGCCAAGGACTTCTTGAGAGCATTAGGGAAGTATCCACTTCTATAGACAGCAGAGTAACCGTCAACCTCTGTTCCTGGGATTGGAACCGACTTTGCGTTCAAAGTGTCTGGCAACGGCAAGTACTTGTCGATCAACTCTGGGAAGGGCAAGTCCGCTCTTTCAACAACGTAAGGGGACTCGTCCAGGGAATAGCCGTTTTTGTTAGCAATCGATGGCAACATGTTCGATTCCTTATTAAATTACTTGTCCATTCATTTGCAAAAGGGTCAGGCCGAGTATTTATAGTGTTGAAGAACTCGGTATGAAATCAGTTTGCTTTGTACCGAAAAATCCGGTTTGTGCGGAGAAGCCGATTTTGCAGCTTTTTCACCCCAGAAAAGAAGGTCTGGCAGCAGTGCAACTGAACCAGGATATCTAGTGGGTGCGATGCTCGGAGTGTTTAGCACTTCGCTTCGTGGGTGTGGCAGGAAGTGCTCTGGAACCTCGGAATTTCGGTTCAACGGTTTGGTGAAAGACGTTTCTGAAAAGCGGGGAGAGGGGCACCGAGCCTGATGCGGTTATGGAGCGTACACGACCCTGAAATATGAGACTTTGAACAATACTGTGATGGGGTGGAGCACGCTTAATGGCCAGACGTAGGATGTGTTGATAGTAACGAGTCCAGTGTTCAGGGGCGGTGCGGTGGGCGGCCTGGACTGGAAGCATTGCGAGTTGTCTGCTGTAATTTCTGGGGAGTGTGGGGAATATGGGGGTGATGAGCAGGTTGCGATGAGTTGGCTAAAGTGCGTTTGGTGGTGATGAGCTGGCAAGTGTGGGAGGTGGGGAGGAGATGCTCGGCGTACTGCTCGGCGTAGTCTTTGTTTGTTTTCGCCAATTCGGCCCCTAGTTCGTCGCACTGTTTGTTCATTCATTAATCTCGCTTTAGCTAGTTTGAACAAGTTCTCTGGGCCTGATTTCGACCACTTTTAAGCAAATCGCTTCAATAGAACTATCCAGTACGGATAAGACTCAAGTAAACCATCTAAATAGGAGTTTGTTATCGAGAGGTTGTCCGCATAGTTCTTTCTGCCAAGATGGGTGCAAATCCGGGGGAGCCATTGCATGCAGGATTCACCAAAGGCCATGGTGGGCCACTCTATATTACAAATGCTACACAAGTTCCTTGGCTTGCTTGTCCGCAGTGGTATTGGTGGAGATAACCATCCGTCGATACCTTGAACAAAGGTAAAGTCCTCAATCTCATAATATTCCTCGAGACGAACCAATCGGCATTATAATGGCTCTAAAATGGAGAACAGCACTATGACGTGGTGCCAAAAATACTCCGTACCGAGACACAGAATGTCTAGAACCGGTATTGATCTTCAAAAATGATTCTTGTGTGAAGTCTACAGCAAATTTCTCATTGGCTGAGGTTTGCGACAAATTGGCTGGCATCTCATTTGTAGTCTCCGAGATTCACCATCATGTCTTCAGTACTAAGCTCACAGCAAAGCTGAGATGGTAAATCGGCATTAAGTTTGCTATGGTGAGAAGACTCATTCGACATAGAAGGCAGAAGTCTGCATGATGGTAAGAACGTCCTCGGTGCTCGTTACCTGAGACCTGAAGAAACCTTAAAAATCACATTCTACGAGAACATGTTTTTCCGCATTGCGGATCTGTAGACCTGATTCTTGGTTCAAAATCTCCTTTTGACCTCTGCAAAGAGATCTTGTTTAATTGAAGTTGAAAAATGGTAGCTGGAATCAAGGAATTCCAAGTATGTCTAAAACCTCCTATTAGCTTGCTGAAATTTTGCTCAAGATCATTGCTCAGAGGTGTCACTCTCCAACCTTCATTAGTATTCGTCGAGAGTAACTGTAGAGATGAAAAGTCCAAGTAAAGGCATACGAACGATACTCATTTCCGATTCTGCAGCATATCTCAGTTAGTTCATCTCTCGGTAAATTTAGACCATCTCAGAACTGTGTGGAATTACTTTCCTTTCAGTTGAGTTCAACGCATTTCACTCTGCAACTTAGCCAGGACTTTACCCTTCTCAATCTCTGCAAAGATCTCAGGGCTGCCCTTGGTCAACCTGTAGTGCGGGTTCTCCCTGAGCTTCGTTGGCCAACTGAAGTCGTCTACATTGATCTCGTCCTGAGCCACCACCACTAAATCATCGCAATCTTCGATGATAATCCGGCTATTGCTTACTCGGTCAATGACTATAATGCATTGGTGCATGTTGTGGAGTCGTGCTTGATGGCAATCGAGTCGTACCACACATTCCTTCATATCGTGTATGAAAATAGGTCCGTCGCTTTGCAACTTGAATACACTTCGAAGAGCTCCTTGAACACAAATTGAGGATATTCCCTGCCCCGGTGGAGTCACTATAATGCTCATATTCTCCAAGTCTCGAAAGAATACATGTCTTTCCGTGGTCTCCAAAAGCTCAAAAACGTCATCGTGCAAACCAACAAACTCTTTAGCAGAAGAATGGATCTGTGGTCCGTCTTCAACATGACTCTTCACTATCTTGACCATTTTGTTGGAATTTATGGGTGGACCCGAGAAGCTGAACTTTGTAGTTCCCAATTGTGCTTCCCTGGTATCTAGCATGTCATATAGACTGTTGACTACCAGAATCACTCGTTTCTGCTCGTAGCTGGGGAGTTCCATTGGTAGTTTGTTCAATTCGACAATCCTTGCCCGAATTGTGGAGACATCCTCTTTCGAATTGCACTCAACGATGGAACGATGGATCTCTGAAGGTTAGTAAGTGCGCCAAGTATAGTTCCCAAGGTGCGTTACATACCTTTACTAAGAGTAGTAAAGTGTGAAAGGTCCATTTAGTGTAGTAGAGCTGTGGATCGGATGATTGTCGTTTTTGATTATCGGTGCGATTCCGCGACAGATCTTGTCGTAAAATATAGCTGCAAAAACGAACTTCAATTGGCCTTGGAGGAGGCATACAATAACATTGCTAATAAGATATACTCGGATATCCTTAATGATCCTGCTCTGTAGAAATAAGGTAAATCTGGGAGAATCAGACTACGATAAGTTGCTACAAGACTTCACTGTCACGAAATTGGAATGTATACTTCTACTTCGTTTCTACTTCACACGAAAAGCTCTGCTGTTTATTACTCAAACTTATGAATGGTCACTACCACAAAGGTATTATTCTAACTTTCTTCCCACCAAAGCACCCGCAACGTCTCTGAGTCTTTCCCAATGCAATTTCTTTGGCATTCTGGTTTTCACATTCGTCTCAAAGTCGTACAATCTCCTGATAGAAGTAAACTTCAAGTGCGACGATTTGATTCCTAGAACTGCCGCAGTGGCAGCAACCTTCTTGCTGTCATTAGGGAAATCAATGTTGTACCTGTATGGTTGAAGCATATCGTAGTTCTCTTCGATGAACTGAACAGCCTTTATAGCAAACCTGGCAGCTCTGGTCCTATCAATTGGAGATGGGATTCCACCTTGTTGAACGTGTCCAGGGATGGCAGTCTTTGTATCGAAACACCCCTTTGCCTCCAGGTTGATGATGTTGGCTAGCACTTCAGTGGATAACACTTTGGATGCATTCGAGCTCTTTATCACAAGTTTACCAGCTTGGTTCATACCCTTTTCTCCAGCGAATGCTTCTTTCAACGACTCGATATCTAGCTCTAACTGATGCAAAGTGATTCCTTCTTCTGGAACATATGATGCAAGTGCACCGGTAATCAAAGAAGCAAATGTGGCAATATAGCCGGAATTTCCACCTTGAACTTCCACTACGAATGCACGATCTCTAGTGGCCGACGCAGATTGCTTGATGATATCACAATATTGCATAAGTGAGTTCAAACAAGTGTCAGAACCCAAGGAATATTCTGATCCAGGAACATTGTTGGAGATGGTTGCTGGAATCAATACCATTGGGATTCTGAACGCAGGGTACATTGGTCTAGCCTTTTCCAACTGGTCCAACGAGAGGAATGCTTCAAATCCACCAACAATGATCAAACCATCAAATTGGTACTTCTCAAAGTAATAAGCAATCATTCCGATATCTGTTTCGTCCGGAGTCTGTCTGTTTGTTCCTATTTCTGAACCCCCAATTGAGTTCCAACCTTCAATGTCTAGCCAGTCAATCAGGCGTACAGATTCGTGTCTCGCTAAACCACCAAAACCATTATGAATGGCATAAGCGGTATGACCTTGCGACATACAGTAGGTAGCCATGGCATAAACTGCACTATTCATACCACCCGCTGGAGCCCCAACATTCAAAATGGCAATCTTACGTCTCTTTTCAACTGGAAGACAAGGCTTATTGTGGTCAGCGGAGTTCATAGCAATGAAATTGCTCAAATGTTCACAGAATTCAGAGTCTCTTAAGGACATGGCCTTTGCGAAATCTTTGTTCTTGATGGCAGTAGCAACCGACTGGGTGATTTTGACTGCTTCAACAAGCAGCTTTCTAACAATTTTATTTTGTTCAATTGCAATCATAGGAGATGCGGTATCTGGGGTGCCATCCAAAACGGCTCTGACAGCTTCCACGCCTTGAATGGTGGCAAGCATACGATCGTAGGCGACAGCAGTACCACCACGCTGGATGTGGCCCAAATTGGTAACTCTGGTATCTAATCCTAACCTACCAACAAGGACATCCATGACGTCATTTGCTGAAATGGGTTCCAAGTCTGAGGAAATGGCACCTTCAGCAACGATGACGATGGTCTTTCTCTTACCCTTGGCTCTATGTTTAGAAACGATCTCACACATTTGGTCCTGCCATCCTTTGGAAGAGGAAGGCTTTTCCGGGATCAAGATATAATCGGCACTTGTAGCAATACCAGCCATTAACGCTAGCCAACCGCAATGTCTGCCCATCACCTCAATGACAAAAGCTCTAGAATGCGAGTTGGCGGTAGCATCGATGTAATCAATGGCCAAGCAAATTCTGTCCAAAGCAGAATAAGCACCGATAGTGGCATCTGTAGTTGCCATATCATTATCGATCAGCCCCACGGTACCACAAATGTTCAAGTATTTGTAGGTGTGGAGTTGGTCCAGGGTAATTTGACCAGTTTCGTGTAATTCTTTGATGAGCGATGGCCATTCAGATCTGAACAAGTCGGCACCAGTTAATGAACCGTCTCCTCCACAAACAATGAGCGCGTCAATTCCGGCTTCAATCAAGTTCTTACATCCCTTCAAACGGCCTGCACGTTCTTTGAAGCCCATACATCTGGCAGTTCCAATGTTGGTACCACCTTGGGACAAGAATCCACGCACATCTTGCCAGCACACTTCTTTGATGTATTCGGAGCCACCTCTCAAGAGGCCCTCGTAGCCTTCCATAATGACGAAGGCCTTACAGCCGTTATGGATTGCAGATCTAACTACGGCACGAACATTAGCGTTCATGCCGGGAGCATCACCACCTGAAGTCATTATGGCGATGTTTCTTTTACGGGATATAACACCGTCATCTCCACGAGACACCTCCGAAACAGACGACGACATTGCCGAGGACTCGAAGCCAGCAGGAGTGAACTTTTCGACTGGGGGAACCAAAGTCAAAGGGTTCTCTGTGGCAGTGAAGCCGATCAAGTAGCCCAAAGGATCGACAGTGTAAACCTCATTTGGGTACAATTCATTCGGGTTGACCTGGACCTGGATATTGAAGATGTTCAAAGTCTTGATAAGGCCGTTCAAATTGGAGATACGAACGGTGATGGAGGACTCCAAGGTCCTTAAATCGTTCACGTTCAAGTTCTTGAACAAGGTTTCTGTCTTTTCAGCCACCTGATCAGCGTCCAAGCCCTTCTTTGAAGAAAGGGTGATTTTCACGGTGAGAAGGTTGTCGGTGTTGGACAAGTAGGTCGAATTGGGAGTCTCCGAGTGGAGCGAGAGCCCAAGGATGTTTGTGTAGAAATTGATAGCATTGTCGAGTAGCTCTGGAGTCAGAGCGTAGAGTGACAAGCACGAGGTACCGTTGACCACCGGAACAGACTCAATGGTCATGATCTCAGTATTTCAATCGAATAAGTGGGGGTTAACGTAGGGAGGATCTAGCACGTTTTGCGAGACAATTGTAGCGGTGTTAGCGGTATGGAACAATCTTGTGGGTCTTGCTATGGTGCTGGATCAACTTGGTACTCTCTGGAAGCTGTGTGAGTGTTGAGTAGAGCCAAGCAATTGAGTTGAAGATTGGTATCACCTGAGTTAAATTGATTTTCGGGGTTGAAATTGAGGACGGACTATTGTAGTGCGGGCACCCAATTAGTGGTGAGCAGGTGGTGGCTAGTATTCGAAAAAGAAGCGGTTTCCGAGGTAGAGGGTCAACTGGCAGTGTCTAGTGCTGATTTGGGCGTGTCTCTATGTTAATGGTGTGTGTTCGTGGTTTTGGTGGTGATTTTGGTGGTGATTTTGGAGCTGTTTTGACTGTCGTAGCACTGTTTTTGGTGTGCTTAGGGCTAACTGAACAACCAGTAGAAACAAGTCCCACTAAAATCATTCAAAAGCTAGTCAATTCGGATTTGAAGACCCAAGGCAGCCCAGTATAGTAGTAAGAATTCAAAGGTATGTAGAGAAGCTACTTCTGTAGAGGATACGACGAGGAATTGGTGGTGCTGAGGACAGGGCCCTCGGAGTTAGAGTTCGTGCTCGAATTAGGAAGCTCAACGTAGACTGACTGAACTGATGCTTCTGATACGTTATTAGAAGTTGTGTTAGATCTACAAATAGTAATCTGCTCATAATGTAAACTAATGAGGTTAAAGAGATTGTTCAAATGGCATGTTATTTCAAAGGTATACCTTCACAAACTGAAAACAACAAATTATGTAGGAAATCTGCCAAAAGTTACAAAATTACAAGGATATGCCAGTAAATTAGATCGTATGACTCGGAGAATCTAAGATGCTGTCAAGACACTTCTCTTCGGATAATTTCGGCTCTTTGTATAATGTTCATTCTTGGACACAGTGAACTAGGTTCCATTCGTTTTCTGACAATCCTTTCGCTCGAAAATAATACAAACTACATAGTGCTACCTTTCGATTGGAGAAGCACAATACTATTTAATCCTCACCCACCATGCCTTTGAATGCTCCTTATAAAAGCTCCTTGTTCGTAGTATCAACATTTTGCAGCTAAAGTTGACCACTCTTTATATGCACGATGCCAATGGCAAGCCTGCTCCAGCATAAATATCAAACACGACTGAACTAGTGAAACCGTTCCGTAGACCCCGAACAAGCAATGAAATAATGAAGAGTAAGAACTGCGTTGCTAAGCCTTTGAAACTGATTTCTACGAAACTTGGAAGTCTCAATTGGGACATTATGTTGCAGCCATAGTCCAAGTGGTACCAACGATATAGGTAAAGATAGCTTACAGTATTACCATGAAGAGTGCTAAGACTGTAAGAGTTGAAATAAGGTGCTCGAGATGATCTGTATTGCTTCGTTAACGTCACTTGATTTTGGTACCTTTCAAGAAGAACATAGGCAGTATTTAAGCACAACAACCAGTGATAATAAACAACCTTACAGAAAAAGATACGGAATAGGTTATTACATCCAGAAGTGGTAAGTTTGACAGTCACCATCCAATTCAATTCAAATCACTAACCATTAAGACTGGCTGCAAATCAGCTGCACCTACTTAACCGATTTGTCCAGAATGACTTATACTTCAAATACTCCTTTGATTTCAGCACATCTTCTGTATTTAAACAGTACTGGTACCGTCGAAGACTTCGGAATGCCGCTTGCTTGCCTACTTAATACCCCACGCCAACTGTTAAACTCACACGGATCAACACTCAGATCTGGTATCTTCACAGGCTGACACATCCAATTCTTCTGTAAATTCGCTCTCTCAAACCAGAAATCACCCATCCATGCTTTCCAACAGGATCGTCGGCTGGAACTCCTGCCATGGCTCTGTAAGCTGCCCTGCTTCGTCTCCAGCTGGCTTCCACTACCTTGATCCAAGACTTATATCGGATTGTCGTGCACGCCCCAAAGTCACGTGCTAGATCTTACAAAATTTTCAATCCAAAAAGCCAATTTTTCATACGAAGGCCAAACGCCCAACACAGCAGTACCAAACATCGTCTCCACTATGTCTCACGAATCTGCTCCATCAGTCAGCCCCATTGCGCTCGGCGATTTGTCCAAGTTACACATACCAACTTTGCCATCCGTCGTACCGGAACCACCAAGAGCCAATGGGTTCTGGTCCGCCAACCCTGTCTACTCGTACTTGAACGACGTCTATGCTCTGATTTCCGAACACCGTTCGTCCTTGGGTCTTGTCAACCCTGGTACTGTTGAGAACTTGAGCAAAGAAGTCACCCGTGACGTTTTCTTGAACCAATACTTCTTCACCGGTTTGCGTGCTGACTTGAACAAGGTTTTCTCGATCGCTCCAGTCTTCCAGACCTCCCATACTTTCAGTACTGGCTCCCAGGTATTACCTGCCTATGCATTCTCCGCTGTATACGCTGCCGACGACTACATGGTCCAAGCAAACATGGACAATGATTACTCCTTCAGTGGTAGAGTTAACTACGGCTGGGATAAGCACAATATCTCGAAGTTGACCTTACAGTTGGCTCACGCTCAACCATCAATGGTCCAATTGGAACAGGATTACCAGGGTTCCGATTTCTCCATCAACTTGAAGGCCCTCAACCCTAGTCTTCTCGACGGTGGATTCACAGGTGTTGCTGTCGCTTCGCTTTTGCAATCCTTGACTCCTAGCTTTGCTGTTGGTTTGGAATCTATGTACTCCAGACAAGCTATGCTTGCTCCTCCTGATGCTGCTGTCTCGTACTTTGCTCGTTACAGTGCTGAGAAGTGGATTGCTGCTGCGCAATTGACCGCACAAGGCTCGCTTGTTGCCTCTTACTGGCAAAAGGTGAGTGAAAATGTTGAAGCTGGTGTTGAAACACAGTTGTCTGCATCTGTCAAGCCAATTATGGACCCAATGATGGGAATCCAGACTGGCTATGAATCTGTCGTTGATGGTTTAACCACCATTGGTGCCAAGTACGAGTACCGTAGTGCTGTCTTCAGAGGTCAGCTCGACTCTACCGGTAAGGTCTCCGCCTTTATGGAGAAGAGAGTGTTGCCAACCATTTCCATCTTGTTCTCAGGAGAGATCGACCACTTCAAGCAGTCTTCAAGATTGGGTTTGGGTTTGCAAGTTGAGGCCGCCGGTAACGATCAAGTCATGATGATGCAACAAGGATTGGTTGACCAGAACGGAAACCCGGTGCCTGGTGCCTAAGCAAAAATGCACTCCAAGGACCTCACTATGATGAATAGCGAACAAGTCACGAGATGCATTCCCGGCAACTTGGTCCACCAACGCCTATTGCCCTCCTGAAAAGTTAGCTTCCCCTAGGCAAGAAATCTTAAAAACATCCTCCACTTCAACCTCAACACCATTCATGGGACTAAAACGCTCATGCTACTTGCCCCAATTTTCTTCCATGCTACCCCCAATAGATCCAGTAGGGTGTTCACTTTTCTTTTCATGTCCATAAGGAAGAATTGCAGAAGATACTCTGCATTTTGTATATATTACTACATTTCTACTAAGAATGTGTAGAGTTGTAGAATGAATAATGTCAAGCTCGAAAACCTATACTAAATTATGATATAATCAATGGCTACAAAATTTGTACGAAATTGGGAATAAATATCTGAATAGAAAATACTGAAGTTGGACAGAATCTGAACCAAGTTGTATTATGTTCAGTTTCAATTTCAATATTAAATAAATAATGTTGGGGGTCGCTCACCAACCAAACAACCTCGATGCAAAACCGCTCTTGGATTGCTCTGGTTGGGCGAAAGTGCCTGAGCGCATTTCACTAACCCTGGAGCTGGGTCTCCTTGAGCTGTTGATCAATTTGTACACTTCAGAGGCATCCAATTGTTGCAGCTTCACTGAATTGTTCAGGTGTTGCAGCTGTTGAGAAGACTGACTTATATGCTGCTGGCCACGCTCGTATCGCACTACTGCAGTGCTGCTTCTCCGAGCTCTGGGTTCTCGTTCATCAATATGTGCATTCAAGTTCCGCTCAGTTATCGACCTATAAATGTTGCGGTAGGTACTATTTAAGTCCACTGGCTGTTTCTTGGAACTCATGCTCTGTGCGCTCTTCATTTTTAATAGTCTACCATCCGGTGCAATCGCTTTGTTATTGAGATTTGGCTCCATCCAATTGCTCTCAGAAGTGTACAATTCACTTCTCGAAGACCTAACCGATCTGGAAGCATTGTTGCGGACTCGGTTGTACTCACTTAAAGAAGTAGTAGGGAATTCCTCGTATTTTATTAGATCAGAGTCCTTTTGCTCCGGGCCCTTGAAGTATTGCGAGCGGTTGGGAAAGCTAGCAGAAGATACTGAAGGTCTTCTAGAAGGCGGACGAGACCTGAAAGTCACTGATTTCGAGTATGAAATCGATTCTTCATATTCGTCCAAAAGAGAATCCATCAGGGAGTCTGATTTTGCATCATCCTTTTCATCAAATACCTGATTGATTATGTGATTTGGTTTTTGAGTAGCTCTTTTGGGTTTTGGTTGGTAGATTTCTTTCTTGTAGTTATCATAGGAGTTGATCGCTAAATTGATAGGAGCAAGATTTGCATGAGGTACAATTGTATTTGGGGTACTCTCAATATAATCATTCACTCCGGAAATATCAAGACAAGCCATGTTGGTGGAGTTTGAGATTTTCCTATTTAACGACCAACCAGGTGTCAAGTGAACTGGCTTGATAGGGCTGTGGAAGGAGTCCAGACCCATAAATCTTTCTGGGTGTGGGGAAATCGGAGCTGAAGGCGGCGATTCTGGCAAAGAGCTCGAGATCTCATGGAAATCGAATGTGTTGCCATTAGCATGCAATTTTTTTGACCTTATATTTTCGTTCGATTCGGTTTCGTCTATTATCGATAAAGATTTCAATTCGGTTGGTTGTTCGTTAATATTGCTTGATATAGGACTGGATAACGCATTGTGAGGGTCATTATGTGCTAAGCCATTCTGGAGCTCGATTTTTGGGTTGGACTTCCTTGAAAGAAAGTGTAAATTGCGATACTGAACCAAACTTTCGAGTGTATTTTCCAACTCTTGGATCTTCACTTGGTCCTCAGATGCAATTCCAATCTTCCAGTAGCGTTCTGGATTGACCAAAGGAAGGATAAACTCATTGAAGCCTATTCTCAAGATCTTGAGCTTAGGCAATAAGGGATACACGAAATTAGGACCACACGCCATGTACGTTACATCACCATTATGTAACTGGAAGATTTCAAAGAAACCATGACTGAAGAGGCGACCAGATGAAGTGGAGAGGTCGTTCTCGCTCAATTGTTCGTCATAGGATAGTATTGTTGCCGAATTTGCGGTGAATAGCGTCACTTTATCGTCAATATACAAAGTTGTAGGCATCAAATCGTAATGCTCTCTGACCGGCACGGTTTTATTGGATTGGTCGGCTTGGTCGGCTTGTTTTGGGTTCGTTCGCAAGTTCAGTTTGAGCTCGTTGATATAGCTACGTTCATTAATTTTGTCATCACTAGTCTTATAGCGCATTATGGATTGTCTTCGAGGGCTCAAGGGAGGAGGTTTAGAAGACACATCTTCCTCCACTGGAGTCTTTTTCTTTGACTTCTTGTGTTTCTTCTTCTTGGATGTTGTTTTAGGGAGTTTCGGGTCATTGGTTGTGTTACTCGCAGGCTGTTTAGGTGTGTTTGGAGGCAAGTTAGTGTTATTGGATGCATTAATGGAGGAGACCCCATTGTTGGGCGTGCTTCCTGTATGGTCTGAGTAGCTTCCGGTAGTGTTTGAAGTATTGTGAACGGTTTTGTCTGTGTTGTCTGTGTGACCTGTGTTGTTTGAAGATTTCACTGAATTCAGTGAATTCACGGAGTGGTTAAGCTCCAAAGGCACGTTAAAATTGCTTCCATTTGCACTTGCGCTTGCACCAGTGCCAACTGGCCTCTTTACCACGCTGTTGTGACCAACAGTGGTACTCTCACCAACCGTTAGCCCATTTCCCCTGGAACTTTCTATTGTGCCCTTCAGGTCACCGTTCTCATGGACCACGTGCGTATCGTGCTTCGGATTCACCATAACGAATCCCTATATCAGGCTGGTCGTATTAACGGAGCTGCCGAAGTATTCGCTGATGCTTGAAGTGCGTGTAGCTACGTTCACTCTTTCTGGTGGTTGTGTTTGGTGAATTTACTTTGTGGGGAGCGTAAAAAAGATTGTTGATCAGGGACCGTAGCGAGGCAAAGTATGGGGAAATTAGGGAGGAAATTAGGGGCCTTTTGGAGCAGCTTGAAACGTACAGACTACGAACTCAGCGAGGTGGCACCCGGGCTGGAGGTTTAGGAGACTTCGACACTGGCGTGGTATCAATTTGGGCGAATTTCGGGCAATTTTGCTGTGTAAAGAGTAGAAATTTGGGTGAATTTGACATATTCACAGGACAACCAATTTGGTCCGATTACGAGGAGAGCCAGCTGGTTGAAAAGGAGACATAAAGGGTGCAGTTGTGATGCTTATTAGCAGGGTATACGTAGGTGAGAGCCTTGGATCGTGAAATAAAAGGTCACAATTCTTTACTATATGTAGCAATATTGTTCAGAATTGAGAGAGAGAAATGGTAATGTAAGTAGGAAGAGCAAATGTAGTGTTTGTTACCACCTGAGTTCAGTTGCGACTGAACCGAGGCGAGCATAAAGGTAGTGAAGACTGCCTTTTGGTGGCAGGAGGTGATTTGAGGAATCTTAGGAGGTTTTAGATATTTCACGATATTTCACGATCTTTCCAAGATGTCTCAGGATATTCCAAGATATTCAAATATTTCACAAGACCCTCAAATGCTCAGCATAACATCCTGCTCGACAAAACAACTAGGTGACTCAGCTGTTCCATGTCTATGATTCTATCAAGCACCTAACACCCGAGTCTCTTGAGCGAAAGTTGCTGCAACTGGACTATCTGACTTGGCAAAAATGGAAGTATAGCTGAGGCCTCTAACATCAGCTATTTCCAGCTCCTTGTAGAAAGTCACGACTCCGTCCAATAAATTGATAGCTCTTGCCACTTTTCTTTCGATAAACAAAACAACCTTTGAAGGTGGGTACAACACATTAATGTAACCCATAGCCAACAAGAAACCGGTGGAAATAGCGAATATGTGGCCCCAGAAGGAGGATCCAGGGAAGATCACATACGACACAGCAAGGAAAATAAATGGTGAGTAAATCGTCTTGATCGTGTACTCACGGTTATGGAAGGTGAAAGTATGCAAAATAGGAGTGATCTGGTGCTCCTTGTAAGCGTAGTAGGTGTAAAATGTAAAGACGATTCCACTAGACCCAATGACATTTTCGTCTGGGTAGAACAACAATCCAACCAAGCAGTACTGCAATCCAGTGACCACCGTGATAAGGTTCAAGGTGATCCCAGTATGCACAGTTCCGTGAGTCTCTTCAAACTTGCCCAAGGCGGTGAATAGCCCCAACATGTTGAGCCCCCAGTGGAGTAAGTCGGTGTGGAACAAAAGGTAGAACGATAACCTGTTCAAGTCGAACTCAAGAGGTGCTCCAGGGAATAACGAAAACTTGTGACTGAGCGCATGCTTCGTGAGCTGGTCGACGACCATTAAGACAAATGTGAAGATTACATAGCCCACAGACAATGCTGGGTACTTAGCGAGTGCGCTTAGTCTTGGGGCTTCCCATCCGCTGGCTAATGTTGGTGGCATTTGGTGATGTTTTTATTTGCTAACAAGATTTCGCGATTTTTTTTGTTACGTGGCAGGAGATGGGGCAGCTCGGAGAGGAATAAATGAAAGAAGTTTATTAAGGGGCCTAAATCAAGCTGCTTGCTTGACGGAGGCGAACTGAAGGTTCAGTCAAAAAAACGGGAAGTTCTGATGAAATTTGGGGCAATTGGGACCGATTCTCACGTAATAGAGACTTATTGGACGTAGTATAGAGGTTGCATCGGTGAGCAAAGTAGGTGTGAAGATGCAAAGATGAGTGGACTGTTAGCTCCAGATGTGTATTTGCCGTGAAAATTGGTCTTTAGAGTGGAACACCTGTGAAATTTTGGTGAAACACCTGAAACATCTATGAAACACCTGTGAAATATCAATGAAACATCGATAATGCATTTGTACAATCCAATTAAACGTAACATAACAAAGTCTGTAAGGTAATAATGTCACGTTTTGCATAGTACGAGGCTGCAACATAGAGTTAAGCAGGTTCATTACCTTCAATACTGGACATGGAACAGTTAAACTGCTTGTAGAATGTTAAGCAGACGCAGGACTTCAAACACTGGCACACACCACTATGGACTATGTGCCACCAGACGGTTTATGACCATCAAGTGCTCAATTGTTAGACAAGCAAAACCACCATATCAAAGTTCAGCGAATTGAAGATTTCAGTAGTTTTTAAAAGGGTCGGAAATCATAAAACAAGCTGTCTCAGGTATTTTGTATCATTTGCTAAGCTTCTGTTTTCTCACTTTCAGTCTCTTCTGATTTAGGTTCAGTCTTCTCAACTTCAGGCTCCTCTACCTTGATGTGAGTTCCTTCCAGATCATCACCACTATCGGCAGTAGGAGCAGCAGCTGTTTCTGAAAGAGGTTCTTGTTTCACATTGTCCTGTTCTTCAACTGGCGATGGTTCGTGCGACTTGATCTCTTGTTTGACCGTTTCATCATTGATTGGATCGGATTTCTGTTGCTCTTCCGTCGAGTTTTCTACACTCGAGAGATCTTTTGCTGGCTCATTCTCTTCATCTGCTTTCTCAAGGTTTACCTCATTGATTAGTTCTGGCTTAGATCCGTTTTCTGGTTCTTTTGCTATCTCATTTTGGCTTGGTTCTGTATTAAGCTCACCCAGCAGTGCCACTTGCTCATCTAACAGCTCAGTCTTTACGACTTCCTCACCCAGTTTATAATTATTTGGCTCAGGACCATCTACGGTCTCGGGCTCGTCCAAATCCATATAGTTTTCACTCTTTACAGTCTCCTTAGCTATCTCAACACCGAAGACACTTTGGACCCGACTACGAAAGCTGCGCAATAGCTCGCTCTTCCTCTCATTGTTCTTTTTCAAGGCTTCAATCCTGTTACACCTGGCCTCAATCGACTCGTTCATGCCTTCGACTTCCTGCAAATATTGTTTTAAAGTGTTGAGCTTCAATCGCACACTTCCAGCGTTATTATCGAAGTCACGGACAGAAATAATTCCGGTTTCTAAGTCGTGGAGTAAGTTGAACAACTGAGGTAACACCTCAACGTCTCGTAGCTTTGCAATCACGTCTTCGTCGTCTTCCTCTTTTATATCGATTTCCATGGCATCTGGTGACTGCGACTTCCCAGTCGGTGATCCTACTGGCATTGGAGTCCTGGTGGTGATTCCTGGCGAGGACATGTTGTGGTGTTTTATGACAGTGGAGTAGTTCGTGCTTGTGGGAACTGTTGATAGGAAATGACTTTAATTTATTTTCGTTTCGATCTAAAACTCATATTAAGAGTCAACCGAATGTTGTGCAATATATTCAGTAAAAGGCCCATTAGAAGTACCTAATGACCCGTAAAAGATACATTCAGTGAAGCTAGAATACTGCTGTGCTCTGAGAGAAAATGTGTATTTAGAGCTGGCTAACTCAATATCAGATTCTTGGGCTCGTTACTTTGGTTCTCAGAAATGGCCCAGTAGGTGAAAAGTTCACATATCTAAGCGTAAACTTCTCTAAAAAGCTTATAAATGGACCGTGTAGATATTCAAAGGCAAAACCAGGCCAATTGAGTCACTTATATTAGCACGGACACTCTTGGAGTAGTAATACCAGCGATATACCGTTGCGTAGCTCTCAGGCTCACCAGACGCTATTTCTCGCGATATCCAAAAAAATCAAGAATTAACCAACCACCACCAACAGCCCCAATGAATATCGTGAGCTCATTGATAGGATGCTGTCTTCCATGTGTCCCTACATTGTCGTCACCACATGTGACGATCAAAAACAACCGGTACAAGATTATTAGGTTGCTAGGCGAAGGAGGGTTCTCTTACGTGTACTTAGTGAGTGATCGGACGCAATCACTCTACGCCCTCAAGAAGATCAGCTGTCCATTTGGCTCCAGCGACGAAACGTTCAAAAATGCATTGCGTGAGATCAAGAACTACCACCGCTTCGCCACATCGAAGACCCCTTTCATTGTGCAGTCTGTGGAAGAGTCCATTGTCAGCGAAGCAGACGGTTCCAAGACCATTTACATAGTGATGCCGTACTTCGAGAAGTCATTGCACGACATCATCAACTTGCAGGTGCTCAACAATGAGAAGATGGACGAAGACGAGATCCTCAGGATCTTCTTGGGAATCTGTCGTGGGTTGAAGGCCATGCATAGCTATACGAAAAGCACTGGAGCGAATGCTGCTGAGTATGATGACGAGGATGACCTTTTGTTGAACGGGTCTGAAGAGGAGGACGATGGAGTGAATAACGTAAGTTCCTCCACAGAGCTACGCGAATTGATACCATATGCACACAGAGACATTAAGCCAGCTAACGTGATGTTATCTGCGGAGGGACTACCGGTGTTGGTTGACTTAGGGTCTTGTGTCAGAGCACGAGTCGATATCAGAAACAAGCAGCAGGCACTCACGTTGGCCGACATGGCTCTGGAACACAGCACTTTGCCATACCGGGCTCCTGAGTTGCTTGATGTAAAAGTGAACGAGCGGATCACCGAGAAGACGGACATCTGGTCCTTGGGGTGTCTTCTCTATGCGCTTTGTTTTGGGTTCTCTCCGTTTGAGAAGCTAGAGATCGAAAGGGGAGCTAATTTGTCGTTGGCCATTTCACAGGGTAAGTACATTTTGCCTGAAGACAACGGAGGGTACTCGAAAGCGTTGATAGACTTGATACGTGAGATGTTGGTGATGGACAGCGAATTGCGTCCTACTGTGAATGAGTTGATCGAGAAGACATTAGAGATTACGAGAGGTTAGTGTGCCAGAGTCAAGAAGCGAGGTTAACTGGTTAGCTCCAAGAACAAGGTTAAATTGGACACATTAGGCATGAATTGCACAGATTAGGCACGAATCAGACAGATTTCGAAGTGAGGTCTAAAAGAACCAGCCTAGGTGATTTGAAGGTTAAATATCGGGGTTGACACTAAAAGAGGACTGAGGAAAGCTCGAATGAAGTATTGAATAAAGCCGAATGAGGACTGAGGAAAGCTCTAATAACACGTAGAAACCACGATGCTTAATGAACAACTCTTAAAGCCTTCTAGTTAACACGAATAAAAGAACAGTTACCACCCTTGCTCTTATCTTCACATTAAGCAGCGCTGCAGCTGAACCTCAAATTACACAGTACAGGCCAAGACCACCCACCAAAGTCAGTCTGTAACCTCCCCAAAACACTCACAAAGGGACCCAAAGTCTGAACGGTGATTGTGCCATGAGCTCGAGACCAGGGCCAGCCCGTTGCATAACCAACGGATATGTCTTCATGCGCCCCTCCTGTTGATAACCAGATTGCCATAGAGAGTCCCTCCCCCAGGAAATGTGTCAGTTGGCATGTCTACTCGAGCACGGACACTCAAGACCAGAAATACGAGCGAACACGCCAGATGAAGACGGTGGTGAAAAATCAGCAGTGTCGGACAGCCCTTGCCAGAGGTATTGACGGTTGGTGTTTTTGTGAAAATGAGTTACGAGATTTAGGTTGCGGTGAGGACATTCCGAGTGTCGAATTCGACCCAGTCTGCTCCGACCAGCATGTGGTGGTGCTTAATTCGTCAAAGAGCCACCGGCTCCAATAGTTCGTCAAGCATATTTGGGACTAGATCCAGCTTTAAGCTTCGACATACGACCGTCGACAAAACGCCTTTGGCGGCCCCTGCGAGCACTCGAAGCGCAACACGGCTCCACCGCGAGGATGAGGAGCAACAGCTGCCCCAACAAGGCTTCGTTCCAAGCTTCAAAACCACGGCACCAGCAATACACAGCACCAGCAGTACCACAGCACCAGCAGTACCACAGCACCAGCAATACCACAGCACGGTCGCAGTAGGGCATTCCTTCACACTGCAGAACCCACCACAGAAGGGCACCAGGTCCCCTATTCGCAAACGCACCAATCTAGAAGCCAAAGCGGAACAACAGTGGTACCAGATCTACCACCAGCCTGCCCAGAACAGTCCACCACGCGTAAACGTGTTCTAAGGCACAATGCGGCAATGAAATTGCCACGTAACAGTCAACTCAAGACAATAAAAAGAAAAAGGAACAAGCGTGTTTGTGTGTACAGTCACCGTGGTAGCATCAACACCTCTGGTGGAGCCTGTGAGTCGAGGTCAAAGCCGTTCTGTTTGGGGACTCTTTTGGCAGCAGAGGAAGCCTGGAAGCGTCGCAGGACCCGCACGGACAACGTGCCACGCTACGCCGGCTGCCAGCACCACCACGGCCGCCGTGCCCGTGGTGGTGCTCCTCTCGAATCCAGCACCTTCCGCGTCGAACGTGTTTTCGGTGAGATTTTTTCTTTTTTGTCTCTATTTTTATTTTCATATTTCAGCGCCATATATAAAGTCGCCAATTCCCATCTTTTGGCGTTTTCTTTTGCTCTTTGAACTTGAAAAGTTATCTAATAATACTACTTCAAATACATAATGAAAGGTTTAATCTTAGTTGGTGGTTACGGTACTCGTTTGAGACCTTTGACCTTGACCGTCCCAAAGCCTTTGGTCGAGTTTGGTAACAGACCTATGATCTTGCACCAAATCGAGGCCTTGGCCCTCGCTGGTGTCACCGATATCGTGCTTGCTGTGAACTACAGACCAGAGGTGATGATCAACACCTTGAAGAAGTACGAGGCTGAATACGGTGTCTCGATCACCTTTTCCGTCGAGGAAGAGCCTTTGGGAACGGCCGGTCCTTTGAAGTTGGCCGAGAAGGTGTTGAAGAAGGACAACTCTCCTTTCTTTGTGCTCAACTCAGACGTCATCTGTGAATACCCATTCGCTGAGTTGGCTGCTTTCCACAAGGCCCACGGTGGTAAGGGTACCATCGTTGCTACCAAGGTTGACGAACCTTCCAAGTACGGTGTCATTGTCCACGACAGAGACACTCCAAACTTGATCGACAGATTCGTCGAAAAGCCGGTCGAGTTTGTCGGTAACAGAATCAACGCTGGTTTGTACATCTTGAACCCAGAAGTGATCGACTTGATCGAGATGAAGCCAACCTCCATCGAAAAGGAGACCTTCCCAATCTTGGTTGAACAAAAGTCCTTATACTCCTTCGACCTCGAAGGTTACTGGATGGATGTCGGACAACCAAAGGATTTCCTTTCTGGTACCTGTTTATACCTTACTTCCTTGGCGAAGAACTCCCCAGAAAAGTTGTGCCACGAGCCTTTCGTCCACATTGGTAACGTCTTGGTTGACCCAACCGCTAAAATCCACCCATCCGCTTTGATTGGTCCTAATGTCACCATTGGTCCAAACGTTGTCGTTGGTGAAGGTGCCAGAATCCAAAGATCCGTGTTACTTGCTAACTCGGAAGTCAAGGACCACGCTTGGGTCAAGTCCACCATCGTTGGATGGAACTCCAGAATCGGAAAGTGGGCCAGAGCTGATGGTTGCACCGTTTTAGGTGATGATGTTGAGATCAAGAATGAAGTTTACGTCAATGGAGCAAAGGTTTTACCACACAAGACCATTTCCTCGAACGTCGAAACAGAATCGATTATTATGTAAAGACAGTATACCCTAATATAGCACAACTGGACTAGTTCCATTAATTCAGAAAGACAAAAAAAATCACTGTATCACGTTCAAAGTGGCTCCACAGATACAATCTGTCTACATAGCACTCGCCCCACGTTTATCTACAACAAATTTATGTTCAATTCAGGTTGGAACTTGCTATATACAATTGAACCTCTCTCGTGGATATCTACCATTACAACCTGTTCAAGCCTTCAACGCAACTCTTTCTCAATGGCTCACTTAATGGCTTCTTTCCAGACAAGTACAGCAACATCAAAACACGGCTGATTTGAGGCTCACTCACCTCACCCATAACAATGCTCTTCTTGGTAACAGTATTCTCATAAACGACTCCCAACTTTCCTTGGGGTAAAACTTCCAAAAAGAGCAAGTGGTTTTTTGGCACTGATCCACGATGTTTCAGGAAAACCAGACGCAATTGGTCCAAGCCTTCTCCAACTTCCTCTCTGTGGATCTTGCTTTCTCCGTGAGCCAAGATAGACTTCACAAGCCCGTCTCTCATGTGGTTGTAATCTGTATTACGAATAGGGTTGATTCTGGCCATCAATCTGACTCCGTCCGCAAGTAAATGTTCAATCACTTCTTGCGAAAGCACAGGATCTTCCAACAACTCGACCAATGTCTTCTTATGTTCCTCTGTATTTGTTCTGAAAACGTGCTTTGCCTTTTTGATGTCGTCCAGTGCAATATACAACCCAATTCCATACACCTTGAAGCCCACAAACGTGACGGACCTCACTCCGAATCCAATCAATTGGTAATCCGTTTGGTGGAGATTCTGGGCAGTTTTCGGTATAGTGGTTGGGAAAGCATCTATTCCAGAGTCAACTGAAACAGATTCTTCAAGCGAGATGTCCTTGGAGCTATCCAAAGCTATGCTTTGAGAGTATAAAAGGCCAAGGGAAGCACCCGCAGTAAGGAGTGAAATCGACGCTTTGGTGCTGAATCTTGAGCTAGTAAAAAGTCTTGTGGAAAGGTTTCTTCTACCGATGGTTCTCAAGGAACCCGCATTTGCGAATGCCTGAGTAGAACGTCTAATACCAAACTTGAACATTGATGACTGGTGGTGGAAAAGGACTGAAATTTCCATTCGATTATTTAAATATGGGGTGGTCGTGCAAAAAACAATTCAAAAAAGGTATAAGGAGATGGACCTTGAGTTTGACCGAAATGACGTTTATAGTGTCAGGTGACATTCAACATGGTCTCTTGTGAGTGACACGGTCGGTTCGAGCTCAATGTTGTCACTATTACCTTATTAACCGAATTTTGTCACTAATGGCCGAGTCAGACTCAAGAGAAGCTCCACTAGCCAATTGTGCCTTGTAAATGCTCTCCCATTTAGCCCATTCTTGTTCAATAGTGGTGACTTCTGTGTTCAACCAGTTTTCTTTGGATAAGTTTGCAACAAGATAGCCAATCAAAGTGTCACCTGCTCCAGTAACGTTCCTGATGGCTAGAGCTTCGTTTTCTTGGGGGATCTTGAAGTACTGCACCACAACCCCCATTCTTTCGCTGGTATCATTGATAGTCTGACCCGTTGAAGATAATATAAACTGGGGCTTGTACTGCGAAGTGGTAGGAATCGACTTGTAGTCATCAATGCTCGTAGATATGCTCACAAGTAGTACACCCTGGTCGCCTAGCTTGATCAAAATATTCAGGAAATAAGGAAGAAGTTGGAATGCCAGCTGCAATACACCTTGATCGAGAAGTGCATTCATCACCTTGTGTCTATGTCCCGAAGCATTCAATTTCTCTCTAAACAAGGAGTCGATTCCTAAGGAGTCTAGAACAGGAAACCATGAATCATAGTCATTGAATAAACCTCTAGAAGTGAATGATTTGTGAAGCGATCCAAGTTCCTGTACAGTCGGTGTGATCAACTTAATCTTGTTATTTGGAAACACCAGTAATGGTGAGACTTCCGCGACTCTGGATGCTTTGGCGAATGATGTTGGCTCGATTACAACTTCGATACTATCGTTATCCTTAATATGACTGAGCACTTTCGAGACGATTTTAGGTGATAAGTTGCAGTCAAATAAAATGAGCTTAGGACTGCTTCTTTCTATTTGAGCAATGATGTGTTCTGAAAAGTCTGTTTCCACTATGTTCATATCTGCCACAGCTACTATAAGTTCACCGTCAGCAGAGTGAGTGCTGGTATATTGGGCAGTAGCGCCTTGTGCAACTAAAACTCCGCTTGTGTCGAGTACTCCTTCCATTTGCTCCAAGATAGACTTCCCAGCTAAGTCATCGCCAATAATTGACACTAAGCGACTTGAGGAAGCTTGAGAAGCATAGTTGGCAGCCAAGTTGATATTATAACCTACACCTCCAATTGAGGACCTCACAGATCCAGGGTTTGAATCGTGGTACTTTGTCTCACCACCGGAGGTTGCAATGGTGTCTACCGCGACAGATCCAACGACAAGGGTGTGAATCGATTCCTCAGGTATGATTTTCTGCCTGGAAGATGGAGCCGGATGCTCAAATTCTGAATGGCCCATATCAAAAGACCCTACTGCCGCTCCAAATGACTCAACGATAGATCCAATGGAATCAACTATAGAACCTAATGGGTCCTTTACACTGCCATTTTGCCAATTTTCCTAAATGTTAGTTATAAGCAATCACCAGTAGGGATTATTCTTCAATACGTACTGAATTCTCTATTCTTAATAATTCCTTTCCAATATGAGTGGCAATCTTTGCGTTGTTAAGAACAAACTTGATATTGCACTCCACTGACTTTCCTTGAGTATCCTTTGCTATCTTGCCCAACAAAAAAGGAGTCAATTCCTTACCACTGATTCCTTTTTCCTTTGCCTCTTTGTTGGCATTGTCGATGATTTCATTAATGAAGCTGGATGACAAGGCAGACTCTGGTGGTGGAGGAACACATATGATACTACCCGAAGTCAATTGCATTATATTGTTCTGGTTGTGTATTGTTGCAGCCACCGATTCAAAGGAGTTGAAAGAATATGGAGACTTCACTCCGGATTCACGACAATAGAACCCTGGGACTTCCACATGGGCTCTTCCATCGTCATTGAAGGTGGAAACAAATACACCTTGTGTCTCTAGATACTCCATGGTTAGCGGAATGTCCAAAATCGACTTGGGTCCAGCGCACACCACCGAAACTGGAGTTCGTCCTAACTCTGTCAAATCAGCAGAAACATCAAATGTCAAATGGCCATCCTTGTGAACTCCACCAAGTCCACCAGTGGCAAATACTTTGATTCCTGCCATGTGCGATAAAATCATGGTCAGCGCAATAGTGGTTCCACCGTTTATTTTGTTGCTCATAGTGTATCCAATGTCACGACGAGAGACCTTGTTGACCAGACCTGTTGCAGCTGCCTCTGCCAATGCTTCCAATTGTTGATCTGCTAAACCAACATAAGGAATTCCCTTAATAAAAGCACAAGTAGCAGGTACACCACCATTGTCTCTGATAGTCTGTTCGACTGTTCTGGCCATCTCCAAGTTCTGTGGATATGGTAAACCATGAGTGATGATGGTTGATTCTAAAGATATAACGGGCCTGATTTTCTCATTAAGTGCACGCTGTACCTCTTCTGAAATGTTGATAGCGGAAAGCCTCGGAAAAGCGGCCCATTTGGCTGACAGCACTGAAAGTAGCCTCTTGGTGATTCTGATCATTGTTGCAGTAAAGTGAGAGTTCTGATATTGGCCCAAAAAAGGTTGATAATACCACCATCAAAAATTACCCAGAGATATAAGGGAAGATATCTGGCACAACCAATAGACGAATGCAAATACGATGAAGTATGAGTTATAAACAATGTCAAGATAATGTTGGACTTTGTTTAAAAATTGTGAAAAGTGGACAACTGAATGAGTAATATAAAGGCATTGAAAATGGGCACGTTAAGAGTCAACCCCAGCTCAAGTGTTTCCTTTTTATTTCTTCACCTTCAAATATTACTAACAGTATATTTACTCCATTAACAAGACAGGCATTGGCGAATAGACAAGAATGTCACTAAAATCTGTTTTGCAGTCTGGTATTATCCAAGAAAATAAAACTACGACTTCAGCCAAAGAAATCTTGCTTCTAATAGGTTCAGAACTCAATGATCTAACCAGGTCCCAGATATCACTATTGGAAGCTGATTTGGCCAACCACCAGCTATCCACACTTGAGTTGACTACTTTGCGTTCTTGGTGTATCAAGAAATTGCAGCTACCACCAAGTGCAGAGCTTGACTGGAAGAGCGCAACCAACTGGTTCCACGATGACTACAATTGCGTACTCAGAATCGTACGAACATTAACGCAGAATGAGCCAATAGACAGTTACCTCGAGGAATTGTCTATTCACAGTAATCCAAATGTTCCCTGGGGTTCGCGGGCCAATTCAGACTTGGTATCCGAAATTACAAGTGGAAAGACCATGAATTGGCCAATGTACATAGATGGCTCTGTAAAGCCCAGGCTATTAGTCCTACCTTCCGTAGCAAAAAAGCTTCATGGAGGATTGAGACCACGCTTAGGTTATGGTGGAGCAAAGAAAGAAATACTAGAAGAAGACTCCCGTCGGAACTGGAAGCAATCTTCGAAAGTAGCGGTGCTTTCTATGATTTGGTTCTTGATTGATAATATAAATCAAGGGGATTGGTTTGAACAAGATTGGGGGATTATCACTTCATTCTTGTTAAATCTAGGTGGAGACTATGATCCGTTGTTCAAGTTTCAAAACTGCTTAATTCTCAGACACTTTCTACAGTCTCTTGAACTGACATCTAAGAATCAATTATTATCCCGAACTGGGTTGATAGATATGTTTATTGAAATGGCTAGAGGCTGCTTGGTTCACATTCCCCCACTCACACCAGCTTCTGACTCACAGCTCCTTTTGTCGGTGGGCTACCCTTGTACAGTTCAATTGCTCGAAATCAAAGCTAGAGACCTAGACAAGGCGGAGACTAAGACCCAATATACGGAATTGGTGAATTCCAACATACTCAGCTCGATTTCTTACTTGGTTAACGACAAGGGAAACCATGAGATAATAAAATTACTAATAGGAGAGTTAGACAAGTTGATTGCGAAGAATTCGAGCACTCTCTTGATTTCTATGTCCAGAATCAGCTTCACGCTCAACCAAGTAATAACAAATCCTAACATTCTTGATGAAGATATCGAGGTTGTTATTCAAGCCCTCGAGTGCCAGCATACTATTTTGACGCTGTTCACTAACTATAGCCATCTTTTGATGGACTACAAGTATGATCTACTAGGAGTGTGGGTCATAATGATAAAGAGGATCTCTCGATTCCCTGAGTTTACGAAGTATTCTTTGATCTCTCTACAAATCAAGAAGAATTGCCAACTTTTTAAGAAATTGGTTGTTGAAGCTGGTGCCGTATTGGAGTACAATATGATTCTCCAGAAGGTGAATGAGACCACGGAGTTACAAACCGTTCTTGAAGAGAATGGGGTGAGCTTGTTGTTGGAGGGGATATAGGGTTGTTGATGTGTGGTACTGAACAGACTCTATGAAGTCGTTCGTAGAGGTTGCCACTCACCTTAAGGAGTCCTTTCTTCGAGGTCAAGCCTTTACTTAGGACTAATTTCTCAAAATAAGTCAGGACATCTCTTCGTGTGGGCAGACGCTGCTTGCGAATTACTTCCTTCTCATTTTGGCCTACACTTTCTCAAATGGATTCATGTGTATTTGCATTATTTACAGTATTTCTTTAGATTCTCGATGTAGACGCTTCTACCTTTGCGATCCTTGCAAAGCTTGGACCACCTTGATGTTTGTGTCCAAGAACCTGTTCAAGCAGTTGGTTAAGCATTGCTCTTCGGCATAGTCCAAGCTGTTGCTCAAGATCTCCTTGTCAGCATTGCACTTCTTAAAGCACATATCCGTGAAGTTGTGAATGGACATTTGAACCTTGGACTTGGAGTTCTCAGACTCGATGAATTTGAGAATGTCCTTTCTGGACGATTCATCGAGGTTTTGTAATGCTGACTGGGAGATGGAAGACATTTGATGGTTGAGTTGGTGGAGTACTTTTTTCTAGCTGAAAAATTTGAACTAATGAGGAAAGGAGGGGAAGATATTCGAAGCCAGATTTGGGCAATATCCACAAGCTTTTCTTGATTTCAAAAGATAAATTGACAGAGTGGTATAAAGAAGACAGGAGACTTAAGAGTGGGTGTATGTTCAGCGCAATTTGGTGTTCGATAGGTGAAAATTGGGTGAAAATGGGGGAACTTAGCATGCCTTCACATTCAACCAATGGTGTACTATTTTTAAGGAGAAACAATGATGGAACCGTACTTGCCTTTCACTTCGAACTAGGAAGAGTGCTTTAACTACAATTTTGGCAACTATTAACTCTTTTTTTGCAGCATTTGACTAAATTGATAACTATTCAAATCAACAAGAAGCAAACACTATATCGACAATTTGGTTCTATTAAGAGACTAATTACATAACTGAGAGTATAGAATTCTTCAGAAGATGCCACCCAAACAGGATTAGTCTCTAAATGCCCAATCCAGCCTGGTTTATGGCTTTTAGAGATTGGAGTATCTTTTGGCACCCCACGTAATATCACCAATTCAAAACTGGTAGCGCACCAGTATCAATGCAATCCAAAATCGCGTGCAGACGTGTTTTTACTTACCTTTAGTAGCTATGTCTATAGCCAGCATCTTCCAGCCAAGTCATGTCAAAGGCAATCGCCCTAAAACAAATAATAGGTACAATTCCTGCAAAAGAACCACACCAGACGAACTCTTACATCTCACGGTTGAAGAGCGAAATAGAACGTACCAAAAAGTACTTGGATCAGGCGAATGATGCAATTGAATCCTTGAGTAAGGACAGTGAGACTGAACCCAGCAAAAACCAACGATTGTCTGCTCTAAATGAAGCTTATTCGAAGATTCCTTACATTCCATATAAAGACGACGTTATTGACACAACCATCACGTCTCAGAAGCTTGAAGGTAACCTAAGTAGACAAATGAAGTTTATTGAAGACTTTGGTAAGGAAATTGAAGGCTCGGAGTCCGAGATCGAATTAATGAAAGAATCTATTAAAGATTATCTAGAAATGATCAACCATATCGATGAAGAACTTCGAAAGAGTAAATCTAGTTCTAACGAAAGTGAGTTTGAACTCTCCGAAGAAACACGCAAGATAACACGCCTACTAAATGCACATTTGAAAGTGGTTATTTCGAAGTATTTGACATTGAACAACTTGAACCATGATGCCGAATCTATAGGATCGAATATCAAATTGGTTCGTGTCTTACTTGAAAAGTCTTCGGAAAAGGACCCATGGGTGGAGGTTGTTCCTACGCTTTCAAACGAAAGGTTTATTAAGTTATTGGTGATGAAGAACGTGTTTGTTGCTAAAGACGGGTCCACTGCTCTGAGGTATTATATAAAACTACGTGACTTTTCATTATGAGTGGTAAGCCCGCATTAATGGTGTGCCTAAGACAAGTATGCCAGAGAATGTATAGGTCTGTGAAACAAAGGATAAGACAGGTACTTACCTATCAGAACGAAGAACGAGCAGCTGTGTCACCAGAAGAAATATTGCATTACTGACATTCAACGTGGCACTGAGTATCAGGACGGGGATTGCATTTCTGATACAGTTGAAAGAATATCAACTTTTTGTATCTGTTAGATCGAAAAGTTTCCTCCACATGGAATAGAATTGTTAGCGCAAAATCTTCAAAGGTGCTGCAGTTTCGTGCATCCCAGTTGTCCCACAGGCAGCTTCAGTCTCGTAAACGGTTCCAATGCAAGCACAGGTTGCGTTGTGGCAACTGAGCCTCGAAATATAATTGCAAAATCTGAGACATCCCTTCCTTCTTGCCAGAACATCCTGCCAGTACTTCTTGCCAATACTTCTTGCCAATACTTCTTGCCAAGCTCAGATGGTATCCGAAAACTCTAAAACCAACCCCAATTTTCTTATCACAGACCTCAGTAATACAAATTTACGAGGGATATTGTATTTGCTCTAGTGAGGATCTTCCGCCCAGATTCATTTCACTGAGGTGAGTCCCAACTCATATGCGACCGCAGTTCAAGCTCCCAATTTACGTAAGAAGCAATAACTAACGCACCCCCACAGAAATAGGATGAGGCGCTGAGAACTATGGCTATCTAGCTTTCAACCCTCACCTTGTCGGAACAGTTGCAGCTGATGTGAAATTCACTGTTCGTGAATGGATGCTACAAGATCGCACGACTTTTTGTGCAATATCTAAATCAAACCCAGCTAGCTCCATATCGGAGCAGCTCTTTACCTCGGGTGAAGAGACCTCTAACTTCGAGTAATACACAGCGGATATCCGAGGAAACCAAGATTATCGACAAACCGGCTCTTCCTCAGCTGACTACTGAGCAACTGTTTCATTTGAACTGCGGTATTACTTTCAACATTTGAGTTAACATGACCCGCCTGAGCTTCAAAATGTAATGTTACATGGTCTGGAAGCACCCCCTTCACATCCATATACGATGCAGTCTATATGATGTCTTATCTAGACATATTTTTGCCTTTATTAGTGTGGTGAAGGTAGCCACAGCAGCAATTCGTCATTGATTGCGAAAAATCATTCAGGAAGTGCAAAGCTGCTCCACGGTTCCAAGAGTCTTCTTTGCGTAATTCATACAGCAAGTGCAGTAGCTGAGCCTCCTCAACCGACCCGTTCACGGCTGCAAATTCTAGCTCACATACATAGCCATAGATAAGTGAGAAAGAGCAAAATTAGTCTACTTGCGGCAAAAAGTAGTATGGCTTTCAGATTAGTCCCATTTGCCTATTCCATTGTAGTCTCATAATTAACCATTTATTAAGTGAGATGATGCAATACAGACAGCTGGTATCGCCTGTTGCTTGATCCATATATGCTTACCTTGTTTGATAAAAAGCTGGGCAAGGATTGCAAGCATGGTTTGTGGAGAGCAGCATGGGTATATAAAGTGGGTGGACCTGCTTGAGTATTCGATGTAAAACAGTAGAACAAGATACTAAATGGGATTTAACTGGTTGAACAAGGAGAAGCCTTCAGCGGAGGCTGCAAGCAATAGCGACGTTAGTGGTAACGCCGAGAAGAATAATGAAGGTGTTCATGTTCTCGATGTTGAGTCCTCGAATTACGATGATAGAGAACATGACCATGTGTTCCAAGATCCAAAGGCCCTTAAGTACTACACAGAATTGTACGAAGACCATGAGTACGAATGCCGTCACCTCCTTGACCCTGAATTGGAATGGACTAAGGAAGAAGAGCGTAAGATCCTTTGGAAGAATGACTACTACGTTACCTTCTGGGCATTGATTATGTTCACTGCTTTGAACTTTGATAGAAACAACTTGAACCAAGCTTTGTCCGATAACTTCCTTGTCAACTTGAATATGACTACAAACCAGTTGAATCTTGGTAACACCATTAACTTGATCTGTTTCTTAGCTGCCGAATTACCATCGCAGCTTGTCTCCAAGAAGTTGGGTGCAGATGTTTGGATTCCCATGCAGATGTGCTTATGGAGTATTGTCACCATGAGTCAGGCTTCCATTACGAATGTCCATGGATTTTATGCTACTAGAGCCTTGTTGGGACTTTTCCAGGGTGGTTTCATTTGTGATGTTTGTCTCTGGATGAGTTACTTCTACACTTCTAAGGAGTTCCCAATGAGATTATCGCTCTTCTACATTTCCAATCCTATGACCTCCGTTTGGTCATCTTTGCTTGCGTTTGCATTGCTTAAGATCAGAACCCCAAAATTGAATCATGGTTGGAGATGGTTGTTCATTGTTGAAGGTTTATTCACTTTGCTTGTTGGAATTGCCTCTTTCTTCAAGATGCCTGCTTCAGTGGCCCAAACCAAGACTTGGTACAGAAAGAAAGGTTGGTACACAGAGAGAGAAGAGAAGATTTTGGTAAACAAGATCTTGCGTGATGATCCAGCTAAGGGAGACATGCACAATAGAGAACCTGTTGGCTTCAAAGAGTTGATCAAGACTCTCTTAGACTATGACTTATTGCCAATCTATGTTATTCGTGTTTTGGGAGATATCGGATCTACACCAGTGTCGAACTATTTGCAGCTTACTTTGAGAAAGATGGGATTCTCCACTTTCAAGACAAACGCATTGACCATCCCATACAACGTGTGTATCGTTATTACAATGTTGACGTTGAGTTTCCTCTCGGAGAGGTTCAATTTCAGAGCCCTAGCTATGATTCTCATCCCAATATGGGTTGCAACTTGTGTGTTGGCCTTGAGGTTCTGGCCACAAGCTCAGAAAGATGTTTGGGGAACATATGCTTTAATTACGGTCTTGTTGAGTCACGCCCCAACGTGGCCGTTGAGTATCAGTTGGTGCTCATCTAATTCTAACTCAGTGAGAACAAGAGCCGTTTCGGCAGCTGTCGTCAACATCTTCTCTCAGACTGGTGGTATCATTGCTGCGAATATTTATAGAAAAGACGATGCTCCGTTGTACAAAAGAGGTAACTCTCAATTGATTGGAATCGCTTTCGGTACCATTGGGGCATGTCTATTTGCCAGGTTCTACTATCCTTACAGGAACAAACAGAAGGAGAATGCTTGGGGCAAGTTGACTGAACAGGAGAAGAAGGACTACATTCTCCACACGGTTGATGAGGGAAACAAGAGACTTGACTTCAAGTTTGTCTACTAATTATTTATTTTTATTAAGTTTGTTAAGTTTATTAAACACATCAGTATGAAAATTATATTGCCGAACGGTCGGTATAGCAGTAGCTCCGAAGGAATGTAAGTCCTTGCATTATTTTGTGTGGAGTATTGTGACAACATCTGAGAAGGGTCGCAGTAAAGTTGAGAAGCACTTCAATAGCTTCGCTGTAGCACAGTGACAAGGATCCTCAGGTGGCTTCAGCTTGTCTACTGGCTACGTGTGTGTCGAGCTAAACGTACCATCTGTCGTATTGTGAATTGAGTATTTAAGGTTTATTAAATTTATTAGGCCCTTTAAAATGAAGTGTTTATACTGCCGAACGGTAAATGCAGTAATAAGTCCGTAAGAATGGATGCCAATGCTTCATTTTCTGTGGAGCGTTGCAATATGGTTGCAACATCGTCGCAATTAGGAATTCGACCCTTCGGCCCTGCCCGCCATAGTGCTAAGTAAGGTACGCAATTTCATCTTCGGTAGTACTTTTCACCACATAATCTAAAGTGCTGTGTCTGGCAATGCTGTTAATACTTGCCTGAAAGTGTATTAGATCAAATCATGGCTTTATGTTGCCATTAATCGCCATCGATTACCTGGAGAATGGGATACTCACTCAGCCTCAAGAAAACAGTATATATTGAGCACCATCTTGATGGGATAGGAAGCATTTGGATAATGTGATCACCTTAACGCTTTCAAATACATTTGCCTGAGAACACAGCCAATAGAAGAACAATGTCCGATTATCCCAAGAAAGAGAGCAGTCTCCAGTATGACAATCAGTTACTGGAATACGAGTCTCCTGGTACAGACGACGTTCTGCTCGAGAACATTTTCCAAGACCCAAAAACACTCGAGTATTACACCAAGTTGTACGACGCACACGAGTATGAGTGCCGTCACCTTCTTGATCCAGACTTAATTTGGACGAAGGAAGAGGAACGCAAGATAGTTTGGAAAAACGATTGGTACGTCACCTTCTGGGCCTTTGTCATGTTCACTGCTTTGAATTTCGATAGAGGTAACCTCAGTCAAGCATTGTCAGACAACTTCTTGGAAGATTTAGGATTGACCACGAACAATTACAATCTTGGGTTAACTCTTAACTTGGTTGGGTTCATTTGTGCCGAATTGCCATCCCAGTTGATTTCAAAGAAAATCGGTGCTGATATTTGGATTCCCACTCAGATGTGCTTGTGGAGCATTGTCACTTTCAGTCAAGGTTGGTTGAGAGGTGCTGGTGGGTTTTATGCCACTCGAGTCCTCTTGGGTCTTCTCCAAGGTGGGTTCATCTGTGACTTGTGCCTCTGGATGAGTTATTTCTACACAAGCAAGGAATTCACTGTACGTCTTTCCGTATTCTATATTGGGAACCCTATGACCACAGTCTGGTCTTCATTGCTTGCATTTGCGTTGCTCAAAATTAGCACCAAGGCATTACCCGAAGGATGGAGATGGTTATTCATCGTCGAAGGCATATTCACGTTTTTAGTTGGGGTTGTTTCGTACTTCAAGATGCCTGCCTCTGTTGTGCAAACTAAAACATGGTACCGCAAGAAAGGATGGTACAGCGACAGAGAGGAGAGGATCTTGGTCAACAAAATATTGCGTGAGGATCCTTCCAAGGGAGACATGCACAATCGTGAGCCAGTGGGAATGAGGGAATTGATCAAGACACTCTTGGACTATGACTTATTGCCAATATACCTGATTCGTTTGTTGATTGACTTTGGGACCGCTCCAGTTTCCTACTATCTAACAATCACCCTTAGGAAAATGGGATTTTCCACCTTCAAGACCAATGCGTTGTCAATTCCATATAACGTTATTTCGGTCTTCACGTTGTTTGCCGTTGGGTACATTGCGCAAAGGTTCAAGTCGTTTTCGCTAGCCTGTTTAACCATTCCAATCTGGTATCTTAGCTGCTTGATCGCGTTACGGTACTGGCCTGACGCCCAGATAAACATCTGGGGTACTTACGCATTGTTGACTGTTATGTTGTCGCATGCTTCTGACGGTGCATTGACCATCAGTTGGTGCTCTGCCAACTCCAATGCAGTGAGAACTCGAGCAGTCTCTGCAGCAGTGGTCAACATCTTTGCTCAAGCAGCATTCTTGGGTGCGGCAAACGTATATCGTGCTGCTGACGCTCCTCTTTATCACAAGGGGAATAGAAACTTGATCATTGTCGGATTCTTTGCAATAGCTTTCTGTGTTGCAGCCAGATTCTACTACCCGTACCGGAATGCTCAGAAGGAAGCTCTTTGGAGCAAATTCAGTGATGAAGAGAAAAGGGTATATATTGAAACCACTACCGACGAGGGAAACAAGCGCTTAGACTTTCGTTTCGTTCATTAGTGCCTTGTTCGGTTTACAACTGTTTAGAGAAATAACGAATTGTCAGATTTCAGCTACAGATGAAAGCAGAGAAAAAGCGTTACCCTGCCATTTTGAGTATCGTCACAAACTGTACTGAAGTATCGTAGTGCTGGAAGCGATACGGCTCGTATTTGTCAGAGACAAATGATGACCCAAACCAGGTCCGACCTCATTGGCTGAGCCGTTGAGCTCAGCCCAACCCACCTCCTTCTATAACAATTCGCCTTATCGCAACTCTAATTACAATCTGGCACGTGACTTGGAGCAAATGCCTAATCTGATCGAAAGCTGGAACCACAGCAAGACCAACGGTTCGGCTTGAGGGTGCCAAGCGCTCTACACTGGCACTAAGGAGCCCACCCGAATGCAAGAGGAACCCTGAAGCAGTCCTGACCGAATCAGCACTTCAACTTATCGTTCAAGTTCCTCTGCATCTTGTTTTCTTACTCCAGATTCTCTACTCCACACGAATCCGTATTATTGCACCTTCGTCTTGAGCACACACCAAGCGCTTCTTTGAGATAGGTGTATCAAAGCCATCAAGGTGCTTAGATCTCAGCCGACCCAAGTGTGGGCACTCGCACCGGGTGGCTCCTCGATTTCGTCATTGCGGAGGCTCAAAATATGCAGCACAATTTGCACCCAGAATGCGCAATCAGAGCCACAGGGGACTCGATTCATGGACTCGAACAAGTTCTTGGCAGGCACCATATTAGCTGAATCAGGTTGACAGCGTTCCCAGACAGATCCAGGGTGGTCAGATTTGACTTGTCTCTTCGAACCCGTTTTTCCAGGTCTCTTCTCGAGCCAGTACGTGTTAAAACGATGCCAATTAACCAAGGTCATCTCACAAGATCAAAACTCTAGATGATGCAATTTACCACTAGGAAGTTCTTTTTCGAAGAGGGTCGGATATTGCAATGTTTTCCGAGCTGGATCTACCAACCAGGCTGTATAAATACTACATGAAAAGCCCAGTACCATCGGATTCTCTACTCAATTCTGCCAGCAGCGAAGCATAACAACAATGTCTGCTCTGATAAACGAGAAAGAAGTTGCCCTTTCCAAGGAACAGGCTCTGTTTGAACAGTTGCTGGTGAGCGAGCTTTCCAGCAGCGAAGAAAAGCAGTTCGATAACCCATTCCAAGACCCAAAGCTTCTTGCATACTATACTCAGTTGTACGAAGATCACCAGTATGAGTGCAGGCACCATTTGGATCCAGACTTTACCTGGACTGTCCAGGAAGAGCGTAAGGTGATCTGGAAGAACGACTGGTACGTCACCTTCTGGGCATTTATCATGTTCACAGCTTTGAACTTCGACAGAAACAATCTCTCTCAAGCTTTGTCTGACAATTTCTTGAAAGACATGAATATGACCACCGATCAGTACAATATTGGGCACACTATCAACTTAGTCTGCTTCTTGTTTTCAGAATTGCCTTCCCAGCTTATTTCCAAGAAATTGGGTGCTGATATCTGGATTCCAACACAAATGGTGTTGTGGTCTATCGTGTCGATGAGTCAAATGGCCATCAAGGATGTCCATGGATTTTATGCTACTAGAGCCTTGTTGGGACTTTGTCAGGGTGGTTTCATTTGCGACGTTTGTCTTTGGATGAGTTACTTTTACACTTCAAAGGAATTACCAATGAGATTGTCAATGTTCTACATCTCCAACCCAATGACATCCGTATGGTCCTCGTTGCTTGCATTTGCATTGCTCAAGATCAAAACCGAAAGAGTCCCAGAAAGTTGGAGATGGCTCTTCCTCGTTGAAGGGTTGTTCACCTTGATTGTTGGTTTCGCAGCCTACTTCAAAATGCCTGCTTCACCAGTTCAGACAAAGGCATGGTACAGGAAGAATGGTTGGTACAGTGAAAGAGAGGAAAAGATAATTGTCAATCGTGTATTGCGAGATGACCCACAGAAGGGTGATATGCATAACAGAGAGCCAGTTGGTATTCGCGAATTGTTCAAAGTGTTGTGTGATTATGACTTGGCTCCAATTTATGTTATCAGAGTCTTGGGTGATATTGGTTCTGCTCCAGTGGTGAACTATCTTACACTTATTTTGAAGAAAATGGGTTTCTCCACATTCCACACCAATGCTTTGACCATTCCATATAATGTCTTAAGTACCATAATGATGTTGCTATTGTGCTACTTGTCTGATTTATTCAACACAAGAAGTTTGGCTTTGATGACTATTCCAATTTGGATTGTTACTTGCTTACTTGCCTTAAGATACTGGCCAGGAGCGCAAGTTGATATTTGGGGTACTTATGCATTGTTAACTGTTTTGTTGAGTGCTTCTCAAACTTGGCCATTGACAATCAGTTGGTGTTCATCCAACTCGAACTCTGTGAGAACAAGAGCCGTTTCCGCTGCTGTGGTGAACATCTTTTCTCAAACCGGTGGTATCATCGCAGCCAACATTTACAGAACTGCTGATGCTCCTCTTTATCACAAGGGTAATGTGCACTTGATTGGAATTGCCTTTGGTGCTATTGGAGCATGTGTGTTCGCCCGTTTCTACTATCCATTCAGAAACAGGCAAAAGGAAGCTGAATGGCAGAAGTTGACTGAAGAGGAAAAACAAGACTATGCCAATGACACGTCTCACGTTGGTAACAAGAGACTTGATTTCAGATTTGTGCATTAGTGGACGTTGTTTATAGGGTATTTATTTTCTAGACTAAGTTATTTACGAATAAAATTATAATAATTTAATTGTTCATGTTAAGGAGAAATTTGCAGCTAAATGTGGCTGCAACTATTTTCCCATTTTTGGTTAAGTGGGGTACAGATCCAACGCACTTCAAGCGCCATGTGAGTATCTCAAATGGGAAGCATTTGTAGCTGATGCCACTACGAACATCTCGAATTCACAAAAGGCACTTTCAAAAAGGAGATATTCGACGGAGGAACAGGCTGAAATTGCGTTGAATTGTAATACTCAGAATTTCCCTGTGTGGCTCGAAAGCTCTGCACACTTCAATAGGACTAATACACACCTGCTGTTTTAGAAAAGCATTATTTAAGATTTCTAAGTAGATACATTACTTGAAGAAGAAACATCCACCAAGTTTGCACAATATTATGAGCTTATATGGGCTCTTGATAAATAGGAGAGATTAGTAGTCGTTATCAATGCCAAATGTATTCAGGTTGGAGAAAAATTCTTGTTTTAACAAATTGATGCAAAAATGTAACTCGCCGTCTTAACACTTTACTTGGATACATTTGCAATCGCTTCTAGGGAAAATTCTTGTAATACCAGGATAAATAGTTTAAAGCATTAGGAACTAGACAATTCGAAGAGCTGAGCAAGAACTCAAGAGATTTCATACTTTTAAAAGGATGGTTTCAGCGAATTGAGACCAGCCTTCCCTAGGTTTATTGATAAATACGCTGCCCTTAACAATTTTCCCAACGTGAGGGACAAATTAGAAAGATTCATTTGAAATCAAGTAGTTTGAGAGACTGCTGAGAGTGGTAGGGCTTGGCCTAGGGCTTGGCCGATTTGAACTTATCTAATTTGAGTTTTTACCAAGACAATCTCATTCTTCAAATTTCAAAAATGTACAGGAACTGCTCCTGAATGAGCAGCACTTTGGTTGCAGAAGTGAATTATCGCTCGAGCGGAGCATTGCTCAAGGAGAATGTGGAGTTGTATATGCTCATAAGAGGAGTACATGACGAATTGTGTGTCGACATGCGGCGTAACCACTAGGTTCTTTAGAGAGTAGGTGAAGCGGAGTTAATTCAATTTCAAGGTAGTGAAGTGAGACAGTAGACTACGTAAAGAAATGAATTGAACCGAAACGGACTCTCTTCTCTGCTATAAGACTGGCATCGAGACCAGGCCCTGCTAAATTCCGAGCCACAAACACTTTGGTGTTAAGTGTGAATCAAACATGACAGCTGCCCACCAATGTACTCTAACCAGACTGCAAATAGATGAGTTGAGTTGATTTAGGTGATCAATGCATCCATTCAAACTATTTTTCGTCACTACAATGTAGATCCAGTATCAAGTTCTCATCATACAAGAATAATCATACGAAAGCCGACTTGCTTTCGGTTGTACACCTATATGCATTATAGGCTCGGAAGCGAAGGAAAGAAGTCACTTAAGAGCCGAGAGGCAGCCATCAAAAGGAAACTGCTGAAAGGGAGGATTATTTTGTAAGTATCGCATATTCTCTTGGAGCAAGGCATCCCTGAACCAAGAGAATATGTGTTGATGTTTGGAACTAATTTGCAGCTAAAAATGTGGCTGCATTTTATTTGCCATTTCAGGTGAGATGCGGTTCTTATGCACCGAAGGTCTCAGGTCAGGGTGTAGACGTAAAATAGGAAGTCTTGCGCAGCTCTGTGTTCCTTGTAATGCTGCCAACAGGAGCTGGTGGACGTAAGAACGGGAACTAAGCAGTTTTCGTGGCCATTTGAGGCCTACTTAACGAACGCCACACGTTCGCCCAGTTGTCCTGTAAGTCCATCGACCAGAAGAATCAGCTGCAAAACTTGCAAACCTGGATACAACCGGAAGAATATCACTGGAAAGGCTAAATATTGCTATAAAAAGCTCCTTAATCTTTATCCGTTAATTGCAACAGCTCCCGTGACATTCATCTTTGCCGTACGGTCCATTGAAGATATCGAGCCCTAGGCTCTTGAGTGTAGCAGTGGCTCGATGGTGTGCTACGACGTCAAGTTTTGTAATCTCCGAATAGAATTGCTGCAAATTGAAATGGAGCTGTACGTTTAAGGGGAGTTATAAAAGGGTCTTAGAATCGTCCATGGCCGCAACTCTGATCACCCATACACCAAGAATGAGTGATACTTCGGACAAGAAAGAGCCCATACAGGTCGAGCAATCGCTGATTGAAGCCGAAGGCTCAAGTTTCGAGGAGAAGCAGTTTGAACACCCTTTCCAAGACCCTGCAGTAGCTGCTTACTACAAGGGTCTTTACGACGAGCATGAGTACGAATGCCGTCATCATTTCGACCCAGAGTTCACCTGGACCCAGGAAGAGGACCGTAAGGTTGTTTGGAAGAATGATTGGTACATCACATTCTGGTCCTTCCTCATGTTCACGGCATTGAACTTTGACAGAAGTAACTTGAGTCAGGCCTTATCAGATAACTTTCTTGAAAATTTGGGAATGACAACCAACCAATTGAATTTGGGAGGAACGATCAACTTGGTGTGTTTCCTAGCAGCCGAAATCCCAGCCCAATTGATCTCGAAAAAGATTGGAGCTGATATCTGGATTCCTACGCAGATGGTGTTGTGGTCGGTTGTTTCCATGTGCCAGGCTGCCATCACGAATGTGCACGGTTTCTATGCTACCAGAGCATTGTTGGGTCTCTTGCAAGGTGGATTCATTTGTGATGTTTGTCTCTGGATGAGTTACTTTTACACATCGAAGGAATTGCCTATGAGACTCTCTATCTTTTACATCTCGCTTCCATTGACTGCAGTATGGTCTTCGCTTCTTGCATTTGCTTTGCTCAAGATCAAGGCAGGTGCAATTCAAGAAGGCTGGAGATGGCTCTTCTTACTCGAGGGTGCATTTACCCTTCTCATTGGGTTCGGTGCCTACTTCAAGATGCCTGCTTCTGCTGTCCAGACCAAGACCTGGTACAGAAAGAAGGGTTGGTACACTGATAGGGAAGAAAAGATAGTCGTTAACCGTGTATTGAGAGACGATCCTCAAAAGGGAGACATGCACAACAGAGAGCCTGTTGGGCCCAGAGAACTTATCTCATCGCTTTTTGACTACGATCTTGCACCCATTTACGCCATTAGACTTTTGGGAGATATTGGAGCATATCCTGCGGCCACCTATTTGCTGATTATATTAAGGAATATGGGATTCTCTACCTTTGCTACAAATGCTTTGTCCATTCCATACAATCTCATCAGTATCTTCACGATGTTGATCTTGAGTTACTTTTCTGCATTATTCCAAACAACCAGTATGGCGTTGATAACAATTCCAATATGGATTGTGACTTGCTTGTTTGCATTAAGATACTGGCCTGATGCTCAAATAAATGTTTGGGGGACCTACGCATTATTAACCGTCATGTTGAGTTGTGCTCCAACGTACCCATTGTCGATCAGTTGGTGCTCTTCAAACTCAAACTCGGTAAGAACTAGAGCTGTTTCGGCAGCTGTGGTCAACATATTTTCACAGCTTGCTGCCATTGTCAGTGCTAATATTTACAGAGAAGACGACGCTCCTTTATACCACAGGGGTAATGTTGACTTGATTGGTATTGCATTTGGAACTATTGCCTTGTGTGTTTTTGCAAGGCTATACTACCCATTCAGAAACAAGCAGAAGGAAGCAAAGTGGAGTAAGTTTTCCGACAAGGAGAAGGAGGATTATATTAACAACACCACCGATGAAGGAAACAAGAGACTAGACTTTAGATTTGTGCATTAGAATAAGAGTATAAAGTCATTAGGAGGTTGCAGTTATTCCTACTTTGGGAGCTAATAAATGGGTGCAAATTTGAATTGCAGGTTGATGAGCAGATGTAAAAAAGTAGTAAGGCAAATGTATTACCGTCGACCTCTAGGCTTCAACCTCACAGCATGCCAGTTAGCTACAAACTGATGTTGAGGCGGCTTAACGGATGATGCTTACTTGTGCCCAATACAGCAAGTTCTCACACGATCGAATCATAGCTTGAACTAGTTTCTCCGATTATGTTGAAAAGGCTTTAGTATTAGGTGGTACAATTACATTCTAATTGATGTTGGAAGTCTTTCATTGCCAAAAATATGACTACTACAATTCTTACGTGAACTATTGTTGATTGTGACATTAGAAAACTCTATTAGTTGTACGATCGTATGAAGCATTAGTCGACGAGTTCTATCTGTCACTAAAACAATGCAAAACCTCTCTTCACCCAAAGTACTCTCCAGATAAATATAAGTATCACTGCACTCACCAACAATGTGGCTCCAGTGAACGCAAAGTAATTACTCAAACAAGAGCTGCCTAATCCTCCGTTAGCGAAAGCATTCCGACCATCCAAACACCTCTCGTCCACCTGGTTCCCATAGTACAAGGAGTAAACGACTGAACCAATAGCGGGTGCAACCATGAATGAACCCCAAGTGGAGCCCATCAAATCTATTCCCCAGATCAGAGCTACAATAGTAGGATATATTGTGAAAAAGCCTCCGTAGGTGGCTCCATTGAGCACAGTGATAATGGTATAGTTTTCGAATGGGTACCACTGGGCAATAATTCCTGTCAAAACGACAGCCAACAAAAGCCACATTCTGCAAACAGGAAACCTACGTTTTGGAGATGAGATCCAATCAGATGCAGCGCCCAATCCAAGTCTACTGATAGTAGATGCAGTTGCCATGATACTGACTTGGTTCAGAAGGGAGACTCCTTTAGTTGTATTTTTGATGATAGATCCCAAGTTGTTTTGGAAGCTTTCCATGGGTCCCAAGTTGAGTATCAAAACAATGAGCAAGAGCCATGCAGACTTGTCTTTCACAAACTCAACATATCTGGTGTGGTGATTTGCAGGCTCAACAGATCTGGTTGGCCCTATATCTTCCAACAAAAGGGCACTTTCTTCGTCCACAGTCGTTTCTTCGAAAATAATGTCCTGTTCAACCATCACCACACAGTTTGAGATAAAGTTGAGGATACCCATGAGGAAGTAAAGGGTGCCGAAGAAAGTGAACACCTTGTACAAATCCAAGGTTTCGAGCTGAGCAGGTAACCGGAAGTAGTCGAGTGTAAGCAACTGAGACCCAATAAGTGATGATAAACCGTAACAAGTGACAGGTAACGAGATGACCAATCCCTTGTTTTCTGGGTAGATTTTGGCACAAGTGAGCAACAGGGCAAAGTACAACGAAGCAGTAGCCAAGCCAATGAAGAAGAAAGATGCACCGAACCCGTAGATGTAGAACTGGCCTTCTCCGTTGAGACCATCTCTGTTCAAGGTGCTCACCAACCAGCTACTGACAAAGTAACTGGGGCAAAAGAACCAAATGGATAACACAGAGAGTAGAGACGGACCGTAGGAGTCTGCCAAGTACCCCAACACGGGCAAACTGAAGTAGGTTCCCATGGCAGAAAGGGATGCAATGAAGTTGAGCTGCAAGTAGGAGAAGCCATACACTTCGTGGAGTGACGACAGGAACAATGAGAAGAGCACTATCGAGCCCGCAGATAGGCACGAAGTGAGTGCGATGGCGAAGGCAAGACGCTTGGAGTTGCGCAACAGAAGGTGTGTGAGCATGTAGCGACGGACCTTGAGTCCAAGTCTATTTAGTGATTTCATGGTGGATGCTGATGCTGATGCTGTGGCGATTATTGGAGCCGAGGTTGAAGTTGAAGATACCGCTGAAGTTGGTACAGAATAATGTCGTTGTCGTCGCTGATGCTGGGTATGCTGCTGAACCGTGGAATATGTTCTCTATTTGACAACACCACTACTCCCCGTTCTTGTGACTAACCGTTGAGTATTCCCCAGTTTTTGTTCTGTTCAAAAAGTCGTGAAAAGAGTCAATTTTGGAGAAGTGCCGGTTGTCCACCAGACCACTTGATCTGGCCCGTGTGCTCTATAAAGTACCTGAAGGTGCTGCTGGTATGTAGCTGTGGGTTCTGAGAAACGCTTGTTCTGTTTAGGGGTGGTTTGGGGGTCTGAGTGTGGCTTGAGAGGAAGAGGTGTAGCTCACCTGCATATAAGATGGTGATATCTGAATCCTTCCAAAAGCGAGTATGTTTAGCCAGAGTACTCTTGCTTAAGACTGTCACATGTGCAACGACTGGTCTTCTAACAACCTTCAAAGTCTACACGCAGTTCAGAATGTGCACATTGGTCGGAGCAGACTTCACGCAAACTAGCCATCTCCGCCATTACACTTTTATTACCCTAATCTAATATACAAGGTAGAGATCCTCACGATATTCACTTAATGTACAGCTTGAACCTGTCGATTTCACCAGTGCTACCCAACCAAATACCAGATTTATCATGGATACCAGTTGGCAAAATGTCCAAGATACGTTCACCCTTGTCGTTCACAGCAGAACCACCGGCCTGTTCCATCAACATGGCCATAGGGAAACACTCGTACAAGATTCTCAACTTACCGTTCTTCGACTTGACGTCGGCAGGATAAGCAAAGATTCCACCGTAGAGCAATGTTCTGTGAATATCCGCCACCATGGAACCAATGTATCTGGAGGAGTATGGCTTGCCGTCCTTTTCTTGCGGCTTCTTCAAGTCAGCAAAGTATTGCTGCACGTACTCTGGCCAGTAGTACGAGTTACCCTCGTTGACCGAGTAGATGGACCTCAATGTTGGGATTCTCAAGTTTGGCAGGGTCAAGATGAACTCACCGAGGTTGGTGTCCAAGGTGAACCCATTGACACCGTACCCGGTGGTCAACATAAGATGCGCAGAGGCACCGTACATGGTGTAACCGGCGGCGATCATTTCGGTACCGCGTCTCAACACGTCGTTGATGGAACCCTTCAGGTCCTCCTTCAAACGGTAGATCCCAAAAATGGTACCAACAGAAACACCAGCATCAATGTTGGAAGAACCATCAATTGGATCAGTACACACGGCGTAACGTCCGCCTCCCTCGAAGACAATCAAATCTTCCTGTTCCTCGGAGACCAACACCTTGACGTTGTTGGAGGACTTCATTGCGTTGATGAAGATTTCGTCACCAATCACGTCCAACTTCTTCTGCACGTCTCCCGTGGCGTTGGCAGTTCCCGAGATACCAATCAAGTTGACCAATTCGGCTCTTCTGATGTTGTGTGCAATGAACTTGAAGGCGAACTGGAGCGAGTTCAAGAGCAAGGACAACTCTCCACTGGCGTTTGGAGCCTGTTTCTGCTGCTCTTGCAAGATGAACCTGGTTAAGGTGATGATGTCTGTTTCGACGTTTAATGATTCTGAGACCGACATGTTTAAAAAGGACGTTCACTGGAGTTGGTTGTTTTTTTGCCAAATTGTAGGCGGATTCGAGGTATTTATATCTTTTCTGAACCCCAGCTTATGTCCCGGGAAAAAAAGGGTCGACGTTCGGAACGGTGTGATGCCTTTCGAACGCTGTGGACAAGGAACGCGACACTGGAGCGGACATTGAACGCCTATCTGACGTGTCGCAGGTGGTGATCTTGCGGGTCGTTGGCTGGGGCATTGCCGAGCTGCTAATTGGCTCGTGGAGCGTTCACGAGAGATAGGGTGGCTGCCCGGGACGAATTTGGTGTCCCCACACCAGAACGAGCTTGGATCGGCAGATCGGATCATCCGGATTTTGGACATCTGACCGATTGTGTAGGAAGCTGAGACTCGGTTTTGGTGGAGGTCCAGCGAGGTATGAAGTAGCGAGGTAGGGAACGCGTTCAGTAGTGAGAGGGTGGAAGGCGTACTGGTGACGGCTGGTGGAAGTGTCCAGCGAAAGCTTGCTGTTGCTGGGTTTGAGCTGAGCTGGAGCGAGTTCACATGCGAGCCTGAGCTACTGATCTGGTGGAAAATGGCCATTGTGGGAAGATCCAAGGAGTTAGACGTGGACAAGGTGTCGGGACAAGTGCTAGCAATGATTTGGTAGTGTTTGGACTTGTTTGGACTTGTTTGGTGGTATTTGGAGATGTTTGAAGGTGTTTAGTCGTGTTTTGAAGGCATTTTGAGGCCTTGAGATTGCGTTTACCTCACTGAAAGCTGTACATCGTCGAGTGAACTATTGAGACGGCATTTAGGTTATTCAATCGTATGGAATATCATTGTCTGTCTGGATAAAGATGGCTTTATTCTGGTCCGGTGCTTTTGAGTTCAAATCGGCTTGCTGGGTCGTCTGCCATCAGCTGAGTCTACGATCAATAATTGTGAAACTACAAACTCAAGGTGACGACCAGATTGGAAGCAGCTTTCAGCGGAAACACCGCCTCTTGCTGCTTGTCTCTATAGGCTTTGAGCACCGGAAGAGACCAACTTGAGAGTAATCTTTGTTGCGGAGTTATGAAGAAAGGTCGGATTAACAAAATAACAAGATCGTGAAAGTCTTCAACGACTGTCTTCTTCAATACTCAATGCATAAGTCCAGTGATACCTACCATGAATGTGGAACATCAAATGCCTTTCACCTTGAAGAACCCTTTCATTTGCTACTATACTTCATATGCTTTCACAGATAGAACAGATGAAAACAAGTTTGACATAATTGGATCTTCCAACACTCCAGTACTGGAGAACAAAACTCAATCAACTAAGTGATATCCTGCCTTGCATTGAGCTACACTTTGGGAACCTCCCAAATGACATCTTACCTAAAGTTGAAATACGCTCGTAGGTGGCCATTCACTGACCAGAATGCCCTTATTTGGCTGCAAAATGTCCCTTTTAGCTCTAAAAATTAATGTAGAGCAACCACTAGGAACCCAGACTTGCAGCTTCGTGGAAAGAAACCCTGGCAAACCGTCTATAGTTGTTTACCCCCAAAAGGATGGCCGCTAAGCTCGAGAGTTCACGTCAACGTCATCGCCGTTGGCTAAAGTCTGTCGTAAATCCAACACTATATGCAAGACAATGAAAAGTGTCAAAACGAAGCTTCACAACTCGTACTCCACAGTTCAGACTTTGGCCGAAACTGTTACAAACCACTTGACGTATTAAACCTCGAAATCTTGACTCTAAATGTGTCTCTTGTATCGCTGAGACGAGTAGCTGCCAAAATATGGGTACCTTTAGCGAGTACCCCAGTTCAGCACTACTTCTTCAGCGTTCAATTGACTCTTAATCTTCTTCCATCCTGAATCTTCCCCCATCTTCCCCAGAATTCATCGTAAAGACCCACAGAAAACTCCCTGAAGCTCCCAATAGTCTCCTCTAAACCTCCCAACTGTCCAAAACAAACCTTCACTTCCATCACTACTCGTTCTTGCAGCCGATGCCCTCGCCGTGCCCAGCTCGCCTTGCTGTCCTCGCTGTCCTCGCCCTACGCGTTTTGTGCTTTTCGCTCTGGACACGTCACTGTAACATCTTTTTTCATTGAAATTTCACCACTAAATATTGTTCTTTGATTGTTAACCACTTTCTTTCTCCATCATGTCTTCATCATTCCGTGTATTGGATCTCGTGAAGCCATTTGTGCCCTTCGTTCCGGAGGTTATTGCCCCAGAACGTAAGGTGTCGTTCCAGCAAAAGATCATGTGGACTGGAGTGACTCTTTTGATCTTCCTTGTCATGTCCGAGATTCCGCTTTACGGTATCGTGTCCAGTGATCTGAGTGACCCTCTTTTCTGGTTGAGAATGATGCTTGCGTCTAACAGAGGTACCTTGATGGAATTGGGTATCTCCCCAATCGTGTCAGCTGGTATGGTTTTCCAGTTGTTACAGGGAACCAAGTTGATCCACGTCGACATGACCAACAAGCAAGACAGAGAACAGTTCCAGACTGCTCAAAAGTTGTTTGCTATCTTACTTGCAGTTGGACAAGCAACTGTCTACGTCTTGACAGGAATGTACGGTGCTCCACTGCTGTTGGGAGTTGGTGTGTGTCTCTTGCTTGTTTTGCAATTGGTCTTTGCCGGTACCGTAGTCATTTTGTTGGACGAATTGTTGCAGAAGGGCTATGGTTTAGGTAGTGCTATCTCATTGTTCACTGCCACCAATGTGTGTGAACAGGTTTTCTGGAAAGCTTTTGCTCCAACCACTTCCAACTCAGGAAAGGGTGTCGAATTCGAAGGTGCAGTAGTTGCACTTTTCCACCTTTTGGGATCGAGAAAGGACAAAAAGAGAGCTCTTATCGAGGCTTTCTACAGACAAAACTTGCCTAACATGTTCCAATTACTTGCTACTGTGTTTGTCTTCTTACTTGTCATCTACTTGCAAGGCTTCAGAGTTGAATTACCAATCAAGTCCACCAAACAAAGAGGTCCTTACACTCTTTACCCAATCAAGTTGTTCTACACCTCAAACATCCCTATCATGTTGCAGACTGCTTTGAGTTCCAATGTTTTCATCATCTCGCAATTGTTGTTCATCAGATGGCCAACTAACTTGTTCGTCAAGGTATTGGGTACTTGGGATGCCAAGCAAGGCCACGCTCAATTGTATGCAGTTGGTGGATTGGCTTACTACATTCAACCTCCAACCAGCTTTACCGAAGCATTGGTAGACCCTGTGAAAACAGTAATTTACATCACCTATGTTTTAGGTTCATGTGCCCTTTTCTCCACTACCTGGATTGAAATCAGTGGTTCGTCCCCTCGTGACATTGCCACTCAATTCAAGCAACAAGGTGTTGTTATTGCAGGTCACAGAGACACTTCTGCCTACAAGGAGTTGAAGAAGATCATTCCAACCGCAGCAGCCTTTGGAGGTGCCACTATTGGTGCTTTATCTGTTTTCTGTGATTTGATGGGAACCTTGGGTAGTGGTACCTCAATTTTGTTGGCCGTGACAACCATTTTCGGTTACTACGAGTTGGCCATGAAGGAGGGAGGATTTAAGTCAGTTGGAGGAGGTTTTGCTACTCTCTGAGCGCCAGGATGTGATAGAGAAACGGTTGAATAAGTTTCATTCAAGTAGAGGAGCAATCTGCGCCGATTCTGGTTGAAGCATAATGTCATTCAACTTAAATTCTCAAGGTAATGCAGAGCCATTTACTAAATATTGACAGCTCAATAGAGTATCATTATAAACTTGTATCAATAAACAATAGAAAATATGAACAGGAAACGCCAGAAAACTAGAAAGACAGCTAGCCAGAGGCATGCTAAGCATCTTAAAGACTTGCACACTTAAAGGTAGTATGGATGCTCTGTATATATTCTGGTCATTTTTGCTCCGAATTGCACCGCTTCTTCGCCAAACTTCTCTCTATCTCTCACTTTGACAAAAACTTGCCTTGCTGAAGTCTAATAAAGTCCAATATTTAGAGTAGAAGGCTTTCAGTAGAGCTTTCAGTCACGATGGCTGCGAAATCTGAAAACCCACGTGACCCTCAAATTCAAGTTGGCTAAAATAATCAGTTTAATTTCACCTCATCTCATCACTCACACAACAATGAACGACCTAATTATAGTGGAGACATCAGAGACCGAGTCCTTCTCTTCGGAACAGTGCAGACGGTTGAGCCACGAAGAAAACGAAGTTTCTCTCGATTCTTTATTCGGAGCATTGGCTAACTCTTCTAAGAAGTTGCAGGACACCAAAGAAGAAGATGAAGAAGTAGAAGTCGATGAGGTGGTAGAAGTGGAAGACCTGGAAGATGAAGACGCACAAGCAAAATCCAAGGCAGACATAGACTTTTCACGGGTCAAAAAGCTACTTGAAGATATGCCCAAGCTCGAATCAAAATTTGAAGCAAAGTTGGCCAAGGAAGCCCTTAAACCAAAGAAGGACGTCGTATTAGTGAACGACCCTATTACAGCAGTCAGGAAGTCCAAGACAAAGGCAGAAGAAACCGACAGCGGAGCTAAGTGGTTCCATATGAAGACACAGGAGATGACCCCGGAATTGAAAAGGGACTTGATGGTAATTAAGAACAGAAGTGCCTTGGACCCAAAGAGACATTATAAGAAGGACAACTGGGAGATCCCAAAGTTCTTTCAAATGGGTACAATCATCGAGGGTAACACCGAATTCTATAGTTCGCGTATGAAGCGAAAGGACAGGGGAACGTCTTTAGTGGATGAGATCCTCAAGGATGAAACGGCAAACAAGTACTTCAAGACCAAGTACGAAGCCATTCAAGAGCACAACAAGAGCGGAGGAAAAGAGCATTACAAGCAATTAAGGGAAAAGAGGAGGAGATACTAAGGGAATACTGAATTGCTGCGCATACTCATTCCTTTTCAAGTTCTACAGTAATTAAGCAAAATACATAATTGTTCATACATTTTGAAATTAGAATTGGTTGTAGGTTACGGACATATTGCCACTAAGGGTATAACTCGTGTGATCTAGGATCATCGGTGATTTAGTTGGCTATTTTCTTTGGGAGCTTCGTAAAGAAATTATCCAGCAATTTCTTGTAGTAGTCTTTAGTTATGCGTTCCTGCTCAAACCACTTGCATCCAATACCACTAGGTACGTCCTGGTACTTCCAGGTACTTCTGATTCCTCTTACTCCTGAATCCGACTTCAGGGTGAGCATTACCGTCGGTGCTCATTTGAAGTGCATAACTCTCGCTACTCATTGAGGTGTTCTGTCTTTTATGTGTTCCTCGCAGGACTTCCGAGATAAGCAAGGTCACTAAGGCATGTACCGAATAGCTGTTAGTGAATTAAGTCGGCAAAACTAACAATGTATGTCTCAAACATAATGTGTAGCTGCAAAATTCTCAAACCGACGAAAAGTGGTTTCTTCTTATTTGGCATCTCGTTTCTTCATTTAGTTCTCCTCTTATGTATCAAGCACAATATCCAAGACACAGGGTTAATGTCGCCAATCAGATCTTGAGGGGTTCGTAAATTGAAATGACGACCCAAGCGACCTAGCCAATCAACTAGAGATAGCTATGCACGCAATAATATCCATTATAAAGTATACTTTCGTATACGATCGGCAATGGCATGTTTAGTCAGCTAAACATGCCAAGTCTGCGATGGAATTCTATGACAAGAATTGGCACAGTTTGCCTAATAAGGAACAGCAGGGTGTGTAAAATTGGAGCATGTTTCCTATCAGTCTGGAATGAGGATGGTCGACACGCAAGACGAATCGAGAGCACCCTGCAGCAATCTTTTACAAGTTTCAACTAGTAATTGCCAACGCTGCATTCAAAAGGGGACAATCCGAGAGAATTGGGACCTTGGTATCTGGTCTTAAATTTGATTAGAAAACCAAATTGGGGGAAAACAGCCAAAATACAGTATGAATCTTGAGTTTGTATTCGCAGCTCGCAGATCACCTGGAATGGTGGTGGTCACGATTTGAGTTCAAACAAAACCGATCAACAATTGGAGTTGTTACATAGGAACGTGGCGAGAAATCTTACCAAGTAGCCCACGGTGCATTTCTTGACGAATTTGAGATCTCAGACGGCATCGTGAGATTTCCCAATCGATGGATATCTCCGGTGTGCTTGAGCACAGTGGTGTGATGGAGGCCTGGCCGAAGAGAGGTAAGCAAGACTTGTTTATGCTGTTGAGGGGGGTGAAGGACAATAATATGTGTGTCAGGGCACGGTTTGGGTTAGTAGCGGTAGTGAGTAGCTACTCCAAACCAGCTCGCCTGAAAACATCCAGGCGCACTTCCTCCCATAACTTCTTTTTATCCTCCTTGGACAACTTGACCTTTGCTCCAGCTTCTTCTGACAACTGTCTTTTCAAGGAATCCGACTTTGATTTGTACTCCTGAGCCGTTGTTGCAGCAGCCGCAAGGTTTATCAAGTAATTTCGAATAGCGATTTCCTTGAATTTGAATTTCAAGAATGCTTGCAGCTGCGATACTATGACGGCGTTGCTCCTCTCGTTAATCTGTAGTAACCGGGACTGTTTCACTGAGATCTCTGCGACGGATTTCTTGAAGTTGAGGTCAAGACTGTGCTCCTGGTATAGGTTTGAGGTGTAGAAGGTGTAGATCAACTCCTTGTCCGTTATGTGAGGTTGAATGAGAACTAGTTGGCAGATCTGTGCCAAGTCTCCCACGAGCTGCGGTAGGGAGTTCTGCGAGTACTGATATTGGAAGTGTGGGCTCGAGGAGATCATCGGAAGCTGGACCAACATCAACTTGCATCGTGTGACGTTTAGGTTCCAGTCGACTAGGGACTCGTTTGTCTGGTACTGTAGACTCGAACCAAGGGATATTTTGTAGAGTTCCTCTTCGTCAAGGCCTGGCAGGTTGGATAAGAGCAGCTGGGAGACGCTCGAGGACGGTGGGACGCCTGCGAGATGTGAGTCACGTTCCACGGCCTCCTTCTCGATACGCTCGTTCAACTTTTCCAAGAAGTACTTCTCGTGGAGCACTATGTCATTGACCAACTGCTCGACAGAGGTTGTGACGGGCTCCGAGTCCTCGGGTATAGTTCCTGTGGACGACGAGTACAACGACGGAGCAGAGCGCACGGAGCGTGTGCGTGAGAACCTCAGGAAGATGGAGTTGGACGTGGCACTGTCGCCGCTAGCAGCACCAGACGAGCTGCTGCTTGCCTTCGACGGAGCCGATCGTACTGAAGCGTTGGAGGTGATGACCAGCGGTGGAAGCTGTTGATAAATAGCGTTTCTCGCCGACTCTTTGAAGTGAGAAGGTGCAGACGTGGAGCTGCCGCTCGGCCGTACGTATGCTGAACCAAACATGGCGACTGGTCTTGTTCAACTGGTCTTTAACGTTGAATTAAAATTTTATTAGCACAGAAAAAAGTGTGTGAAATAGAGGGGAGCCTAATTACAAAGAAGCCATTTTAAGAAGAGGTGCCCGTGTCGCTGGAGCCAGCGAGCGCACAGTGCTACCAAGTGCCAGCGGAGCGGATTGCTGGCACCAGGTCGCATCTTTTTTGGAGCTGAGAGGACCAGAACTGAGCCAATGGGGCAGCTCGAGACGGAAGATCCCCTGCTGGGGCCCACTACGGTTCTGTGGAGAGCCAACAGCGCCCGCAACGTGCCCAGAGACGAGGCGTGGCGGCTCCGGTATTGCTGCGACGGTTACTGAACGGTTGGGGGGACTTTGGCGGTGGTCTGGCTCGGTTCACGCTGTTTTAACCTTTCGGAGATCTTGCACTTTGCATTCGGAGAGTTACCACCAAGAGTTTCTCCGTGGAGGGCTCAACGGTTGCCTGAGCGGAACAATACAGAACCGGCTGTGGGGGAGCAGGCGTCTTTGAGTTTGCAGAGCAAGCTGCTTTGGGAACCGGACAGACCAGGATAGATGTGCTTGGAGCTGCTCGGAGGATGCTGGACCTGGCTGGCACTGACGTGCTTGAGAAGCTGCCGAGACCGTGTCATCGCGAATGCTGCTGGAAGTGTTCGGAACTTCCTGACTACCAACAGCTTTCCTGTGGCCGTAGCAATAACAAGTCCTATGCCAAGCAACGTTGGGGAAGCAGCAACTGGAACACTTGGCTGCATGTCCACCCACCGAGGACTTTGTAAGCAGAACGACTCCACCCTCCACTGTTTGCTCAGGCTGCCCCGGGAATACTTTATTTGGTTCTGTACAAGCATCACCACTACGATTTGCCAGAAACTGGGCCCATTTCAACGCCAGAAGCTCGTTTTTTGTTCTGAGTTTGCTGGAACGGTGCAGCGATGCTCTGGCTGTGAACTGTTCAACCTGTGGTCCTTGGTAGGGCTGTTGGTCCGCACTAGCCACGATTGGCTGGGGGACAAAGAGAGGCCAGAAGAGGCTTATATGCAGGCTTCTTGGGAGAGGCTGAACGGGCCCACTCAGATACCCCTAAATTGCAAGTTCTGGGTCATTTGAGTAGTGGAGAGTGTTGGTACTGGTGTGGAGAACAATCCTGCTTCTTTTCTGCTTCTGGTGGTACCTCAGCAGCTGTCGTTGGTGCTTTGTGCTTTTGAGACTCAGGTTACGAGCAGAAAAAGCTGCAAAAAGGCATCGGATTCAGAACCAGACTTTGGAGAGCATATTTGGATGGAGTTAAATGGAAGCTGGAGCGTAGGAGAAGATAAAAACACAGAATAGTGTATGTTAGAGTATTATTAAGCAGCCTGGAGCTTCAAAGGCTCGAATTTCGGTGGGGACAAGACCTCTTTGCTGCAAGAGGCTTTTAAAAAGGAGGTGAAAAGCTCTGAAAAGCTCTCAAAAGCCGTTGAAAGCATCTTAATCCTCGTATACACCTTTTACGGCTACAATATCCTCACACGTGAACTAACTGGCTCTTGTATTCTCTTCAGTTATCATCAAACAAATATAACCTGCATATTATATAGTTCTCCTTCCTCGCGAATCGCATCAGCATCGAAACTCAACTCAAACTATTCACAATAAACACCTCCAGCTCACTTACTCTTGCATCAACACAACCAATGCTCCTGGAATCTCTATCCGAAGACTTTGGCTACAAGTTGGAGACCACGGTGTCCGTGTTTCCTGATGGTGTTCCGTTGGAAGCTCTAGCTTTGGAACCACTCTCGTTGTTGTCCATCGCCCACGAGAACGAGCTAATCGCAGTCAGCGACTCCAAAAAGATCAAACTTGGTCTGTTGAGCGACTTGAACCACTTGGCAGAGGCTCCTGTTGCCTTCGCCGGCCCCATTACCCAGATCGGCTTCTCTTCAGATGAATTGAGGCTATACGTGCTTGCTGGCTCCACCTTGTCGTATGTCAGTACCGAAGACCAGACCGTCCATTCACTCTTCAACGATGTTTCGTCCTTCAAGCTCAAGTCTAAGGATATATTGTATTTGTCAAAGTCAGGACAGTTGTACCTCAGTACTGGCGATGTTGCATCACTCATCGATGAAAACGTTTCGAGCTACAGCATCAATGCTTATACTCAGAAAGACTCCCACAACATAAACCTTTATAATGGCAGTATCATCACCGTTGGCTTGGATGCAGAAGCCTTGGAAGAAGCAGACATCGATGACTTCTCGCAGTACTCTCCGATCCACATTTCTCCTTGTGGATCAAGCTGGTTCGTTGTTTACGAGTCCAGCGACTCCGAATTGGACAGTCCTGTCGTAAGAGCATTCATCATCGATCCCAAGGGCAAGCTGAGCTTTACATACGTGGCTGATCCTTTCAGTTCGGTCGAAAGGTCGATTGTTTACTATACTGAATCACTCAAGAAATGGTCCGACGCTGAAACCAGTCATTACTTCATAACCTCTGGCTTAGCGTCCGAGTGGTCTGCAATCCAGAGCCATACCTCAGACCCGGAGGTAGCATCTGTAGTCCCAGCAGAGGATAGTTCAAAATCAACTTTCCCTTTGGAAGAAAATGGTGACGATCTTTCGGTTGTGGGAACTGCACTTGACTTGTCTCTGGACGTAGAAGTGAAAGAACCATGTCCTGGTGTTGACCTGTACAAGAGCTTGCCTCGTTTGCTAACTTTGTTGCACAGTGGGGATTTACTTAGCTGGTGGATTGTCGAGAAGAAAGCTTTTATAAATAACACTGCTGACACCGCAAGGGCATCTGCTGCAGTTGATGAAATCGATACCGCTGCTGCTGCTGAAGCTATCCAGATTCCTCAATCTCCAATAATACCAACTGAAACACTTGGCAAGTCTTCGTTCAAGCTAGATGATCTTTCATCCCAGATCGGTGGACTACTCAACCCAACTAGTCTGGACTCACCCACTCCTGTCAATTCCAGCACTTCCAGTTCATCGTTTGCATCCAAGCCTAGTGGTCTTGCTGCGTCACCATTCGCAACAAAGCTAGACGAAAATCCATTTGCAACATCCAAGAGTCCATTCTCATCAACTGCTGCTGCTACTGAGTCACCCTTCTCGAGTCTCTCAGGATCTGGTGCATTTGGTAATTTGAAAGCTGCCCCAGCGCCCGAGAAGAAGCCTACGCCTTTTGGATCTTCCGGTCCTACTTTTGGGGGCAGTGCATTTGGTAGTAAACCAGAGACCTCATTTGGATCCACTCTGTTTGGTAAACCAGCATCTTCTTTTGGTTCAACTCTGTTTGGATCGCAAACAAAAACAGCATTTGGCTCAACTGGCTTTGGTAGTTCTGGTAAGTCCGATGAACCTAAAGTTGTGTCGTCATTCGGATCTTTTGCTACTGGAAAAGCTTCTGTTTTTGGATCTAAGGAGAGTTCTCTTGGTCAGAAGGATATCTTTGGCAAAGAAAGTGCCCCAAGTATATTTGGTGACAAGCCCAAAGATCCACTCCAAAGCTCACCCTTCGCGGGTTTTGGTAAACCACAAGCAAAAGAAGCTGAAACCGCTATACCAGCCGCACCTTTTGGTACCCCACTCAAAACTGCACAACCTGAGACGAAGCCTGCTGAGCCAAAGAAGTTTGGTGGTTCATTCGTAAAAGTTGCTGGAGATAAATTGCCCCCATTCTTTTCAAATCCGGTTGTCGTGGAACCAGAAGAGACAGATAACTCATCTGAACAGGAGGAAGTCTTTCAAAGAACCAAACTGCCCCTTAAAGAATCGTTTTTTGGTTCAGCAAATTCGAGTTCGAAAGCTCCAGTGTTCAACCAACTGAGTTCATTCGGTCAAACAAGTCTGTCTACATTCTCGCAACTGAGTACGTTTGGCCAGACTAAGCAATCTGCATTTACCGAACTGAGTACCTTCGGTCAGACGAAGCAATCCATGTTCACCCAGCTGAGCCAAACCACGCAAACGCTCAACCAGACAAAGGTTCCGATCTTAAAAACGCAAGATACTCAAGCAGAAGCGGCCAAAGAGCCCCTGCTACAAGAATCACCGCTCAAGGCAGTACCAAATCTACCAGAAACTCCAGAAAATGAGCTTGACACTACGTCTGGAAGCTACTCGGATACAGGTTCTGAGGATTGGTCAGAGATCGATGCCCCTTCTGAAGAAGAGGAAGACAATTTGCAAGTGGAATCCTTGCCAGTGGATTCCTTGAGTGTTGATGAATATGAAGTTGGAGTGCTCCAGAAAAACTGCTTACCAGTACAAGAAGATTTTTTGAAGTATGATGGTTTGACCATAAAAGGTGAAATGACCAAGGATCCAATCATGGACAAGATCTACTCAATCTACCAGGAGACTAGCGGTTTGATCAAAGTCTTAGAGAAAAATATCAACACTTTAAACAGAGTGGTTGATGCCCATGAAGTGGTGGACGAGACCCAGTATACGTCGCCAGACACTTTGAAGTACCCCGAAAAGTGGAGGCTTTCATCTCTAGAAGACTTGGCATTCTTCATCGACGACCTTATTCCCGCTGTGCAATACGGCTTAGATGTCACCACCAAGCAAGACTCCCAGCTTGTGGAGTCTGCTGAACTTCTCCAGAAGACCAAGGACGCCCGCATACACATCGACAGATTGCTTAGCCAGATTGAGATATATAAAAACTACTCGAAGCTGACTCACTTGAAGAACAGACTGTTGGATGTTCCAACCGAGAACACGCAACGAAGGCTAAGACTAAAGTTGGAGCTGGTGAAGCAGAAGCAGAAACAGTTGGTGAGCCTAATGTTACCCTTAAAGTGCAAGGTGCTGTGCAGCGAGGACACGTTGAAAGGGCTAGAGAATGCGGTGTACCAAGTCAATGCGCGTGTTCAGCAAGTAGTTGGTAGTGTGGATGAAACGGCGAAGGAAGTGCAACTGGTCAACAACCTCCAGTTACCCAGAATTGCCAGTTCCAGCCCAGAGCCATTGGTTGAGAAGACAAATGTTAAGTGGAATATCGGGAAGAAGGACCGGAATGTTAAGCCAAGAGCAATTGTCTTCTAAAAGCAAAAGAGTAGGCTTCTTGAAGTCCAGTTTTTTGGTGTTTCTAACAGGTGAAGTCCGCTTCATATACTCGAGCATTTCAGAGATTAGCTGATATATGGTAATAATAGTATATTGATCTTTATGTATCGTAGCTAACTGCCTGTCAAGTGCCATAAGACAGTACCAGAAGTATGGAAGTATTGCAGCCAAAAACACCCTAATTCCGCCATTTTCAACTGTTTTCAACCATATTCACGAATTTCCACGAATTTTCTCCAAGTTCGTCCCATATCTCCTCCAGTTCCACTGCACACACAAAGCGGTCAGTCTACACCTCCATTCTCATTCTCTTTGAATCAAAGTTGCCTATTTCGCCCAAATATTTCAGCTCACGTGACTCGCTTATTTAACGAGCATAAACACGAAATCATCAAAATCAACCAACACGTAAACCAACACACAACCAACAAATGGCAGAACATATCGGATCCAAGGTCCTGATACCCGGTGCACGTGGATACGGCATATTGCAGTACTACGGGGGAATCCAAGGCAAGCTTGGGGTTTTCGGAGGAGTTGAGTTGATAGGGCCCATTGCAGCTACTCGAGGGAAGAATTCCGGAGCTGTGGATGGGATCCAGTACTTCGAGGTTGAGCAGCCTCTTTCCGGCTTGTTCTTGCCGTGGGACAGGTTGGTAGCGCAGAATCCTCAATTGCTGGATCTGAGACGCAGCAGCTACGGTCCTACTTCTCCTAGCACGCAGTCGAATCGGTCTCTGATTGGGTTGCGTCTTTCCTCAGGAATGAAGTCGCCTATGAACGGGTTCCAGGCACAACCAAAACGCGCATCTGTAATGGAACGTCGTCTTTCGGGTCAACTATCCCCTGCAAATAGCACCAATTCAACCTCACCGTCAAATGGGCATGTCTCCAAGTTTGATAATTTCGAAAACCAGTCTGCTTACGGACTGTCAGCCAACTCTGCAGCCACTTCGCAGTATGTGAATGGTCAGACGATTGGAAGTCGAGTTTCTGACCAAATCCAGCAGCATGAAAATCTTAGCCAAAGTGAAAATTACAATCAAACAAGACTCAGCCAATCGGCAAAGATCATCTCGAGCAAGATACGTGAAAAGTCCAAGAATCTCTTCGAAAATGACCAATCTGGTTCTGCTTCTGGTGCTGTTTCAGGGACTACTAGTACTGGGGTTGGCTTGACCCGACTGACTGCACACTCCAGTCTTAATGGTCTCACAAACACTCTCGAAAAAGACCTTGTTGATATCACTCAAAAATACGAACAAAGCCAGCGTGATATGGCCGAGAAAACAGCTATTTTAGATGACTTACGAGCCACGGTTAATGAACTTCAACCGCTCTTGGAGGAGTACGAAGGAGAAATCGCCGAAAAGGAAAAGAAGCTAGTGAAACAACGTGCTGACTTTGAAAAGGCCCGTGAAGAATGGCGTTCCAGCATCGATTTAATGCTGCAAGAGCAGCAAGAAAACGAACTATTCTTTGAGCTGCAGATAAACGAATTGACCGATAAACTTGAACTCTTGAGGTCTGAAATGGCCAGAGAACAGGTTGCACATGAAGAAGAAGTTGCCAGATTGAACTTACAGATCGATGATGTGAAAATGGAAGAGAAGAAGTTTGAAGCACAACTTGAAGGAAGAGATATTGAGTTGAGAATTCTACGCGAGAATCTAGAGCATTTGCAGAATGCTGAAGCAGCACCGGCGCCAGCCGCAAGCGAGAAGCTGTTAGACGAGATTGACGAATCCGTTCTTTACGATAAGGATTTCCTAGAAATGAAGATTGGCCAGCTCCAGCGTGATTTGAATTTCATGCAAGAGGAAAGTACTCTGTTGAAGGACATTGTCGAAGAATTGGAAGAAAAACTAGTATACAAGGAAGCTGAGCTAGGATCAATTCTTGAGAAGAACCTTGTGCATAAGGTCAAGCAAGTGTCGATCGAAGACACAGACTATGAGAAGCGCATTCAAGAATTGAAGCACGAGCTCGATATGAGACCCACATTCGACGAGCTAGTTGAGTTGCAGGATTCGATTGAGCAGTTGGAGCTGCTTCACAAGTCGGACGTGGCACTGACAGAAGAAGAACTCCGCAGGGTCATAAACGAGAATAGAGACTTACAGAACAAGTTAGAGAAGATCTTAGCTGAGCAGGAGGAAGCACAGAAGAACGGTGTTTCGCAGACCCCTGCCCCTAGTCCAAGCAAGCCGGCCAGAACAGGAGACTCACTTCCGATCTACCAGCCCGCCGAAACGCTAGATCCAAGTTCGGGACGCAATGACTGGTGTGGGCTCTGCGAGCGAGATGGACACAGCAGCATGGACTGTCCATACGAGAATGACATATTTTAGAGTAGATGCAAAGCAGCATAGTGAGCAACCAAAGATACCAAGTTTTACCCAAAGTTTTGCCCCAATACCTTATGCTGATTTGAAATGGATAGGATACAACACGTCCTGTTCCAGCATGTCACTGGTTGCAAGATCATTAATGTTTATAGTGATTTTATAGTGTGAATGAAACTGATCGATTTCGACGAAAATTCTCCAAAATGGCCCCAAAATGGCCCAAATTTCTACACACTCTTCCTGAGCACACATCTTGGACTCAGAACATACTCTTGTTGTTTTGGTTGCAAAAAGGAGCCGTTGGTGATGTTTTAGCCGATTCAACGGTTTTTGTATCGTTTTCAGCTGCGCCGCACTCCACATTTCAAAATCACAAGCGAAGTTATCGAATCACATGTCGTCTCTAAACTACAGCCTTAGCGAAACACCGTTCTTGATAAAAGACCCATTTGAACACAACCAGCACCTCTGAATCGACCATGGCCCACCAAGTCGTCCTTCACAATGGCAGTCGTGCCTTCACGACACTCAGCAACTTCAGCAACGAAGAGACGTTCGCTACAGGCTCCGAACGGAAGTGGAACCGAGTGATCCTCTTGGTCCATGGCTTCCCCGACGACCACACCACTTACAACGATATCTGGCCACACCTCGAGCGTGCTTTCGACTCAAAGGCATTGCTCCTTGCACCTCTTCTTAGGGGGTACGAGGAGTCCAGCCAGGGCCCTATGAACGAGTACGCTGCTAACGACTTGGCTGGCGATATCCGGGCCTGGATAAACAACATTGACCATTCTGCGGTTCCTGTGAACGTGTTGGCTCACGACTGGGGGTCAATTGCCACCTACCGGGCGGTGGAGTTGTACCCCAACTTGATCACTAGTGTTGTGACCTTGGCTATCCCTCATTTCTGGTCCATTCCTAAACTTCAATTGACCACGGTCCTTCCTTGGCAGCTCTACTTGTCAAGCTACATGATCACAATGCAGTTTCCCCTGTTGTACAGACACAAGTTCTGCTCTCCCAGCTCGGACTATTTGGACTCCTTGTGGAAGTACTGGTCCCCTGGTTGGGACTACACTATACAAGACATTGCTCCTGTAAAGGCACGCTTGCAGGTACAGTCCAATTTGGATAATGCCACTGCCTACTACCGGTGTGTGTTGAACATCTTCAATTCGTCTCAGTATGATAATAAGATCGATTTTGATGCCACTCCGCTTCTCTCGTTAGGCGGTGCGCTAGATGGCTGTATGTCTAGCAAGTTGTTCGACTTGGCAGCAACTAATACTCATCCAAACTTCGGTTCCAGAGTGTTGGAAGGTGTTGGGCATTTCTTGCACAGAGAAGACCCCGCTGCAGTGGCAGCTGTTGTATCAAACTGGTTCAAGGAGCACGACTAATCAAAAAGTTTGTGAGCACAATTCGATTGCATTACAATCCAAGCACCTTGTACCTAGCTGTCTCCTAAACGAACCTACTAGAACCGACTTGTGTGCACATGGAATGTCCTCTTCGAGTCAACTTGGTCTGTAAGGCACCTACAACATTTATCTAATATACATATATTGAATATTTACATTAACTTCTATTCCTCATCTTCTTCGTCTTCCTCAATCCTCGACATATCTGCCTGCTCGTCGAAATCGTCTTCACCGTTGTCAAATAACATGTCTGGAGCCTCGGTGGTTTTCTCGAACTCATTGTCCGTGGACTCCGTGGTTCTCAATGCTGCTTGTGACTTCAATAATTGCAAGCGGCCTTGTAACGAGATCAAATGTGGCATCAACTTCAACCCACCAGTGAGACCGCGCTCCAAGCTCTGCAAGTTCAACAGTTGTTCCTCCTGCTTTCCAATCGACCCTCCATGGACTAATAATATCCACTTCAACCAAATCGCCAATGCACCGTTGCTAGATGGGTCTGCAGCCACTGCACCACTTACTATAGGAAATAGTTTATTAAGTAAGTCAGTAGATTCTGGGGTGAATGACAACTGTTGAATGGTTTGCTTGACGCTGTCTGAGTCATTGTTAGACGAGCATAACATGATGATTCCTGCTGCCTGGTCCGATTCCAGGTCCAATAATTGAGTTAATTGGTCGTATAACTCATCTTTCTCCAAATTTGAAACGGCAAGCTCCACAGGCAAAACGAGCTTGGATGCCAATTTAGGATCCACAACGATTGAAGGTTCTTGCTCGATGTTAAGTATGAGTTGTCCTTCAGACTCGAAAGTCCATTCAGAGAAGCGGGTGAGCTTAGGTTCGTTCTGTTGGTACCACACCACAACTAAATCTTGCTGGTAAAATACGTTTGCGATAGGAATGGAACTTTTAATGACACTCTTATGGTTTTCACTAAAGGCCTCAACTCCGACCTTAGTTATGGCTAATATGACTTCTTCCTCTGAGTTCTTGGAAACGACTTGTAACTCCAAGATTTCACTAGTTGTGGTGTGTTTGTATGTGACTTCTCCAGATGATGTGTTGACTACATGAATTTTGTTCGACTTGGCAGCGTAGATAACTGGGTGGATGTGGGATGCTCTCAATAACGATACTTGGCCTGCTCCAAGTGGAATACTCAAAGTGACATTTTTGCGAGCCTTGGTAGGATCAATAACATGCAAATCTTTGTCTGCTACTACCAAAGGATGTGGGAGCTTTCCTGTCGTTGTGGCAGTAGATGTAGTACATATTTCAGGCAATTTGATGGTCTTAGTTACTTTTTGCAGTGCGATTGAGAACTGGTACAATTCGGCAGCATTCAGAGATAATGCAGACACCACTTGGAACGAAGAGCTTGCAATCAGTTTCAATGGCTTGTTGTTGGAGATTCTGGCCACTATCTTGTCGCTTTCTGGTGCAAAGACGAGTAGGTCTCCGTTTGACACGGCAACTATCAAGGTAGTCTGTACGCTTTCGACGTCAGTCTCACTTCCTTCCAGCAGACGCTTGCTTTTCCTCGAGGAGCCTTGGTTCCAGCAGGAATCTATGATCTCATCGGCAGCTTCCAACTCGATCTTGACTGATCCATCGTGAGTGAGTGTAGGTCCGTTTAAGTGGTAAATTTGAACCTCGTTTCTCCCATTCTTCGAGATTATACTGGAGAAGTACGACCCACTCGGATCTATGCTGCTTGAAGGGTGCATCTTGTACTGGATATTGAATCTACAGGTGGTGTAGGAGTTTATAGTTTTGGAACTCTTCGCGAAGAGCAGAAAAATTGAAATTCTCCTGTGCACGACCGGTTGCATCTGAGATCGATTTTGCAGCAACACCTTTCCAGTGTGGTGATACCGAGACAAAGCACCAGCAGATAGATAGTGGCTGTGTGTGTTTACATTGAGCAGTCTCACTGCTTTCACCAACCAAAAATGGGTTCAAAAGAGACAGTTTTGAGGCATAAACCCGAGTTCCATTGTTTCTGTACAAATGGACATAGAGATAACATTCGTGGACTTCTTTGAGTGGGCCATTTTCTTGTACTAAGGGCTGCTTGAATGGTCAGACTACGTGATCGTTCTTGTCTTTCCAAGATACGAAGATTGCACAATATTCGTAATTTCATTTTCAAATATTTTGAACAAGTTCGGTTTATACATTTTCACAACATTTATGTTAAAAGATCCAGAATATTCATTAAACACTATACTTGGCTCCACAACCTCCACATTGCATGCTGCACAACTCAACAAACCATTTATAATAGCACGATAAAGAGAATGCAAACAAAAGAGGAGAAGCTATTGCAATATCAAAATCAAAAGTGGAAATGCCAATTTCGTTCGGAAAGACAGATGATAAGCTCCACACCTCCGCTTGTTTCCTTGAACCCTTTGTTCGGTTTTTGGGCTTGGAATTCCCGTGTCCACCAGGCATCCCAATTTCAATTCGCTTCCAATACCAAGAGCGTAATTGTACCCTTGCACCCTCTCGCAAGCATTTCTGATGCCTTAGGCAAAACCCGAATCACAAAACGCTCCATTTGCGGACAATGAGAATTGCGATTTCAGCACTATCTGATGTCACCACACTGATAGATTTCGCATTGTACCAAAAAGGAGTGGTGTCCATATTTTTCACCGCACATACGTCCTATAATGGAAGCTGGGGTTAATACGATGTTCGTGATGCATTGAAGGCTTGCCAATGCGGACCCAGCCTTCTGCAATGGCTTGGTTGTGCAACCTCAGCTCGCCGCAGGGAATCTGGAATGTCATACCGAATATGCCACAAGATAAAATCCACCCTGGTCCAGCCTATAGTTGCTATTTTCATAGCCCGACGAATATACCAGTGGCAGTAATGATCTAAAATTAGTGAACATTAGAAACGACTGATCTTGAGAAAATACTCGTGGACTGGGTCCGAGTGCTCGTACTTTGTGTAGTGCTACGTAGAGTCGAGTACTTTGTGTAGGCTCCGCTTCGCACGTCTGGCTACTCTCGTAACACCCTTTTCAGCAATGTTACTTGCTCTTTTCTTGGATCTCCATCATCTGTTGCACTTGCAACCGTAAAAGGCCCTTCAAATCTACAATGTCCGCCCGCAACTCTTCTACTTGCTCCAGCTTCTCGCCAATCAACTCCAACATCGTCTGTTCGGTGTGTTCCTGTTTTGCTCGTTCGGCAGTCAACTCGTCGATCTGCGCACGAACATCGGCCAACTCATCGTTCAAATGAACTTTGGCCAAAAGCTCTTGCTCGATCAGCTCCTTTGACACTGCCAACTGAGAGTTCTCTTCACGCAAAGTGTGAAGTTCTATCTCTAAACGACGGATATTGCTGCTCATCTTGTTGAGTAACTGTATGTTCAGCCCCGACGCTCCTCCAGTGTAGCCATTTCCATTGGATCCAGTGTACCCATTGATCGTACCCAGGAAAGACCCCATCTTGGATTCAAATGAGATGTTGTCTTGGGATTCGTTCGCTTCGACGTATGCAAGTGACCCCAAAGAAAGGCGAGACTCGTCTCTTGGGAACTCTGGAATCGATGGTGTCATCAGCGACTCTCCGAACTTGATGTCAGGCCACGAAGGCACACTCTGACTAACGATGGAAGATTGACTCCCCAAGCGAGGACGCTCGTTAGCAAGCTTGGTCAAGGTGTCGATCTTGGTGTTCAAATTGCTCCTTTCTGCGTTATAAATGCTTTTGAACTTTTCAAACTTGTCCAGTGCCTCCGAAAGCTCGTTTTCTCGAACCTTCAATGTGAATTGAAGCTCACTATACTGTTTTTGCAATTCTGAATGCTTTTCTGCTAGTAAAGTCTTGCTGTCTGTTTCTTGTTGCAACGAAAGTGTCAATTTCTTTAAATCTTGTGTGAGCTTGGATTTAACCTTCTTCAAGGACTCTACAGAGAGATTCGAAATGTCAAGTTTCCCTAGTAAACTTGACTCGATCATCTTCCAGTTCTCTTGTGCTGAAAGGTACTGCTGGTGCAAGTTGTGGTGTGTCTCTGAAAGTTTGGCAAAGTCTGAGTAGTCTACGGTTCTCAGGTTGGTGTCCAGTTCCTTCGACTCATTTTGCCCTTCGTGTGAATTCTCCTGTCCCACTCTCAACAGTTCGATTTTGCTTTCGAGTCTTGATATTTCATTGACATTTTCTGTTCGTACGACCGACAATTCTCTTTTCAAGTCGTTGACTAAGGTATTCTTCAGCTGTATTTCTAAAGAATGTTGCCTCTTTATCATCGATAGCTGGATCTCACAGTCATTTAAGTCTCTATGGGCCTGTTTTTTCGCTGTCAATTCTGATTCGTAAAGCTTGACTGATTCCAAGTACTTTGGCTGCCATTCTTGTTCTTTTTCCAAAGACGATTGTAGCGATGCTAGTTGATAAGACATATCGGAGTAAGATTCGAGTAGGCCTTCGACGTTAGAGAAATTATGGCTTTTGACAAAGGCTTCAAGCTCTGTTAATTGAATTGAAGACTCATCGGATTTGGCTCTATAGTCTTGCAAATTGAGCTCCAAGTTATTATTGGTTAATTTTAATTTTTTGATCGAGTCGTTCAACTTGAGTTCTCGTTTGGATAAGATCTCGCCTTCTTGAAGAAGTTCTTGAATCGTTCCTTCTGCTTTTTCAAGCTTTTGCTGCCATTGCTTATCAGCCTGCAGTAAAGGCGTCTTTGAGCTCAAGGATGTCACCTGCTCTTGCAACTGTTTATTAGCCTTTTCCAAGGTGGAAATCTTCAAGTAGAGTTCACTTTCAGTGTTGTCATTGCTTGCGACTCGAGATAAAACTGGCGTCAGCTGGTTGGACAAGTTGGGAGTCTCTATATCTGGGTTTTCGGATTCTGTGACATCTTCAGAGTCGAGCGATGCTACTGCCAAGAGTGAAGGTTTTGCCTTTCTTGCCTTACCTTTGGCTACCAATGCTAATCTTTCTTGGAGGGTGAGTCTCTTTTTAGGTCTGGGAACTGAAAGTGCTGGTTCTGGGGTGGATGTTGTTTCACTCGGCTCACCTGTTGAATCTGCCGAGTCTGATTTCGAAATTTCGGTAGAATCCAAATTTTCAACATCTTTGAAGTCAGACTGGGCAATGCTAGGAGCACTTCTGGAGATCTCAGAAGACTCTGAATCATCAAGGGAAGTCTCAGCTATATCGTCTGTAGTCTCTGTTTTGATTTCCAGAGATTCTGTAGGCTCTTCAGTGGACTCTAAGGTTCCAGAAACAATAACATTGGCTTCAATCGTTGATTTCTCGTTGGAATTGGTTTCAATGACGTCCAATGCAGTTGTATTATCCTCAGCAGCACTAGAGCTAATGCCAGCAGTACTTGAACCAAGGCTTGCTTTGTCTGTGACAGACTCAATTGTGGTTGGATCATCATCAGACTCAAAGGACGAATTCTTCGACTTTTCAGTATCTTCATCTTCGAGGTGGATTTGAGTTGCTGAGTTGGACAAAGCAGCCTCCCCCGTCGAATCGGTCTTCTTAGTTATCACCGATTCACCACTGTCGTTCAATTGGTCTTCATCATTCAGTTGATGGGCCAATTCTAGGTGATCTTTACTTGAGTGGTCCAGTTTCGAGCCCTCCTCCAATTCTTGCTTCACCAAATTGACCGGCGTTTCCGGTTTCGCCTGGACCTTCTTGTTCCTCTTTTTGGCCATGCTTTTGTTACAAATTCGTTGTGCTGGTTGGTATTGGCTCCAAGCTGTATTGGTATTTGGTGTCAAGATTTCGTTGAAGGTGGTAGCGCCGCTACTGAAAAGTGTGTTCAGCACGACCATCGAATCAGTAAGTAGCAGCTGGTAAGTGGAGCATTCTCGCTATTGGGGCTCATCGAGGAAGCTGGAATATGGCTAAGCTACTCCAATTGGCCCAATTTCACGTCCAAAGGTTCCAAAGGTTTCAAAATCTTCAAGATCTGGTTTGGTGCTGTTTTAAGCGAAGAAGAGGGCCAACGTGCTAGGCCCATGCTTCAAGTAATATACGAATTGCTTGGGAGACATGAAGAGTAGACGATGTATAAATGAAGCTCCTCGGAGAGCGGAAGATTGCGCTAGCCGGCATGTTGTTTCCAAGTCATTTGGGCTGAAATTGGCCAAACAAGGCTTGGTTGGTTTTCATCCAAATGGTGAGATTAGGCCAAAGAGAGTTCTCTTAGTGTCTCTGGGTCATACAGAAGCCAGTCCGTAGAGAATCTGCATCTGGGTTACCCAAAGACCTGTGTTTGAGTGGTACATTTGCCGAAACTCCGGCAAGAATATGAGTATTTGTAGTGATACTGGACGAGAACATGGGTATTCTGTTGAAAGAGCACTGCATTCGTGTGAATTCAGTGGTGATACCCCGGCCTTGTGGTCCCTTTGGGATGAGAGTACAGTGTAGCAGAAATGGTGGGTTCAGTGTTTGGGTGCAAAATTGCTTACATATATAAGCTTGGTCTAGCCAAGCAAGCAGCTCCGTAAGTGGAGGCTGTTTCAGGCTGTTTTAGCTAGTTAGAACTAAATCTAGGCATTTTAGGTGGAAACGTCATGTACATGCTAAAGTCCAGTCTACAAGTGGTTGGGCTGCAGAGCCCCAAGTCCAGTTACTGAAAGGTTCCACCAATAGAGATCCGTAAGTATCATATTCAAGGCAACAGAACGACTGTAACACTGCAACGAAGCAGAGACACCGCAGTTGGCCGTTCGTGAGGTCGCTGCTACGTCTATTCCAAATTCCAACGAGTGTGGACCTGACAATAACCAGAAGAGTCAATTTCAGTACGGATTTGACCACGAAATTGACTCTGCAACAGTGACAGTGCCTGGAGATGAAATTGACGCAGCAGGACGTCTCCAAGGTGTTCACATTCCTTTACGAGGATTCCGGAGAATAATCTCTGGCTGAAGATGCAAATTCTGCGATGCTGCCCCCAGATCCACGGTGAACATTCCTCTTCCAGACGCCTTGAAGAGGTGTAGTGGCTAAGGAGGCATCAACAAGGTGGCGTGCCAGCAGTGCCAGCTGAAGAAACAGTCCCCCAGCGATGTCCCAAATGCATATTCTTAAAATAGACCTTTCCACCAGGTCAAATTAGTCCATGAAATCACCATCTGCTCACAAAAGATGGAACGAGGCCAGGCGAGGTCTACAGAGCCAGGAGGCAACAGACAAAGACAAGCGACCGCCTCGGGGCAGGAAAATGTCTCACAACATCGAAGTCTGGACGTCCAACCCTTCTGGCGAAAGTGGACTCTGGCATGGCTCCGTGTCGAAGACAGCATGCAACACAGAAGGAGGATGGAACTGCAAGCTGCCTCGTAGACCAAACATGGCTAAGATCCAGGCAAAATGCCCCAGTTACCAGACAAATGCCAGTGGCCAGGTCGCCTGAGATAGGCAGATTGCACCGAAGAGTGAAATGCCACATAGCTTTGTTGAGCTAACCGAATGTAGCTGCAAATCTTACAGGAACAATGCCCATGGAAACGATAAGCGACCGGTCAGGTCACAAAAGACGACCCGCCTGAAGCCTGGCCCAGCTCTTCCATTTCGATATGCAAGTGCAGAGAGAGCTCTACAATAGAAGGTCGAACAGGCAATCCAGGACAATGCGGGTTCCGGGCTACGTTAAACAATAAAGCAGTGGAAATAGAACAGGACGAAGAGTTCTTTGCCAGTTCCAGATTGCTGAGTCGAGTGACACTAAGAGGTTAATACCGAGAGCTGGGTTTGGAGAGATGTTGTCGAGCTTCTCGAGCACGGTTGGTCGCACTGTGGAGGGGGTTTTGGGAGTTGTTGAGAATCTTTCGAGCTGCTCCAGATGGTCCAGATGGACGTTGGGAACCCAGAGGGCAGTCGGCCGTACTGCCCAAAACCGAAGTGCCACTGCTGCCACCAGTGCTGGCAGCCCACTGCACCTCCAAGCAACCACTACAGAACACTAAAATTCGCCCCAAAACCACCAAGGCCAGAGGTGCCACTAAAACTGGGCTCCGGCCACTAAACCAAAGCACATGCCCCTAAAGAGCATAGCGAACCATCAGCACAGCAGATCCTCCCATCAGAAAATTCTCGATAAACCAGCACAGGCTCTAAAATGGCCCATCACGAAAATGGACCACTAACCTCGCCTTGGAATGCAGAAAGACAAATTGCAATGCAGTTCTGCTGCAGTGTCTAGTGACAAGATCGTCAGAAACTTTGCATGGAATGTGGTGGAACTCGCTGGGAGAGACTACTAACCGTGGAAGGGCCACGGAAGGGTGCTTACGAGCGAGGACGGCGTTCTCCGTGCTGTTTTGGGGGCAGCAGCAGTGCTTTTGAGCGAGCCGGCTTTGGTGGTGTGGAGGCTGCTCGTGGTCTGGACTCCGACGGGCCACGATGCTCGTATCGGAAGGATCTCGTATCGTGAGATCTGCTCTGCCGTAAACAGCCCGATTCCATTGCACAAACCTAGAACGTCCAAGATCACCTGTTCGGTATGCTCAAGAGGTACACAGTACCGTCGAATTGTCCTCTGCACATGTCCGACAGCACAAAGATGCGGCTACTGCCTCGCCAGAGACCAGATGGTGCTGCCTGCTGAAAAGCTTTTTGTGTGCTTGCTCTTGTTGACGAACAGGGTGATAGGAGCAGCTTTGGCGGATTCGTGGAGACGGATACGTGCTGAAATTCCCAGCCTGGAGCGTCCAGTGGGGACGAGGACGGTCCCGCCAGAGCTGGGCGAGCGTGTCGTGTGTGTAGTCACCCTGTTTCCGGATCCGTCCAATCATAGAGCATCGTCCTAGCTCGAGTTGGCAATTTCATGATGATCTCACCGCCGATGCCATCACTACTTGCACAGACGGCAAATGTCGATCTATTCGGTCGGTTTACGAAGTCTAACGCAGCGCCAAACCAGGCTGGGTGCAAGCGTGACACTAGGGAGCTCCCTGGTGAAACATCGACAGAGTATGTGTTGAGAGCAGGGAGGGAATGTGTCTTGGTAGGAATGTGTCTTTGCAGAATGCGCTGGGACTACTGGGACTACTGGCACTAGCGGATGCGTTTAGAGGGAGCTGCTGAGCTCTGGCTGCTGGCGGAGAGCCGTGCTGACCACTTGGCGGAGACTCTGGACCTAATTTGCGCAGGGTAGACCCCTGTTAGTGTCAAGTTGGCTGCTGTGCCAGCTGCTGTGCCACATGCTCAGTGGGCGAGCCTCTACAGGCAGCATGGCTTGGTTTTTAGCCCAAAATACAGGCAGCTCACCACCCTCCGTGAACAACGCACATCCTGAATCTCATGTCACCACCAGCTCATCCAATATTGCCTCGGGAGACTTTAGCCTTTTTAGCCACTTTCCGACGTATGATTACTAAGTGAAGTGATCAACTAGAGCAAGCATGAAGTACCGGTATGCATCGGAAGTACAAACAGCACCGACAAGCCCCAAAAGGAGTTGCCAGGAGATGTGTGGATTTGCGTGGATTTAACACCCCAGCGTAAGGCGTTGACTTAACACCCCAGCGTAAGGCGTTGACGTTTCACGCTCCACATCTCTGGGCGATGGTGTGACTGCGAGTTGCGAGAGCTGCTGCTGAGTTATGTCCACTTAGCTGGGATTTGTGAAGCTTGTCCGAGGTTTGGAGCTGGGCATTGTTCCTGCTGCAAACTGTTTGCTGTAGGCTGAGTTAGTTCTTTGCGATGAAGTGATTTTGGACTGGGCTCAATAGCCTCTTAGTGTCTCAATTCCACCTCCGGGGCAAGACCTTCCTTCGCTGTCGCTTACAATGTCTGTGGTAAACAGGACGACTGTCTTCTTTTATGCTCATAACCTGGGGCTGCAAATTCGTCAACCTTCAAAAATACTCGACAACCGTTTCATTACTAATGATGCCAGAGATAATATCTAGGACTTCGACGATCTACTCCGAAGCGACCAGATACCGCAAGCATACCGTTGACTTTTTTGTTCCTTCTGAGTGTGTTCGTAACCGTTTCATAATTAAGCTTTTGAATCTAGATATGGACCCTGTCTGTCAGATAAGTCGTCCTGCTACCCTGTCAGTTCCACCGACCTGTCAGCATCTGAGTCATACGTTTGCTGCTGGTGTGTGCTGCGTTGCTGTTGGTGTTGTTGGTGTTTGCTCATTGACCGGTCATAACCTGTGGCTGCAAATCGGGTGCAAATGCCAGCTTCACCGGCCAGTCTACTCGAAATGAACCAAGCTGGTCCTAGTTTGAATTTGATCCACCTTCAGTGAGCCAGTTCAGTTCTTCAGTTCTTCAGTTCTCTAGTTCTCCAATTTTCCAGTTCATCAGTTCTTTAGTTCTTCAGCTCTTCAGTTCTTCAGTTCCGTACTTCTACTTCTTTACATCTTTACTCTTTATTCTTTACTTTTACTTCTTCACTTCTTTACTTACTTCTTTACCAGTTGTTGCATTAAACCTCCGCTCTAATCCTAAACTACTTCTCTCCTTGTCCCTGTCTATTGTTTATTGCAGTCTATATCTTCTTTTCGGGCGTGCCAGACAACCCAGTGGCAGAAGCCTTCTCTGGTGTGCTGGAATGAGAACCAGGTCCATTGTACTCGTTAGGCAAAGGATGCCAGTTCTTCACCGGCTGGTATCCAGAGTAATACACGTAGCCAGGGGGATATACCGGCTGACCCATATGAGGATGTGGGTGTGGTTGCTGTTGTAAATGTGGTTGTTGTAATACATGCGATGACTGTTGAAGGAGCAGTTGTTGTTGAATAGGTGGTTGATGTTGTATGTGTGGTTGCTGCTGCTGTTGTGGATGCGGTTGTTGTTGTATATGTTGTAGGTGAGGTGGAGGCTGCTGGTGCTGCTGGGGTGGTGGTGGTGGTGGTGGGCCTGCTTGGTGTTGGAGGTGGGGTAGCTGCTGGAGCTGTGCATGTGGATGTTGCGGTATCTGGCGAACATGGTGGAGTGGCTGTTGGTGATGGAGGTGATACAACAGCTGGTTAGCATGGTCTTGCTCCTGCTCCTGCTGCGGATACCCGTACCAGTAGTTCCCACTGGTGTACTCAGAGTGCAGGTAGGCGTCGTAGTGCTCGTCGAACTGGCTGTGCTGGAAGTCTGCCTTTGACTTCCTATGGCCGTGCTTCTTCGTGACAATGTGCGTGTTCAAGTGGTTCAACGACCCGTAGCTCTTGGTACAGCTGGGATACACACAGTTGTACTTACGAACAATCTGGTTGTACCTTCTGCGGAACCGTCTGCCACGTTTCTCATGTAGTGGGTCCAATTCCTGAGCAGAGTGTGGTTGTCCCATGTAAGGCCTAGGAAGGTAGTTGGGAGGATATGCTGGATACACTGCTGGGACCATGTAGCCTCCCACATAAGGAGGAGCGAATGGCTGGACAGTGTGAGCAGCAGGAGGAGCCACCGCCAGCGGTGTCAGGATGGACGAGGATGCCGTGGAGGCGATTGAAGAGTTCAGTAGCACTGGGTGGGGCTGTAGGGCCGCAGCACCCACTGGAGAGCGTTCTGGAGTAAACTTGCTCGTGTACGAGCTGACGGAGCCACGACTGTACGGATGGAACTTTGGAGAGTTCCCCGAGGAGCCTATCGACGGTATCACCTCCTTCAGCACGGTGGCAGCACCCACTGGAGGCAATGATATCTGGGAGTCGTACGAGTTGCGAAACGTAAGTGTTTGTGGCTGGAGGTACAGGGCCAGCGACAACACCAGCAGAGGTCTGGGAGGAGTGGTGGGCACGGCTGGCGAGTCACGTATGTTTAGCATCATGCCAATGGAGAGGTTCTTGGACTTTGGCAGGATATCTCGCGGCGTACCATTGTCCTGGTCTGGTTTTCGAGACATGTGGTTGAGTTGAAACAAGGTGGCTAGGTTAGTGACTAAGATGGTTGTAGGATAATGGAGTAGTCTTTGGGAAAGACTGTATTATGGAGTTAGCAGAGTGTTTCAGCAGAAAGCAGTCTTAGAAGGACTGTTTGTAGCTGGTGGTGTCCTTTGAACGGACTTGTGTTTTCTAGTAGGATGATCTATAGGGCAAGCTTATAACTTAGCAAGCTTGGGGGATAACTCAGCAAGCTTGGGGGATAACTTAGCAAGCGTTGGAGTTGACAATTAGCCTAGCTTTGTCTTCGTGGGTCTGGCTACTGTCACTTTAAGTCTATTGTTAAGGCAGTCTTGAAGGGTATTGTTGGAGCAACAAGATGCGGTCTGGTCCAGTCGAATGTACTTGGAGCCGGGATGCTTGTAATGTGGAACTCAGGCCTTCTTCTGGAAGATGTCTAGTCGTGTGTATCTATGTCAATGAGCAGATCCAAAGGCAGCTTTGCAGTTCTGGGTAAAACGGCTGTTCTAGTTCGTCTTAGCTCGTTCTTAAAAGGATTCTCTTCCTCTCGACAATACTTCGGATACGTCTAGTGCCTCGAGAAGTCTGCGGATATGTTGCACGGCAGGCAATACAGCTGTAGGCTTTGGCTTCACGCAGTTCTTGCACGACAGGTTATAGTGTCGATAGAACGGATAAATGAACGAAAATCAGATCTTCTGATGCAAACGGCTATCGCAGTCAGGCTCTGGTGGCTCTAAGTTGCTCAAAAGATCGAGTCGATGTGGAGCAGGCAGTAAAATATGTGTGTGGCTAGGGCCGTTCGCTTAGTTCTGGCGGCCTTCTAGGATGCTAATAGGAGTGTTGCTGTACGAAAATAATCCACCAAATCTTTCACAGGTCCAAAGCTCACAGCATCAATGTCGTTATCAGCCGTGTCTCACAACAGCACGTCCTCCGATATATATACTGGCAGCTAAAAAGATGATGAAATTGGTATAGTTTTGCAGATTCTACAAAGCGATACATGGTAAGTATTGCACCAGGATGTAATCCAGAAAGAAGACACAAACAAGGATTTTTTTTTTGGCGACGCTCGAAAAATAACGCGGGCACAAACAAAACATGAATGACACAAAGAGAGAAAAATAAAATGTTTTCCCTTGAAGAAAAGAAAACGCCGGACTGCACACAATATTCGGCCGAATCTGGATTTGGACTAAATACCGATACTTCAAAACGATCCTAAAGTGGAAGGGCCGTGAATTCTGCTGAGCACAACTCAGCTACTGGCGATGTTATTGCAAGTAAGTGTCCAGTGAAGGACCGAGAAACGTCCAGCGAGAGCCAAACAAGCACCGCAACCGTGCTCACTGGACGGAGGAGTGTCTTCCAGACTTTTTTTGGGGCTCCCCGTTCGTCCTAGCCCATTCTACAAGTAGTAGCTACTGAAACAAGGAATAAGCATACAATAAAGAGACAATGAAAAAGAGGCAACTCGGGCTCCACTAAGAGAAGCTTAAAGCTTAAGGCGTGGTGTGTTTAGTTGGTTTAGCCAGATTCGCCACGAATAAGCACGAGAATCGCATCTGGGTAGCGAGGCAAGAGAATCGGCAGCGAAGAGTGGTTGCAAAATACACCTCTGGTTAGTTGGACTTAGTTGGTTATTGTTGAATTAGAGTGTTTAGTCCGGCTCCAGCGGGCACAAAAGGGAGCATGCTCGATAATAGAAGGATAGGGGGGACCACGAGCACAATTCGAGGCGACTTAGGGGCACAGCTGAGTGTTCGGAGATTTGCGAGACTGATTCGGGAGCCCTTTGCACGATCACCACCAGGAGTTGTCCCCCAGCAGTTGTGAGAGGGTCCACACAACGTCCCGTTGTGGTGGGCGCACCCGGCAGCTCCAGACACACCAGCACACACCGGTTTTAGCGAGGCCAAGGGTCCTCTGATGTCACAGGCAGGCAGACACCGAGCACCGCAGCACCAAAGCAACGTCTCCACCGCCATTAGCAGATTCTCCAGGCCAGCTCGCCGGCTTTCCCCACCAGTAGCTCGTCTAGACTGGCCCGTGCAGCAGGGGCTCCACCCACTGAGCCGTGCCAAACCCTTTCATCTTCTATTTCAAGAGCTGCTCCGTTTAGCGACTTGCAGCCAATTTCACCCTTTTAAAGTTTAGGTTCATTAGCACCTCCGCCGTGCATTGCCTTACCTCTCACTAGGAGCATTTAAGCTTTATGCTTTTACACTATTTTGCATGTTGCAGTGAGCTATTATTTTCGGGGTGAACTGGCAGGCCATGGATGGTGTTGGATGGTACGTTTTAGGCACCCTGGCTGTGGATATGGTGCCACTATATGTCAAGTAGCATGTAGGCACGAGCAGGCCAGTCGGCGGCTAGTACGGACCGAAACACAGCAACCGCACCACGTCCTCCGCATCTCGACACTCCTTCCACCGCAGATCAGCTCGTACGCAAACAGCACCAGCACCAAGCGAGCCAGACACCCTCCGGGAAGTCCCCGTGACACTCAGCAACTGCTCCAATCTCATCATAATCTCATTCACGCCAGCCCCACCGCTGGAGACAATGCAATTTCATCCACAGCCCAATTAGCCTTCCTTGCTAACGTGCACCCTCTTCCCTGCTCAGAGGGTTCAATTACACTTTGAGTACAAAAAGTTCAGGGCGAGCCCTCCATAGACCGTGGTTGCTGCTACTGTCCGCGTCATCGAAGCTGGGACGAAGTTTCCTTGTGGTGCAAGCTCTTAAAAAGCATAATTGGCCCGTTTCCAGTGAAGACTTCGCTAAAGCAGCCCCCAGAACCCTCTTGCAACGCAGAGCAGCGATCACCCAATGCCAGCGACGGTGCCAGCAGCTCCTCTGGCAGCCAGGAACCTCGTCACACCTCCTGGGGTCTTCCCAGCTCCACCTTCTTCAGCTGCAAATAGTGCTGGCAACTGAAATTCACAGCTCTCCATTATACTGCACCAGCTATTACTTCACTTATTGTCCTTGCAATGCTGCACTCGGGTGGAACTGCAACTGGCTGCTGCGTGCCACGAGCAACCTCTTGGTTGCATTTTATCCGTAATTAGAGTTGCATGTTCGGGAAGCTCGCCAGTCCGCTGGCTTATTGTCTGGCTACTGGGCTCTGGTCTTAGGGGCTGGCACCGCGGAGCACTCCAGCCTCTGGTCGCTGCCGTTCTGCTGGGCCCGGAAAATAATTTTAGGTACAACCCCTAGTGTGCTTTAAGGTGCATTGTCTGTCAACCAAAAGGACCCTGGAAGGAAAATACGTCAAGGCCGGCTCTCGCTGGCGACTCCACAACGAGGCTGGACTGGACCGGTTGCCGGCTGCACCAGGTTGCTCGTTGTCGTTGGTCCCGAGTACCGTGCTTGCAAGTGGCTGCAATTTCATCGTGCCAGCTGAGTTCAGCTGAATATGTCCCGATTCAACTCATGCGACGGTGCCTAAACGGCCTCCTTTTCATCGGCCTCGTTATGTGGGGAATGCTGAACGGGTCACGGTATCCCTTTGTCTTTCGAATGTACTTCTGGTAAAGCTGTTGCAGTAGCGACTGATAATGTATTTATGGATTTACTGGAAGAAGTAAACCTGGAAGAACCTGAGGGGGGTGGGGGTACCACCAGCACTGGGAACAGGTGGAAGAAGAAAAGAACGGTCTGCGCAAGCAGAAGAAGCATGCGAGGAGCATCCACAGCCTTTAGAGGTGTTAGTAGACAAAAGAGGGTAGCCAGGAGCTGCTAAGAGCACTGTAGGAGCGTAGTAAGAGCACGGTAGACGAAGGTACGAGGAACGAGCAATGAGCAAGACCAAGAGCCTAAAAGCACCAAGCCAAGAACACCAGAAACACCAAGACCAAAGCACAATTGCAGCTCAACAAAAGTAGAAAGCACCAATAGAAAGCAGTAATAGAAAGCACCAATAGAAAGTATCAATGGAAATATCAATGGAAGCACCAGTAGCTGCACCAGAAGAAGTACCAGAAAGAACCAACAACAAGGACCAACAACAAGGTAACTCCCCTTGACACAATCTAGACCCAAACTGCCCCCATTATCGGCACTTCGCCGTGGCAAATTTTCACCAAGATCGATCAGCTCTATAGCAAGATTTCAGACCTCGTAGTGCGCTAAACGTGGTCGTTAGGCTAAACAAACCAATGCTGCTACCACAGGTGGACCATGTTCGGACCCCCGAAGACTAAAATAGCCATCTGGGCTATTAAGGTGCAACCGGTCGTTAGAAGCCTCCGCGGAGGCTATTGTTGCCCTAGGAAAATATCTCTACACTCTGGCTTGTGAAGATTGACCTATTGGTCAAGACTATCGTCAACTCCTTTCCGTCGTAGCAGGTGTCTTCTGGACCAGTCGCCAACGGCGATCTCCGAAACTCTAAGCAGAGGCCTCTGCGTTCCTTCCAACCATGCACAGCTCCAAGCATGGGGCAAAGCCGGGCAACTCTCCAGCTCTCCTATCGCACTCAAAAAGGCCTCAATCGCTTGTGCAATCTTGAAAAAAGCCATCTTGACCCAGCTTGACTAATTTAAGGTTTAAATCCCTAACCATGCGATTGCATGCCCAAAACCTTCCAAGAACAATGCTCGCAGTGACGATTGTCTTGAACATAAACTGCCAACCCTCGTCAGCTCGAGTATATTGTCTTGTTCCAGTTGGTCCCCATCCTCCACTTTTAAGCTTTCCAATATTATCTTGCTGGTAAAAAATAAACTCCACTCAAGCTGTCCATCAGCCTGCTGTGATGTTCTATTTTGTTTACGTCTTCGTATCTGAAAATTTCACGTAATTACTAATGATGTAGGCACCCCCGTAAGTGCATACACTCTCTTTCTCAATACTTATGTCTACAACTTCTCGAATACAAACCCGAGGTAAAACGCCGTGGCCTCCTTCTCGGACCCTTCCACTCCATACTTACCGTCGCTTCGTTTCATTCCGTCGATCAACTTCTTGTTCAACTTCGAAAAGTACTTGGGGATCTCTTCGTTGAAGATGTCGATGAAGTTTTTCTTGTACTTCAAAACAAGCCCGAACTCTTCGCACTTGGCACGGAGTGTTTCAAACGGAACCACGTACTCGGGAACGTCGTCAATGGCGTCCTTCAAGCTGAACATGTACTTGTTGCCAAAAGGAGGACGGAACACTCCGTCCGACGGAGGCTCCTTTTGGAAGGTCACCGAATAGAGATCGTTTCCGAATCGTACCTTATTGTCCTCCGTTGGGACAAACTCGTGGTTCACGATCTTCTTCCTGATGAAATCAGATGACGGAATTGTCCCTATGAAGGTTCCGCCCGACCTCAACGACTTGGTTACGTTCGTCAAAAGCTTGTCCACCTTCTCTTCGGTCTCAAACGCATAATGCAAAGCAAACTGGATCAGTACACAATCGGCAGGGAACACCTTGTCGATTATTCCGGGGAAACTGGGCTCCAAGATATCTGGAACAGAGTAGGCAAAACAGTCCCCGGTGGCAAAACAGGCCTCGAAGTGCAACTTGCGTGTGTCACGGTTCTCGTGTGCGTGGCGTGGCACGAACTTGGCCTTGCTTCTATAGTACCTCGAAAATGCCTCCTTCACAGACGCATCGGAGATGTCGATGCCAACGTACTGATCTACGCCGATAAACTCACACTTGTTCAAGTCGCCGCCTTTGCCGCAGCACAAGTCGAGAATAACCGTGTCCCTTGCCGAAGGCTCTTTCTTCTTTGTTAAGGCAAAGTTGCCTAATAAAATGTACTTTATGGCATTATTGAAATTCCTCAACTTGATAATGGGCGAGTCCGTTCTCGCACCCTGTGTCTTCAGCTGGTGTGCTCTTTGGTTGTAGTGCGTCCGCACAATGCTGTTCTGATCTTTAGCTGAACGGTTGTTAATGTGACTCTGGAACGTCTGGTAGCGTTTGATCTGCTGGTTTTCTTGGAAACTGGCCGGATTGGCCGCGATAAGATTGTTGTATGGTGCAGACGATGGCGGGTCCTGTTCGTACGTTCTTTTGCTGTTTCTGTGAGATTCTTCGCTGTCTTCGTAGCCCCTGCCAGCCTCTCCCTCTCTCAATTTTAATCTGTTGTCGCTGGAGCCTATGTCGTACTTCGAGTACCGGTCCAGCGTGTCTCTCGAGTCTCGTTTACCTCTGGCATTGGGGACATGCACCGGTCTAGCTCCATATTTATCGTATTTGTTGGTGGACGAGTCTTTCATCCACGCTGGCTTCTCTTCGCTCTCTTCGCTGTACACTGAAGACGTTGCGTTGGCATTGGGAACTGATGTTCTTCTGGAGAACGCGTTCGACAAGTTCTCTGAAGCTCTTGGCTTGGAAGGGAGCTTCACAACTGGCGATGGTTCGTCGCTGTTCTTGGAGCCTGTATCAGCCACAGGAATTGCAGCTGAGTTCTCGATCTTTGGCGTGTCGGATTCTGTACTGGACATGTTCACGCTGGAGGTGTTGTCGTTGGGGTTTACAGAATATCTGGGGTCTAATGGGACTTGTTGGATCGTTGGAGAAGACATTTACAGCTGGTGAAAATCCAGTGAAAATTGCTGGTCCGAAATCAAATTGACTTTTAATGTGTGCTTTTTTTCGTATAAGCATCAAGAGTCTGCTTCTTGAGTCTATTGAGTTCAACTAGGGCTGTACCGAGAGATTTGGCACGAAAATGAGCCTAAACAGAGAGAAGAGCGGTGTAGTTGAGTAATTGGTATTTCTAGCTCTATTTCAATACTAATTTCGTGTTTTTCAGTATAAGACCTCGTAGCACGGATTGGGTGAACAGATGACTCACTAGCCAAGATTACTTTAAAGATGCTCTAATTTGTTCCTTAAACAGCCTCTAATTTGTGGCCATTCCCAAGCCAAAGGATAAGACTGGTTGAAAGACCCAAGATCTCGACTTTAAACCGTCTTTTCATACCCAGCTTTTGGTGAATTCCATCAAGCACTCTTTGGTTCAACTTCAACAGGTTCTAAACCCACAGTACCACCATTTCAATTACAAGTTAGGCTTGGCATCTAGTATCTCCTTGACACTCTCAACTATTGGCCTTAAGATAGGCTTCTTGTTCGGCACTAAGTGTCCTGAGTCGTGTACAATCTCTTGAACATTGTCTGGGTTAAACTTTGAAGCAGCATACTTCGTTCTGACAGCAGGAACAACACCATCGGCAGCACCAGAGATGAAGAACATCTTCGTAGGCAATCCTGGTGGAGCAAGGAAGTACTTCTCGTACTCTGGGTCCAATTCAACCAACTTCTCGTACTCTTCAAACGACTCGGTCTCTGTGTGTGCGTCATTACCTTCGTACCCTTTGACGGCCTTGGTGAAGGCAAAACCGGAGATGATGATGGAAACCTCAAACGGAGGGTGTTCTGGAAGGAACTGGTTGATCAGGTTGGTCAACATAATTGCCATGGCAGCTCCCTGGGAGAACCCCATTATACCTTGGTAAGGCCCGTTTTCCTTAATGTAACCTATAATCGACTCTACGGTCTCGTGGAAGCCCAAATGCTTCCCGTTCTCGTACCGGAACCAGCATCTATTGACGTCTTCCTTGACAAGAGCATCCCATTTGGTGGACTTTTCTTCGGGGGTGTCTCCCAATGAAAACGGCAAGTCTTCATACGACTGGATGACACACGGAGGATTGACGTAGTCTAACGTGTACAGCTTAGCAAGGAGCTTGCGGATTCCCGAGGACTTCTCGGCGAACACCTTACCACTTTGTAAATAGCCAGGAAGGCAGAGGATCTTCTTAGACATGGTTCAAGAAGAGCGTAGTACAACTTTTTTTAAATTTTCGTGGGATGAGTTTAGCTCTGATATCGGTGGTATGGTGAGCCGGACAGTGTCACAAGCACTTTTGTGGAGGGTGTCATACGGCCGCTCGGAGATTGGATTTTAGACACCTGGAGTTAGAGCTCGTGCAACTGGGATTGAACCGTTTGGTCAAATGTTGGTGATACCTAAAACTGAAAAGTGGAGAAGTGAAAAGTTGAAAAGTGAAAAATTGTCAAGTACTACAGTATGCCATTGAACTGTCTGGTTAAGACAAAGTGAGGATTTGGTGATGATTTGGTGGACTTTTACGGTTTTTGGAAAATTGAAACTTCACATTATCTGGTGAATTTTGAGTGGAAGCGTCAACCAACCTAAGTAACCTTCAGTAGACCGGTAAGGTCACAGTACCGTACAAGTTGAATTTCAAGGTCTAGGGTGCAATTTCTAGTGGGAAAGGAAACCAATATAGTGCTCTTCTCCAAGAGTATATGGTTAATTTTTAACCTGAAAGCACCAGTGGCTTCCAATTAACCACAACTACAGCAGACATGTTTCTAGCCATATAGACCACGATAGGGCCCTAGTCAATTGGGTGCAAATAGTTCAAATGGATTCTCGCTAAATTTCTTCCAAAACCACTCTTTTTTTGGATTGCAAATCTCAACTAAATCTCCAGTACCTCATCGCTCTTCTCCACAATGAACATCGACACTGTATTCACCTCTATCCAGGAGGAGATCAACCAAGAGTATGTCCATTACCGTCATTCATTCTTAGCATTACTAACATCAGCAGATCCAACAATAAAAGCCTCTTGAATGAGTTGGAACAAGCTCTCATCACAGCATTGACTCCATTGAAGTCTGAATACTCGAAAGCAAACTACTTACAGCCATTGGACTTGTCCACGGACTTCTTCAACGCAGCTGACCTCGAGGATGTTACCAAGAGTGTCGAATCAATACTTCCTTCGACGAGAAACGTGAATAATCTTGCTCAATTGGCTTACCTACACTCAGACTTCTTAGCCCGTTTGGAAGCAATTGACTGTAAGAAGATCCAAAAAGATAGAGTTCTCCATAAGATCAACGAGGAAATCATCTACTTGTTATTGGCTAACAGATACTTTAAAGTCATTGCGTACCACTTTTTGCAGGAGCAGGTTGTGATTCCAATGATTACTGGGGATAGTTTGGGATTGGTCATGACGCCAGAAGAGATCAGGTCTACTTTGAAAATCGAATATTTGGAGTACAGTGACTACTTGTTGGCGCTATTGAAGTTGAACGATACAATTGTTGACTTTACCACTAATTCAATTATCAAGATTTCCATTTCCTCTTCTTCCTCTTCAGAATTGGTCAAAAGACAGTATACTATTAGTATCATAAACCTGAAGTTGATCACCAAGTTGGAAAACGGCTTCAAGTTGTTGGACTTGAAAAACGACAACATCAGAAGAAAGTATGACGGTTTGAAGTATAACTTGAAGAAGATCAACAGCATAGTGTATGACTTATCATTGAGGAAGTTGATTATAACAGATGGAGAGATAGTTTAGATAAAATAAGGAGAGCCCACGGTACATATGGGAAAACTTGAAATAAAATGCCCAACGTTTTAACTTAAATTCATAATATGTAGTTTGTATTTAGCTATTCTACCAAGGTGACATCCAAGTCAGAGTCAGCTACCTCATCTTCGGCATCATCGTCAAGAACAGCACTTGTTTCCTCTTCAGGAATGCCAGGTTCTTTGTCCGGAGGACTCTCAGTGCTGTCCCTAGACTTGTCACTCTTAGGCGTAATATCCTTAGGTGTACTGCTTTTCGGGTCATCATCAAGAGCTTCGCTCTCACTGAACTCGTTGTCTCCAGTGGCACCTTCAGCTTGCTCTTCTTCTCCAACCTCTTCAACTTCGTTAGTTTCAGATTTTTCCAATATCTCCTCAATGCTGTCCTCGTCCTTCAATTCAGAGGCGCTTTCAACTCCCAGCGCTGTCTTGCTATCTTCCAGCGCGGTGACGTAGCCTTCGTCGTCAGGTTCTTCCACCTTCCTTCTCTTATTCAAAGAATCTTCGTTATTGGTGACACTCAGTTCTTCAGAAGCTCTCTTTACACCCACTTCAAGATTCGTAGAACCGTCTTGGGTAGAACTTGAGTCTTTTTCTTCAACGTCCAGCTCAGGAACTTCTTCGTTCAATGGCAGTGTCAAAATAACGACTGGATCATCACTTGAGTTCCCTTTCACATCTCCAGTGTCCATTTCAACATCAATACTCAGTGCTATAGGTGATGTTTTTATGTCTTGAAGCTTCTTCGCTTCTTCTCCCTCTGGTTCAGTTTCATTTGATGGTGGTGCTTTGGCTGCTTGCAGCATCTCAGACCCGATATCTACCCCTTCGTTAGCATCTCTTACTGCCCCTTGAACAGTTTCTGCATCTCCATTAGAACGTTCGACCTGGTCCACCGCTGCTTCCGCATCAGCTGCTTCGTCCAGCTTCGGTATTTCCTCGACTTTAGCCACTTCATACACAGTCACAGTACCGTTCCTTTCGTGGTCCTTTTGCCTCACAAACTTGTTGCATATGTCTGGGTCATCGGCAATTATACTGTCAAGACCTTTCTTGCTGGTTCGTAAGATATCAAGAACAAATGGGAAAATGTCTCTCTTTGCTATCTTCTTCACCTTTCCGATCGTGCTCCCCGGCGAATCATTGATACCATTCGAAACGGTTGACTCGTTAATGATGTCTGGTGAGTAGTAAAGGTAGATTCTTAAAAAGGTGCAAACCAAAGTATCGTCAATCAAAGATGTAGGACCGAAACCATTGTTGGCCTTCTTAATATCATTCAAGGCGTACAAGAAATAGAAGTAGATTTCCAATGCTTTCGGAATGCCCTCACTTTCCAACCTCTTGAGCAATTCCTTGAACTCAATAGTGAAAGTCTGGAATGGAATAACTTGAATAAACTTCTCCGAAAACTTGAAGTTATACTCTCCGGAGTTGGCACTATTCACACTGCTCGTCCCGTTAGAGATGACAGGATTTATTTGCCCATTAGCAGTACCGTTGAGGGTGCTAACAACACTATCGTCTTCATCGTACTCCAACAGCGAACGAGTGATCTTACAAATAGACTGACAAATATTCTCCCAAACATTGTACAAATTGATCATTATGGAGTTCGATCTCTTCAATTTGGGCAACATCGATATCAAGCTGATCAAATCCAAGTTCTTTGTCAATAGTTGGATGAAAAACTTGCAGTATTGGTATGTGTAGTAGAAGTGCTTCCCAGGTCTTTCGTGTTCTGGTTTCCAGATCAGTATGAGTGACTTACTAGTGACTTTGAGCGAGATAAAGTGGTTCATTTCTTCCAAAGCTCCCACGACATCGCCAAACTCGTCGAATAACACTTTAGCTAATCTGTAGCCTGGCTTGTGGTGCCAATTCTTTTTGTCATACGCATCTATCTGGCGTAACGAGGAAACTATCGCTTTGAAAAACTCCTCTTTTGTCTCTGCCTGATCTTCACATTGAATTACAGGATCGTCTCGAAGGTATTTCATCCCCTCTTCAATAGTGAGTATATCTTTCTTGACATACTTGTAGACCATAGAACAAATGATATAGTGAGGTTCAATAATGTGTTCTGCATTTCCAGAGGATTTCTCCATGGCAAGTGTAGCAGATGTTTGTAACGTTTCCAAAATCAAATATGACAGTTTGCCCAATTTCTTCTGTACTTTTGCTAAGTAATAGTAGTTTATCCAGTTGGAAGGGTCTGCCTTTATGGCCAAGTGTAAAGACTGTTGTATAATTTTAAAGCTCAAGTCTTTGGAGACCTGGCTCTTCACCACTGAAACAAACGTTGTTGAACCTGTGGAAGAGTTTATGAATTTCGGTTGAGCCAACGCTTCGAAAGCATGCATGTTCATAGGCTCCATACAAGCACTGTACATCTCTTTTGCGAATTTCGACATCAAATTGCCGATAATTGGTTTGAATCGTAACTCTGAATGGACTTCATTGATAGCCATCAAGTAGCAAAGCAATGACTTACGCTGCAAGTTGGCTGTACCTATTTTTCTTTCTGGTACTGTCAACTTGTCTGCGGTCCAGATCAAGTCATCCTCAACCAAGAAACCAAATGCTTGTCCCAACAAGAACCAACTCTCCATTCTGTTTGTACTGAATATCAAGTCATTCTTCAAAAGCATAATGATATGTTCCAACTCAACGATTCTACTTTGCATATTCTTCTTCTTAACCTTATAAGAAGTGAATACCAATAATCCCTGGAGATAGTAGAGACCATCTTGGACGATCTTCAAGTCCTTGGTGGGGAATTCAAAATCCAACTTCAATAGCCCATGGAATGAGTCTCTTATAAGCCTTGGAGTAATCGTAGTGGTGTCAAGAAAGTATTCAAATGAAGCCAGGTTGCGTGTAAGAACATTCAGTGACTCAAAGTTTGGATCTCCAATCACTTCGTAGAACTCGTCAAGAAGCAGTTTCAACCCATGCTTTGGTATATGCACCATAGGGTTCTGCTTGAAGCAAAGCGGGAACACGAATTTTGCCAACTCCAAGGTCAATCCTCTGTCTAGCTCAGCTTTGGAGTCTGTCTCATGGTCTTTCGGATTGAAGGTTCCTATCGAAATATCATAGTGATAACGGCACGAGATGATCTGCGAGATATCTTTATCACGAACAATTTCAGAGGTTGCAAGGAAATCCTGGGCCATTTTCAAAAACTCAGAATTGGCACATAATCGGCGAAGCCCGAGCTGTTCATGAACCAAGCTCACCAAGTCACATGTGATTTGATCTGCAGACTTTGGTTGTTCCAGATCCTCAGTGCTGCCGACAGTAGCTTTTTCAGCTGGACCGGAGATGCCGAAATCCTCACCGAGGGCCAACGTGTTCGTAAGAGCTTTGGATTGTGTGCCAGTTGGAAGACGCTTCATGCAGCTCAACTGCGTCTTCTCGACAATAGCTTTGTAATATAAGATGATCGCACAAATCACGCTGACACAAATCTCTTTCAACTTCTCGTACGAGCCCTTCGAACGGCCTTTTATAGATACTTTTAGTATAGTGATCATTGCAGCTTCCTCGTGTAGGCTGAAGAGATAGAGTAGCTCACAAAAGAACAATAGCTTCGATAGCGTGGTTGAAAGCCTTTCTAGCAGTAACTCGGGTAAGGACCAGCTATTTAGTGCTGCGTTCGTCAAAAATACGTGCAAAGACTCGCCAAGCGCGCCAATCATCTTCATTAGACCATGTTTTCTTTGGACTTCTTGTGCCTGCAAGTAGTTTGCTGAAACCAAGTACCCTTGTGCATAATCCATGAAATTGCCAAATCCAAATTGCAACTGGTCAAATGCCTTTGCTCCGTCATAATACAGAAATAGCACGCTCCACAAACTCAATTTCATATCGATAGGCGAGGTGTCAAGGAAACTCTTAATGGAATCAATTGCCTCATGGTCAAATTCTTCAGGGCTTAGTTTATTCCTCTGATGTTCAGTCTTGATCAAAATCGCCTCCAATAACTGTATGGCATCAGAATGGTTCTCCAAGCAGTCAGTATATATAATCTTGGAAAACATGGCCATAACAGACGTGGAAGTGAGTTGGGCTTTTATAGAATCCAAGTTGATTTCAACCAAATTCTCGTAATTGGGCAAGCTGATCTCCAACATGTGTCCAGATTCTTTGGCATAGCTCAAGAGCTCATACAACTTAATCATGAGCAATTCGTTGTTCTCCATATTTGAATTCTGAATCTTTTCTTTCTGAAGCATACACCAACTGTAACGACAGTGGATTTTGAAGAAAGCTTCATCTGCAGGGAATTTATCTTTGGTTAACTCGTGGAAAGTGTCATCATAAAGGGACGACCACCTTCTCAATTTATCATGAATACGCAAAAGTTCAAGCGTGAGGTTGTTAATGGATGATCTTGTATGTGATGTTTTCTTGACTGTGGTCTGGAGTATACTGTTGATCTGGTTCTTTACCGAAATGTATGTGTCAACCATGATTTCTTGCACACTCACAGCCAAAGCCAAATGATCAAAGCTTTGGTTGTCTTCGTTGCTCATTTTCATTGCTTCAAGTAGGAAAGTATCAAACTGCAAAACCCAGTCTCTGATTCCAAAAAAAAGTCTCTCGTCCCAGCGAGTATCAACTAGAAGGCAACAACCATCCAAAATACCTATCAATTTTTGGATAATGCTGATTTTGACATCTTCGTAGTGAAGGTTTTGGTCGTTCAATTGCAGCAAGTATTCGACAAGTACACCTCTGGATTCCAGAAGGAACGGTATCTTGTCGAAATTGCTTGATTTTCCTTTTTTGTTGAAGTTGTTTAGCACTTCTATTAATTTGAGCTTCGCTCCGTCGGTTGTTTCAGTAGAGATTTTTGAGTCCGAACTGTACAAGCATTTCGTGTACGCCAGCGACCAATTGTTCAATAAAGAGACGAAGTCTGACGACGGTAATTTTGACGGTTCATGCTCAACAAACACCTTTGCTGGGTCCAGGAGCTTTAATTTGTTGCCTATTAAATCGAGGTACAGATTCAAATTATCGAAGAATCGAGTCGTTTCAAAGAAAAATTCCTGTTTCAACTCAACAACTGAGATCTCAACATCAGTTCTGGCAAGTCTTTTCGATGATCTTTGCACTATTTGTTGTTTGGCAGATTCCGTCTGATCCAATTCTTCTTCTTGCAATTCAGCCACTTCCTGCTCAATCTCGACTGGCTCCTCAACAGTAACCTCAACAGGTACATCCACAGGTTCCGCTGGTCTATCCAGCTTCTCAGGGATGACAAAGTTGATTCTCTCAATAGGTTCTTCAGTCAATAAGTACGGCTCAAAGTATTTGATCTTCTGTCTTAGCACATTTTGCACTTTATTTGAGTCCTGTTTTTTCTTCAACGTATGATTGAGACTTTCTATAATGGATAGCCATGTCAATTCTTTGTCGATCCTCACTTCAACCTTGCTTAGAGACTTTGACTTCAAAACGTGGGTTTGGTAGTCTGATTTTATTACTTTTAGAAAGTCCCATTTCTTATCGATTCTGGCTTCAGATTTCAGAACACTCTGTTCTTGTTTAGAACTGAGTTCTATGATCTTCAATTTTCCATTGAGTAAGTTTAGCTTTTTGTAGATCGCTCTATCAATAGGTATTAAGTCGTCGCCCTCCCTGCTGATAGAGTACTCCAAAGTCGACTTTGCCAATCTCTGGATTCCTATGTAGGTGAATATTTCGTATAATGCTTGCAACAAAAACTCGTCACCGTCCTGGTAGAATAATGAAACACACAAATCGTCAACAAGTGTGTAGAACAAGTTTTTAAACTTTTCGTCGTATCCACCAGAATGATCAGAGTCTTCCAGTTTCGACTCAATTAAAGATATATGTGTAACCAAGAGATTGTCCTTGAGTATATCCAAGTAGAGAAAACCTCTGTTTCTGAATACCAAGTACCTCAATGTCTTCACGTTAGGCGATAAGTACGCCAACTCGTCTGGCACTGAGTTGGTAGCACCGTTCTGTAGACCTCTGATGAAGTCCGGTTCTTCGTGGTAATGGTTCGAAATGACGTCCAATTTGAACAACTCATCGTACACGGCGTACGATTCCACGAATTTCTGCTCCTTGTGGAGGTTCAACGCCTCTTGAAAGAGTTTGAAGGATTGTTCTACCTGGAGCTCTCTGGAGTGCTCCTCCTCCGATTCTTTCTTGGAAAGTGTGGGGTCCTCCGCTAGGTTTAGCGGAATGAACGAAGACTATTGGTTAGTAAGGCAATTGGCGAAGCGGTGGAGCGGTGGCACGTACCATTTGGTGATGAAGTGGTGCTTGAAGTCCAATGTTTGAAGCTGTGTCTTTTTTAGCGGAGTGCGAACCTGGATATTTCACCCAAATTATATACAAGAAGGTGATCTGAGAAGGCTGGGGTACGCTCAGAGAGGTAGCAAACAAGGAAACGCGACAAAGCTTATAAGCCAGAATATGCAATGGCGATCTAGTGCGTGTCTCTTTCATTCAGAAACCAAATCTGACCAGTATTGATCGAGCTAGTTTGAGATCTAGTGTCCAATGCTTAGACATTGTAGAATGAGACCAGCAGCATTAAAAGTATCTTTTTGGCTCTTCCAAAGCTATAGGATGGTCCTGGTATCAGAATTCGAGCTAAATAGTCTACAGATCTTCTATTAAATTGGTATTAGTATTATACAGAATAGATAATCTCTATCAATGGTGGTATTAGGCACAGGCTCTAGATGCCTGGTGATGATATAAATGCACATGCGGCCCATCTCTGGCCAAGTAGTTCAACGGATGTCAAAAGATGCTTTTGGTTTATCCTTATACTGCAGAAGAACTCACAGGAGCTCTTCAATAATCTCTTTGTCGTTCTCAAGCGTACACACAGTCACGGAATCCAGCTCAAGAAGCCTCTTTGCTTCCTCCTTTTCATCTCTAAGGATCTTTCTTCCGCCTCTAACGTACCAAATAATATGGCTGGCAAAAATCCCACACTCCATAGCCAAAACAATAGCATACAAGACCACACTCATGATATCCATGGTACCAAAAATGACACTCAAGATGGAAAAGAAAGCTCCAAGCGAGTCCATGGCCAAAAACACAAAGTTGATACCCACGACACGGCCCTTGCGCTTAGCCAATTCAAAGTATGGAGGAACCAACCCAAGTGCAAGCAATATAGACGCAACAATACCCACCACAAGCATAGGCCAAGTGGTGCCGTGTCTGTAAACAGGACGCAACCAAAGGATCAAACCAACTTCCAAACCAATCGACACCGCGAGGAACGTCCCCAAGATAATGTACATCTTCTTGCGGGGCATCTGGACCGGAGGGTAATACAACACCTGGGCCCAGGAAATAGTGCAAAGACATGTGAACAACTGCGGTTGGATCTTCAAAGGAATGGAACCGTCGGTACCCACAAAGTAGATCGAGAAGGGAATACCACTGGCTGCCCATAAGAACATCATTAATGGAGGTAAACCTTCACAGCTCTTGTTGCGATAATTCACAAAGATCTGGGGTGCTAATTGAATGCACCAGAACACGGTACCGATGGTACCGAGCACGTTTTCCGCTACAGCATTGAACATTTCAGAAGGTGTGTCGTGTGCTGTGGATCTGCTATGCTGGCAGGATCTGGAAAAGGAGCAGCTGCCCAGCTTTAAGTAGTTTGCACAAGAAGTGGATCTGGTCACGTGCAAGCGCAATCTGCAATGAGCTTCCTATTAAGGCCCAGTGGTTAATAGAACAGCATTGGGGCCTCTTTGGCCGTCGTTCCGGTGTCAGGGAGCTGTGCTCCTCCTTCCGAGGGCCACGGCTCTGGCACGACTGTGGTGGTGCAATTTGCACTGTTCGGTCTCAATTTCGAGTGTTCGAACTGTTGCAGCCCACCAAGCCTAGCCCCAAGCTGGTCCTCCAGCTTTGCTAGGGTGTGCTGAACCCCAGTGGTTCCAGAGTGGAGCATTCCAAAGTCGCCTTGGGGCTAGGACGCACGGAAATGCCAATGAAATGCTTTCTGTGTATTTTTGGGCTGGTTCAAAGCCGTTTAATGTGTGTGCACTAGTGACTCAGAACTGTGGATCGAGTGTTTTACAGGAGTTTGTGCAACAGGTTCAAAGCCAGTTTCGTGGCTAGCAATGACACGCGGTAAATCCTTCTCAATTGAGCAGCTATAGCCTCATCTGGTACGCCTTTGACCGGCTGCAAATTCAGTATAAGCTCATCGCAGTATAGGCTCACAGTGAAAAATTCGCAAACCTGAGCTGAGCAATATTTCAGCTCCTCTAGGAAAGGCGTAACCTTCACCAGAACGACTGACGTCCCAGAAATGGCGTACCCTTTGAGGAAGGTGTACCAATTGCTAAACATAGGAGCCTCGGATCCAGCTTCTTGGGGTAGTTTGCATCACATGTTTCCTCGAAGTGTGCTCAAGCAGTGGTTCAGCTCCACCACGGCAAATGAAGCTCAAAACCACCGTTATAGTTGCGCTCCCTTTTGAGTTTTGGTGTCGTTGCATGCCCCTCAGAAGAAGCTTTTGCGAGATCGAATATGGCAAGAACTCCACCACTGGAAGAACTGAAGTTGTGGCAGAAAGATCTACCACAGCTGTGTCGTTTCATTTGTCGACGTGAAATGCCTACAGCGAGTTAAAATTAGAAGTTTCGAGTTCTCTTTAGTCAGAGTCGTATTGAAAGCCAAAGTCCTGTTCCTCTTCGATGAGCTGCTTTTCTTCTTCCGAATCAAGAACTACTTCAGGGTTCGACGGCAGGAGAGTTGCTACTGATTCGGGCAGCGATGCCACTTCAATAGCAGTTTCAAGAGTATTTTCCGGCTGAACGGAGTCGACAAGAATACTAACCGGTTGCTCAGATCCAGTCACTTCGGCTTTCTGAGCCGGGGTACTTACTTCAGCTGGTACGACTGAGCTGCCAGCGACATTAGAGTGTGCTAGAGGAGTGTCTGCGACATCCAGCTTTTGTGCTGAAGACTCAGAAGGTGCCACGTTTTGTGTTATACTGTCACTTGGTTCAGGAGACGGTTGGTGCTTCTCCAGATCTTCAACGGCCTCCTCCAGGAAATCAGATCCCTCCCCAGACCCATTTTTCGGGTTGTAAACTAGTTCCCCATTGCTGTCAAAGGTGAAGAGTTCGTCTGGCAAATCCTCAGCATCTTCCACGATGTTTTCACTAGATGCGGAATCTCCTTGCGAGTGCCCAGGGCTTTCGATTACAAATCCACCGGGTAAGTCCTCCTCTGTTTCGAAGTTATCTTTAGATAAGCTGCTCTTCGTCTCAGAGTCAGGTGCAGATAAGTTGTTGGTCGCATTTATAGATAAGTCCTCCGCGATCTCCTCGCTGTTGTCAGATAAGAGTTCCAGATCGGAATCCATATCGGGGACTTCCTTCCTTGTATCTTTCTCCACAAAAAAACCTCCGCCAGTGTCGCTCTGCAGATTGTCATCATCCTGCTCAAACCCTTGTAGCTCGCTTTCACTCGCCTCCAAAGACTTGCCTTGGCTGGTGACATCATTGCTTAAGAAACCTCCTCCATCGTCTTCGTTGCCTACAATTGGAGTCTGGTTACTCGCAAGAAAACCACCCTCGGTAAAGTTGACCTCTTCCTCCGACCCAGATGTCTCGTCGTAAACACTGTACTCGCTATCGGCATCAGATTCATCGGAATCCAGTGCCTTCGCTCTTTTAGTGCCGGTCTTCCGCACTTTCTTATCATCTTCAATTGTACCATGGTTCCTATTCAATCTTTCGGATATTCGCAACTTTGCAAGGAAGTACTTCCAGTTCTTGAACGAATTGAGCCTCCACATTTCCCTCTTCCTTTCTTCGTCTTCTTCCTCCAATGCTTCCAAAATAAGTCCGAATGCTTCCGCATATTGCTTATCTATTACAATGCCCCCTTCTGTTGCCTTGGGCACTCTGGTGACCTTCCGACTAGTGTTTTTGAAATCAAACGCAACAATTGCCCTAGCAAAGTCGATCTCCAAGATTCGGGCTGCTCTTTCTAGTACCTTCATTTCGTGCACCCCAAGCTCAACAAAATACCCATTTTCGGGCAACATTTCAGGAGTGTACAAGTCTATGTTCCCAAAAGTATTCTTAGGTATGGTTCCATTGACAATTGGCACTGGTTGGTACATCTTTGTTTGGAACTCGGCATATAGTCGCGTATCCTCAACCTCGTCGTCTTGAATCTCAGTGGCATCAGGTTTCTTCTTCTTCAATTTTAATGCATGCTCTCCCATCTTGAGAACCCTGCCTCTCATGTACCATCCTCTGGCGGATCTTAAGGAATGCACGTGTGAGCGTTTATAGACCGGTAATATGGAGTTGTTTCTTCGGATTCGAAACGTTCCACACTTGCTTGTCAGGTCCTTGGGGTATATGACTTCGTTTTGCTTCAATTGGGATTCCAAGACATACAAAGGGTGGTTTTTGAAATCCACAATATTGTTAGGCATGCCTTCCGTTAAATCACGGTCATGAAATTCCTTCATTTCAAGAATGTCTGTCTTGTTTGGCTTACGACGTAGCGAAGATCTTGCATTCAATAGAACTTGTGCGTACCAGTGTTCATCGAGCTCAGACCTATTGCCAATACGTTTTTTGACCACTTTCGAGTTGTACGACTGCGTGTACCTTCTGGTGACATCAGTTACACCTCCGTACTTGTCATACGCAAGAACATAAAAGACGTTCGACTTCAAGGCAATTTCAAACTTTGACTTTCTCCGCATGGGACAACTTTCTATCACTCCTAGAATGGTGCAGTCAACACTGATCCATTTCTTCGTGTATTTGTTCCAGATTTCAACCCAGAACATTGGATAGCTATTGTAATCATCACTGAGTCTCAGTGAAGGTTTAGCTGAAGCAGTGACACCCTTAGATCTAACTTTTTGTAACAAAGCGTTTCTGTTACTAAAGCGCAGAATAATGGCGCTAGGCTTGACCTGTTCTACCTTAGGGACAACATTTGCGGTTATTGAAGTGAAATCTGGGGGTTGTAATGAGAAGATAAGTCTTGCATTCAAGCCCAAAGCTCTCAATAATGCTACAAATCCTTGACTGGCGATATCTCGAGATCCTCTTAGGTTGAGCACAAGATGTCTAAACTTGTCTAAAGTAACATTTCTTTCGGTATTCTTCTGGACTATGGGTAGTTCGTTCCAGTTCTTTTTGATGATACCTTCCGAGCATACTCTGAATTTGTACATCTTCAAGAGCTTCTGTAAGCCATCAAGAAAGCGTCGCGATTTCACTGAGCCCATAAGCTTGGGGTCTGAGGGATTTAGTAGGTCCATAGTCGATTTAGAAACCATATTCTTTAACTTGAGTGCTAGCTCATAGTCGTTACACCATCTATTCCTAAGTGCGCCGTGAGTAACCATCATTATGACAAATGCCTTGTGTATGAAATACCTCGATTCACGTTCTTCCTTTGTAATTGGTATAAAGTTTCGTTTGGATGGAACTGGCTCCTCTTTCGTATTATTTATGGCAATGGTTAAGACATCTTCTGAGCTTGGGACCAGATCGGGAAGTAAGCTGGGGAGTGCCATATCAGGTGCATCGAGATCGATATCTTCAAAGTCAGAGCCATCTGAAGAGCTGACTTCAACAGGAACTTCAGCATCATCTGCCTCTTCAGAACCAGCTTCAGCAGTCAATTGACGAGCTTCCTCTTCACTAACTACTTCAGTTTCTAGGTCAATATCCTGGTAATTCATATCCAGATAGGTCTTAGCTCTACCAATGGTTCCAGCTCCATCTAGAGTCTCGACTCCACCAAGATCCACGGTCTCGAATTCCTCCGAATCACTGTCAACTTCCTTCACCCTGCGCCGTTTTCGACGCGTCGAACTGGGTTCTTCGCGTAGCCTTTGCTTCACCAAGTCCGTGTAATGGTCGTCATGTGTTTTGGACGACATCTGACATCACTATAGCACTCTTGTTGCAAAAGACGTGTTTGGTAGTGGCAATTTCAACCATCACCAAAAAATTGAAAAGTTACTCCAGATCTAAATTCACCAGTAGTATGCAAAACGATGATACGAAGTAACCGCTGGATATTGCGACTACAGCCGTTGGTTGGCGGTGTGCGGTGTCTTAGCGGTGGCCCTACAATCCTCGGGGATTCGTTGCTACGGTACAAGGCCACAGACCGAACGCATCGCAACCTCTACGCTGATTTGATCCACAAGAAAGCTCAGTACGGTCAAGCGATAACGATTGAACCAACCTTTAGGCATTTCCTCGTGATGCTAAAGCAAGAGAACGAGCATCCAGAAGCTCTGAAAATACCTGTTCGTTCCGGCTTGCCTAGCCCATTTAAGTCCACACGACTCTTGGAGCCCATCATCTTTCATATCCTATTATGTCTTCGAAACTTGCTGCTACCGGACCACCAGGTTCAACAGCAGAACGAGTTTCAGTTGCGTTATCTCAATAGCTTTCTACGAGCGATGAAAGTGCAGAATGTTGAACTGTTATCTGACGAATTAACGAAATATCTGATTGATTTAGAGAAGGACTTGGACTATTTGGTGCACCAAGTTGTGTGGAACAAGAGAGCTGCGACACTATTGCATTCACCAACACTCCAAGCTCATAGATCGACTGCTCTATTACAGACCTTGCCTCTGCAGACACCATTATACCTTGCACTTGCTTGTTTCCATCTTATCTCACTCAAATTCAAAGGATTATACAATATCAATGACTTGGTGCATTGGCTACGCTCATTCACAAGCCCCAACATATCGTCATCTTGTGAAAGTTTGACCAACCTCACAAATATACCTCCATGCATACTAATTGATATCATCCAAAGAACGCCCAGCTCGAAAGTCGAGTATAATCTACAAATGGACTTATGGTTGCAATATCTACCAATAATATCTGCTTCCTACTTCAACAAAGTGTCACAATTGAAAAGCTGCATCGACAACTTGTTATACTACGGTGTCAAGTATCAACCATCAAGTGTGCCCCTAATAATAGAGAAGACATTCGACCACATGCTCAATAATAAGAGTCTCAATTTTACTTTCATCAACATTGAGTACATCAACGAGCTTATTTGGGAGTTGTCCAGGTTCACACTCTTACAAAGAACCGAACACCGCCCATTTGTCAAGGGTCATGAGATTTTGGTACGAATATTAACGAAGTTAAAACCCAAAGAAAGCTCCAAGACGTATCAATTACTCTCTCTTAGGGCAAATATGGGCATAGTGTTTACCCTCAGCGGGAACCCAAGAGCAAACCTCTTGCTAGAAATGGCAGAGAAAAGATTCTTCACTGGCGACCATGCCTTGTCAAATATGGACTTGGTTTCATATAATGCTGCCAAGATTCTCCTTTCCAGGTCCCCAGAGGAGTTGCTTGAAGCTTTTAATAACTCGCATAAGTTTTCCAATTCCTCGTTGTTATGGCTTGTCTTTCTTCGCAAACTTGATGAGTTTGAGCTCCTAAACGAAATCAGAGCCATCAAAGTGGCTGGAGAGATTCTAAAGTCGCATAGCGAAGCAGTAATCACCAATTCGGTGCTAACTTACTTGTTGAAACCATTCAAGGGCATAAAGAAGTTGAGTCTCTTTTTGGATAACTTACCTCGCCCCTTGCTTGAAAGGCACACAGACACCATTTTGCCAGTTTACATCGCAATGCTCTACCGAAACCACAATTCCACCACACTCCGAGAAACCTACTACCCCTGGGATGATACTAGTAAAAACGGCGACAAGCGAGTGGGGACCTTCAAGGGCTTTCCAACTGTTCAGGCGTATGCCAGACACTTGTACAACACTTGCTTCCCCAGAAAAAACATGTACCAGATCTCGGTAATGCTACAAGGAGAGGCAATCACCAATGCTCAGCTGGTGTATGATTTGTACGAGCAAGAACTATCCGGTAGTACATCCGGGCCAAACGAAGGTTGTTTGCTTGGGTTAATCCGAGCTTCAATGAAACCCTCAAAGACAGGCGAATGCATTGTCTGGGGTAATCTATACGCACCTCAGGTTGCAATCCATGAGTTCAAACAGTACGTGAAACACAGCCCCGATGACGATGGCCTATTACCGAGCAACGCAGTGTGGCAGCAGTACATCCGGATGCTCAAGAAGTTCGAGTACACTCCCGAGTTGGCCGAATTGATAGAATGGTGGGAAAGTATACGGTTCAAACCACTGAAACAGACACTTTTGTACTTACTCACTGCATTGCCCAGTGAGCATGCCATGCGCCAGCTCAAGCACTTTGAGAAGATTCAAGCTGAGCGAAAGATAAAGCTGCTGGAAAGCAAGTGGAGATGGCCCAGTGTGGAGGAATTCGAGAGATTCAAGGATGAGAGTCCCTTGTAGGAACAAGACCGGTTCCAGTGAGGTGACTAGGTGATTCCGCCTTACCAGGAGGTGCAGACTCTTCATTAAACCATCACAGACATGGTAGTTTATAGATAGACATAGAATAGTCCGAATAATATAGAAAAAGGACCAACCGAAGCGTAGAAACTCAACAAACCCAGTAAAACTCTCCGAAACAGTAAATACCAGCAAGCCAGTGCCTCTGCTGTCAACCCAGCACTTCTCCGATGCCTCCACACCCCCCGAAGACCTCCGCAGCCCCAGTAGATCGTTCAGATAGGCGGCTTTTGCACCCAAATGCCCCCAAATGTCTCGACCAATAATATCGCCCAATTCAAAACCCGGCGAATCAGCCGAAATTTCCCCAGAAACGAAAAAGTATACCGAAATTTTAAGTTTACTCAACGTTTTCTTCCTCCCACCAAAATGTTGAGATACTCCCAGTACGCCCCATCGCTCGTTGCAAGACAAGTCAGAAGCTTCACCGTTTCCGCCACCAGAAGTTCTGGTGTGAGAATCGAAAGCGATGCTTTTGGTGAGATCGAAGTCGACTCTTCCAAGTACTACGGTGCCCAGACTGCCAGATCGAAGCACAACTTCAAGATCGGAGGCCCTGCTGCACGCATGCCAATTCCAGTGGTGAGAGCCTTTGGTATTTTGAAGAAGTCTGCTGCTATCGTCAACGAAGGTTTGGGTACTTTGGACCCTAAGATCTCTGCTGCCATCCAAGAAGCTGCCACCGAAGTTGCCGAGGGTAAGTTGGACGACCACTTCCCATTGGTTATCTTCCAAACTGGGTCCGGTACTCAGTCCAACATGAACGCCAACGAGGTCATCTCCAACAGAGCCATTGAAATCTTGGGTGGTGTTTTGGGTACCAAGAAGCCAGTCCATCCTAATGACCACTGTAACATGTCCCAATCCTCTAACGACACATTCCCAACTGTTATGCACATTGCTGCTGTCACTGAAATCAGCCACCACTTGATCCCAGAATTGACCAAGTTGAGAGATGCCTTGCACGCCAAATCCGAGGAATTCAGCCACATTATCAAGATTGGTAGAACACACTTGCAAGATGCCACTCCATTGACTTTGGGTCAAGAGTTCTCCGGTTACGTCCAGCAATTGACAAACGGTATCGAGAGAGTTGAGAAGACCTTGCCAAACTTGAAGTTCTTGGCTCAAGGTGGTACTGCTGTTGGTACTGGTTTGAACACCGTCAAGGGATTCGACGTCAAGATTGCTGACCAAGTTTCCAAATTGACCGGTTTGGACTTCAAGACCGCTCCAAACAAGTTTGAGGCTTTGGCTGCTCACGACGCCATTGTCGAAGCTTCTGGAGCCCTTAACACCGTCGCTGCATCTCTCTTCAAGATCGCTAACGATATCAGATACTTGGGTTCTGGTCCAAGATGTGGATACGGAGAATTGTCTTTGCCAGAAAACGAACCTGGTTCGTCAATTATGCCTGGTAAGGTCAACCCTACTCAAAACGAAGCTTTGACTATGGTAGCCACCCAGGTTTTCGGTAACCATGCCACCATCACCTTTGCTGGTGCCTCTGGTCAATTCGAGTTGAACGTCTTTAAGCCAGTCATGATCTCCAATTTGTTGTCGTCAATCAGATTGATTGCTGACGGATCTGCATCTTTCAGAGAACACTGTGTTGTTGGTATTAAGGCTAACGAAGACAAGATTGACAAGCTCTTGCACGAATCTTTGATGTTGGTCACAGCATTAAACCCAAAGATTGGTTACGATGCCGCATCCAAGACTGCCAAGAACGCCCACAAGAAGGGATTGACCTTGAAGCAATCTGCTTTAGAGTTGGGTGTTTTGACCGAAGCTGAATTTGACCAATGGGTCAGACCAGAGAACATGATTGGACCAAAGGATTAGGTGTATTTATTATGAAATCATGTATTTAAGATAACTCAAAGTAGAGTGGATATGTAGACCTGAAGTTGATTTTAGATACTCAATCTAGGCGGATGTAGAGTACTGTGGAAGGCCAGCTTTGTGATGTGGATCTATTACAGCAGCTTTGAATTTTGATTGGATAGACTCGGTACCTCAGCCAGGTTTGGGTGCAAAATACTTGGATTTACCGTGTAAACTGACATGAAATCAAAACTTGAGATAGCAACACTGGCAATATCTGGTACTTACCGGCTAGTTCTTTATTTGCAAGAACAGCTGAAATCCCTGGAAAGCCACCATAAAGCTCTCGGTCCAAGATTCCAGAAGCTTATACCTTATTGTTGCATGCAGTATTGATTAGGGCTCCACTTGTCAGTACCTATCCAGCCAGCTGCAAATGCAACTTAGTAGGCCAACTGAAGACGCAATTTCTATACCACCCTCCCTATTATGACTTCCTGCCTCTTTCAAAGCATCTAGCACCGAAACTGAACCTTCCAGTTACCTCGCAAATATGAGTTGTTGTGCCACCCCTTAGCAAACTACCCCCTAAGCGCATGGTCGTGCGAAGGACTCATTTGCTCGAACTTCGCTAAAACAAAATCAACCACTACTGATTTCCTATCGACACCAACAATGTCTCTATCGAGCATCTTGCAACACGTACAGAAGAAGGGCCAGGTCCAGAAGCCGTCTGAATGCGTGCAGTCGCTAAAAACGCTGAAACCAAGTGCCAGAAATGGCACTCCAAAGCAATCCACAGAACGAGCAGTGGACCCTGTCGTCGCAAGATTGAAGGAGAAGCGAAGGCTTGAAAATGCCAAAAAGGAGCAGGAACTTAGAGAAAAGAAGGGCTTGCCGCCTAAGACAGTGAAGTCTGCGCCGAAAGAAAGACCTAAGCCGGCTGCTGCTGGACCTAGGAGGCCAGCAGCGCCGCTACCTCGAGTGTCTGCTCCATCGCCAAAACCCCCACCAAAGAAGATGAACTTCAATGATTTGATGAAGCGTGCACTGACTATCGATCAGTCGAAACTTTCTATCACTTTGAAGGCTAAATCAAGCTTGGAAAAGCCTAGACAGGCAAGTCGAGAAAGGGAGAGAACCTATAGCAAAAGTGTGAGTCCTGTGAAACGAGAACGAGATCAGTTTACAAGGGAGTCTGTACCATTAAAAAGAGAAAGCGGTACATACAGAAGGGAAGCTGGCCAGCATTCTGGTAGAGATCAGGGACGAACTGGATCAAAAAGACCTCCGCAACGACCTATTTCCAGAAATCCAATACCACTTAGAGCTCCGTCCCAACTGCTTCAGGAGAAGCTTAAATCCAAAATAAAACCACAATCGCATGCCCGCAGACACTCAGATTCGGAAGACGAGTCGGAAGATGACATGGATGACTTTGTTGTCTCCGATGAGGAAGACCACTACACGAAGAAGCGCCAGCAGAACGAAGGAGATTACGACAGAGACGAAATCTGGGCCATCTTCAACAAGGGTAAGAAGAGATCATACTACGATCGATACGACGATGACTCTGCAGATGATATGGAGGCCACTGGGGCCGAGGTTCTAGAGGAGGAGATGAGGTCTAAGAGAAGAGCAGAGTTGGAGGATCGAAAGGAGTTGGAAGAGGAGCAGAGGAGAGCTGCTTTGAAAAGGAAGCGAATGAATCAATAAGTTCACCATATAGTCATATAAAATTGCATCAAGAAATGAAAATCTTTGAAAAATTCACGTGAATATCGATAATAAAAATAGCCAGTGTTCACCACTTCAAATACAAGGTAGAATCCAGTAACCGGTGTTCAAGTGTGCTCGTGATGAACGACATTCTAAGGGAGCTCAGACGAGAGACATTCTCTGTCAAAAACAGACTCCAGCTGATCATCTACGACTCGAGGTTTGTCTCAGATGTAAGCAAAAGACTGGAGCTCCACCAGTATCCTGTCGTTCCAAACGAGAGGTGCGGGTCGTGGTACGTGCCGAGCTATGAAGAAGCCGTCTATTTCAAGTCCACAGACAGCCATACCAACGAATGGACCTTCTCAACCAGAAGACTCAATATGCAATTGTTACTGATACTAGCTCTGTTTGATGGTGTGGTGGTGGTGGACGCCACAAGGAAGGGAAAGCTTCTACCAGACGCACTCCTGAAGACTGTGCCAATATGGTGCGCAGTTATCAACTACATCATGTACGAAGGTTCTTCAATGGAGGACATCTTGTGCGAGTTGGAGCTCACTGAAGACGATGCTGCATTTATTACGGCTTTGAAGAGCGACAATTGGGTCAGAACTCCGAAGCACAGCATCTCCAGAAACGAGCACAACCAGATAGTCAAGCGGATTCCTCTATTTGTCAAAGAAGTTTCAAAATTGGGGTTGTTCACGAAGGAGCTGCTCGTTAAAGAATTGGGAGCACGCAAGCCCATAATATGTAGCTGGTACTATCCAAACTGCAAGAAGCTTACACTGGAAGAGCTGTTTTACTTTGAGAGCGATGACCTAGTTCGCAAGTCCTACTATACAGTGGCATGTTTATCTGCTTCCAGGCTGAGTGAAACAAAGATCTTTACTGAGGGCATCTCATTCGAGTATATTCAAGGCGCTGGAGATGACCACGAACTCTGGGCAACCAAAGAGGTCGCTCTTGGCAAACTTGATTCCAAGTTCTTTTGGAAGTACATCTACACTAATACTGAAATCATAGATCAAAACGGATATATATTCGACAGTATGTCAGAGGCAGTCTTACTCGACAAATTGAACATGGCAGCTAAGGCCATGGGAATCTCTAATGATTCAATTCATACAAAAGTGGACGCTAGCAAAATCAGCAGCACCGGGATCTCATTTGGCACCATTGCCTCTGACTTGAAATATACAGATTTCATCGCAGCGTATCCTGAAGTAAGAAATCTCGTGGTTTTCAGCTCCAAGTACATAGTTGCTGGACAACCAGAAGTTGTTGAAGACCATGAGCTTGATTCTAACAGGTTAGAAATCTTCCATTTCAAAATCGACACTTCGAAAAAGGGAGCAAAGCTCTTGAGACAAGTGTACCCGGAGCTTATTCCAAAATTGTCAGTTGGCCAAGTAATGAGTCCAGTAATGATATTATGCGAGACCGGTGACGATATCAGCGTAGGAACCGTTGTTATATTGCTTTGCAAGCATTTCGACACTGCATGGAAACCTACAGAATGCAACAACTTCTCCAAAGACACAATTAAGAAACACTTGAGTTTGCTTCAGTATGTTCGCAAAGTGAATCCAAGTAGAAACACGCTACAGAGTGTCAACTCGTACTTAATGAGTTAACCCATCTAACTTAATTTGACCATTACTTATTTTGCATTCTCAATTTGCATACTAACAATTTACCAAATGGTACTACTTACGCATCGGTGCTGTTGGAAATCTTCATGGCCAGCGTACCCAGCATGGCTGGACTAATTAGGCACACGCAACATTGCTAGTGTGGTGCCTGTTAACTTGCACATGTGCTTATTCCTGGCATGTACGAATGAGGCACATGCGCAAAGTGTTAGAGCCTGTTTGGTGTGACCTGCAAAGCAATTCGCCAAATCGACTTGTTATGCTTGTCTTCTTAACTAACTTATTGTACGCAAGGAGTACTTCTCTAATTTCTCAAATATGAATCGTTGTGCTTTTGGCTGGTCCCATACAATATTTCGTATAGATTTTGCATACTAGAAACCAAGCCGAGCAATTTCCACTTGTTCTAATGAGTCCAAAAGGAACTAAGCATTTGCTTAACATGCGCTGCAGGTCCGCAAATGCAAGATTAGTGCTCGATACGACAAGCTTGAAAATATGAATGTAGCTTGAATAAAACCTGGAATAAAGGGGGGAAGCACCAAGTGTCAAGTCATAATGTGGTGACCAAATCTGTTCTGCCACAGTCAAATCAAAGGCATCGATCTCCAAAAGTACTGAGGCTCTGCAAGGCTGAGTTTAGGGAATCATGTATCTGTGAAAATACTCGAAGGCGGGAGATTATCAAGTAGTTAACGAAATTGAAATTCTCATTACTTTTACTGTTCGAATTGAGCTCCCTTTGAGCAAATTACACATTTCCATTTCAACTATATCTCAAGTAAATCAAAACTTACCAGTTGTAGTTTCTTCAGCACCTTAGAGATCTCCACTTGCGACAGGATCATGTCCTTAGTAAACTTCGTTGTTGGAAGTGGACGCAATGTTATGAAAGTCACTTCGTCTTTCTCATATTTCAGAAAAGCCAAAAACAGCTTAACTGTTAGTATATCAACAATCTGGCGATCTGTTCCCAAGAAGGTGTTTAAATATGCTTCTGGGAAGTTATTCAAGCCACTGGAGTTCAATAGGAACTTGATAGATAGTAAGTTCACTAATCGCACGACGCTGTCAATGCAATGTATAAAGCACTTCTTACCACGCACATCATCTTGAGCTTGAAATGTTTGATTGATATTGTAAAGCCTGTTCAATGAACTCAAATTGAAATTTTTGAACAACTCAAAAAAGCGTACAACCAAGCTTAGCTTTTCTTTATACGTGCCATGGATGATGAGAGAACTAAGAGAGCTGATGTTCTTCTGTTGTCTCTCGCGCTGCAATGTCTCCATACGTTTTTGCATTTCTGCCATTTTGAGATCAGCAAACGAAGCTGTGCTAGAATGCTTACTCTGGGAAGCAGACTGGTGAATTTCTTGTGACAAAGAGGCAGTCAAAGACTGAAGCAAGAAATTCAATTCCTTTTTAAAATAAGTACTTGGATCCACCAATTGTCTCATGTCCAGCAATTTCAACAAGTAATTCAACAAAAATACCATTGAAATCTCTTGTCTTTCCTGGAGGTTGACAACAGATTCCTCAGTATTGGAAGCCGATTTTTCCAGTTTCAACACGAAGTTGGCGTACCCCTGGGACTCATCAGGCTGCAGTATTTTTTTCGCATGAGCCAGCTCATATAACGAGGTATTCAAATTGGGGAAACTCAACAACATCTTGAAGTATATATTTGCATCGTGGTTATATTGTTCAGTTATGGAGCCGAGATTCTCCATGATGGACAACTCCACCAAGTTGAATGCAGCATATTTCAAGAAGCTTATCAAATCAACAAAGTTAACAGAAGTTTTCTGGATCAACATGATAGGTAAGTAGGGGTTGACATGCTTATTACTAATAAATGGAGCGAATAAACCCGATTCCCCCACTTCATAAACTACCTTTGAGTATTGGGTTAGAATTGGAAAGAACTGCCCAACGATAAAGTGATAGTCTGGCTTGTATTTTGGCTTCAATATAAGCGCAAAATAATCAAGCAATATTATCTGAAGCGGCTTCAAAACTTCTAAGTTCGTTCTGTCGATTAGCAATAGCTCTAACGTACTTGAAATAAGCAGTAGAAACGGCTCGAACAAGCCATTGTACAAGTAATCACTGACACTTACAGAACTCAAAAAACGGAACCGAAGCTTCGAGTAATCGTCCACTAGCTTGTTCAATTTCTTATCAATGACTTCTATCAAGTGGTTGGGGGCTTCGCAGGCAGACTTCAAGACATTTGTATCGAAGTAAGTCACGTAATTCACCAATTGTTCTAGCAAGCTCTTCATGCTGAGTAGCCACAACACTTTGTGAGTGCTGAAGTGATACAAGTTCAATGTGCCATTGATTTCATACGCGTACTCCTGAAGTCCGTCGAGCTTCACGTTGAAGTCGTTCAATCTGATTCCAGGACGAATCGAAGGGTCTCCAATGTGTTTGCTGTGGAACTCGTTGATCTTCTGCACCAACACTTCGAAGTTGTCTGTCTTGTTATCCGCAGCATCTGGAGAGTTGTAGGAGATAGACAGCATATTGTTGGGACTAGGGTTGGTTTCTAGAGATAAAAAAAGACTCGTTATGTCTTTTAAGATCAGATTATGCGAATCCATTTTGACTTTTAATGCGAATGGAGTTAAACAGACCCACCCATATGAAGAGAGTAGTATTATGGAGCTTAAAGGGGACGCATTCACTAGTGCACACCTAATGGAGCAGATTCTGACTTTCCAGGATCAATTGGAGTTGGATCTGATCACAGGGTCTTACAGGTTATGAGTAGCGAACGATAGGGTATCTGATTGTATTCGCTAGCAAACGAGCTAGTCTATGTTCAGGATTCGAACTGAGTGTCTACATATCTCCAGTTAGCTCTTAGAGAGCTTTTCGTTCGTTAAGAGGATTCTATTTCATACCATGTTCTTGTGGAAAGTTGGCGGAGTGCAGTGAGGTTTCTTTCCACTTACATAGTTGGATAAGGGAACCTTCTATGTGATCTGGTCAACAATTGAGCGTAGTTAGGTTCATTGGTGGCAGTGATGTAACCGTGTCTAATCAAAAAGTCCACAATCACCAAAGCACAATTGGGCTTGAACTGGTCCAACCTGCTGATAACCTGATCCACCTCTAGCAATTGGAAGTCTTGAGACTCCCCGTCAACAGGGTGAGGAACGACATCCGTCTCGTTGGGAAACCTGATATCGTAAAGATACTCGACTTCCGGCTGAACACGTCCCTTTGGTGTCTGATAGATATACTGAACCAATCCAGCAGCTTGAGTATTTGCAACGACAAAGTCTTCTTCCAAACCAGCTTCTTCGTAGGACTCTTTTATCACAGTTTCCCAAAGCCCGTAAGGGTGTCCTAATCCTCCAGCAACTGTATTGTCGTACATTGAAGGGAAAGTGGGCTTCGTATCTGACCTACGAGGCACCCAAAGCTTCAACTTCCCGTTTGAGGAGTCTTTGGCTGCTACATAGCCTGTGAGGTGCACTCCGTAAGTCACAACACCTATCAAGACACTGAATGAGCGTTCAATCAACATGTACGGAATGGTGGTTGGACAGTACACCACGTACAATTCGTTTCTCCAACCTTTGGCCAATTCCTCGTCGAACTCAGAAACAGCTTTCAACTCGAGTGCAAGATCCCTAAACATGTCATTACGCTTGTCGAAAGTGTCATACTGAGGTCCGATTTGAATGGAACGTCCGTTCACCACGAATTCGGAACGACCCTTTAAGTGCTTAGCAACGGTCTCGTCGATTAGTCCAAGAGTGGTTTGTCCATCATGAGTCACCAACCGGTAGTTCGAATGGTTTTCCTCATACGTGAAGTTGTCCACTTTGTCTACTACACTGAGAAAGTCAAGCATCTTGGTGGAATGATTGACTTGGGTACTTTTCGCGAGGTTATACGAATATTTGACTACTGCATGTAGTGTGGCGAAACCTGGGGAAATCTCAGTATGGCGATGGGCTTGGATCCTCTGGTTAGAGCTAAATAGCTGAACTTGAGAGTTTCGGGGTCTTAATATGGCTATGCGCTTCATTTTGGTGCATCTTTGTGGGTTGTGAACCACTAGGTAGTTTTCATGAGCTTACTTTGAAAGGTTGACCGAATTTAAGGCACCTTCAATTTGGGTGCAAAATGGCTTAATAGAAGCGAAGGTATAGTTTGGGTAGACTAATACGAAAAAACCAGGCTCTTCAAGTATGAATAGAGCCTACTGATATTTAGTCTTTCAAGTAACATCAAATCTAGTTTTGAAACTCAGATAGTGAAATCCTCCTAGAGTATGGACACAGATACATGTTTAACTGATGCTGGCTGATAGAGAACATTGTGGTATTTTACTATAATCTTTCTTAGAAACTGTAAAGTCGCCTAAATCTTTGAGCAATCTGCTTCAAAAGAACATAAACACTCAAAAGCTTGCCTGCTGTTGCTTTCTTAATTGTATGAGCTTATACTTTGAGTGCACGTGACATAAATTTCAACCGCATCGTGGTTGTACATACTAATTATTTTAGCATATTTACAAGGTCTTATAACTATCTCATTGATTGAATAGAAGGTCAACCTGAAACAAGGGTATCCTGAATTATCGCCGTCGAATTTCACTTAAATTCTTCGCCTGATATTAAAGCACAACTCCTTATACTGAGCAGCGATGCCAGGATCATCAAGGTCTCTAATTCGAGCCATAAATGCTGTGTTTGACAGCTGGGAAGATACAGAAGACTCAACACTCAACAGCGAGACCAGGGAAGCCATAGAGCAGTTTTTACTCAAACACAACACCCTTCAAATAATAAACCAATCTACAAGCATCAACAATGAACTATTTAGAATTTACAATACCTACATCAAGACATCACATTCGCTCAGCAAGGAGTTGCTCTTCCTTGAGCTATTGAAGGAGTTAGTTTCGGTTCTCAAGAAGTCCGAGGTTGAACTCTGGCTAAAGACGTATTTGAAACCATCCTTAGACAGTGCCTCAGTCGATATCAAATTTGTTGAAAGCTCTCGTGAATTTTTGAAGAGCACTCTCAATATCTCATCTTCTGGCGATGTTGAGTTGTTTGAATATAGATTGGATATAACCCAGTTAACCATAGAGTTGATCTTCCAGGCATATGTTGGAAGTAACCATTCCGAACTTCTTGATTTGAAAGAAAGAGACATAGACACACAAGTATATCAAGAAAGGATCAGGTTTATCAAATTAAACTGCTGGAAGCTCTTACTTGAATACGGACAAAACCATACTAAGGACTACTTCTGCTTTTTGAATTCGCATATCGTGAACCCCAACGAGCGGTTGGAGTCGCTATCGCTCCTTTCCGCGTTGGTAAGTGAAGGTGACGACCACGATGCTACCCTATCGATGGAAGGAAGAAACTCTCCAGATGCAACTCTACACGAAGCTTCACCAATAGAGGCACCTGATGTGCAGACTACCACTAGTTACCTCAAATCTCGTCGGAAATTATTCACAGTAGAGCTGTCTCCAATTGCAGAGATTATGGCCACTAAACTATTCAAAAGCTTGTTGAACTGCCTAATCTACGACTCAAATGAACATATTTTGCAGACTGCCTTGGCAGTTGCGACAATGCTAATACCGCACATCTGCAGTGGCATAAGCCGATACATTGCTGATCTTTTCTATGCATTCGCGAGGATAGTACAGTTACCGGAAATGGAGTTCCCCAAAGAGAAGAGTGAGTGGAAGCCGTACATCACATCAACCAAATCGGTGAAACTGTTGAAATGGATTCATTTTGGTACTCTATTGTATGGATTATATCCCGTGAACTTGACCAAATTCATGAAGTCTCCCTTGAGATATCTTCAGAAGTACCCTCCAATTCTTGTCAAGACACGAGCAGTACCAATGCTGGAAGCTCCGTTGGTTTCAAGTTTCGAGGACTTTTTAAGAGACTTGATAATTCACCCGAGATTCATCTACTTTGATAAGCAAACCGAATTGGAGGACCCCTTAGAATGGATGGATTTGGACCACGGAACGGACATCAGAGAAATATCACTCGAGTGCTTTGAACTAAATACCAAATTGCTGGTCAATTTGGATAATTCATATTCCAGTTTAAGTGCATTCCAGACCCCAATTAACAACCGCAGCTTTAATTCTGCGTCGGAGCACCTTTCGTCTCGAAAGTCGTCTGATATAGTGTACTTCCATGCCAGGGACTCGCTCAATAAGGCCGCTGCTACAAGACGGTCAACTTTTGAAGAAATTAAGTTCAAGGACGTCAAATTTGCAGGGGGAGCTGAAGATGATGTGGACTTGAATGAGCCAATGAACGACTTATTCTCAACACATGAAATCTTATTTGGTCCTAAACACCGGGAGAGCTCTGTATCACTTTCATTGGCGGCGCCATTGGGAGACATCCGTCGTAATTCAAGCATTGTAGACAATTCGTTAGTTTTGTCAAACCAAATCTCGTCACCTACAACTTCTGTCGAAACGGCCTTTCTGCATAAAGAACTGGTTGGAACAAAGTCTGTTGGAACTGCCCTCAATTTCTTTCAGCGTGAGATTCTCCTCCTTAAGAATGAGGTTGAGTTCTCCAATTATATGACGGACTTGAACAAATATAAGTACTTGAGGCTGCTCATGTCTAATAGAGAAACTTCCAAGACGGTTGAGCTTCAGAATACCTCAGTGAAATTGGAAAATCTTGCAGAGACATACCAATTGGCAAAGGATGAGGTAAAGGTGTTGCAATCTCAGGCAGAAAGAAGAAAACAGGAAGAAAGCGATTTAGTCGAAAGATTCTTGGGGCTCAAGACAGAGAGAGACGAATTGATCCATAAGTATGATCAGCTTGTTCTGGAGCACACCCAGATCAACAGCACGCTAAACAGGATATACAAGGAGATCATACCTAGCAAGGACTTTGAAATCAACAATTTAAAGTTGAAATTAACCGATGTCGAGACGAACCAGCAGACTGTTAGCCTTGCTAAAGCAACTTCGAATCCGAATGCAAACGCACAGCTCGAGCAATTGGAGGAGGTAACAGACCAGGAGAAGAAAGAATTCAAATTGCAAACGCAAATTCTATCGCTAAAGGAAAAGAATGCTCAGTTATTAGCTCAATTGAAGCAGGCAAGAGATCTCCAAGATATTTTGGAACAGAAGTACAACAGCAAGCTCGAACTTCTGAAGCTTGATTTGAATAACAATCTCGATTTGCAGAATGTGCAATACGAACGCAAGATTCAAGAGCTTTCAGTGACCATTGTGAAGTTTGAAAATCTACTCGAGGAGAAGAATGCTCAGCTAGTTCAGTTATCATGTTCCAAGCCTATCTCAATTCCAAATGCGTATTCAAGAACACCCACAGGAACAAGAAGAGACGAGAATTACGACAACGACCGGTCGAATTCCTCGGTGGATTCTATACTGTCTGCTCACAACCCCGTGCATGTGCAACGACCCCCAGCACAAGCTCCTCAGTTTGTTAATTTGAACTATCCTCAGCAGCCGGTCCGGACAAACAGTGTAGTTTCAAATGTGAATGCTACCCAACAGCCACCGATAATCCGGGGCCGTGGTGGGTACCAGAAGAGATCCAAGAAGCTCATGTAGGAGCATGAGAATCAAAGAACTAGAACGAAGAAAGAACAGCCACCAGAAGCTGTATGACAAAGTAATGATAATATAGAGCGGGCCAGGTGACAATTATCACACCACAAGGCACCTGCAAACTAATAAAAGCAAGAACATGACTGTCATAAGGTCTACGTGACACCTCACACTCTAAACTATGCCTCTGCTGCCGTATACCCCAAACTTTTCACTATCTGACAGTAATTTTCACAGCAGCATTGCCATTCTCCAGATTTTTCACTCTGACCTATTGCAAAACTGTCTTTAAACCAGTCACAGCTAACCTGATCTCTCCTTTCCAGCTCCCTTTACTCTGAGGACTCTCTAGAGGGTCCTGGGCCGTGCTAGGCCATCACAATTCCGGTGAAGCCACCCTTTGTGTTTCGGGCTGCCCCATCTTTGGAAAACCGCGATTTCTGTAAATTTTTAGAGCCTACGTGTTTTTTAAACTTTTCAATCAACTACAAGTTTGACTTAACCATGTCATCACAAGCTGTTCGCCACAGAGGTTCGAAGAAGGGTGGCCTGCTGGCTACTGCTAAAGAACCAGCGGAGGTCAAAAACACCGAGATTCCTGGCAAAGTGCCTTTGGTTTTCACCAAGTTGGACCCAGCCCACAAGTACTATCTTGCTTTGGCCTTAGTCACCGCAATGGCATGCTACACAAGATTCACCAGCATCGGTCATCCAAACAAAGTGGTGTTCGATGAAGTTCATTTCGGGAAGTTTGCATCCTACTACTTGGAGCGTACCTACTTCTTCGACTTGCACCCTCCGTTTGCCAAGTTGTTAATTGCTGCTGTTGGGTGGCTCATTGGCTACGATGGTAAGTTCAAGTTCGACAACATCGGAGACTCTTACATCGATAACAAGGTGCCATACATATCATACAGAGCTTTCCTGGCTATTCAGGGTTCTTTGGTAGTTCCTGTCATGTTCTTGACTATGAAAACCTTGGGCTTCTCGATACCGGCCTGTGTCTTGTCATCTGTCTTGGTATGCTTTGATAATGCCCAAGTGGCTGACTCTAGGTTGATCTTATTGGATGCTACCTTGATTTTATCCGTTGCATTCACTATGCTCACCTATGTCAAGTTTTCCACTTATCGTAAGACTCCTTTCTCCAAGCGTTGGTGGGCCTGGCTCATTGCCACTGGTGTATCCTTATCATGCGTGATGTCCACCAAATACGTCGGTGTCTTTACTTATGTCACTATCGGAATTGCCGTTATCCATGAATTATGGATCTTGTTGGATTACAAACGTGGCTTGACTATTGACACTGTATTTGCTCACTTTCTTGCAAGACTCTGGGCTCTTATTATTTTGCCATTCTGCATTTACTTGTTTTGGTTCTACTTGCACTTTGCTATTTTGAATAGATCTGGTCCAGGTGATTCTTTCATGTCATCTGAATTCCAGGAATCTTTGGAGGAGTCCCCAATGGCAAAGTTGTCCAAACCAGTGCAGTTCTTTGATCACATCACTTTCAGACATAAAGACACAGATGCATTCTTGCACTCTCACAAATTCGACTACCCATTGCGTTACGAGGATGGAAGAGTCTCCTCCAACACTCAACAGGTTACTTGTGTCTTTGATCCTGATAGCAAGGAGCCATTGGATGTCAACAACCACTGGCAAATTGAACCAGCTGAACCAGTTGAAGGTAAACCAGAAGTATACACCAACGACATTATCAGATTGAGACACGTTGGAACTGGTGGTTATTTGTTAACACACGATGTTGCTTCGCCATTGAAATCAACAAATGAAGAATTTACTATTGCCTATGACGAAGAAGCTGAAGTTAACCAGTACAATAAGACCTTGTTCAAGCTTCGTTACGCTTCAGCCTCCACTAGTTCAACCAACCCACAGCGTAAGCTCGTCAAATCCAAAGCTACCGCCTTGAAGTTGATTCATGTTAGTACCGTCGTTGCCATGTGGACTCATGACGATGAACTCTTACCTGACTGGGGTTTCGGACACCAAGAAGTTTCTGGTAACAAGAAAATCCAAGACAAAGACAACATTTGGACTATTGATGACATTGTGAATCTTCCAGAAGACGACGCCAGACGTATTGAAACCAAGAAGGAAGTGAAGCCTATTTCATTCTTTAAGAAATGGTGGGAATTGCAAATGTTGATGTTCCACCACAACAACCAATTGACTTCTGAGCACCCATTTGCCTCTCAACCAGATTCCTGGCCATTGGCATTGTCTGGTGTTTCGTTCTGGAATGACAACGATACTAAGAAGCAAATTTTCTTCACTGGAAACATTGTTGGATTCTGGTTGCAAGTAAGTTTCTTGGCCATTTATGTTGGATTAGTATTGGCAGACCAGGTCACACGCCGCCGTAATTTGCATTTGATCAACCCTCAAGCTAGATCTAGATTGTACAACACTTTAGGGTTCTTATTCATTGGCTGGGCTGCACACTATTTCCCATTCTTTTTGATGAATCGTCAAAAATTCTTACACCACTACTTACCAGCCCATTTAATTGCCTCGTTGTTTGCAGGAGGCTTGGTTGAATTCATCACTTCCAACAATGGAGTCGATGCGGGTACTCGTCCTAAGGGCGTTGTGAAGTACAGAATTGTCACCGTGGTTGCCCTTGCATCTCTTGCAACTGTATGGTTTTTCTTCTACTTCAGACCAATTACCTACGGTGATGTCTCATTGACTCCAGAAGAAGTCAAGAGCAGAGAATGGTTTGACATTAAGTTGCACTTTTCTAAGTGAGTTAAACGATACGATGTAAATGTCAATTATTAAAATATATACATGTAGAATTATTATTATTATTATAATGCCTTTGTAGTGCAGCAACTTGTCAAAAGAGCTACTTCCTGCGTTCCGCTGTAGTTGAACAATATTCTACAGATCCAGTGGTAGGTAACTAATTCTGAATTTATTCGAATTCATCACTAAGAATCTGCTCGCAATTGGAAGTGCCTCATTGACGCTGTTCAACTGGTGGATGAGGTTCTGGATGATCTCTGGGTAAACTAGATCAAACTGTTCATAATCATCAAATGTGGTTTCTTTTGAACTGGAGTTATCACTATCTTTATAATAAAGGATTTTGAGACAGTTATGCAACACTTGGGAATCAGTAGAAACTTCCAAGTTCAAATTCAATACCCACAAGTAGTAACAGTCACTATTCAAAGAGAACTTGAACTTTCGAATCGCTAATGAATTGATCTTATCTATAATTGAATTATAGATAATCATGTTATGAGAATACTCTTCAAAATGGTTTCCCGTTAGTAGTTTCAACTTCCACTTCAATAATTTAATCATACTGTCGGTTAGCTCTCCAACAACATTCTTGCATTTAAAGCATTGAACTTTGTTGTCTTCCATAACCAAATTGGAGTTAGCCCTGTTCATTAATAAATAATGGCCACCTATAATTACTGAGGTATCGTTGGGTGGTCTGAGAACACCACTGTACTGGTTCTGTGAAACATCACTCTTGTTGAGTGGTTTATGACAATGCCAGAAATCCATAAGCTCGAACCAATACTCAGATGGCATATCCAAAAACTTGTAATTCTCAGCGTCAAGTAAGACGGTTCCACATTCAGAACAGCAGAATTGAAACTGGTTCTTATTGTTGGTGCTGTTCAAATTCGTCTTGTTGAGTAAGTCTTTGCATGACCATTTCGAAGCTATAACAACTTGGTCCCTCTCTGTTCTCTCTTGCTTCGGTAGCTTAACTGAGAAAGTCATACAATCATCTATTTTCTTGAGGTTCACGAGAACAACATTTAGCGGGTCGGTGACCTCTACCGGAAGCTTGACTCTGTACGTATCGTCTTCAGCTTTCACCACCATCTCATTCGTCGAGGAAACCTCCATCAGCAGAACTTCCGATAATTCATGTGGAAAGTCAAGCACGCATGTTACCAGGCCAAGGGTCGGTAAGTATTCAGTAGAATACATTGCCCCAAGTCTTAAGTGGGACCTATTCACTTGTTATGTTCATTTGTTGGATTTGGGTGCAAGTTTTCTGGACCTTTAGTCACGTGAAAATCGTTAACTGAGAAAGACAGCTCAAGATCAGATCAGAGTAGAGCTCAGCTCCACCAGTTTCAGAAACCACTGCCTTAGAGCTAGAATCCGGATAGTCCTAATTGGCGTTTATTTGGGTTAATTTCAAAAGCGAAGAACTAAGCTCTTGCTAAGAATTCATTGGCTCTGCAGCTATCCAGCCAAACATACAATAGTTTCATATAGCCTTTCAAGCGTCCTTTTCAAGTAGTGGGGGCTTGAGCATAAATGAACTAGCAGCGGGTTCGTACTGAACATGCCACAAGCAAAAATTACCGGAAAACTGTCCTTGGAAATGGAAATGCTATGTTTCAATGCGTTTTTTGCACCCAAATCACTGGTTAACAACAGGTTCATGATTTCAGCTAGGATGGAAAGCGTTGTACTGGTTAGATCTCAGCAATAACTGATGACTGGAACACTTACAATTGTTAGTGAATTATCAGTTTTTAAGAAAGTATGTGAAAAACTTTCAGAAGGTCTTAAGCTCTCAAAATTCAAATTAAAACTAGTGGTAAAGGGTCTGTCACTTCAATTCTACTTGAAATTAGACCGTAAAGGTTGGCTTGCTCGGCCTTTTTCCAACAGCTAGAATGTACCGGATTATTCTTTACCTCGTCTTCTAACTCTTGAACATACTCATTCTGGGCCGTTATAGGCCAAAATATCCACTGTATAGAAGATGGCCATGTGCACTCCCAGATGTGGCAACAGTGAAATTAATAATTCAATGCTGACAATCGGAAGAACAGACCACATCATGAAGTCGTTCCCTAAGTTATCCAAGAGAGAGGAGCTGGACTTGACCGAGAACTTGACCCAGTGGTCATTGGGAAATGGTCTTGTTATGTACCCTCCAAATTTTCAGAGCTTTAATGCTGGAATTGCTCCAGTGACACTCTTTCCTACGCCGTTCCCTCGTAAAGCGTTCCACAACGCAATTGATGTCCAGAAACTGTTCAACGAGTTGTACATCAACGTCGTATCTAAACACAAGGAGTGGTTAGTCAAGATAATTGCTGAGTTATCTCAATTTGATCCGGATTTCACTGGGCAACTTTTCAAGTCTCATCAATTGGCACTTGAACAAAGTCCTGGGGGTAAGCTAGTGCAGCCATTGTCACTTGGAGTCTTCAGATCAGACTACATGATCGACACAAAGGATGCAGAACCTCAGATCAAACAGGTTGAGTTCAACACAGTGAGTGTTTCTTTTGGAGCCTTATCGAGCAAAGTTGGTGAGTTGCACAACCATCTTAACCAAGCAGGATTCTACTCACCTGGTACCACTTACTACACTGGAGAGGAAATTCCTATTTCGAACTCGATCAACGAATTGGCTGACGGTTTGGCAGAGGCAGTTGCTCACTATAAGAAGCAGACCCAAGCTGCCAAAACAATCGTTTTATTTGTGGTGCAGCCAAATGAGAGAAACTGCTTTGATCAAAGACATGTTGAATACTCACTTTTGAAGAACCACGGCATCAGGTCTCGCCGAATCACATTAGAAGAAGTTGAATCTAAAATTACCACCAAAGATCAAAATAAGATTTTCTTAAATGAGGATGAAATATCCGTGGTTTACTATAGATCTGGCTACAGCCCAGGAGACTACGAAGTCAATCCAGAATTGACATGGAAGGCAAGAGTCACCCTTGAAAAGTCCCATGCCATCAAGAGTCCTTCATTGTTAACTCAATTATCAGGCTCCAAGAAGATCCAGCAAATCTTGACGACTGCAGAAACTGTTAAACAATTTTTACCAGATATTACGCCAGACGAGTTGAAGAAATTACTCTCGACTTTTGTGACTATATACCCATTGGATAATTCTGAAAGCGGGAAAATTGCAAAGAAGTTGGCATTTGAACAACCAGAGAAGTTTGTTTTGAAGCCACAGAGAGAAGGTGGGGGTAATAACATCTACAAAGAGAACATCCCTTCTTATCTCAAATCAATTGATGAGAAAGATTGGGATGCCTTCATTCTAATGGAATTAATAGATGCCCCCACGCACAAGAACAAGCTCATTAGAAATGACGAGGTGTACAACGAAGAAATAGTTTCGGAATTGGGTGTTTTTGGAACTATTCTTTATGATGAGAATTCCAACGAAATCATCTCGAACAAAAGCGCAGGTTGGTTATTAAGGTCCAAGTTCAGTTCCAGTAACGAAGGTGGGGTGGCTGCAGGGTTTGGTTGTGTTGATAACATATATTTGTATTGATAAAATAATAAGAAAATAGAAATAGAATGGCATTTTTGATGTATTCAGTTGAACTATGGGGTTGATACTGATCCTATACTTCTTTCTTAGCTTCTTTGGATTCTGTGGCTCCAACCAAGGGGGTCGTATCATTCTTCGACGCGCTCTCACTTTGCTGGAACTTCTCGACATTGCTCACCCTTTCTATTGGAAGTAACTCATCGTCCATTTGAACAATCTCTATGCCTGCTTTCAATCTGTTTTCGATATCGACCGCCCACAATGCTGCCCCAAGATTATTCGTGAACATGACAAAGACATTGAACAAGGGGATCAATTCTAATACAAGCAGCACAATTCCAAACACGACGTATGCTCCGGTATTTTGAATGTAGTAAGACTTGATTTGCTCCTTGGTGTACCCCTTCAATACAAAGTACCTAGCATGCGACTGCAATCCTTTAGAAGGGGCCTGTATAAGTATTACAAGACAAGGTCCTATGAAAGGGATCATGCCAATGAGCAACAACAAAATTGCCCTTCCAAGAACAAACGGGAAAGAAAGTATGTCAGGGATCATCATTACGATGTTGCCACACTTAACCCAGAATGGGACCTTGACAATTCGCCTTAATTTGCCCAATAAAATAGCGTCGTTGGCGAATTCTCTACTCAAGACAGCATCGAATGTTATTCTCTGAATCTCTGGCAACATAAGGAAAGTTACAAGAAAGGAGGAGATAACCACAGATTGTTGCACGACAGAAAGCCAGGTTGTAATAACGGCGAACGGCCCTGCGATCAACATCATGATAAGCGCCTGAATGGGGAAGCAGACAACAAACACAGTCACGTAGATAACAAACGTAAGGAATAATTGGGGCACGAAGATTGTGAGATAGAACGGCCATAATTCGGAGTGGGTGAAGAAGTAATTGATACCCTAAGTCTAGTTAGTGAGAGCATATTTGACAAATGATAGGGTTACTCACGATGAACGGATATAGGTAAGCACCTGAATCGAAAGCGTCGAAAGGCAACGATACGCATCTCTGGAACTGAGAGAGTACTTGGTTGTTAATAATCTCGTATAGAGGCTTCTGTTTCTGTGGTAAGTCCATCTTAGCGCTATTGAGGATATGTCTTGTTTTGTAAAATTGCCTTGGCTGCAAAATATTTCTAGATGAATCGGGATGAAATTATGGAACTCGCTCAAAATTCTAACAGCAGGGAGTATTGTCTCTCCTTTACGTGGGTCATATGTTACTGCAGCTCATGGCCCTTGTATAGCTAATTCAGGTTGATTATGGTTAATGTGCTGTTTTAGACCGATGTTCTTGAATAAGCATCAGCCTGAAACGGTAAGAAAAACGAAAAGGGGAAGCTGACTAGGGAAACAACTTGACATATCTCGGATTCTATTGAATCTGATTGGCATTATATATTTGTTGTTGCTGCTGACGTTTAAATGTTAGATCCAAGATCTTCTTTGTGAGATGCTACACAGTTTAAATCTTATTAATTTCGAACTGCGTTGTAAGTCATGTTAATATTTTGATTCGGTGACTAGGTAGCAAGGATAAAAGTAGACTTTTTAAGCACCAATTGTTTTATGGAGTATAGCTTAAGGAAGCACAAACAGTAATTAAATATATTTAGTATAGGTTAACCAAACTTTAAGCTTTCAAGGAATTGGTCCCTTGGCCCAGTTGGTTAAGGCGCGGTGCTAATAACGCCGAGATCAGCAGTTCGATCCTGCTAGGGACCATTTTTTTGCCAATCGAATAAGATAATTCCTAACTCCTAATGCGACTCTGCAAGAAACATTTCCACAACTTCTAAACGTTACCTCTTACCTGCAGAGGCTAAAGCATACGACAGATAAATAGACTCAAATACTGAGTACGGAATAACTTTATCATCTATTAGGCAAACGCAAACTAATGAACTACAAGAAACAGGGGGTGTGGCGTAGTTGGTAGCGCGTTCCCTTAGCATGGGAAAGGTCTTGAGTTCGATTCTTAACTCCTCCAATTCTTCTTTTTTGGCATCTTTTTTTGAAGTAGAGTGTTTAGTATTCATTCAATTCCCTTGTGCCTCGCTAAGTATGGCAACATGTATGGTGAATTACAATAAGTGTGATATCTGAGTCATTTGAATACAAATAACTTAACTCAGCATCAGCAGATACATTTTCATCAAGACGTTTTGAATCTCATTTCCAGGCCTATCTGAGACGGAAGAATCTTCATTTCAAAACCTACTCTTGTTGTTTCATTTCGTTCTTCTCATCCAACAGTATAACGGGAACATCACACTAAACTAGTTGCTACCTTTTGAATAGCATTAACTCTAATATGTCCACATACGTAGAGCTAATACGTCTCTACTGCCCATTGCTCTACAGAATCCTAAATCTCTAAACTTTTGTTGATTTGCTTAATATATATACATGTGTTGAGATTGAAAGGACGATAACGATCCTCCATTTGCTTGGACGTTAGTCAACTGAATCTCCAAGTGATTTCAGTAACTTAAATAGTTTAAACTTAAACTAGTCAACCTGTCAAACGTGAGACTGGGCTGCCAAGGTGATCAAAATTCATTTCAGTCTCTTTTACTTCGCTTGGACCTCTAGATCTTGAATCTAGGAATCTTATTCAACTTCTTAGCAGTCTGTCCGTTAGATCTAGTACCTTGACCACGAACTGGTAAAGAGTTGGCGTGTCTGAAACCAGCGTAAGAACCAGTATCTCTCTTGATTTGAATATCGTTGTTGATCTTCTGCTTCAAGTGACCTTCTACTGTCATTTCAGACACTTCCTTGTTCAAGTCCATGATTTGAGGCTCACTCAACTGGTTCATTCTCATTAAAGGATATATTCCTACTTTAGCACATATTCTCTCTGCTGTGTTGTAGCCTATTCCGAAGATGGCTTTCTTTAATCCATTCTATTCTTGTTAGTAAGGAATCTTCAGGGAAAAGAGAAGAGGTACATACGCGGACCAAGCTGTTGTGCTTCACTTGTTTACCGAAGATATGGACAGCCATTTAATGTGGGTTGGTTATTTTGATAAATTTTTTTCGATATGGTGAAAAGTTTATATGGTGCGGGTTTCGAGAATTAGTGGAGTTGATATTGGATTGCAGCTACACTAGCTTCAGAAGAATCTGCCTGGTGGTGAATAGCTCCAAGTTCCGTGATCAGTCAGAAGAAGACAGAATAGTTCTCTAGACAACTTGGAACTTCTGAATGCTGCTGTCCAAGGACAAACGTTCCTTCTTTGGTATTACATAGCTATTGGTGACTATCTTCTACTTCCAATTTTATAGGCCGTATTTAGGAGAAATTGACTCACTTCTCCTCTAATCTGACTCACTTCTCCTCTAATCCAATCTATAAGCGACTCCAGATCTTTCCTTTACCACCTCACACCTATCTTCACTACTATCTTCCGCTCCACAGTTGGTGGTGTTGGATTGACTTTTATCGTGCAATTTGCAATCCACTAAAAATCAACGAACTTAAGCTTCTCCATTACTTTGCCCCCCAGCTAACCAGCAGATATGTCATTCGTATTATCCCACCACCAAAATCCAGAGAACTTGGGCTTCACGTGCAATACGTGTAGCATTCGCTTTGCCACAGCAGAATTTCAGAGACAGCACATGAAGACTGAGTGGCACAGATATAACCTTAAAAGAAGAGTTGCTCAGCTAGCCACTATCACCTCTGATGTGTTTGCAGAGAAGGTATTGAACCAGAAGAACAACGGGGAAGGCGAAGAAAAGGAAGACGAGTTTGGTTTCGATGTCTACAGACGTAAGCCAAGAAACAACACGAACAAGCTGGTTACTCGTGACCAACTTAAACTGGTGGAGCACGATCATGAAGAATTTAGAGATGACGAAGACGAGCAGGTAGAAGAGCAAGCAAAATCAACTAGATCAGCAAGTCCGGCCAGGTCTGTTTCGTCTGAATTTTCACTGTTCTCATTGGGAGACTCTCTGCATTATGATTCTGCTGCGGAGACAGGCTCTGAATTGCACTATACGGAATCGCATGAAGCGACTAGCGAATCTGGTTACTCGGTCGGATTTTCAGAAGAACTGGAAGTTGAAGAAGGTCACACTGATTCAGAGTCCGATTCAGAACACTCTTACGTCGAAATCGCAATCCCTATAACTCACTGTTTCTACTGTGAAACCAATAACAAAGAAACCGAATTGAATATTCAACATATGTTCAAGAAGCATGGGTTGTATATTCCAGAAAGATCATTTTTGGTCGATGTCGAGGGCTTGTTATGGTATTTGAGTGAGGCTGTATCTCTTGACCATGAGTGCTTAGTGTGCGGATTTGAAGGAAAGAACTTAGAGAGCATAAGACACCATTTAGTGACGAAAGGTCATTGTCGCATTCCATATGAATCTAGAGACGAGAAATTGGCGATATCCGAGTTTTACGATTTTGCAGAAGATGTTCCAAAGGCCAAGAGGAAGGGTAAGACTGTGTCGTTTGCTGAATTTTCCGACGAAGAAAGCTCCTTAGATGACTCTTATGCTTTGGTGCATGTTGATAGTACCGGTGATGAGTTAACTTTACCAAATGGTTCCCGTGTTCTCCTCCGAACAGTGGCCAAATATCGTCGCCCACACTCCAGCATACTACTGACTGCAGACAAGACTTCGACTGCATTGGTGGACCGAAGATATTCTCCTGGAATTACGTCATTTGAGTTGACCAAGCAAGAGAAACAGACCCGTAGGATTGAGCAGCGTGCTAGAAATAGGGATGCTATGGGAGCAAGTACATTCAAGAACAATTACAGAAAGCACTTTGTTGATGAGATGTTGCAGTGAGTTTAATGGTAGATTTGAGATCCGAATGGGTAAAAATAAAATCATTGAGTTGAGTTTGGTAGCGTATAGGATAGGACTATGGCTGTTGTTGCGGTAAATTTGTTTAGACTTCAATCATTGATTAGATCCAAATGAGTTAATCTCGTTTCCAAAGTTTTATTTGATGACAAGAGTGGTACTAATTGTTGCAAAATTGCGAGAGCATGATGAACTCTTTGAGATGTAGACCAAAGGTGGGTGCAACCAATCTGCGGTTGCTCAGATTTCCTCCGTATGTTGCCAATGAGCTAGTTTAGCCCAGATTTAAAGTCCAGAAATAATTAAACTTTAAAGGATGCCCGCATAATTTAGTTGAACTGAAGATAGAGAATTGACAAAACTGCTATTTAACTCGATGATCTGAAAAATCGTAGTATGCCATTCTTTTCGTAGTATAGATCATACTGTTCTTCCTCGAAGATATATTCATGCTTAGTTTGTGTGGCTGTTCACGCTTGTATTTAGAGGTAAGCAGACAACGAAGCAGCTCAAATTTGAATAGAATTGAATACACAGAATTGTGCCGTTAAAGTTTCCCCTAAAACGCTTTAGTTTTGAATACAAGTAGATTACTATATCCATAATTTGACTGTTAGTTGGACCAACTTCAATCTGGCTGCAAGTTTATCAAGTTTATAAAGCAAGTTCACCAGCCAGCTTTATTGCTTTCTCATGTAGTGCCTTAACAGGGTCCACAAACGAATTCGCTTCTCCCACCCGAAAGACGAGACCAACATGTACCACATGATTTCTGGCCTATTCCGTTTCTTCTAGAGCCAGTCAGTCCCTTTACTTCGTTCTCTCATTTTCACGTCGTCCTCTCTTCTTTGTCTCGAACTGCTATCCATTATCTCTTCTTTTTGCAGCCATTATCTACACCACCACCTGAGTGTCGAAAATACACTCCGAAAGTGACAGACCAATAGCCAAACCTCTGATTACTTCACATCAGCTTCCACATATCTACTGAGCCTCTCGCATCCTGTCTTTGCCACCTACAAACAATGGCTCTAATGCCACTACCACCGAGCAGTAATGTTGCACACTCTCAAAAATACAAAATTTATACCAAAATAATCGCCCTATCCGCTTCTATGGTGGATCCACCGTCTCTACCATCTTTAACCCTCCTCCAGCATCGATACCTGCTGAAATGGTGCCATTACTTAAGTGGATCTTTCGTAGAAGGTTATCGAATTTCGAAGAAAAGACCCATACTTCAATACTTAATTTGTCATTTTGGTCACATTATCTGAAGCGAAATAAATGTCATGATTAGCGAAAGTCAGCTTTATAATCCACCACATCTGCTTCAGAAAGACGTCGGCAACAAGTTACACTGTACCGTAGAGCAGCAGAGGACTTAGCAAATACAAATTATGGTTCTTGAAACACAATTCTACGAGATATTATCAGTTCCGGTGAATGCCTCCACCGAGGACATTGCAAAGGCATACCGAAGACAGGCCTTGAAGTGCCACCCTGATAAGACCAACCATGATCCTCTATTAACGGAGAAGTTCAAGGAAATGACCCAAGCATACGAGGTTTTGAAAGACTCGAAGCTGCGACTGGTTTACGATAGCTATGGAGTGGCAGGATTAGAGGGTCTGTATGATGATAAATCAACCGGATGCCCTCTAGCACAGTTCCAGCAACAGCAGGCCTTCCAACAGCAAAACTTCCAGCAACAGACCTTCCAGCAGCAGGCATTTCAACAACAGAACTTCCATCAAAGCTTTCAAAAGAGTTTCCAAAGTGGTCCATCTCGAAGACCATGTGCCTTTACGGCTGCAACAGATATGTTCTCGCAAGTGTTCACAGATATTAATAGCATGTTTGAAGCTGGGTTTCCAAAACTAAAGGGATTCCACGGTCAAGTCCACCAGCAGACTGCGGGCTTTGCCAATCCTGGACCAAGCGTAGATATGAAGAAGCACGTCAAGCCTGCATCTCCAGACGACTACATTAGAGGCCAGGATATACATCATACTTGCAATGTGCTGTTGGGAGATTTATATTTTGGAAAGACCATCAAATTGCAATTGCCAAAAAACACTAAATGTGGTTCATGCGAAGGTCAAGGAGGGTTTAACGTGAAAACTTGCAAACAATGTGAAGGTTCAGGCCGTGTTGTAACTACCTTTTACAATCAATTCTCGCAGCACCAACTGGTTGGTCTGTGTAAACCATGTGAGGGTACTGGTATATTCATCACACCTATGAACTTGTGTTCATGCGAGCGAGGGTACAGACGAGACAAAAAGCTTTTACTGGTGAATGTATTGCCTGGCCTGAGCAACGGAGACAAGATAATCTTACAGGGAGAAGCCGATGAGGGACGTAGAATAATCCCAGGAGATGTCATAATACACTTGACTGAGATCCCACACGATTATTTGGTGCGCAAGTTCCATGATCTTTACATGGAGCATGAAATTGACCTACGTACTGCATTGCTTGGAGGTACAATCATATTAAATGACTTCTTGAAGCCAGCCAATTCCATTCGAATCTTCTTAAATGTCCATGGACTACCGGAGGTGAATTCTGTGGTCAATGAATCCCTTCAACTAGGTGAAGTGTTAGGCACGATCAAACCGAACCAGCCCAAGATCGTCAAGGGACTTGGTATGCCAATTAACGAAATTGTTCAAGGAGGTGAGTATGTTGAGTCGTTTGATTCCGTACGCGACGTAGTGTTTGATCTCAAACGTTACAGGCGCGGCCACTTATTCATCAATTTCCATATTAGATTGCCATCCATTGACGAGTTGAGTGCTGAAAACTTGTTACAGTTGCATAATATTTTACCTAGAGAAGACATCTTGGAACGCGAAGTCACACAAGAAGCATACTTGAGCAACTTGCCTTGTCAAGAAGCTCCTCGAAGGAGAGCACTGCCGGGTAAAGTAAAGAGCCTGCAAGACAACGTAGGCAATTTGTCAGCTGCAACATCTAGCCAGACACATAATACACTGGGGGTGGCAGCTGAACAAAAACAGAACACATCAAGCAACAAGGAACAGAACACATTGAGCACATCATGCAATGCAGAAAATGTGCAGAATGTGAAATCCCCAGATAAAGTTCCCAATAATCTCATTGATTTAAACAAGAACTTTTCCTCTAGTTCTAAATCAAGTCCTGGGAGGTTGGACAGCAGTTCCGACTTCAACTATGAAGATATTGACTTTAATGATAAAGTAGAGGGTGATCACGAAGAGGAGGATTACTACAACAAGACTTGGGCAGGAACTCCACAGCCTAATTTTGACGCAGAACACACTCCGTTCGACAGCCTGTTCTCCAACCCCTTTGAGGGTGCCTTCTCCGGTATTCCAAAGCCGAAAAAGAGGAAACACAACGACGTTGCAGCCATCTAGTTCCCTGACTTATTTATTCACGTACATTCTACGTTCTTTCCCTATTTATAGAATAAAGAGTAATGACAATTGTTCTAGTAGACCAGAGGACTATCTGAAACGGCACTGAAATGGCCTTTGATTGGAAGGACTTTTCAAAACAGTGTAAGAAGTACATTGGAACGATTTTTCAAAGCCTTTTAGGAGCTTTAAGTGAAGCTTCAGAGATATTACAGAACAGCTATGGACTCGAAAGAGTCTCTAAGAGTGTAATTCGCTACATATATTGCATTTCTACTGATATCCATCGACATTCCTCTCTTAATAGTGGCATTCTTTGCTATTTCCTCTCTAAAATCATGTTAGCTTTCAGTCTAATTTGTCGCCAATTCCTCGCTATTTCTCGCTACTCCTCGCTGATCTATTCACTAATAAACAAAGCTTATCAAATTTTCTTAATCTTCAACAATTATCAACATGGGCAACAACGTATTGGACCCGTCCTTGATAAAGGACTTGTCAAACCACATCTACGAGAAGCGTAAAGCCACCGCCTTTCAAATTGAGAGCTTGACCAAAGCAGCTCTCGCCAGAAACGACTCACAAACCATCTATAAGATCTTGAATGAATTGACGGAATTGACCAACGGTGGCACCAACGCCGCCAAAATGGGGGCTATTACGGCATTGGGGTCTGTTTCCGTTGCATTGGGATCGTTTGCTATTGCTTACTTTCTTGACGAAATCATCAAGCCTATATTTTCGACGTTCCGTGACACGGACGCAAGAGTCCGTTATTACGCCTGTGAGTCGCTCTACAACATAGCTAAGATCGCCAGGGGCGAGATCTTGTTATACTTCAACGAGGTATTCGACATTATATGTATCTTGGTGACCGATACAGAGTCTTCCGTGAAGAATGCTGCCGACATATTGGACCGTTTGATCAAAGATATTGTCAGTGCCAAGTCCACAAATTACGTTTCCATATTACAGCAGCAAGAGGTTTCAAACGAGATCCAATCACATTTGGTCAATGCTGACGGTGTTGCCATCCAAGTGAACCAAGTCCAGGACTCGGAAAAGGCGTTTTCTTTGCCAAAATTCATTCCAACCTTGTTGGAGCGTATGTACGTGATTGATCCCTTTGCGAAGAAGTTTTTAATCAGCTGGTTAGAGTTGTTTGATGATATTCCCTCATTGGAGCTTATTACCTTTTTGCCTAATTTCTTGGAGCCTTTGGTCAAGTTCTTGATGAATAGTGCACCATCGGATGTACGTTTGGAGACAGAGAATATCTTAAACGTCTTTTTGAAAGAAATTAAGGCTATCTACAAAGTCAAGTTCGAAGTCAAGAGGAAGGGTAGAGAGCGTGAAAGAGAGCGTGAATTAAGAAGGGAGCAAATTGAACAACAGAAACAATCCAATCAGCTTGCTCTCCTGCTGCAAATTCCTCAAACCCCGACTCCGCAAACTCCACTGAAAATTGCGCTCGATGAACCTGTGGCCACTGGGACAAGGCCATCAACGCCAATCACCCCTTCAGAAGAAAGTGACGGACCTGAAAATGATAGTGCGTCCATAAAATCAGATAGCACGACTATCGTAAGAAAACAGGAATTGGCTCTTCCGCTGGAGTCTGGCGAGCTCCTTGACTTGCAGTCAATTAATTCACAGGATGGATATGATGGAGAGATCTTATTGAATGGACAGGATATTTTCATTGATTATCCCAAAATTATCGACATATTACTCTCTTTCATTAGGGTATCCGAAAAGCAAGGTGAACCTACTCGCTTGAACGATCTCCTGAACGAACCACATGACATATACTTGGAGATCCAGTATATTGTCTTGAACTGGCTTCAAGAAATTTTGGATACCAATCCAATTGGTTTTGTAAAGTACATTCCAGATTGCGTTTCTGTGATATTGAAGAAGATCTCCGTTACAGATTATGAGAAGGATTTCGAACTTCGCAACTTATTCCTTAACTTTAACGTGTCTTTGCAGGGATTCTTGGTAAAGTTCGCCGAGTCAACTCTGGATCAAATCGATGATAAGGAGGATTTGATCTTTGGGTTGAACAAGGAAGTCTACGACGAGTTTCTCGAGTATCAATTGCCTCGAACTTTGGAAAATATTGTTCAGGAATTTCTTACTTCGACAAATGAGCTCTCCAGAATTACATCTTTGGAGTGGTTGATCTTCTTATACGGGAATAATCCCGAAAGCTTCTTTGCCTTTGTGGGGGACGAAACTCTGAAACCAGATGTTGACAATAAGGCAGAGGATCAAAAGCATTCAAATAAGCCAGATGAGGAAAAAGTCAGCAGAAATCAACCTCAGCGCTTTGATATAACTGAACTTTTGAAATCGGCTGCCAACAGCAGCAATGAAGTAATCTTGAAAGTGTTGCAGTTATTGCTGAAGATTTCAGAGGCGAATCAAGACTTTTTCACAGACTTCATGGTTAAGTTGATCACATTGTTGGAACGTGAAACGATTGAAAGGTCAAGCTTTGCACCTCCGACTCTTTCGCGCAGCAAGATCGAGTTTATCATACGGAAGTTGTGCGTTACTTTGAATTCTGAGCGAATCTTCAAAGCGATGAGCGAAGTTTTGGTTAAATTGGAAGATTTAGAGTTCCTCAACATCATAATCGTCACATTGAACAATATTCTTCTTACGACACAAGAATTGACGAGCTTCCGAAAGAAACTCAAGAACTTGGACGTCTACAAGCTCGAGGATTGGTCCTTGTTTGCTACACTTTTCCAAAGTTGGAGTCATAACGCACCCAGTGCATTGTCTCTCTGTTTGCTAACTTCGAATTATGAGTTGGCATACTTGATAATAAAAACATTGCTGGAACTGGAAGTCAACTTTCAGTTATTGACCCAGCTAGACATTCTTGTGCAATTATTGGAATCGCCAATATTCTTAAAGCTCAGGTTACAGTTGTTGGAGCCCGAAAAGCATCCTTTCTTATACAAAACATTGTATGGTTTATTAATGATATTGCCGCAGTCGTCCACTTTCACCACTCTAAAGAACAGATTAGGTGCGATTGCCCACGTGCATAACTTCAGCATCATATCAGGAGGGGCAGGTGGAGGCGGTGGAGGTGTAGTTCCTGGTGGAATTGCAAGCGGAGTACGCGATATTAGTGGAGTTGGGATTCCTTCTGCTGCCGTATCGACGCCCGGTGGACTGAACCAGCTTTCGATCAAACGGAAGAGGATATACGAGATGTTAGACAAATTCAACAAGGTCCAGGACAAACACGAAGACTTTAATCTCAATCGCAGATTGAAAGGAAGTGCTTTCTTCAGTGAAGAAAGGGCCAGTCATCTTCAGCAACAGCATCATCTGCAACAGCAGGCACACGCTGCTGCTAGCTCGTCTGCTAATACGGGATCAAACAACAGAATGATCAGTTACTCTGATAAAAGAGACTACTTCTCAAACTCGCCCGCAGTGGTGGCTGCTGCTGCAGCTGCTGCTGCAGCTGGTCCAACAGACAAGGGAGCTAGGACTCCAAACAGGTTTAGATTCTAGTTAGGTATCAGTACGTATCCCTATAGGTTAAAAAAAAAGGAAGAAGTGGATGAAATTGAAAGTAAGTGTTAGATATAGGATATTTGTGATTGCATTTGGCTTAATGAGGGTTAGCTATCAGAATGAAGATCCTAACTGTGTTTGAAGAATCGATTTACCAAACTGAGACTATTTCATGCAACTCGTTTTTTTAGCCGTGGCTGCGAATTCTATTTAGGTATCACCATCCTCGGAGTACGGACTCATTTCGAGTGCAATGCTTCTCAAAGACAAGTTTATCCCAGCTAGAGCACACTCATAGATTAAAGAACGCATCCTTGGTCTTGAGACAATAGTTGTTTGTTCCTCTGCCGAAGACAGTTGGCAGTCTAATTAGGACAGAATGATTTCAGAATAAATATTCTCATTTTCACGTTCCTCATTGACTGCGCTTCAACTTGACCAGCTTATATTCTGGTAGATTAGTTTCATGATGACCGCATGATGATCATAACTGATCTATCGTCATTTCACTATATTACGAGGTTTTACTCTTTTTCTGTACCTCCGTCAAGTCTCACAAGTCAGAATTAACAACCTCATCTCAAGTTAAAACCCCAATTACCCCAGAATTCAGATTATAATATTATCCCACGTGGAGGACGTAACTAATAACTCAATTCAAAGACAAGTGTACTTAGAGCAGACTCGAGTATCATCTTTGAGACATCCTCAGACAGAGCATTAGTCAACTCTGCAAAATCCGGAACACATCTTCAGCCTGTGATAATCGAAAACTCAGAATTAAATCGTCTCCGGAACATGGCTTCACAACCAGCTTCAAGACATTACACTTGGCTCGCTTTGTTACACTATTGAAGCTTCCTCGGTATATTCTTTCTGAAACTGCAGAAAGTCACGTGCCTTAGAAATTGCATGTTGAATTTTTTTCTTTTTCCAGGCCGGAGCATCATAGACAACTAGCTATACATCCAATTGGATATTGAACTTTCGTGATAGAGACAAATTGCAAAGCAAAGGAGAAATAGAGAAGCTTAGAGCTTATTCCACGTGAAATTTGGATCATTTCACGATCACTTGTCGTAATTCTACCACATTTTCAGTGAAACTCGGTATCGGAGCCAGTATACATCAATGGCACACATGACGGTTGGACAAGCTCCTGAGCCATTAAGGAACGTTTCGAGGAGCCAGAATAACGAAGAACATGGTTCAGGAGGTCTTCAACAAGGCCAAGAGAGTAGACTGTTATCACCTTTCCCACAACTGGTACTGCCAATAACAGTTCTGCAACAGGCCGATTCTGGGAGGACGGTTCTTCGTCAAGTCCTACAAGCACTGGACCAAAGGTCGCTTCAGAGCAGCAACTATCTATCTGGGAGCTCGAATAGCATTCAAAGCATCCCATTGCAGCAGCACCAACTGGAGAGCTCGTCTGGTTACCATAGCTCAATTCTGCAAAACGACATGCTACACCATCTGCAATTGGACTCAAATCACCTAGATCAGCGTCTTCGCCTGGCACACGATCTTCAAATTGAGCTGCATGGGTCTCATCTAGATTATGCTGACTTGTCAGAGTATGACATGAAATCAAGAGACTCTAAATACAGAAGATGGACCCCCAAGATGGACCAGTACCTCATCAAATTGCTCTCTGATATTGTACATAGCTACCCGAAAGGAGCGGAGTTGGAAATGACCAAGAAAGCTTGGGCATATCTAACTGGACAATTGAGAGCTGCAAATCCAAAGACAGTATACTCGACATACACAAAGTATTCCTGTCAGCAACATTTGATTAATGTGAACCATCACCGGTATAAAATTTGGTATGTTCTCATGTTGCACCAAAAGAATAACGCTTCTTCAACTGGATACTCATACAGATGGAGCCCTGAAGCAGGTCGATTCCATATCGTGGATATCAGCAAGAATGCACTCATTCTTGATGACCGTCAAGTGAAAGCATTATTGTATAGCGATTCGTTATCGCTACCGTCTCTTACTGCCTTCAACAAGGGAAACTTGATTGTGAATGACTTTTTCTTAACGGATAACTTGAAGTACATGTCAGTGTACCACAATGAGATCTTACCGTTACTAAGTCGTTTGGATCCAAAGTACACAGAGGGATTAGGAGACGTCTACAGTGAGATTCATAAATTCGACTTTCCAGAGGCTAGTAATGAGTACTTCAAACCACTAATTTCGGCAAAACAGATTAAGGCAAGATCCACCTCTCAGACACTGACACAGACACAGCACGCTGGCGTTGCTGATGTTTCTACCTCAATATCAGATCCCACAGGAAATGATATTTCTACATTAATTGGCAATAAAGCTGAGCAATTGCTTGAAGATCATACAAACAGTGACATACCCCGGAAAAGACCCCACTCTGAGAGCAACACCTCTTCGCCACTCATTCACAGGTACAACACGGATGAGGAAGCTACCGATTCCACAGACGAATCTGTAGACCCGGCTTTGAAAAAACCCAATAGTGGAACACCGACAACTCAGTCAGAACTGGCTGCCGTACAAATTGCTGCTGCTCAGGTAGCTTCTGAAACTACATCAGCGTCCACTATTTATTACGAGAGTACGTTGGCGCTGGCCGCTATTGCTGCAATCAATTCTCCTCCGGTAGTCAATGCTCGCGACTCTATTCCTTTTTACGTCAAAGATCGTAAGTGGTTTTACAAGTTGATTTCACTAAACGAACAGGGTCTACTTGAGGTAGACGAAGTTTTAGCGTTGTGTGAGGGTATTCGAGATACTAAGGTGCCCATGTTCATGTTGAATGTGTTGGACCCGGATTATTACCCGTCTAGGAACAGTGGATTGGCTGAACCATACACAGATGAGGAGATTGCGAAGCAGATCAGGAAATTCATTCTACCAATGATTTACAATGATTAGGGGAATCTGATGATTCTATGGCATTAATTTCTTCATATGCTCGAAGAATGTTTGGTACTCTTGAGGAGAAGGAAATAGTTTATTCCTTAATAAGAATGAATACATCTCTAACTGGAAATGAGGAGCGCAAATACTTAAGTGCTTGAAGTAGGAACTCTTTAACAAGCAGGTACTGATTATGAATAGAAGGCCTCCGGCTGCTTCAGTCTGCTACATCCCAAAAACTGGAAGTAGCCAACTCTAACCTGCTTAAGTTGTTCGACCGAGCAGGACGTCAATAATGTTATTCCACATGAGTGCAAGATTGGGGTAAACCTCAAATTGTATTATGTCAAAGTTTAAAGTATAAACCGTTGTTTAACATTCATGTGTCCCGCTAAAAAGGTTAATCAATAGCATGAGCTGCCCATGTATGGGCTTCAGCTTGCTTGCGAGGTCCGACTGCCAAATACTTTGGTTCGCAACCAAGTCTTGACTTAAATTACCAGAACTGGATAAAGGTCAACCCACGATTAACGAGATGCAAAGCGAACACGGTAACTGAGTTCTCATTTGCACGCCATTGGCAGTACAGCTGAACAGTATAAGGAGGTGAAAGTTACCTCATTTTTAAGAGCTATACAGATCTCTAGCTTTCCTCTCAATGAAGTCTTGGAGCTTACTCTTGTTCGTCAGTGTATTGTACTTCTTCTCGAGAGTAGCAGCAGCACCAACACAGAAAGGGTCTCCACCTACCGTGGATTCCTTCTACCAGGCACCTGACGGATTTGAATCTGCTGAACTAGGTACCATCCTAAAATCAAGACTTGTTCCCTCATCATTGAGAGCAGTTATTTTGCCGGTTCAAATTGAAGCAGCTTGGCAGTTGTTGATCAGGTCCAGTGATTCTCGTGGAAACGCCACTGCAATAGTGGCAACTGTTATTGCTCCTTTCAATGGAGATCCCAAAAAACTAGTCACTTATCTGGTAGCAGAAGACTCCCCTAGTACTGATTGTGCTGTATCGTGGGCAATACAGGTGGATGCACCTATATTTGCGAATCTAGTGTCGGAAGTAGACATGTTGATGGTTCAAACGTTTTTACAAGAAGGCTGGTACGTTGTCACCACAGATTACGAAGGCCCTCAAGGAGCATTTACTGCTGGCATCCAATCTGGGCATGCCATTTTAGATGCTCTCAAAGCGACTTTGAATTCAACTAGTTTGACTGGTGTGAGTAGTGAAGCCAAAACTATATTTTACGGCTATTCAGGTGGTGCTCTTGCTTCTGGCTGGGCCGCCAGCTTACAGCCTACTTATGCTCCTGAGTTAAAACCACACTTATTGGGAGCTTCCATAGGAGGATTCGTAACCAACATCTCTGCCACTGTTGTTTCGGTTGAGGGCGGGGTGTTCAGTGGCTTGATTCCGTCAGGTATTAACGGAATATTGCACGAGTATCCAGAGCTTTTACCTATAGTGAAAGAAGATATGACAAGTAATAAGACACTTGAAGGGCTACTTTGGGCTCGAGATCATTGTCTAGTCCCTTCTCTCGTCCACTATCTATTTGAAGAATTCTTTGGGGGTGATAACCAATACTTTAAAAGTGGATGGGGTTTCTTTGAGATTCCAGAAATCAAGGCTGTGGTGGATCAGAATACATTGGCATTCGACAAGAATGGACCGATGCCAGAGATCCCATTTTTCGTTTTCCACTCTAAAAACGACGAAGTTGCACCCTATACAGAAGCATTAAGAGCGTATAATAACTGGTGTGAATGGGGAATAGAATCCTTTGAGTTTGCTGTTGACGAATTCAACGAGCACGTTACTGAATTGATCATTGGAGGTCCAGCTGGTTTCAGTTGGATGAAAGGCATATTCAACGGCACTGCTCCTGTGAAGGGGTGTTCCAGTACTACTAGATTTAGTAACTGGGAATATCCTGGTGCTTCTCATGGGTTATCAGAGGTCTTGGACACGGCCTATCAGAGCGCATTGCAGGAACCTATCGGACCTGTTAATGATACCGATTCCGACAATACCCTTGGAAAAAGATTCAAGTACAATTCCCCAATAGCGCTACTCAAGAAGAGGGATGAAGACCTAAAGAAAAGGCAGTTTGTGCCTGCTTCAAAGGAATAAAATACAAAGCGAGCTTGCTAGAGGTTGTTATTTGTACTATGTATAGAGACTTTTTTTGCACCCAAAATGAATATTTCAGAAGTCCACAAAATCTGAAAGACATCTAACTGATCCACTTAAGCTTTCTTGTTTAAGGTAGTCCCTTTGAGGCTCAGATTCGGCTTTTATAAGAATTAGATATAAGGCATATTGCCGAGCATAGATACGACTACAGTGTTTGATTCACATTGGTGGTGTTAAAGTCAGCCTGTATATTTTAAAACTAAGCTTATAATGCTAAATGAAGTATGCTAAATGAAAGTCGTAATGCAGTTGGAGTTCTGTCAGAAGGACCCTGCAATTGACCCTGTTAAGGACTTTATGTCTGTTTTTCCTCTTTTTATAGGTGCTTTGCAAGCTTTCAAGTCAATGACCTCTACTCCATCCTCATGCGCAAGAAGGATCAGACTGGCTGTCTTCTGCGTCAAGTCAGGCAAGACATTCCTTTCTAGCGAAGTTTGAGATTGGATCTTCAACAGTGAGTGTTCTTTTTCCTGCTCAGCCTCTGGCTCCAAGAACGATGACAACTCGCTTGACAAGTCGTCTAAGTTTTGGAAAATAGAGTCATTGGCAGTGGATTGTGACTTTCTTGAAATGTCTAACCCAGGATAACTATTCCTATTTGATTTTGAAGACGACCCAGACTTATGTCTCTTGTTTTTTCTTTCTGAAGCCTTGACTTCAGCTTCGTCCATTCCAGCATCGGTTATTTGAGTTATATCCATGTCGGTGACATCTGAATCCTTATTCTCGGTAGAGCCAGGACCGAAGCCGAATGGAGAGGCAGTAAGACCTGGAGATATAGAGCGGTCAGAACTCGATAAAGTTGCTTCCGAACGCTGTAGTGGTTTCAATTGGTACACATTTGAGCTTACCACATTCTCCTTCTGTTTGTACTTCTCATAGTATGCCTTGTTAAACTCGTTTACGTAGTTTTGCTTATCAGGAGTAAGTTGAGTAATTGGAATAATTGGAGGAAGAGCATCCAGCTCTTTGGCAAATGCCAGGAAAGCATGCGCAGGTGGCTCGCCAATAACTTCTACCTGTTTGGCCTGCTTTTCTGGAGTATGCTTTTCTCTCAATTTCTTCAATTGGGACTTGAAATCGTCTGAATAAATGCTGCTGAACATGTTTGAAGTGTAGCTTATCTGCGGTGAGGGCAATAATCCAGAGTATAATGAGACATTGTGTTTCATCAACTCTTCGGTATTGATGGACTCGTGCATAGAGGATGCAGGTGAATGATGGCTCTTCTTTGCGCGAGATCTAGTGTGTTTCGAAGTAGTTATACCACGAGTAAACGAGTTTATATTTGGAGATCCCAGAGCTGACGACGAATTGGACGACGAAGCCGTTGAACCAGAAGATGTGAGCAGCATTAAGTCAGAATCAATTTCATGGACCCCATGCTGCTGCAACCGGTATCCTATTTTTGCAGCTACTGTTCGACGCAACAATATCTCAAATAACAATTTCTTGTTCATTTGATTCAACTCCGTTTTATCCAATAAATAAACATCGTTTGGATATAGTTCGCTGAACTTCGGTGGTAAGCCCCAGAGCTTGTTTGCAAATACTGCAATTTTGTATTTTTGATAAATGAGCTCTGTTATCGGGGTGTACTTGCCTGCTGATTGGAAAGGTGGAGATACCCCCTTTTTGCCAACTGGTGAACCCACGAAAGATTTCTTGTTTATAACCAACTCGCCATCCTGGTTTTGCACATCAACGTAAGCCGTCTCCACGTCCAACTTTGGGTCGAGCTCGATAATCCTGTTATAGTTGAAGAAGTTCATTTTGCCTGGTAAGGATTGCTTTAAAGCTTGAGTGGTGTAGTTTGTGCTGATGAAGTCCATGAAAGCGTCATAGGTGGAGAATTTGGGTAGCTGTTGTTGCAAGTTTGCATACTTCAATGAAGTTCTGCGCTTAACAGGGAAGATAAACTTGATCTTGTCTCTTAAGCTGAAAGGCTTCTTTTTGACTTCTTTTGCACTGTCTGCTCCAAACAAGCTTTCAGTTGCAGAGCGATTGGATTGGTGACTTACTATGCTGTTTGATCTTCTCACGGTCTTGTTTCTGCTTTTTATCTTGTTTCTGTTTCTAAGTGATGCCGAGTTCGAGATGACAGAACCTGATCTTCTTAACGATCTTGGCAGGTCTATCACGGTGAAAAGTGGAGTTCTCTGGGGAGCAGGAAACTGTGCAGCTTCAGAAGCGATTTGGCTTCGGTGTGGCAGCAGCTGTGCCGATACTTGCAGGTAATGCAGTACTGGGTAGTTTGTTTGGTTGAACTTATTTGTGTTGATGGAGTTTTCAATATCGTGGTACGTGGAGGTCATCAAGGGACCTTTCCGAACTGGAGACCCAGAGGCAGTTTCGACAGTTGGGTCGTACAAAACTTCAAAGGGATTTGAAGGGGCCCTGCGGTGCTGAAATGTCTTCCCCGTTGGAGTAAGTGGAGGAATAGCACTTGGAGGAGGACTTATCGAGACCGTATGGTTGTGGTTGAAGCGTGCGTACTGGAGACCAGATTGAGCTTTGGGGAGCGGCTGAGGAGACTTTTGGGTGGTCTGGATGGGTGCTGGTCTATTGATTTGAAGCGGTAGTGTGGGGAGTGAAGATACTCTAGGATTCCAATTAAGGGCAGGAAGTGGAAGTGGAATGGGTTGCTGAACTTGTTGAGCTTGTCTAGCCTCTGGAGACTGTGACTGGGCTTGCAGAGGATGCGGGGTCTGCGGGTCTTGGACCTGAGCATGTTCAATCTTGATGTTTTCTATAGCTGGAGGACTTACCCGTTGAGATACGGGGCGATTTTGTTCAACGTGGAGCCGAAGTGGTCCTGGTAACTCTGAGTGGAGATTACTAAACTGTGTGTTAAGGTTGGTGGACTGTGGAAGAAGGTTATTCGACTGTGAATGAAGACTGGGTGAATGAATATGAAGCTGAAGAGGCAGCGGAAACTGGCTCAGTAGCTGGGCAACTTGGTTCAGAAGTTGTACATGTGGCTGTGGAGATAATGGCTGCGTATTAGACAAATGTTGCCGAAGGTTTAATGGTGGTGTCTCTATGTCTGAAATCTCTTGCGGTTGGTACTCGTTGTAGTATCGGTATACGTTGATGACTGAGTCGGAAGACCCAAAGCTGTTGACTGCGGTCACAAACGTCTCCTGCGAGGAGGTATGGACACTAGTCATACTATGAGGTTGTGGATGGTGGTAATTTAACAAAAGGGGACTTGGTGGAAAGTATATATACTCTGAAATTACACTGACGCTTCTACGTGACGATCTTGGATGGAATGTGTTGCTCTGGCATTGTGCTCCTACGTGTGTTGTAATGTGAACACACGAAAGTTTTGCTTAATAGGGCCCTTTGGCAGCTCCACAGGAATGTTTATGAGAAATGGCTGGCTATAAATTATGCTTCGGTAAAGCTTGCAAAAAAAAAGCCTAAAACGCTGCCAGTTTTGGTGGAGACGAGCAAACTTAATTCAGCAGTTGGGAAGTCGATTCAAGTGGCTTTACAGTTTGGCTGATCTGTTCGAGGTTAACCAACGCCATGATTCGAACTGGCTTCTGAGATTCTCTTCATAAAGGGAACTTGCAGCACGTCCAAATCGGGACGCCTCTTTGAAGAAACTTAAAAAAGTGCGACACCTCAAAAGTCACGTGCATTTTGACGAATAAGCAGATCACAACAAAAAGACCACGTAGATCTGGCGGTGTTTTTTTACTACTGGTACCCACTCTTTTTAGACGTAATAACTAATAAATCGACGCAATGGACAAGCTTAAGGAAGTATGTATGAGATGAGAAAATGGGCAAGGTTGCAGAAGGGATATGGAATTTGATTGATTGAATTTGAAGCCATTTTGGGAGAGTTACCTTGGGTGGCGATACGGACGAGGCCATGAATGGTGGCGGAGAACGGTTCATTGCGATCCTACGTTAACTCAACTCGAGATCAAGGCAATTGGAACGTTTGGTGGACCATGTGAAGTGGTGAAACGATTCAATTTACGTATTTTGATCCTTCGTGTTGATTTGGCGAAAAGACTGAAATTCAGTGATTTAATGGCTTGGTCATTTTCAGAGCCAAGTACGTGAAGCTATTCATTGTGATTGAATTGGGCAGTATAATTGAGCGATTTTTTTCACGAGTTGGCGTTCACAATTTTCAAGTCAGGTATCGCCGAAGTCTTTATTCCCTAGAAACTGCTAATTGGATGGTGGGGCTCCCAAAGCTACTTCAAAACTGGTTGTGATGGCCAAATACTTCAACCCACAAGCAGCAAATTCAAATATAATGTATTCAACTTCCTACCTTAAGAAACCTAAATACTTTTGAATTGTCTTTACTAACATCCAGAAAATCAACAACTTGAAGTTGGATTCCGAGAAATGGCAAGAAAAGTCGGACGACTTGGCTGAAAGAATTAAGGAATTGGACCAAGAAAACTTGGACAAGGACCACCAAATCCAATCTTTAACCAGAAAGAACCAAGTATTGGAAGACCAAGTTGAAAAATTGGAAACCGACTTGGACGAAATCAAGCAAACTGCCGATGAATCCCACTCTTTGAAGACTTCCAACGATAACTACACCAAGAAGAACCAAGTCTTGGAAGATGAATTGGAAGAAGCCGACAAGAACTTGAAGGAAACTACCGAGAAATTGAGAGAAACAGACATTAAGGCTGAGCAATTGGAAAGAAAGGTTGCCTCGTTGGAATCCGAAAAGGAAGACTGGGAGAAGAAGTTTGAAGAGTTGTCTGCACAATACGCTGCTGCCAAGGCTGAATTGGACGAGATCAGTCAACAATTGGAAGCCATCTAGATGGGAAATCTTTGTTCTGTTGTCCGAGGGAACCTCCAAGTACTTGCAAAAGTATGTGAAATGGATGCAATCCACGAGACTATCGAATCTTCATACCCCCTTCCTTTAATTCTCTACCATCTATTATAATCTATATACTCTGTTTGGATGATTGATTAATTGGTCACTTTGATCGTTGGTCTCTTTTATGTATACCATTGTGCATCGGGGGTTTTCAATAAATAATGTTTTGAATGGTGAATGACAAGTGACGTCTTATCTGATGGAATACTGTACCTAGTAGTACCACACCCCCAGACCCGTTACAGCAACTTGCTTAAATCACGCTCTTAGTACGGTTTCGTAAAAACCCCGTAACGCTTCTTTCGAATACAAAGCTTCTAAATCAACGGCGCCCCTGGACGTGGCTCGAACGACCCTGAAACCCTCGCCAAGACTCGGTCCCTACTTTTAATGATAATCGTGCATCTATTGTTTTAACATACGAACCATTGCCTCGTAGAATAACTTTTTTTTCGCTAATTTCCGGAGTGAAACCCTCTTCACATTCTTCAACAGAACCCCCTGGCCAAGTCCTAATGCCACTCATGGAATCGATAAGGCTGAGGTTCGCTAGAGGAGGTGATCCCAACGCGAGCGAAGAGTCGCAGCCAAGATCAAGGCAGATCCGACTGCTGAATTTGCAACACGTACCTGCAATTGCTGGTGCTCCTCCCCTATTGACCACGCCGTACTCGATGGTAGACTACAGTTTTGATCCCCAGGAGTCGGTGCCATCCTACGAGACGTCGCAGATGATGCATGAACGCCAGTCGTCGGTACCAACGCTCAGCAATTCTCGTGCCAACTCGGTGGCATCGATTGATGCCTTGCACATGCCTTTTCAAAGTCAAAGTGGTGTTGGCATTTCACAAGCTCAGAGTATCACTCATGGGCACAGCATCAGTATGGTAAACATGCACAGCCATAGCAATAGCTTCAGTAACAACCACAGCAACAGCTTGTTCAGTAACAACCACAGCAACAGCATGACAAATATGAGTAACCACGCACAGGCAAACACTGCAAACATCACTCCTTCCAGGGAAAGACCTTCATTGAAACAAGTAGGACTCAACTTGCTCAACGCAAGACAACACTTCGCTCTAGCCTTTAGTCGAGACGTCTCGCTCATTCCTCCTTTAATAGGACTTTTTCAGCTGTGGAAGCGTATTTTCATAGATGATCGAAAGAACGTCTACAACATCAATTTGCACAACCAATTGGGGATAACTTTGGAGTCGCTCGATGCGGAAGCAAGAAAGCAGTTCTTGAATGCCCTCACAGGGGCCCGTTTGCCAGAGCACTTCCTTACTGGTCTCTGGTGTATTGTGGCAGGATACTTGTCCTACTCAGTTCTAGATGGACTTATTACAAGATGGATAGTGACTTACCTGACCTCTGCGGCCATTGTGCGTGTATTGTCACTCAGTGCTATGATAATAACAATTGAACAATACTTGGTCTCCACATTCTCGGCTGATGGCCACAAATACGGCCTACACATATGGATTTTGATCTGCTGTTTACTAACGTGTACTTATATCGTGCAGAACTTTGTTACGTCGAACCTAGACTTGAAGAAAGGGGGAGAGAAACGAGCTAGGTTTTTTGACTTTTACAATATTGTTGTGTTTGCGGTGGTTCCGGTTGGGTTCACTAGTTTTATCACTATGATAGGCCTCCTCCGGTCCTTGTTGATTGTAAGGATCGACATCGACCAGACCTTGATGTAGTTTGAAGTACGCCGACCTTGAAGGTTGAAAAGTACTTACTTGAATTAAAGCAAGTATACACTGATACTGGGGTGTTTAACTTTTATCCCTATCATTATTTATTATCCATATTTATTAATCCTATGCATTTCTCGTTTCCATCATGTGGAATTGTACTATACGCAACACAGGTCTGCTTGAGCTCAGCCCTTTGTAGTTCTACTTTCTAGATGAGTATGCTTCATTCTGAAGGTAATTGGCCTTGTACACCTTCAAATAAAGAGCACATTTTATGAATTTGAGTCTTCATTAAGGAAGATTATGGTCAATGTTTGGAAAATACAGATATCTCTAGGAATTGTGTCAAATTGTACAAATATTCGAAAATCGAGAAATTAACAACTTTAAAATTGTAGTTCTTTAATATACGGAAAGTTGCAACGTCAGGGAATAACAACCTCTCACCAAATGCTATTCAGCAGGCTGAAAGAGCAACCATACTCGTATCCTTTATTTGCAGCCTTTTGCAAGCCCTAAGAGCATCGGAACACCACCTGCAGTACGCACCACATCTCAAACTTTCCAAAATTTCCTATAAATAAGAGCGATCCCCATCGTCTTTAACTTTTCTCTTTCTTTCCTTAATCAAAAAGCTTATTAAAGCAAGGGAATATTTGCCACGGCGAGTTAATGTACATTGTCAAGTTATACTCGTTGCCATTTACAAAATGAATTTTATCATTCCCGAGATCAACTCTCAATCCCTGTTAGGAAGTTTGGATTTCGTTGGGTCTCTTTAGTGAGGCGATGATTTCACGAATGTCGATATTTACGGGATACAGATGTAGCTTTCTCTTTCTTTACTTCTCTGTGTCGATCTGGGGCTCCTGTAGTTTGAACGGGAAGCTTTAAACGACTAGAAATGAGTAGTTTGTCCCTCAGATGACTTCACATGAAGTTGTGGGCAAGTAGTTTTGCCTAGGTACTATACTTGATAAGTACGTGACACATTGAGCTCACCTAGCGCTGAGGTCAAGCATGTCACGCTGCCTGGAATATTCTGAACGCTTGCGTATTGAGAAGTAACATATTAAAATGAAGATTCTATTCCTAAAAAAGGGACTGACAATCTTTTGGAAAGCACGTTCATTTCCTTTCCATTGACCTACGTAATCTTTACCCACTGAATAGGCCATTTCAACTTAATGTCGCTACTCTTTTACCTTTCCAGGCCTCCAGCATAAGCTCCTTCGCGCTACAATCCAACGTGAAGTCCTACAATTCAACAATCTGCAAATTTATTCTTAAATTATCAACATCATATATACACCTGCAATAACAGTTGTTTAACGGTACTTGTTGAAACCAATGTCAGCAGCTCTTTCTCTGAAACATTGACGGCACATGTCAATACCGTACTTTCTAATTAAACCAGAGTGGGAGGAACAGACACGGCATTGTCTAGAACCTTTACCGTAGTTTCTTGGGTGGGAGTACCAAACAGATTCGTGAGCCATATTGCTATTAAAGTTAGTATATTGTGCTTATTAGTCTTGAGTGTACTTCGTCCATGCTGATTCGGGCATCCATCGTCTTCTCTGAGAAACGTCATTTAACGGGCCTTCCACTTGAAAAGCCTGGCACTTGGGGTGCCTTGTACCTGAAAAGTTGGGTGTCTGAAGATTTTTCACTTCGTCTTTATCCACGTATGTATTGCTTCATTATGGCGGTAGTTCTCTAATGACCTCTAATGAATGTCCTCCGCATGTCTTCCGTACACTTCACTTCCTCGACTTGTACATACAATTCTCTATAGTTTGTTGATATAAGAACAGGAATTTCAAATAGAAGGTGTTGGTAATATGTAAAGTTTTTTTTCGATTTGGTGAAGAGAGGAACGGTGAACGACACAAAAGACTCGACATTGTCATGCAGGTCTTCCTACACTAGAAAAAGGTCGTGTTCTGGAGATTTTGTCCTCTAAGCACGTGTTTGTTGTGACTTGTTTTTCACCCAGGTCACATGCATCTCTTTCACGATGCCCTCGATGCGATGCGATCAAAATTTCAACCAACAAGGTCTCTAGTTTAAACTACATCTTCAAACCACTACAACATGGCTAAAGGAGGCCATTCGCATCGTGCGACACAGAAGAACGACCATAAACCATTCAAGTCGAAGCATGCCACAAAGGGACAATTGAAGAACCTTGTGAAAGGTAAGGTCGAGACTGAAACAACCAAGCCAACAAAGAATCTAAATAAGACCATCTCCAAGTTGGAGAGGAAGAACTTGTCTAAGCAGTTAAAAGGAAACAAGATTGCAGAAACAAAGATTGCTCGGAAGTTGTTCGATGGGTCCCTGGGAGCAGAAAAGATCGTTACTATAATCGCTTTAACCACCGATATTACTCCACAGTCCATTGCCAATGAGTTGATCAATGCCGTGATCGAACAAGACCAACAAGAGCCATATGCCTTTGATTTGCCTTCGGTTACAAATGTCAAGGTGAACCGTTTCAAGTCCAACTTGAAAGTAATAATCCCCGACCAGAATAACATCTTGTCTGTTCTCGATGCAGCCAAAGTATCGGATTTAGTGATCTTCGGTATTTCTGCTAACGAAGAAGTTGACAAAGAGTATGGGGAGCAAATATTAAGAGGTGTAGTAGCACAGGGAATCGCCTCCGTAATGGGTGTGTTGCCTAACGTCGTATCGGCCTATCCAAAGAGAAACTTACAAATGGACATAAGACAGTCGTTGCAATCCTTTTTCAACCATTTCTTCCCAGCTGAAGAAAAGATGCATGCATTGGAGGTGGAGTCTGAAAGAGCAAACTGCTTGAGAACAATTTGTCAAAAGTTCCCCAAGTCTGTAAATTGGAGAGACACAAGAGGATACCTTGTAGCGGACTCTGTTTATTGGTCAAGCTCCGATCCTACTCAGGGATCACTCGTTGTAGAGGGTACTGTTAGAGGTATTGGTTTTAATGCAGACAGGTTAGTTCACATTCCAGGATATGGTGATTTCCAAATCGACAAAATTGAGAAGGTGCTGAGGTCCGATAACACAGAGTACACACCTTCTGTAAACCAGGAGTCCTTGGAAGACTTGAGACCAGAAGAAGTTGACATGGAACAAGACGAATTTGATGAGAACCCAGAAAATGCACTTGGTGTGAACATGACAGGAAAGAGATATTTCGAGGACGAAAGAGACTTGAAGCAGGTTAAGAGATTCACTTTGCCCGTAGGTACTTCTGACTACCAAGGTAAATGGTTTGTGGACGATGTGTTGGAAGATGCATCTGACGTGGAAGAAGTTGACGACGATGAAGGTATGGATTACGATGGAATGGATGAAGACTTGGTTGACAGAAATCGTGTTGGCACAGAAACCCAAACTGAATATGCCCCAACAGAATTCGGGGAAACAGAAATGCATGTTGATCTTGCACCGGACGAAGAAGAAAGACAATTGTCTGAGTACCGTCAATTAGAGAGTGAAGACCGTGAGTTCCCGGATGAACTCGAGTTGCACCCACGTGAAAGTGGTAAGGAACGTTTGAGTGCATTCAGAGGAATCAAGAACTTAGGAAATTGTACATGGGATCACGATGAGGAAGATATTGAAGCACCTAGTGTGTGGAACAGATTGTTGAGAATTTCCAACTTCAAGGCAACAAAGAACAGAGTTGTGAAGGAATGTATCAGAGAGGCACAGGTGAATGTTGGAAATAAGGCAAGAATTTACATTCGTGCTCCATCTCTTTTGTTGGAGAGAATCAACCCAGATAAGATTCCATTTTCTCTCTATGGTTTGTTACAGCACGAGCATAAATTGGCCGTATGTAACTTTTCATTCGAAAGTTGGGAAGATTATGATGAGCCGATTCCTTCGAGAGAATCTATCATTGTACAATATGGTCCAAGAAGACAGGTTATTAACCCAATCTTTAACCAGGCCTCTAATAACTCAAATAACGTCCACAAGTCCGAGAACTTTGCCCACCAAGGTAATTTGGTCATTGCCACAGCAATTGCACCAGTTTTATTCCACAACGCTCCTGCAATCTATTTCAAGATGCGTGAAGATGGAAAGGTTGAGTTCATTGGCCAAGGTACCTTCCTTAATTGTGACCACACAAGAATTGTGGCCCAGCGTGCTGTTTTAACAGGACATCCAGTCAAGATTCACAAGAGAGTAGTCACAGTACGGTATATGTTCTTCAACACCGCCGATATCAAGTGGTTCAAGGCCATTCCCTTATTCACTAAGTCTGGACGAACCGGTTTCATCAAGGAATCATTGGGTACTCACGGATATTTCAAGGCCAATTTCGATGGTAAGTTGACGTCTCAAGATACTGTTGCCATGAGCATGTACAAGAGAGTATGGCCAGAGATGTCTGTTGGATGGAGTGCTTAGGGTACTTTTTTATATATCATTCAGTAATAGAATTTTGCATTTCAAAAGCCTTTTTATTTAGATTTGTTGTAACGTATGGCTGCAAAAGATTTGGTAGTTTGCAGTACTATAAGATATTTATTGGCAAAGAAATGTAGACAAGACATCGGCCGTCCTTCAACCACGCTGTACACTTCTGTTCCGGCTTGGTTATTGGTTGACTAGAATTACGAGAACCACTTGCGGCAGCGAAATACGAGAGAATATACGGACTGCTACACAATCAACGATTGCACAGTGAAACTGAGCTTTCTTCAGCGTGCTCAACATACGCCCCTTCTCTCTGGGCCTGCTTGTGATTTTTTGTGGATCTTGAATCAGCCTGGTCGAAGTATTATCCAAAAATCTTGACTCCATACCTCTGTATACAAAAAAAACAGGTGTCTGGCCACGTTCAACACAACTCTGCCAAAACACAAGATATGAAGCTTCTGCAAACTGTCACTGACTCTGTTATCGATTCTGCACAACTTAACATACTTCGATCTCCCAAAAGGACAAGAATAAGTGCAAAATGAGTGGGTATTGTTGACCGACCCTCGATGTACTGCATTCAACCGGTACATTTTGCCAGACGGTGAAGCTGCAAATTCCTCTTTGTGAGCTCACTTTGCAGGTTCTAAAGCATTCTACGAGGCTGTGTGCTGTGCGATATTTTTAGAGGAACCAAGAGCTTTTAACAGCCAATACTCTAACACCGCCGAACAGTAACGGCTGGTTGAAACAAGTAGTTAATCGCCGGTTTGGCTGCGATTACCAGTGGCGTTCTATTTGCGTTGATTGTTCTCTATAAAGTAAAGGTATATCCAGTCTTTTGAGTGGTGTAGGTTGAGAAGTCTCAGGTAATAGAAACTCAAATCAGACACTATGACAGACTACAGCCCACCAAAGGTGTCTTTTTCACAAACAGGCCAACTATTGCACGGATTCTTCCCTGGTAAGCCAAAGTACGTCGAAAGCCAATACCCAAAATTAGATGGGAAGGTCGTAGTGATCACTGGTGGTAACACCGGAATTGGATACGAAACTGTCAAGCTACTTGCCTCACTGACCAACGCAAAGGTCTACATCTTTGCCAGATCGGAGGAAAAGACATTGAAAGCCATCAAGCAAGTTGAGACAGAAGTTGCCAGGGAGAGCAAGAAGACTAATATCAACAAGATTGAGTTTATCCAAGTCGACCTCTCTGACTTGACCACAATCAAGCCAGCCGTGGAGAAGTTCTTATCACTCGAAAACAGGTTAGATATTATTATCCTCAATGCTGGAGTCATGCACCCTCCTCCAGGCAGCAAGACCAAGCAGGACTATGAGTTGCAATTGGGAACCAATTGCATTGGTCACCATTTGTTGCAGAAGTTCCTCGACCCGATATTCATCAAGACATCCAAAACGAACAAGCCCAACGAATCGAGGTTGATCTGGGTGTCTTCAACGGCCCATTTCGCGTCCCCAAGAGGAGGATTCAACTTTGACACTCCCAACTTTGATGCAAAGACAGATGCAAACATTAAGTACGGCCAGAGTAAGGCCGTGAACGCGATACAGGCCATATACTGGCCAAAGGCCCACGCGGATGCGCAAGGCATTGTAAGTGTTTCTCTTTGTCCAGGATATTTGGCCAGCGACTTGATGAGAAGCTACGGAAGTGTGCTGCGGTGGTTCTCCCAACGGATATTGCGTCCGGTGAAATATGGGGCGTACACCGAGTTGTTTGCTGCTTTGTCCCCTGATGTGACCACGGCTAACAATGGAGATCATTACATCTCATTAGGAAAACTTGCTTCTCTCAGAAAGGATCTCATCGACGACCAAAACAATGCTAAGATTTGGCAGTACTTGGAAGACCAGGTCGCTCCTTACTACAATTGAGCCAGCACTTGTTGAATGCCGGTTCTTTCGGACTATGGAGACTTTTTCTTTTCCATTCATATATTTATAATCCTTTATTGTATTCTTCTGCCAAAAACTGATATTTCACTTATCTTTGAGCTACGTATCCACCTCCAGTCCTATTTCTTGGATTTTTACGCGTCTGAATGAACTCCAAATCACTAGTACACTGTTCGCTGTCACCACCAACGTAGTTTATGTACCAAATGCTCTCAAAACCGCGTCTTGGTCTCATTAAACTGGTGTCTTGATTAAACTTCCGAGTCTGAAGTGAAATTGCCTGGTAGCGCACCCTCGACAACCAAAACAAAAAGTTATTTTCCATACCGTGTTTTCACGAAATCGTCTCAAGTCCACCAAGATGTCAAGTCAAGGGTTCTCATTGCCTTACTCGAATGACCTCGAGAAGAGTGAAGAATACTCAAAGACGTTCAAACCCAGCAAAAAGCTGCTGAGCTTTCTCAACAAGACGCAGCTGGTACTAAACGCTGGATCAAAGTCTCTAGGCGAAGTGATGTTGAAATACAAGAGACTCCTGCTTTTATTGATAACATTAATTTGCTTGCTGTTCTTCACTTCGGTCCCATTTATTCCACATTTCAGCACCGCCAGTCCTAAGGTTGTCATCATCTTGGCCGCAAATGAAGGAGGTGGAGTCTTAAAGTGGAAGTCTCCTCAAGAATGGTCTGTCGAGAGATCCTCCATCGCCAACAAAAAACAGTACGCCAAAAAGCATGGCTACGGGTTAACTATCAAGGATATGACCATCAAGAAACGCTATTCTCACGAATGGAGAGAGTCTTGGGAGAAGGTGGATATCATGAAACAGACAATGAGACAATTTCCAGACACCGAGTGGTTCTGGTGGTTGGATTTGCACACCTACATCATGGACCCAAGCATCTCGTTAGATGCCCATTTCCTCCAGGATTTGAATAATGCAACTTACCGTAACTTGGAAACCTTCAACCCATTAAACTTGGCGACAGACGTGCCATACGTCGACTACAATCTGCCGATCGATATGATAATCACACAGGATTGTGGTGGGTTCAACTTGGGTTCCTTTTTGATTCGCAGACTGAGCTGGTCGGAAATGTTGCTCGATATCTGGTGGGATCCTGCTATGTACGAGCAAATGCACATGCAGTGGGAACACAAGGAGCAAGATGCTTTGGAGACATTGTACAGTACACAGGCTTGGATTCGTGAGAGAGTTGGCTTTTTGCCTTTGAGAAAGATCAATGCTTTCCCTCCAGGTGCCTGTTCTGACCAGGCTGACGACCCACAGTACTTTTTCCAAAACCACGATTTTGTTATCAATATGGCTGGTTGTGAGTACGGCCGTGACTGCTGGGGTGAAATGGAACACTACAAGGCATTATCAAAGAAGTTACAGCAGAAATGGTATAAGTTCTGGTAATAATTGTATACTTTCTGAACTACTTAGGATATATAAAATAAGTATAAGATGCAGACTTTGACACTAGATCTAGATATCGCTAATCCGGGAGCATGGAACCTTTTGTGTTTGCCGACTCCAGAGTTTTCAAGCTACAGCCTCATTCACAGTAGATTGAACAAACTAAGACCTCGACGAACGATTAATTGACCTTCTTGGGTATTAATAGGACAAACGTGTTCAATTACAGGTACCCTTTACTCCGAGCACAACATTTCGCGACTCTCTGTCTCGACTGGAACAGTTTTGAGTCCTGCTGAACTTCTCTATTCTAAACTTTTCACTTCTGCTGCAATCAATCACTGCAAGAAGTTGTCCGTTTTTTTACAAAAAAAGTACTTCAGTCTTCCTAATTCAAATCTATTTGGATCACATAGGAAGTCTGCTCCAAAAGACGCCCGTTTCTACTAGTTCATGGCCATTACTCTCATGTCTCCAATACACTTGCTAGGTCTGACCTATTAGGTCGTGCGCGCACAATTCCTCCAACTATCTTTTTTCAAAATCTGGCGTAAACACCAAACAACTACTTAACCCAACACTACAGCCCTTCACTAACTCTGAATATGACGGATAACTTCTGGTTCAATGAGACCGCGTTTCTGGGTAACGGGAACGGCGGCAATACCAACGGCAATGGTGATGATTTCTTGAACAATATCTTTGACCAGAACCAAGTCACGTCTGGAGGTAACTCCAATAGTGGCAGCATTGTTGGACAAAACAATTCAAACATGAACCCCAATGGCTTCAACAACTCTGTGGCATCGCCTGGAATTCAACAAGATATCAGTCCAGCTCAAATACTCGGCCAGGCTCAGCAGCAGGAGATCTCTCCCCAGATGTACTTGAGACAAGCCCAGAGGCAGGGAAACGTTCAGCAGAATCAGAACGTTCAGCAGAACCAGAACTTGAACCAGGTCCAAGGCCAAAACTATAACCAGAACCCTAACTTGAATCCAAATAATCAAAGCCAGAACCAAAACATTAACCAAAACATCAACCAAAACCAGAGCCAGAACCAAAGCCAAAATCAAAACCAGATTCACCAGAGCCAGATTAACCAACAGAACTACTCCAGTCCTTCCAATATGATGTCGCCACAAGTTCCTGTGAGGTCCACGAGCCAGACAGCTCCACCTGCACCTTCGAAATCACAACAGGCTCAAGTTGCTCAACTTCAGATTGAACTTTTCTTAACAACTTTGTATGACTTTATGAGTCGTCGTGGCTCTCCAATAAACCAGCCAGCCACCATCAACAACAAAAGAGTCAATTTGTTCTTCTTCCACATAATAACCCAGAAACTCGGTGGTCCAATCCAATTACTCAAATGGGTTCAGCAGCCCAATCTTGGACCTCCTCAACAAAGTCCTTGGTTCATCATTGGACAAAAATTGGGATTTTATGATGGAGTTAACTTGCAAGATCAACTGGCCAGAGAAGCGGTCGATAGGGAAATAAGCAACTGCTATGCCACATTCTTGTTCCCCTTCGAACAATACAGTTTGACACCAGAGGGTAGTACAGATTTGCAAGCAAGGAGGTCTGTATTCCAGAAGCAATTATTGACTAGATTTCAGGCTCAACAATCTCAGCAGTCGCAACAGGCACAGGTTCAGGCTCAACAACAGAATGCCAATTTGGGACAACAGCCTCAGAGCACTTCTCAAGGCCATTCGCATGCTAACACTCCACGTGGGTCTCATGTTTCGCCTCTGGTTGGACTTTCACCAGCTGTCAACAGCACCACCCCAGGTTTAGCACACCAGAGTCCTATCTTGTCGCAAGCGGGAACTCCTCAAAACAGAAAATTGTCTCGTACAAGTCTTGCGTCTGGAAGCAATCTGCCTAATGCCTTGTCGCAGCCCCAGCCACAACTTAATCTCCAGCAAGCACAGCAACAGCAATTATTACAGAAGAGGCAAGCGCAAGACAGAAAGTTCCAGGTCCAACAACAAGATCAAGCTAAACACATCCAAAATGACCAACAACAATCTCAGGCTCAGGCTCAGGCAAAAATGAAATCAATTCAGCGGGCACAACACCAAGCTCAGGTTCAACAAGCTCAAAATGCCCAGATTCTGCAAGCTCAAAGACCGCAACAGCAGCAACTGTCATCTCAATCTGGTGCTTCTGCCGACACACCTGGTTTGCTGCATGCCCCAGGAGAACCAAATGTCATAAAAAGTTATGTTCCCTTCAGAAAGGTCACCGATACTCATGGTGGATTCCCAATTAAGGAACTTTCCCAAATGGCTTCTGAAGTAGAAATAACAAGACCAGTATACCTATTTGCGCCTGAATTAGGTGCGATTAACTTACATGCGTTGATTATGGGGTTGAAAAACTACGTTGGCCCCGAATCCGGAGAGGTTTTCAACTCATTGAATTCACTTTTGGTAACCACCTCAGATGCTAACTATACATTCAGAATTGAAGATTGCCTCGAGTTACTAGACTCATTGGCAGTTGTAGGGAGCAAGATATTGAAGTGTATCATTGGGATTGAGAAACCCGAGCAGAAGGCGACGGGAACAACGCGTGCAACTGCGAACACCACTATAGATGAAATATTTAACAAATATGCTGGTGCTTCAGGTGAGGAGATTAGCTACGTCGTGGATTCGCTCACAGGGGAAGTTTTGGATTCTGATGACGAAATGGATGATATCTTTGAAGATGGATGGGAGTCTTCCACGAATGCCAGCAGCCAAACTGGCAGCCCTGCCACAAGCACCTCATTTAAATTACCACCATACCTCGTATCGCTTCAAAACTTTGCGCAGGAAAACAAGTACCACTTTAGCAAAATCCAAACTAAAAGTGCCACTGACAATCAGGTGATGCTTGTTGACCAGTTGGTAACAGTCACCATGGTGCTCCGCAACATCTCATTTGTTGATGTGAATCGATCTGCCATGGCATCAAATGTCCTTTTCAGAGACTTTTTATTCAGCATTGTAGAAGCTATTGGTAAGTACCCTGATCGCTTCGTGTTTGACCGCAAGAAATTGTGTTTGCTTAAGGACTGCTTGTTGATGTTGGATAACATAGCTTTCTTCCTTGAGTTGAGGAGCTTGAAAGAGGCATTCCTTGTCTTTGTATTGGTAGCTTCGTTTGGACCAGAGTTACTTGACGAGGGCCATACTATTACAAAGACTAACTTGGAAGTATACTCGTACTTGCCATTTGGAGTTGATGCATTTACCAAGATTATTGTTCGTGAACCACACAATAGGTCTTTGATGCAAGCAGTTTTGAGGGGCACGCTTGTTACTTCGAGCCTGTCAACATACTCCAATGTGAAGCCGTTCCAGGTCCTTAAAGAAGACCAGGATGAAACAAGGAAAATGGCGGAAGATTATTGTTCTGAGGCGGAATACTCGTCTGGAGTGTTGCTCACCAGGGCATTCAATCTCTTGATGGGTATTATTCCATTTGAGGCCAACAGTTACGAGTTCAGTAACTATGTATTCATCCGTGCACCTACTGTTTCACAGTCATTATTTGGAGCAAAGATTCTCATTGATATGGTTCCTACAGACGAGGGAAACACCATGAGTATTGAATGGCTCTTGAAGAATAAACGTTTATTCCTCAGCAACTTCTCACGAGTTGCGATTGCGCTTGTTTCCGAAACAGGGAAGTTTGCGAAGGGCCTGAATGAGTACAGGGTGTTGACACTCGTGCTCACCAAGCTGTTGATTGTGGTGAATACGCTTGTGGGTAATACGGTGGTCTACAGGGATTTATTGGAGGAGAAGGAAGGCGGAGAGCCTGAGACACCGGTAACTCTTGAAATAATCAAAGAGATCTCGGAATTATCTCGGGTTGTACCGGACACGCTCTTAGCACTTGACTATGCCTTAGCACCTAGTGTTGATGGGCATTTGAGCAATGAAGTGATACGACTTTTGCGTTTTCTCCGCGAGTTGGACTGCACTGTATGATTAATTAGAACTCTTTTGAGAGATGTATTATAAACGATCACAATTCGTGTAATAATTGTAACGGGATCTGGATACAAGATCCAGCGAAGATACTGTTTGTAGATATCGTAGTGCAAAGATGATCCTACGAAAGGGTATACCGATAAGGCTACTTTTTTTAGCCATTGTGTGTGAACTCACACAGATCCAGAGCTGAAGAGTCTATTTTTGACATCGCGGTACCTTATTGTCCAAGGCGACTTGGCCAATTGTTGCTGCCCATGGTAAGCGAGTCCAAGTGAAACGAACAAATGCCTATTTGTTCCAATCCGGTATACTCTTCAAACTGCTTTCTCCTCCATAAATTTAAAGGCTCCACCTTTCGGTACCAAGTGGAGCTATTCACCTTTTGCTCTAAATGCCCGATATCTCTTATCAATCTGTAACTGGTTGTTTCGCCTGCTCATCTAGACAAGCCTGAGCCTAGCTCATCTTTTTTGCAATCACTATGCTGGTGCGCAATATTTCGAATCGGCTCCTCCAAGCTCTCCGAACAGCACGAAATATCCCCATCAGGAGTAATATCCACCAAAACACGTGAAGAACTTAACTCGACCTATTAGATAACAAGTATTGACAATAGGCTCCAATTCACTGTCAGGATCAAATCGCCAGAAGAAGGAGAGAATGGTGACAGGGTTTGCAAAGCGCAAAAATAGCGCAAGATTCCCTGGTTATCTTTTGCGCATATGCAGAAGCCAATTCACAGATAAGAAGAACCATACCCCAATACTGCTAAATTTTGCAGCCTATAAGGGAAAACAGAGCAAGATCAGGATGGGAATCGTGGGGTGGTGAATCCAAAGCCTTCATCAAGATAAGCTCTTGGATGTTGTATATAAACGACTTGCAAACCGAAGTTTAGCTACGGATTGGACCAAAAAGATCAATACTTGAACACTTTAAACAAGACAAACACTACATAATGGCTACCGCAGTTGAAAACAAAATGCCCAGTGCACCTTCTGCTGACGACCCTAAGCAGAGCATGTTGGCGGGCGAACACACCTTGCCAGCCCTGTGGTGGACCTCCGAGTCCATTTTCGAGTTGGAAAAGAGATCCATCTTCCACAAGTCTTGGTTGTACACCACGCATGCCATGCGTTTCAAGAAGGCTGGTGACTACTACTCGTACACCGTTGCCGGTATCAACTTCTTCATCATCAAGCTGAAGATCGACGGGAAATTGAAGGCCTTCCACAACGTCTGTCGTCACAGAGCTTACCCGGTTATCAGAAAGGACCAGGGTTCTTCCACCGTGTTGGGGTGCAAGTACCACGGGTGGTCCTACAATAGTGACGGGAAATTAAACAAAGCCCCTCATTTCGACAATGTTGAGGGTTTCGTGAAAGAGGAGAACTCCTTGTATGCTATCAAGACTCACACCACCGACGAGGGCCTTGTCTTTGTTAACTTCAGTCAAGGAGATGTGATGCCGTTCGACAAATGGTTCGAAGGATTGCACGTTGAAATGGGAGAGTACGATTTCAGTGACTACGAATACCACATGTCCTACGAATTAGACGGCCAGTTCAACTGGAAGACTTTGATGGACGGTTACCAAGAGTGCTACCACTGCCCAACTGCTCACCCTGGTCTTGCCCTGGCTTTCAAGATGGAAACTTACAAGGTGGTGCCAAAGACAAGATACTGTCGTCACTACGCTGAGATCGTCAAGGAGGATGTTGTCATTCCTGACGATGACAAAGACCCAGATGAGGAATCCTCGTGGTTCGGATTCGGAAAGAAGGCTCCAGCTCCAGTTGCTGCAAAGAAGGAAAAGAAGGCTGCTGCCAACCCAGGAGGCGACTTCAATGGTCTCTGGGTCTACTTGTTCCCTAACAACGGTGTCAACTGTTACTCACCAGCATGGTACTCGATCCGTGTCTTGCCACAAACTGCCAACTACACCATCTTACAATACGACATCTACACCAAGAAGGGATTGGATGCTGCCACGAAGAAGGAGTTTGTCGACTTCTTACAATTGGTCGAGTTGGAGGATTTCAACTTGTGTGTGCAAACCCAGAAGAACTTGATGCAAGGTGTTTACTCGAGTGGATACTTGCACCCTACAAAGGAACGTGGTGTTCTTTATTACCAAGGATTGGTAAGGGATATGGTCAAGGAGCATTTCGCTGAAGAACAAGCTCTTGGTGCCAAAATCCAACCAGCTTCTGTGGAGAAGAACGCTAAGAACCCAGATATCTTGGAGTTGGAAGCAATTTGTAAAACCGTCGAGTGCGGTTCTGGAGAAGGAGAGTCCACTGGTATGGACTGGTAAGTATAGTTTATAGTTTTAGTTTAAAATAACATAGTTCAAATATGCGAATTGTAGCACCATTTGACTGTCTTTTTTGCACCCAAAATTGTTACTTCGACTAGAAACAAATACCTATTCGGAGCTCTTGATTGCACGGTTGAAAAGTCCATTAAGTAGCAGGATATAGTATACGAATGGAATATTGGGAGTTTATACATGATATCCTGTTACTGTGTATCCATTTTGAAGACTTGTCGTAGGTGTCAGCTGCCGAGACGATTGCATCTGGTGCCAGAATTACCAAGTTCAGCTTATTTCAAAATGGCTGCAAAATTTCAGATCCAGAATGCAATGCAACGTAGGCATTATTGGGACATAGCGTATAGATTTGACTACTCAGCGGTCTCAAGGAAGTCACTGGTGTACTAGATTGAATTTTGGGTGACACTGAAACTTCAATTCAGGCGTTTTCAATACTTCTATTTACCCGTCATCTCCACAAGGCTTGTATAACTGGGACTTTGAATATTAGACGAATGGGCTCTCTGACACCACTGAAATACCGGTGGGTTTACTCTATCCTACTCCAATTTCACTCTATAGTATTATTATATTTAGATATTTACATCTTCACGAGTTAGTGCAACCCCAATTTGTCCATTCTTACTTGAACAGCGTTTCTGTGGGCCTCTAAACCCTCAACAGCAGCTAAAGTCATCACAGCCTTTCCTATGCTCTTCAATCCAGTAGCAGTCACGTTCTGGGAGGTGATGAACTTTTGGAATGTGGCAGTATTGACACCGGAGTACTGTCTAGCATAACCATACGTTGGTAAAGTGTGGTTTGTACCACTCGAGTAATCTCCACAACTCTCAGGAGACAATCCACCAACGAAAACAGAACCAGCATTCTCAACATAGTCTGGAACGTACTTTTCGGCATCGTCAATCTGTAATATCAAATGCTCCGGAGCATACTGGTTGGACAAGTCGAATGCCTCTTCAATAGTGTCAACAAGTAATGTGAATGAGTGTGACAAGCATTGAGCCACAATTTCCTTCCTTGGTAATACTGAAGCTTGTCTTGAGATAGCTTCGTTGAATTCTTCCAACTTCGCTTCAGTCAAGCCAACACCGATCATAATCACTTGCGAGTCAACACCGTGTTCTGCCTGGGATAACAAGTCCAGGGCCACAAAGTCAGCATCGGCATTAGCATCGGCAATGACCAAGACTTCAGATGGACCAGCAGGCATATCGATAGAACATAAAGCAGTGGTGTCGTTCTGTACGTACATCTTAGCAGCAGTGACAAACTGATTTCCTGGACCCAAGATCTTGTCACATTTTAACACAGACTCAGTACCATAAGCCATGGCAGTAACTGCCTGGGCACCACCTGCCATCACAATGCACTTTGCACCAACCTTATGTGCTACATAAACAACCTCTGGTGTTAACTTACCAGTGGCACGAGCAGGTGGAGACGCAATAATGATGTTCTTACATCCCGCAACCTTAGCAGGAACTCCAAGCATCATGGCAGTTGAAGGCAATACTGCAGTACCACCTGGGACATAAAGTCCCACATTCTCAATTGGCTTAGCGAAACGAGAGCAATACACACCAGGAGATGTTTCCACAGTCATAATCTTTTCCTTTGGCAATTGCGCAGAATGGAACTTTTCTATATTGCTGATCGACAAGTCAATTGCATCCTTCATATCTTGTGAAATTTCCATTAATTCTGGTGGGAACGGAGCGTTCAAGATTGGAGATTTCAAAGTGACACCATCGAATTTAGCTGTGAGTTCCAAAAGGGCTTTGTCTCCGTCTTTCTTCACTTGCTCAATAATTGGCAAAACAAGTTTCATTATATCAGAGGTCTTTTGAACAGGTCTGGTTAAGGCTTTCTGAATTTCAGACTTGCCAACTTTATTTACTTGGATAGTCTTGACGGTGTAATCCAAGGCAGCAGCTACCTTAGGTTCTTCTGCCTTTGCGCTTACCTTCTCCTCAGTCTTTTCCTGCTCCAAGTACTTTGGCTTAGCATCACCCTTTCTTCTCGAAACTTTCAAACTCTTGATGTCCAAATTCCTTTCGATATCAGCCAACCTAATACCATTCTTAACGGCCCAAGTCAAGACAAAGTAAATCAAATCAGCAGCTTCCCAAGCCACTTCGGGCTTGTTTTGCTCCTGCCCAGCTTCAATTAACTCATCCAATTCTTCTTTCATCTTTGCAATAAGTAACTTCTCATCCAGGAACAATCTCTTAGTGTACGAGCCTTCTGGAGCATTCTCCAACCTTTCGGCCAAAGTCTGATCCAATTTACTTAACCCAGAGCCAGTGAATTCACCAAATAACTCTGAATCGTGGAAGCATGTGTAGTTTTTCTCCAAGTGACAGAAGCCAAAGCCAGCTCTAGGCTCGACAACAAACTTAACAACATCATTATCGCAATCTTTCAGTAAAGTCACCAAGCTCTGAGTAGCACCAGAGGTCTTTCCCTTGTACCACAACTCATGAGGACGTTTTCTAGATTGGTAGACACCAACTTGCTCTTCAATAGCTGCATGAATTGATGCAGCCAGCGAATACACAACACCTAAGGCGGTGTTGGCAGGTGCAGTACTGGTGATCAAAGTTGTGAACAAACCGTCTGGACGGTCAGTGACTAACGAAGAAGTGAAGATCAACCCTATGGAGATCTTGTCAGCATCACCTTTTGCAGAAGTAGTCAACTTCTTCGTATCAATCAATGGGAAATAACCTTCTTGAGCCAATTTATTGGCCGATTCCTGTGAAATATTGGCACTCTTAACGAAGATGGTCTTGTTACCACCAGCAGATACTTTTTCAAGTAAGTCTTTCTCCAAGGCAGCAGAAACAACCACGGACGCATCAGACTCGATAATGGAATTAGCAATAGAGCCAGTGGTTTCGACAATGAGCCTGAATGTTGGCAAAGCAGCGGAGGACGCTTCCTCAAATAACTCTTCAGAAACAACAACTCTTGAAATACCAATGTTGAGTAATTCAACCAACTGGTCCACCAGAACCTTCGAGGAAGTGGTGTCTACGTAAACTTCCAATGCGGTTGGAAACAGATGGACAAAGTGTTTCTTATCTTGAGGAACAGCCGAGTAAGGAATAAGAATGTGGCCAACGACAGCATACTTGGAAAGAGCTGCTTTGTCGCTTGGATCAGCCAAGTATGGCAACAAGGGGAAAGTCATCGGTAACGGTAAAAACTTGTGGTGAAGAGATTAGCAGATTTTGAAGATTGTTGAATTTTTCCACTGAGTCATATTGGGCAGAGATCGAGCTTGAGATTAGATTGAAAAATAATGAGCTAAGAAGCGATAGCGAGTCGTACGTTGAACCGAGGATGAAGCAAACAGAACCAACAAGACGAGTATGGTCCGGTCAGTGCACGCCTGATGGTCAATTTGAGAAAAGATTGCCTACCCGAGCGGAGGTAGCCAAGGTGTGTGCTCATCGGTCGCTAACTACTGGATATATGCTCTAAAGAAGTGATTTTCTAGAGACAGTGAAATAGTGGCCCAATGAGGGAGACACCGTAGGTGGGGCGTGCTACAAAGGTTAACGGGAGTAAAAAACATACTTGTGGCATATACATATATCTATATATATATATACTTTCACATAAGGGGGTGACATGAATAAGACTGTGCGATCATAATAATTGGGTAACATAGATTGAATATAATCAATATAGAACGTATAAGGATCATACGATCTTTAGCGGGCAAACAATCGAAAAAAATCAACCATTTAATCACATAAGAATTCAATAATCAATATCACAGGGAATCGAAGCGTTGAAAGGAAATAGAATTTATAAAGTAGATTTACTCTTCATCCTTAATCTCAGCAGGCGCAGCAACTGAGGAAGCTGCTGGGGCAGCCTGTTCTTCGCTAGGAGCTGGAGCTTCTGACAAGTCTGTCCACAAAGTCAAGTTATCTCTCAACAATTGCATGATCAATGTGGAGTCTTTGTAGGAGTCTTCCGAGAGAGTTTCCAAGTCAGCCACAGCGTCGTCAAAGGCTTGTTTGGCCAAGTGGCAGGCTCTGTCTGGGGAATTCAAGATCTCGTAGTAGAAGACGGAGAAGTTCAAGGCTAAACCTAATCTGATAGGGTGGGTTGGAGGCAACTCGGTGACGGCAACATCGCTGGCGGACTTGTATGCTTCCAACGATAAGTCGGCAGCTTCCTTTCTCTTGTCAGCGGTGGCGAACTCAGCCAAGTAACGGTGGTAGTCACCCTTCATTTTATAGTAGAAAACCTTGGATTCCCCAGTCTGAGCGGAGGAGATCAAATGATTCGACAACACGGACAAGATATCTTCGCAAATCTTTGACAATTCGGTCTCAATCTTGGATCTGTACTCTCTAATCAAATTGACCTGGTTCTCGTTACCCTTGGCGTCTTCCTTTTGTTCAATGGAGGAAACAATTCTCCAGGAAGCACGACGGGCTCCAATTACGTTCTTATAAGCAACAGATAACAAGTTGCGTTCTTCGACAGACAATTCCTGTCCGGAGGAAGCGACAGCTTTCATGTTTTCAACCATTTCTTCATAACGTTCAGCTTGTTCGGCCAATTTGGCGAGATAGACGGAATCTTCACGGGAGGCGGCCATTCTGTTTGGGGTTTGTTAGTATAAAGTAGTCAAAAGAAGTGATTTTTGTTGTTTTGAATTGTCGACGAGAAAAGGGCGAAAAAAAGAGGCAAAAATGCGGTGCTTGCACTCCGGGTCTTTCTGCGCTCTCCCACAAAGAAATTTTGACTGCTGGAAAAAAACGTTATCAAAAAATCCCTGTTTTTCGCTTGTTATGATTTGTAGCAAACCGAGGATGGACCGTGCACCACGAGACACTACGGTGGACAGCCAGCCTTGGGGGTCGGCGTGGCGAGAAAGCCCACTTTTTTTGGCGTGGTGTTTGTCTGGCTGTGTGGAGTGCGCTTGCGATTGATTGTTGCGACACGGCGAAATTAGCAACAAAGTGTTTCGTGGCATATTGAGCGCGTGTCACACCGCTCGAAGGAATCTGTCGATTGGATCGTGCTCTTTGTCCAGCCAGATTCAATCGCCAGCTCCGCGGAAGCTCGCACCAATCGTGTAGACACTCCTTGTGCAATGGGCTCCGGCGCTGGTGTCTTGCACCGCTGTTGCCGCTGCTCGTCGCTCGGCGGTGGCTCCTCTGGCCCCAAATCGTCGTCGAAAACTGCGCCCTGCTCGGGTTCGCTAGCTCACTGTCGGCTCTCCATGTATACGTACGTGTTATTATTTCTAGTTATTGTAGGTGGTTGGTTGGATCGTTTGATTGATGTGCTTAAAAAGGTGTGCTAGATTTTACTAAATTTCTGGTGAGGATCCGGGATCTTATATTGGGTCGTTTACTGTGCGAGCTTAACTATGGGGGGACCTGTATGGACCGGTACAATTTTTCTTTGTCACTGATGGCTGCCAGTGGTGATGTAACCAAGCTGCTTAGAGAGGAGCAAGCATTCGAGCTGGTGGTGTCCCCACCGGAACAGTCCCCGTTTGAGTCGGAACCGTGCTGAGCAGGCGTGCTCGCTGAGCGTGCCACGCCGAGGTTCCTCTGGCTGGGTGAAGTCCAGCCGTTCCGTCGTGCCAGGCCTGTCGTGACACAGCTGCACCGTTGACTTAGCCTTGGGTTAAAGTTGATGGTACTTTATATAGAGGCACGTCACAAATAGAGTTGTTGATGGGACTCTGGATGTAATCAGCACTTTGGTCTCGGAAGTCTCGCGTGACACTTTAGGTGGGGTGCGATTCACCATCACTTTTTGGTGATGTTCCGGAGCCTGTCACGAGCTGGTTGATGACATTGCCAGTGGTGGCGTCGCCGGATTGGCGGGGAGCACGTATGGATGCAAAAATCGAGTATGCTCGTAACCTGTGACAGGACCAGTGAACGGGTGATGGTAACCCTATTGCACGTTGGCACTAGTGTGCTGGTGATGGTGGTGGTGCTGTTGGTGCCATTCCATACTTCCTTCTCTGTTTTGCGCAGTAGCATTTGACGATTCTACCGGTTGTCTTGCTCCGCACTACGCTCGTCTGTCTCTGATTCAGCTCGAAGCACACTTCCCTCACCAGACTCTTTCATATACACCTACCAAGTGCACTCTCCAACTACAGGTCCCTAGTCGGTCTCTTCCTACTACACCTGTCAACTCGTTTGTCCCTTCAGTTCTTCATGTCTATTACAATTATACTCTCTAAACATCCAATTCCATCTCCTCAGCATAAGGAGTACACTCGCTCACACTGATTCCAAAACGCAGATCCTTGCTTAATTGAACAATCTGCTCAATGGCTTCGACATACTCTCCCTTCAACTTGTAATTGGAGTGCACGAATGAAGGCTTGGCAACCTCTCCACCACTCAATCTCAACACCTCGTTCGTAAGATTGTTAATGAGCACAGAACTCGACTCACGCACATTGGTGATATTGGATCCCGACTTGGCAATCTGCTGCAACAAAAGCTGTGAAACTCCCAACTTAGGCATAGGAACCTCCATTCCAGGCAAAACTTGCTTGTTCGAGTCAATACCCATGGATCCAGTAGGGTTTGTGGTCAACAATATGGTCTGGAGCGAAACAAACTTAGTGATCTGGATAGGCTTGGCCTTGACCAAGTGTCTGTTGTGCAATTCGGACATCCCAATTCTGGTCTTGGTCATCTCGGCAATGATCTCTCTAGGCGCGTCTGACTCCTTTTCGGATAATGGGAATGCCTTACAGGTGTGCGACAATTTGAATGGATACACAGACATGTTCTTGTCAACATTCTGTAATAATTTACGACTGGTCTTCAACTTGAGATTATGGTTGACCACAACGTCTCTAACGTAAATCGTGCTCTTGGCATTGAACTCGGCCTTATTGTTTTTACCTGTGAAATGGTCCACATCTTGAGTAGTGATTATACCAACTTCCTCCAAGTCAGTAATCGAAGCCATTCTAATGTCGACTTGATAAACTTCTCCAGCCTCGACAATGAACTCATCGGTTGGGATGGTGTTCTCTACAGACTTTCTGGTAGTGGCACTAGCACTCTTCTTTTCGCTCAAAACCAATTCCTTGTTCAAGCTGCTTGCTTCCAATAATTTTTCTTCTTGGTGAGATTCATCCCATACAACACCCTTGAAGTCTCTTTCCGCAACAATTCCCTCAGATTGTCCGGCTAAGAACCTCCTGATTCTTCTTACTTTCGAGCCTGGCAAGACAACACAGTTGTAGTTTGCGGCAACAAAGTCTACAATAGCACGGATCATTTGTCCGGAAACAGATGTACCAAACTTGCTAGACAAATGTGCTGGGATCTTTTGTGGGCTTAAACTCAAGCCTAACAAGGCAACCGTGGTTTCAGTTGCAATATGAGCTGCGCAAATCGCATCAGCGTTTTTTCCTAATAATGGACCAGTTGGAGCAGAACCAGGTGGGTATATCACGATTGTGTGAGACACCAGCGAAGTGTAACCGTCGATCTGAGCACCAAGGGATAAGGTGACTATGTCACCGGCCTTAAAGATGTACTCGTTTTCGTTATCAATCTCAGGAGAAAACCCTCCGCCGATCAATTCGTTCAAATCAATTGACGTAGGACTGGCAAAACCTTTCTCAGCAACGCCAGTTTTATACTTTTGAGCCACTAAACGGGCAACATAGCAGTCGGTCTTGAAGCATAACTCTTGAACTGTGTAGAGCTTTCCTACGGTGGATAAGTGGTATGAATCATTGATCAATTGTATGAGGTATTTCAATCCAGACTGAGTGATTTCACCAGCTGTTTTGTATTTGGCAACTATGCTCTCATCAATGATATTACGCTCCTTGAGAAGGATATTGGCATCGTCCTGATGTACAGCAAGTTGGTTCATCTTAGGTGGTGGTGGTGGTTTTGAAAGGTTTAGAATATATTTTCATATTTTATTTTTCACTTGGGCTTGCGATGAGATGGAATATTTGGTAGCGCAGATTAACTTGATTTACTTAAGAAGAGAGTGTACATCAACCAAGTGTAGCGTTCAAGGTTCTGCAGCTTGTATTTCTCACTACCAGTGAGGTGATTCATCTCTAGCTCTGCTTGTCTGTTACCATTCTCCTATAAATTTTCTTTGCATCGAGTCAAGATCAAAAACAGTATCCAAGCTTGAAGATAGAACCCAGAAGCACCCTATTACAAATTGTTTGAGATTGAGGCTCTTGAATTGCTTAGACCACCTTACCGATTGTAATCTAGTGCTTTCTTATGGATTTTCCACAGACTGTGAGGATTTGAGCACTTTTATCTATAGTTTGTACGCTACTGTTTGCTTCTTCGAGATGAGCTTACCTGTCGATAATAGTTTTGAACTCTATGCTTTCTTTCTAGTTGTATTACTAAACAGCTTACCAGCCAAGTTCGACTTCTTTGGTCTTGCTCTTTCTACCTTCTCGCGGCTTCACTTCTCACCTCATTGAACGAGTAGGTAGGAGGCCATTGGATGCAAAAAAATATCGACAGCTGCAGGACTCGAACCTGCGCGGGCAGAGCCCAAAAGATTTCTAATCTTTCTCCTTAACCACTCGGACAAGTTGCCAGATTCTTGAATATTTGTGCTGAGTACCTGTCCTATATAAAAAGGATACATGGAATTATTCCGAAGCATCCTATGCTATACTTCCAGTTCGTTTCTGAGATGCCCAATTCTCCTTCCTTTTTACCTTTGATTTATTCTCGGCAACTTAAGACTGTGCATTGGATAAATGCGGCTTGAAATTTCAAATCTCCGGATAATATCAATCTCCAATCTAAAAACTCTTCAGGTTCAAGACACACGTACGGGGTAAACCTGTAACAGCAACAACACAACATGTCTCTACTAGAGACCCTGAATAATGCAAAAAAGTTATGCGCCAACCAGGAATCGAACCAGGGGCCCATCGATGGCAACGATGGATTTTACCACTAAACCATTGGCGCATTTGTTGGAGAATTGGCGTGGAAAATGGCCAACCTTTGAATATCATATCGAATCAGCCGCATGACTAAAGTGGCTTTCTCCCATAACAATGAAGTATTTGACAAGTAATCATGCTAATAGCAGAATCTGCATCACTTCTGATTTGATTTCTCCAACTTATTGGAATTTGAGATTATTTTGACAGATTTTTCACTAAATCTTTCTGCTCTTACAACATTTTTAGTCTAAATGTTGCAATAAATCATCAGTAAAAAATTACCATTCTCTACTGTCTCTGATCGAACAGTACATTCCTCGTACAGTCTCATTTCCACTCCATTTAAGATAGTCTGCTGTCTTCGGAACGATTTTTGTACTCAATTGGCTGAACTGCACTAAAAGGTCAGATTTCATAAAACTGTATCAAATTCAGTATTCAAAATTGGCCATGTAGTGCCACGGATACACCTAGCTGCTTCTTCAGCAAGCTATAGGCTTCAAAAAACCGCTACTGAGTAGCTGATATGAAAGGCATGATGGTTCATTTCTTTTAGAAGTTTTAGTAGGCATCTTAACATCACTATAGCTGCTAACCATCAACAGTTGATTGCTGCGATTATCAAATTTTCATCCCAACGAAATCTTAATCTTTCAACTCCTTCTTATTCTAAAATGTCCTGGGAACAAGTCAAATTCTCGTTATCACCACGTTCAAAGGGTTCTTACTTAATAACAGATGAAGTTTTGAGCAAGGTACCACAAATAAAGGAGTACGAAGTCGGTATTCTCCACTTATTCCTTCAACATACACTGGCAGGGCTTACTCTTAACGAGAACTGTGACCCAGATGTCAGGGAAGATTTGACAAACTCGTTGGATAGAATTGCCCCCGAAGGAGACTTTTATATCCATGCCGACGAGGGTCCTGATGATATGCCTGGACATGTGAAATCAACTACTGTTGGAGTCAGTTTGAGCATCCCCATTACTAATGGACGATTGGCAGTTGGTACGTGGCAGGGCATTTATTTGTGTGAGTTCCGCACGTACAGGCACACCAGGAGAATTGTAGCCACAATTAACGGTCAAAAGAGGAAGTAATTGATGTTGAGACTTCGTATGGACGAGGGAAATCCTTTGAAATCCTTTGAAGGCTAAAGATAAGAGATGGTCTATATTTGTTTCACAGAAATGACATATAAGGAGACTTATCAAAGAAGAATTGTAAATTAGAAATATCGCAATGTTGGCAAACGGCATTCAATATAAACACTTACTGGAATTATTGAGAAAGCCACATCCTTATTCTTTAAAAATTTGGAATGGTTGATCGTTCTGTAGTTCTTTTTAGGAGCATATTAGAGTAGTTGGCACTATATATTGCCTAGAAACATCCTCCACCATAAGTTATGATCAAATCAGCAGTGAGTCACACTTCAGTCTGCGTCGAGTTCAATTGAGAATGAGGATCACCTTGAGGTGCCTTTATATCTGATGGGTCATTTGGTTTACTTCGTCCTGAGAACTCAGTGCAGACAAGAAAATTGCGCATGTCAGCAAGTGATTCGATTTTTGTCAAACCAACACTGTTTCTTGTCAAGTAACCAATGATTTAAGATCAAAATGATCCAAATAATAGTTCTCCTTTAGTGTGTCAACTTCAAACTTCATAAACTGCAACACTGTACTCTCTTAAAACTTCCTCCTTCTTTGCAACCAACTTATCCAGCTCCACCGCTAGCTCAACCAACTTTCGACTACACTCATCTGTTGCCAAATTCCACCAGCCGTTGTGTCTAACACACTTTTTTTTATCTCTAATACATATAGTACCAAACGTATTGTCCTCGAAATCTTCGTCTATGTGTTTCGCACGGCATGCCAGCGAAAGCTCGTCAAAATCGACTCTGTCAATTGTGTGGTGGTGTGTCGTGACCATGGATTTATCGTAGAAGCAGATATCCAACTTTTTCTTCTTGTCCTTCTTCTTGGACTTGGATTTCTCTGCTGATAAGCCTAGCAGTAAAAGTAGCTTTTCATTTGTCTGTTTGAGTGATTCTTTAAGTCCAAGAAGGTACTCTGATCTTGATGTGTATTTCTCAGTTTGCTTTAAAATTTCCTCTAGACTGTTATTAACCAGTTGCAAGTCTTTTTGGACGTCTTGTGGGAACAGAGTGGTGAGGCCTGATTTCATAAAATCAACAACTGAAGGCAATTCAGGAAACTCATCTCCAAGTAGTATGAATTGGTCAAAATCCTTCACATGGGAAACTACTTGTTTGAGATCCTTAACGTTCTTCTGTTTCACTAGTAACAGGCGCATATATTCCAAGCCATGTTCGTCAGAGCAGTATTTCGAGTCCGCTCGTATTGGTTCCAAACACTTGGCTAGCCGGCACTTCTTCTTCCACTTGGTCACACCCAAGCCACGCCACTCACAGAACAAGCAGTAGAACTCCAGAATCAACTTGCTCCAAGCTATAGGTAGTTTCATACACTGGAAATGATACCATTCATCGCAACCACTACAAAGAACCATGAGCTTTCCTCCGTGATCTGGTTGTCTGCAAATGCAGTAAAGCTCTTCCGAGTTCAAGTCAAACTTTGGGGAAGCTTTGAACTTCTTATACTGACGACCAATGTCGTCCTCAGATATGGCTGGTGCTTTGTCTGTCATGATGACTGCTGGTGTTAGATTAAAGGTTGAAAAAGTACGCGATATTTAGCAGAGACATTTTTGTCATCAAATCTGTGAAATTTGCACCGCGTTCTTTCCCATGATTGATGATTCAGATTGTCCTATTTGCGGTAGATCTTATCCCACAGTACTGCTAGAGAGACACGTGAACTCATGCTTGGACTCCCAGGAATCGCCTCTACACGAGACACAAATTCCAGACGAAATTGAAGAAGAACCGTTGAAACGAGACGCTTTCTCTGCACTAGGTCTCAGGTTAGATCGTAAGAAGAAAGTCGAGGTAAAGGTCGTTAAGAATAGGCCAAGTTTGACCAGTATTTTGATCGAAGAAAGGAGATTGAAAAGACGGAATGACAGTATTGAAAGACGGTCAAAAATGACGAAAGAGAGCGACAGAAGTGGTATAGATCTAGAGAGAACGTCGGACCCAGACATCAGTGTTGAACTAGGAAGTGCGGTGGGAGGAAACAGTGTGGTCAAGATTGAGAACAGGGAATCTTTTGATGCCACGATAAGTGCAAGATCTGATCAAGAGGATTTGCAGGCAAATACGCCTTCAGAGCCTAAAGAGCCAGAAATTCAAGAGGCACCTGACAAGGAAGAAAGCATCACAATTGAAAGCCTGGCAACTGCAGACTATTCAAAGAATTCTCCAACACTGCCTTCCAATATTGTCTCTAAGAATACTACAGTACTTCCTACGAATACTCTGTCAAAGGATCCTCCTCCAACTTCCACTACTACTAATCTCCCATCTATAGCACAACTACAAAGAGAATCTTCCCTTCCTCTTGCCCAAAGACTACGTCCGCAGAAACTCTCAGATTTCTATGGCCAGGAAAAGCTTCTTGGCCCGCATGGACTCCTAAGAAATATCATCAATTCCAACCAGATACCTTCATTTTTGCTTTGGGGCCCACCAGGAGTAGGCAAAACATCAATTGCTAGAATAATAGCTAGAACTTCAGACTACAAGTTTGTGGAGCTACTGGGAGCAGAGTCAAATACGAAGAGGCTCAAAGAAGAGTTTGACCGTGCTGAAAATGAAAAACATTTGACTGGCAGACAAACCATCTTGTTTTTGGATGAGATTCATAGATTTAACAGGGCAGTGCAAGACTTACTTCTCCCGGTGATTGAGCGAGGAATTGTTACTGTTATTGGCGCAACAACTGAAAACCCACTGTTTACCTTGAACAATGCTTTGCTTTCGCGTGTGCACACCTTCGTTATGGAACCTTTGGGGAAGGATCTGCTAATAAAAGTACTAGGACGTGGGTTACTACAAATCAATACTATGCGCAAGTACTTGTATAAGCTCCATTTCATTTCATTTAGAAGAGATGCTTTGGAGCACTTGGCAGAACTTGCAATGGGGGATTCACGAGTGGCGCTAAACCTACTTGAAAGTGTCAATGCCTACTTTTCCACGCCAGAGTATTCCTCTAAAGAAAGATTAGGTGTGATAAATCTCAATGCTGCACAATTGAAACCAGTGTTGAGTGGTCGAAACTTTCAGCAATTGTATGACAGACATGGGGATGGCCACTACGATAATATCTCTGCCTTCCACAAGTCAATCAGAGGAAACGATGGTGATGCTGCAATATTTTATCTCACTAAAATGCTAGTAGGTGGTGAAGACCCGCTTTTTATCATGAGAAGAATGATAGTAATGGCAAGCGAAGACATCGGACTTCGTGATTCGTCATGTCTCCCGTTCACCACAGCAGCAAAAGAGGCATTAGAGTTTGTAGGGATGCCAGAGGGAGAGATTATTTTGGCACACACAGCTTTGAAGTTAGCTCGTGCACCTAAATCGAAGAAGAGCTATAGAGCGCTTCGAGCAGCACAGCTGTTTTTGAAAGAAAACCCCCAGGCCATGCAACTTCCGGTTCCAATCCACCTCAGAAATGCACCGACTGGTTTCATGAAGGATTTGGGGTATGGCCAAGAGTACAGACACAACCCTGATTATGTCCACGGAAGGGTATCTCAAACGTACTTGCCCCCGGAACTTGAAGGAAAGAAGTTTGTTGGAGAACTCCACAATGGTACTCTTGAAGATCCAAAGCTACCTAAAGAGGAGTATGAACAGGCCGAAAAGGAGGATACCGCGTATAAAGAGTTCAAAGAAACTAAGAGGCGTGAATTAAGAAAAATATGGGCTCTGTCGGATAGGTCGACAAACGCATTTGAGCTTTCTTATGACGAGAACCTACCGAAAGAAAGTCAGCCAGAGTACTTTGATGGAGAAGAACGCGATGTTTATTCGGACGATCCTGACTGTGTGAGTAATTTCAATGCCCCGTACGACGAGTTCTTAGACAATGCTGAACTCGAGGAAGAAACAGACAATGATGAGTTGTTGGAAGAGAAAGAGACTGAGGTGATTGCTGAAGGCCACTGAGTGCCGTAATTCAGCTAGTTATCGGAACAGCATTCACCGAGATATTTTAGGGTAGCAGAATCGTCTCATTAGCTAGACGACTACATGGACGGTGAACGTGTGCACATTCAACGTTCTTGTCTGAGAATTGAACTGAGCTTCTGCTTATTTATTTAGTATACAAGCTCAACATAATTTGAAATCTGGAAATTCTCTCTAACTCACACACGATCCTCTTTCCGTAACAGCCTTTTTCTATCGACCGACACTTCGGCAATCGTAGCCTATGAAACTAGTTGATCTTGAGCAAATCAGTGTCCTATATTTCGGGTGGTAGCGCAGCACGTGCCTTTACCATTTTGAGCGACTGAAGAAGGTTGAAAAATTATCACCAAAGCCAACCACCTCTGACCACCCACCAATCACGATGTTAAGGTTAAACGTAAGCAGGGGAATACGCCAGTACTCGGCCAAGAGCGGTGCACCCCTCTTTCTCAATCCACACGAATGGAAGGGCCTTCCTGCTGACCAGATCTTCGAGTTGCACAACATGCGTAAGCTGCTGTTAGGCGAGCACTACAACCCGAACGATGCAGAGAGATTCGCTATTCTCAGCACTATCAAGGAGTTGTCCAAAAGACCAGCTCCAGCACTTGATTATGTGTACGAAATCGACAACTTCAAAGAGAAGTTCTTGACCGAGAAGCAAAACGAGAAGCGTTCGCCAGAACCAAAGAAGAATAGTATCATTGTGACAAACGTAGGTTCCAACCCACACGAGAAACGCAGAATAGAGAATTTGACCAGAATCACTGCTTATGAGATGCCTTTATTGGCCAACTTCCGCCAGAAGTACGAACCAAAACAACGTACAGAGACCCCGTTGAAGATCACGTACCAGTCTGATTTCACCAACGAAACCTCGAACTCATTCAACAGAAAGGTAGTTTTGAACGTATCCATTGGGTCATTACAACTCTCGGCTCCTCAAGCACACAAGTTCAAGGTCTTGGCCGGTAATAAGTTCAACTTTGACACTGGCTTGTTCACCTTAAAGAGCGATCAGTTCCCTGAGGCTGCACAAAACGTCCGTCACCTTGTTGATACCTTCAACAAGCTATTAGATGCTGCAAAAGACTTGACGGACGATTTCGCAGACATCCCTCTCGATAAACGTCACATGAGGCTGCACATCAAGAAGGCTGTTCCTAAGTTCCCTGAAGCCTGGAAGAGGCCGGAGGATGCCGCAATTAAGAAGCACGCCATTCTCGAGAGATTGGTCACCGCTGTCAAGAACCACAAGGATGCTGAGCATATCGCCAAGTGTGCCCCATAATGTAAATAGATAATATAGGAGCCCAACTGTAAGAATCAGCTCAAAGTGTAGGAAAGTTTTCATCTGTAAGAATACATTGTATGCAGTCCCGATCATGAACGCGCAAAAACGGGCCCAAAATGAAAACTTCAAAGTTCAAACCACCAACAACACCACTTGCCTCCACTGCTCCAGCACTGTAATGAGCGCCAGCACTACATTGGACGACATCATTAGCGAGCTAGGCTTGACGTACGATCCTTCTGTCGGGTTGCTCGATGGAGACTCGCTCCGGGACATACCCAACCTCAGTGTGTTGCATGCTTTGAACAAGCTACTTGGAAACTTACTGCGGCAGCTTAAAGAGGTTGAGCTGACAGATCAGGCTGTTTTGGTGCAACTCAAAGAACAAGAAAGCTCTGCGTCGGGTGCAGAAGAGGCCGAGGCCGAAGAATCTGCAACTGAAAAGCGTGAACGTGAAGATGTTGAAGCTGATGATGTAGCTCCCAAAAGACACAGACCTAGCTCATCTGGAGAAGAGAATGAACAAAGCGAAGAAAAGACTGAGGTTCCGCCTCAGGACGAGGATGAAGGTGCAGAAGTTGATGATAATGAAGTAATTGACGAGGCTGAAGCGAATGGAGAAGTCGCCAAAACGAAAGAAACCATTGAGACTGTGGAGGGATCGGTAGACCCATCTGCGACAGAAAGCGATGTGGTACCACCAGTCCAGTCGGGATCGTTCACTCAGGACAACGACACACGTCTAAAAAACCCCAAGTCCGAATTTGTCGAGTCCCAGACCCTTTCGGCAGCTGCCATTGCAGAATTGGGACTTTACTCTGAAGATAACCAAGGTTTAGAGACCCAGGGAAAGGCTTTTCTTCAAAAGAGGTATGGTGTTGCTCTGTACCCTGAGAATGATTTGCTGGATTTGTTGGCTGGTCCGATTCCAGATGTGGACTTCTCCAAGTCGAAACCACAAAACCCCACTCCATTTGCTACCTTTCAAACATACGTTGAGCTGTACTTCAAGCCATTTCTGAGTGACGATATCAACTTGCTTCAAGAAGGTGAGGTAATTCCTCCTGGATTTGAGCACAGCGAAAGAGGTGGAAACTACGATCCTAACGTTTCACCATATATAATACCGAAACGCAGGCGATTCTACGCAGATGTTTGGGCCGACGAAGACCCTTCGCTTATCCCGAAGTTGAACAGTGTTCCTTATCAGCAACCTCCTGTGGACTCTTACAAGCCGAGAGGAACCATCAACGACTTGACGGATGATAATTTGTACACGGAAGATGTTTCATGTGGACCGCTTTCAAGTCGTCTCTTTTCTGCCATATTAGGTTCAAATGAAAGAGAGGATGAGGATAGTGAACCTCCCGAAATCTTAGAGGAAGAAGAAGATGACGATGCTTCTGGAGCTAGGCTCGAGAATGCTGACGAATACAGACTCACCACTGACGTGAGCGACTTCAGCTCAATTGAAGATCGCTTGAAAAGAGAATTAAAGCACATTGGAATATTCGTAAATTTGCCAATTGAAGAAGAGAAAAAAGGGTCTACCATCGTGGCAGCACCGCCAATTAGGAAAAGCATTATTGACAACGACGAATGGATAAAGAATAAAGAGGACGATGAAGTTTGTGCGGAAATAAGGGCACTCCAGAAAGAACTCAGGTCGACTGTAGCTCGTAATAGAGCTAACCGTAAGAAATTGATTCCGATAGTCGAAGAACAAATTGCGTACCAGGAATACTCGACCATTTTGGAAGATTTGGACAAACAAGTCGACCAGGCATACATGAAAAGGCTCAAGGGTAAGTCGAAGAAAAAGAAGGTGGATGTCGCTACTCCTCAACAGCAAGCAGTCAATAATGGATTGCGTGCGTTATTGGAGAAGAGGCGAAGATGGATCGACAATATTGGTCGCTTATTTCCAGTAGCAGAGATTATGAAGCGTGTTCCACGCGAGTCGATATTGGTAAAACCTGGTGACGAGGTAGTTGAAGTTATCGAGGAAATGCTGGTGGAAGACGAATTGTTGAAGTAGAGCAGAATGAACTTGAACCGGCTACTAACACTTCGCCAAATGGCGCCTATGCTTGCAGCAGATTCTGTCTTCAGACCGACACTTGGTCAGAGATTTGTATTATATTTCTACCATGTATATTAGACTATCCAGCGTATAATTTTTGAAGTGTATATTGCGGTATACTTACATCACATCGTTTACTACCGTATATTGTAGACTATATTATTGTATCATATTTACATCACCTTGACTCAAAACATCTTCTCCAAAAGCTCCTTGTGGGGGCACAACGACTTAACATTGCCTACCGCAGCCAAAGCAATTGGCTTCCCTGTTAATCTATAGTTTGCCCAGCTGACAACATCCTGCTTCGTTATGGCCTCCACCCTCTTGAACACTTCTTCTGGCGACAATCTGTAACCTGTATTGACCAACTGTCTGCCAATATCTTCCGCAATGGTCGTGGAGTCGTCCAATGCCAAAACTAAAGACGCCTTTATCTGTGCCTTGGCTCTTTCAACTTCCTCATCGGAGATGTCACCGTTCTTCAACCTGTTCCATTCCCTTAAAACTGCATCTACAAAGAGCTGCAAATTACTCAGTTTATCCGCAGTGAAATAGACTCCCATAAGACCTGTGTCAGCGTACGATGTAGTGTAGGCCATATAGGAATTTGCAATTGGCTGCTTTCCTGGACCTCCCATAGCAGCAGCGGCTACCAATGGTGAAGGAGAATTGGAACCAATACCAATCGATCTGTCCCAAGATCCTATAATTCCATTAGCAACAGAAGCGGTGAAAAAGTCTGGCGAAGACCATGATGGGCCCTCAACTGCCAAAGCAACATGAGTGGATGGTAAGGCATCATCTTGAATCCTTATTTCATCTCCATGAAAGATCGGTGGTGGTCCTCCTCCAGTTGTAAACGGTTTATCACTCTTATGGATCTGACCAAAGTGTTCTTTTGCACGCTCAACAAGGTCATCGTGGTCGACACAACCTACTCCAATAACTGCCATGCGATCACCCTTATAGTTTGTGGTAATATAGTTAACCAAGTCGTCTCTGTTAATAGTCTTGATTAGTTCACGAGGACCCAAAATTGTACGTCCCAAATCTTGGTTCTTGTACGCAACAGCATGCAAATGGTCAAAAACAACCTCATCGTACATCTTATCGACTTCATCACTTTCTTGTAAGATTACATGACGTTCATTCTCAATGGCCTTGGCATCTAACTTCGACTTGGTGAGTAAGTCACTCAATATCGCAATGTTCTGGTCAATATCAGTAGCACGACACTTGGAATAGTACACCGTATTCTCACGAGAGGTGTAGGCGTTAATCTGGGAGCCAATAGTCTCAACCTCCATCTCCAAACCACGCTGCGTTCTGTTTGCAGTACCCTTGAAGGCTAAATGCTCGAGAAAATGTGCAGTACCACTACTAGCATTGTTGTCAGCACGAGAACCAGCGTTGATCCACACACCAACTGTCGCTGTTCTAGTGCCTGGCATTGACTCACTCGCCACCGTCAACCCATTTGGCAACACACTCGTTCTATAAGCAGGAGCAGGCGGTATATTGGTAGCAGCAACTGCCGATGCGGCTCTTCCCGATGTAATCTGTCTTCTGAAGCTCTTCAAACTTGCTCTTATCATCGTGGACGGGTGTGGTAACGATTAGGTCAGTTCGATACTAGATTGGATATTAGGCTCGAATTTCGCTAAGGAATTTGTAGGTCACGTGCAATATCAAAAACATCTATTTCTTATTGCGCTTGCCACCGGCTATAACTACAAGATGACTATATATCCATATTGAAGTCTTTATACTTTTCCAGCTATATGAATTTCTAAAAATCGTAGATTGAGGCCTCAGCCTATACTTTTGGGGAGGCTGTTTCCATTCAATCATGGCAAGTTGTGATCAAGCATGAGAGCACATTTTTGCATCTTGTGGAAGATCTCCATGCGCAAGTCCTTCAGAAAGTGACCCCAAGACTCAACACTGTAAACTTGAGGAGTTCTTTTGGACGGCTTTTCAAGAATTTTATGTTTCAAATGTACAATTTTGCCAAATTAACACATTGGTTCGTCACTTAAGTACTGGGACACGTGATCGAAATTGCCTCTAAGATTATCTTGACGACCACAGTGATTCACATGAGGCCACCGAGGACTTCAGCATCAAATGGCCTGTAGAACATGCCGCTAGTTTTCGAAAAAAATAGTGCTCAAAAATTTCAATTTTGACGAATTGACACTTCTGACTATTAATGTTGCAACAAATGGCAACTTCGTAGTCGATTTTCTCAGTAAGTAAAAGCTCTTAGAAGATGGCACTTTGAATGTAGAAACCTCAACTGTAGATGAAGAAGATAAGAGCTTAACATCTATGAGATTCCAAGAATTGATGTTTCCGAAATTTTCAGTTGCAACCTTTTTCATAGAATATAGTAAATCTTCCTTGAGAGTTCCAGCAACAACGGTAATTTGTTGAGACATAAAAGCCTAGGATATCATACAGACACAGTGGGACTACGATGAGGCATATTTTGAAGGTAATTGAGCCACTTTTTGGCTAGTTTTATGCGCTCATACATGGAAACTACCTCGACCATTATTTCTTGGGGAATGATTCTGGAGAAGTTGTGCTTGCCGCTGAACATTGTATAATAGTAGGGCTACGCAGCACCAAAACTTGGGACGCAATAGGATACTTTTTATCAAGTTGGTGATCAGCATATAATGAAACGTAATTGTGGATTATTAGCTTTTAAAGATAAGTTGAGACTTCAGTGTTTCCGTTCGTTATAGCATCACCACGGGCCAATCCAATGCCGCAAGCTCAGTCGAATATGAACTCTTCATGTGGTGTCATATTCGCTCAAATCAACGTACTGTGATGCAAAATAACATGTCATCGCTGCAACGGGAGTACATGACCTTTCGGGTCGGCATTGTAGGATGTCAGGGCAAAGTGGAGCCAAATTTTCAAGCAAATCAGAAATACATTCCGCTTCTGGTATGCACGTATGCTTCCAACATCTTCAAAAACTGTCCTGTCGACTAACATTCGTTGCAGAATAGTGAAGAACATGAAATTCTGAAGAACTATACTAATGTAGTAGTGTTGAGGGGGCACGAATTTGCAGGCCGATTCAAGGTTTCCACGTATGGTCAAGGTATCAAGTGAATGTAAACTATTCACTGCTTGAAAGCAATTGCTTCGATAACGAAGTATTTTCAGGAGGGGCTTCCGAGCCTGAATTCGGGATACTTGAAGGGGTTCCCTTTGACGGCTTCTGAAGAATTTTAAGTTTCAGAAGTACAATTTTGCCATATTGATACATTGGTCCATAACTTTGGTATCAAAGCACGTGCATTGACTTTGTTGGAAGGTTATCTCAACAACCAGAGTGATTCAGACGGGGCCACCGAGGACCTAGGAATCAAATGGCCTGGAGAACATTGTGAAAGTTTTCATATTTTTAAAGTTGAAATGTGCCAAATTGATGCTTCCTTCTATCAGACTTGCCACAAGTCGTAAATTCTTAGTCAAATTTCTCAGTAACTAGAATTTCCTGGAAGATGTCGTTTGAAACCAAGGGGCATGAAAGGCAGAAGAAGATCCTGTGACCTTAACATGCTTGGAATTCGAAGGTATGAGTTTTCCAACATTTCTATCTTTCCATAGCTTCAGATCCAAGGCCAAACTTCCTAAAGAATTATCTCAGGAACGGTGACCAATTGAGACCTGAAATTTCACGTTACCATAGTGGCATAGTGGGACTGTGAAGAGCCGTAATTCCAAGTCAATTGGACCATTTTTTGGCATGCTGTGTTAGCACCCACATTGAAACTACCACGCACTTCAAATTGATGGTTCTGATTCTGAAGAATATGTCCTTGCGGCCGAGAACTGGGCTAATATAGGGCTACCTAGTGCCTTAAATTCTAGGACAGGGGAGCGCTGGTTGTAAAGGTAAATTGCACGACAAATCTCGATTATGATTTACATTATCTAGCGAACTACTCATGTGGTGACGATGTTCTTTCTGCTGAGCCTTCAACTAATGAAATATTATAAGAAGCCAAGTTTCCCTACATAGCTTGTGGTGCAAGAGGCTCATGAAAACACAGAACATGATGTCTACCAAGTATTCATGGTTGGGACTTGAGTGTTTGAGCTTCTACTTCAACGTTGTCGGAAGTCAAGGCAATCTGGGATCAGTGTTTCAGACGAACTCGATCAATAGCTCGCTCCCTTTATTCGAGTATGCTCGAACAGCTCATGAAAGTAAACTGTCAACAATCTTTCGCAGGAAACCCCTGGGTGTTATGGAAATCTGACAGGATGTAGTGGAACAGTAGCGCTTGATGGATACAAGTTTTCAGATCGCTGGAGCACTCTCACGCTACTTTGGAGTACCACGTAAATGTACACATCTTGATATTTGTAGACAATTTTCTCGATGAAGAAGCATGTACAGAATGGGCTACCGAGCCCAAGAGTCTGCACTTGTGCGGAGACCACCTAGACATCAATTGAAATAATACATGTTGGAAATGTGTATTATTGCCAAATAGGCAAATCTGTCAATGAGTTGGCATACCTAAGCACGTGAATCCGTGTGAATATAGGTTATCTCAAGAATAAGTAGCTTATAGGTACGTTCACCAAGACTCTAAGTATCAAATGGCATGGAGAACAAGTTCCAGGTCTATTGATAAGTTTTTGTGAATTTCAATTTTGTCGGATTGGCTCTTCCGCATACTTAATGTTTCAACACGACAAACTTACTAGTGAATTTTCTCGACAACCAATTACTTTCAGAAGCTGGTCTTTGAGGACAAGGCTCTTGAAGGGTTTGAGAAGGGTTTGGGAGTCTAGCACATTTAGAATTTCATTTCCTTTTGATTGTGTAGTACTATTACATTTCAAAATGAGTCATATTGCCCTTTTCACTGTCGACCCTTTGACATACTCATAAGCTACTTGCAAAGGCAGCAATTTCATTACGAGATTTCTCTTTTGCATTTCCAGAACAGTGTTTTAGGCTGAGCAAATGAAGCTGCAGGTCTTCTCTGAACTACCATTATGAGGAGAGTACTAGAAATGGGACAGTACCTCATAGTATTACTCTATCAATTCTGAGCAGGATTCGGCATCTCAGCCAAGATACTTCGTAGTTCACACAGACGATTTTGCTGGCCCTAGTAAGAGAGCCAGATAGCATGCTTCTTCTCAAGGCCGTTGCTTACTCACCTAAGAATGAAGTCACTGACATCTTGCACAAAAGTATCGAGCGTATCTCTATAGGAACGGTCATCTGAGTCATTCCACAAACAGGCGTGCCAAGATCGTAACGGTGATAGCATCAGGAACAAAAACACTAACAAAGTGATCTCGATCGCGGCTGCTGCCAAGAGAACTCTAAACTTAGATAGAAAGAAGACGTTGGTGGTGAGTGAGCTTTGGATAAGGTGGAATCGAGTAGATTTCAGTCTGCTAGAGGACAGACTAGATTACTCGGCAGTTGGCATTGGAGATTCAGTATTCCGATGATATTAGAAGAGTTTGCAACTCGTTTATTCAGCCGTTGCGCAAGTCGTAGAATTATCCGATTTGACACACTTTTCGTTTTGGCTGCATAATGCCTAAACAGGATGGAATTGCAATCGAGCCATCCTAAAGAATGAATGCCCTGTTCAAATACCCTAAGTGCGGAGCTTTGCTAGCACCGGATATTTGAGAGCGATGAAGCCATAATGTAGGCTTGAAGGATGTTGCTCTTTGTCTTTCATGTGTGGGAAGTGCCTTATCAATTTGAGTCTTGGTAAATCCTCTTCTTCAGATATTTCAGTATATCCTGCCCACTTCTGCTTCCAGTCAACCAGGAAAACAATTGTGCGAGTTTTTCCATTTATAAGGTTCTTGTAATCAAGACAGGAGTGTAAGGGGGTTGGATTTGGTCTGCTTTATGCCCATTTCCAGAAGTGTCCTGTTGCATCCTTCGATTCTAGATTGTGAAGGAATCAGTCAGCTCAGGTACATTCCGCTCACTTAACATTCACAATAATGAAGTTTGATCCCCCTTATATTCTGAGGAACGTAGTCGATCGAACTTGAGCTGGAACTCCACTCATACATCTCTTGCAGATGTTTCACTTTGAAGAGTCGACAGGACAGTCGCACTTCTAAAAGGGCACTCAGAAGAGTGTTATACCACATTAAAGCAGCATTGAACTTGATGTGAACACCCATGTGTTAGAGTATTGATACAGCATACCGTACTCAAGCTGACCAGCCTCCACAGCTTTGGCTATTATGATATCAACAGGTTTCGAATTCGTAGAAGTCTGCCCATTTCCCACTGGACATTGGAAATTGCTACGATTTCCGCCAAACCAAAGAACGGTAAACACCAGTTGGCCAGCAGCTGGTTAAGCGTAGAAGAAGAGGTCAATGACTACAAGTTGTTTCAGTTCCTGGAGCTCAACCTAGCAAGGCTGCTTCAGAAGACAATCACAAGTCACGGGACATGCAACACTTTATTAGCTGCAAATTTTTCAAGAAGCTCGGGTAGCGCGGTTCATCTCATCGCTTCGGTTACCTTCAAACCTTAAAATGAACCATTTGACTCAGGCGCAATGCAGAGCAGAAGAGGAAGGTGATATATTTGGTATAACCAGCCGAGGGTGCCGCCGTGTCAATCTACCAGAAGGTAATTTCTTGAAGGAGGCTGCTGGAGATAAGATGCCAAGCAATGGGAACGCCGCGTTCCAATTGTCGTGGAGTTTGGCGTGTTACTGCTATTGGCTGAAAGTGTCAGATATCCTCAATAGCGCAATATCCGCTAAGGCAACATGCCATCAGGTTGTATCACAAATCTCGCTGTGTAACCACTAAAGCAGAGCAATATCTTAGCTCACCAAATACCGCAAACCTGTACTTGGCCAGAATCTGTGCTCGTCCCTGCACTTAGGCAGCGGATAACCCATTGCTAGGTTAAGCACGATGGTTAGCCAGTAGCGAGAGCAAGGCATCTTTCAGCTCACCACCCCCGTTGAAAGAGACCAGAGTTGTTCCAATGGACTGCCATTTTTGACGGCTCTTGGGGTACAAGGTGGGGTTCCTTGGAAGGTTCTTGTCTTTGAGGTGGCAGCAGCCACACAGAGCTACTACGCACATTTACGAGAAGCTCACAAATATCAAGACAACCGGCTGATGATGGAAGTACACCTCCCGCAGAAACGCCTCGCTAACACAACCCAACTTAGAGTATATCCTTATCAAGCTCCAAACACTTCAGATTGCCTGACAATTAGTCTCCAAATCAGAGATAACGATTGTAGACCAGGTGCTCTAGATTAGGCATCCTCAGCCATCCTCAGCCATCTGCATTCGCTTTATATACCGAAGGTTCTGCCCCAGAATGTCTGTTGTTTTGAGTATCTACCCCAAGCAGAATGCCAGAGAAAGAATTGAACTACTTGAGATCCAGAGACGCTGCTGAGGGCAGTTTGGACAAAGAAGGTGGTGTTATCGTTGATGCCTTTGAAAAGGAAGACGGTCCTCAATTGAAAGGATGGGCCAAATTCACAGACTCTTTCAAGAGAGTCGATACCAGTGAATTGGACCCAACCTTGACCGAGGCCCAGAAGATTGCCGTCTTGACTGCAAACTCTCCTTTGTCTCGTTCGTTGAAGAACAGACACTTGCAAATGATTGCCATTGGTGGTTCCATTGGTACCGGTTTGTTCATTGGTTCCGGTAGTGCTTTGTCTACTGGTGGCCCCGCTGGTGTCATGATTGCCTTTGTCTTGATTGGTTCCATGATGTACTGTACTGTTCAATCGCTTGGTGAATTGGCTGTCACTTTCCCTGTCTCCGGTGCTTTTATTACCTACAATAACCGTTTTATCGACCCATCGTGGGGTTTCTCGATGGCCTGGAACTATGCCATGGCATGGTTGATTATTTTACCTTTGGAATTGGTCGGTGCGGCTATTACTATCGAATTTTGGGATAAGACGATCAATCCGGCGGCCTTTGTTGTTATATTCTACGTTCTTATCATCGCCATTAACTTCTTTGGTGTAAAGGGATACGGTGAAGCCGAGTTTGTTTTCTCTCTTGTGAAAGTCACGGCGGTAATTGGATTCTGTATTCTTTCCGTGGTCCTTGTCTGTGGTGGTGGACCTCATGGAAGTTACATGGGAGCTCACTACTGGTACGACCCTGGTGCATTTGCCCATGGTTTCAAGGGTGTGTGTTCCGTCTTTGTCACAGCTGCCTTCTCCTTTGGTGGTACCGAATTGGTTGGTCTTGCTGCTGCCGAATCTAAGAACCCAGGTAAGTCCTTGCCAAAGGCAACAAAGCAGGTTTTCTGGAGAATCACCTTGTTCTACATCATCTCCCTCTTGCTTGTTGGCTTCCTTGTCCAGTACACTGACCCTGGTTTACTTAACAACTCCGGTGCCTCTGCTTCTCCTTTCGTCATTGCTATTGTCAATGCTGGTATCAGTGGTTTACCATCTGTTATGAACGTCGTCATTATGATTTCTGTCTTATCGGTTGGTAACTCTTCTGTCTTCGCTTCTTCGAGAACCTTAGCTGCTCTTGCCACCTCCGGAATGGCTCCAAAGTTCCTTGCTTACATCGACAAACAAGGTCGTCCATTGATGGGTATTATTGTCCAGAGTATCTTTGGTTTACTCTGTTTCCTTGCTGCTTCTCCAAAGCATACTGTCGCGTTCAACTGGATGTTGGCTTTGTCTGGTTTGTCATACCTTTTCACTTGGGGATCTATTAATGTCTGTCTTATCAGATTTAGAAGAGCTTTGAAAGTTCAAGGTAGAGACACTGGTGAATTGGTCTTTGCCTCTCAGGTTGGTGTTATTGGTGCATACTACGGTGCCGTCATGAATGCTTTGGTTATCATTGCCCAGTTCTGGATAGCTGTGTGGCCAATTGGAGGTAAGCCAAATGCTTACGACTTCTTTGAGGCATTCTTGAGTGCCCCAGTTATTCTTGTCTCCTACCTTGGACACAAGATTTATGTTGGAAACTGGACTTCCTGGTACATCAGAGCCAAGGACATCGACATCGATGTTGGTCGTAGAGAATTAGACTTGGAACTTGTCAAGCAAGAAGTTGCTGAGCAAAAGGCTTATGTTGCTTCCAAGCCATTCTACAAGAGAGCTTACTACTTCTGGTGTTAAGTATGTATTTATTTATTAATATAAAAACTTTGAGATAAACAGTGCTATTTTGCAGCCACTAGGAATTGTCCTCAGACGAGTCCTATATTCAATATAGAGGTTTTTAAGAGAATGACCTGACTTTAGTCACTTTTGACTGTTCTTAGTATGCAAAAGATGGGTCTTCGCTGAGTAGGTGTTCCTCCAGTCCTACCTGTTCCCACTAAAGTTGTAATCGAAATATATTAAGAGTCAATGTTTAGTTGAATAAGAGTGAGACAAAGCAGTATTCCACTTATAGAGCTCAATTTTGCCTGAAAACATTTTCTGAAAAGCTCACTCCACTCATTACATACGATATAAAAGCCTCCCTTCGTTCACTTATTCACATAGTACACTTAGCACCATATTAATGGGTAGTTCCAACTCTATAATAAGAACCTGCACATAATAAAACCTTTTCAGCGGCAGCTTTCTCTTTTTTCACAATGATACGCCAAATCCTCACTAAATATTCTGCCAAAATTTCAAGACCAATTCGCGAGTCAATTTTCACCATAAAAAACATCACCATAAACAACCACAACAACCACTCTAAGCAATCAGAAATGGGTTACACATCTCCTGCCGTCGTCATAGATAACGGATCGTACGCCACCAAGGCTGGGTTTGCTGTGGATGACATTCCAGCGTTGGTTTTTAGCACAAACTACCTGAAGGACGACAGTGGAAATATAGTTGTTGGCGACGATGCTATCGCAGCCCATCCAACTAACGAGGTATTCACACTCATGGACAACGGTTTAATCTACGACTTCGAGAACATTGTACACAATTGGCAGTACGTGTACGATCACGTTGATAACAATAATGCTATTGACCCTAAGGAGTTCCCGTTGGTTTTGACCGAACAGAGTTGGAACACTCCTAAGAACAAGATCGATACTTGCCAGGCAGTTTTCGAGCAATTCGAAGTACCAGTCTTCTCTTTGGTCAAGTCCCCTTTGGCACAGTTATTCCGTGCTGGTCGCTCCACTGGATTGGTGGTTGATATCGGATCCTCTGTAGCTAGTGTGACTCCAGTATTGGATGGAATAGTCCAGAACAAAGCTGCGTTGCACTCCAAGTACGCCGGTGACTTCCTCAATTTGCACTTGTTGCACCACTTGCAAGCTCAAACACACAACATTGATGTTTTATTGCCTGAAGCTTTCACAAAGGCTTCGGAGTCCTTCAAAAGTTACTATATTTCACACAATGCTCTACAAGAGTATAAGAATTTGGCGCTTAACTACCAGATCCAACATTTCCAGTTACCAAACAAGCTGCATATCCCAGTTCTGGGGACTTTGCCAACGACGCAGTACTTGGAGACTCTTTTCCAGCCTAACGTGCACAGGTTGTCTGTTCCAATCCCAGAACAAGCTATAGACAAGCCAAACACTTTGGGTTTGACCAATTTAATCTTCGCAAGTTTGAAGACCTTGGAAGCCCAATTACTTCCACTGACAAGTCACCTGCAACTGAACATGCATAACAAGTATGCCAGGTTCAACGAGATTTTCAAGAGTGTATTGCTGAATGTATTGATCACAGGTGGATCTTCATTGGTTACTGGTGTTTCAGACCACATATTGAATGACTTAAGACATTCGACTCCGAAATATTTCCCCAACTATACTTACAGCTCCTACTCCATCGCTCCAATCGTGTCTCCGGACTCAAACGAAGTATGGGATAAGCAATTTGGTAGCTGGCGTGGGGCTTGCAATTTGGCAGGTATGTTGAATGATGATTCTGGTGAAGAGGGTCCTAGCAGTGCCAACATTGCCTTGGATAACTGGTTTGTTACCAAGTCCGAATATGAGGAATTGGGTGAAGATTTGATTCTTGAAAAGTTTAAGTAAGTATGTACTATTATTATAATTTGATTTAGAGGTTTGTATAAAACGCTCGGAATTACTAGTCGTAGTTCAGTTTTCATGAAAACTCTTGGTTCTCCATTCTATTGCTGATTCTTCCTTGTGTGTGTCATCATCTCAGACTCAGAGGAGGTGAATCCATTGTCTTAGTTCATGGTGATTCCCTAAACTTCATCACCTAGTAGTCAATGATCAAAATTTGGTCCTCGATTATATAGTGAAGTCTTCCAGTGTATTTCTACAAAATTCGATTGGCCTTCGATGATTTAAGAAGTCAGAAGTTTAGAAAGTCATATGCTTCGTCTATAGCGAATAATTGCGCCGCTCATCAACATGGCGTGCCTCTAGATAAGACGAGATCTTACTCTAGCTGTACATGAAATTCGAACCACACCTGACAGTTTGACAGCACCGGAGACGGACCGAACAACCACACCTCCCGGATGAGCACTTCTAGTCAAATAACTATTTGTTTGTAATACATGTTTGGTTTGGCTGCGAATTTCTCGAGATTGAGTATATTCGTGCAGCAGTTATTTAGAGAAACACGGAGTAACTATGTCGTGAGCTTTGTTAGATGTATTTTACGTGCTGTGGACCTCTTCTCTATCCGGCTGACGTCTACTCCTCGAGGAGTTTGGTCGAATATACCTTCGTTGCAAGTGAATCAGAGATTAGTGCCACTTGAGAGAATATTGCTGAGTTCGGAATAATCGTTGCCACACATACGTACTGCTTTCGGCTTGCTTATTGTCTTAGATATAACAATTCTCAACTGCACAATCAAAGAGGCTTTTACATTGAGGCTTTCGAAGCATATTCTGCGGTAATTCCATTGTTGGAGATAGCCAAAAGGCCGGAGCCGAGGCACTGACAGTATATTCAGTTGGTTCCATCTTGCTGAAAAGCCTGAAGTTGCACTTGAGCTCTGCTTTAGAGGCAATTACATCATATCTCTCAGTTGTGTGGTCGTTTGCACTGCTGTGTACGGCACTTGGTATGGCTGCAAAATAAAGGAAAACCCTTCCGAAATACACTATAAAATGATCAGCTTATTCTGCCAGGCTGATGTTTTCAAGGCATGCTCATAATGGTTTCAGTTAAAACACTTACATTTCTTATTGCTTTTGCCAACGTTGTCTTGGCCCTTCCAGCTGGTGCTGGAACCAATGCTTGGTTAAAGCCCAGAACAAATCTGCTCGATGGTGGCCTCAAGTTGGACTTTTCAGTTAGCCATGGACCCAAGAAGGGTTCCTCGACTCATCAAAAGCGTGGTGAGATTGAGACAGGCTTATCCAATCAAGGTATCTACTATTCCGCAAATTTGGCTTTCGGCTCTCAGCAAGATGTAATTGCCGTTGACATCGATACTGGTAGTTCAGACTTGTGGGTTATTGCTCCTAATGCTCAGTGTGTAAGTCCTGGCCCTGGGCAACTGGCTGATTATTGCTTACAATATGGAACATTCAATGTTTCAGAGTCCACCACAGCTCAGGACCAAAACCAATCCTTCCTTATTGGATATGGCGACGGATCCGGTGCTAGCGGAGAATATTACCTGGATCAAGTATCCATCTCTGGAATCACAGTGTACAACTCCATATTTGCAGTTGCTAACCTTACCTCCACTACTCCAGGTATCTTTGGTATTGGCTACGAAGCAAATGAAGCTGCTCAGAACGAGTACGTGAACTTCCCAGCTCAATTGGTCCAGCAAGGTTTAATCTCCAAAGAATACTATTCCCTATATTTGGATGGTCCTAATTCGACGACTGGTTCTATCATCTTTGGTGGAATTGACTCTACCAAGTATACTGGGAAATTGACGACGTTGCCAATTGTCAGTACAAACCAGTTCTTGGTAGTATTAAGCTCCCTCACTTCGGGTCCCTTCGCTACTCCGGTGAACTACCCAGTTTTGTTGGATTCTGGAACTACTATCACCTACTTGGAGCAGGCAAATGTTGATGCAATTGCCAAGTTGTACAAAGACCCTGTTTTCAACAACCAGCAGGGACTTTACCAAGTCTCTGGTCCTCTTCCAACTGGAAATTTAACTTACCACTTCGGAACTGCTGAAATTGAAATTCCCTTGGCTTCTTTGGTTGAACCTGCGTTTGATATCAATGGAAACCCAATTCCTGGTTATTTCTTGGACATCGGCTATTATAGTCAGGGTGGAATCTTAGGAGACACCTTTTTAAAATGGGCTTATGTTGTCTATGACCTCCCAGATTACGAGGTTTCTTTGGCTCAGTCCAAGTTTACGTAGTTCTAGTTAATTGTCTTCATATGAAAGCTTTTAAAACGAAGGAATTCATATTCAATGTGGAGGGATACTCACTCGTAAGAACTGTGGATTAGTGGTCACAATCAACCTAGACATTTCATGGCTAGTTTAGGTACCCAATGCTCTCGGAGTGTTGGTGTGCAGCATTTTGCACCCAAATCGCAAGTCACACGTCCCGGCCACATGCCAATGAACTGCTCCACTTCTGAAATGGTAATTTATACTCTTTTCAAGGTGAAAAGAAGCAGTAATAGCTTGAACGACAGCTGTCATTTCACTGAGTATACTTTGATAGAGGTTCTCGAACAAGTTGGTGAATTTTAGCTTTCATTGTGCAGATTGAGTTATTTGCCAGCTCCAAGATTTTAACATACAACAGATTGATCGAGCACTTCACAAAGTTACAAACTTGACTGTGTGGCACATGCTTCAAACACAATAGCTTACAAAATCACAAGTGTCATACGAAATCACATTATACGAAATCTATACAAATGCAGAACTACTTCTATTTACAATTTTTAGTATTTTTAGTTCTTCCAAGAAACGTACTTGTTATCATACTTGGAAGCCTCTCCGTGCAAGTCCAATACAGTCTGTACCTTCAACTCAACTCCCAATTTGCCGTTTGTTTGCTTCAGGAAGTGCTTGAGAACCTCCTTTGGAGTTGGCAAGTAGGCCCTGTTGGACCCGTCAGTACCAGTTATATAAGCAGCAATTTGAGAGTTGTTTGGCAATCCCATGTTGTATGGGTATTGCTTGTAGTTAACACCAAAGAAAGCATTGAGCAATGGAGTTTCCAAGTACTTGGTTGTTGCAATGGACTTGGCTGTAATAGTCTTCACATAACTGTCAGTGGCATCAGCATTGTTCCAGGCTGGGTTTGCAGGCAGTTTTATCTTTTCAAGTAACTTGTGAGAAACACCCTTGACGAAATCACTCTTTTCTACGGGGATGTTCATGATGTTTGTTGCAGAGATTAATTCCAACTCGAACTGTTGTCTTAAAGAGTTTTCGGCACCCTTGTTGAGCAATTCAAAAGCCACCTTCAACGAACTCAATGGTTTTTGAGATAACGTTTCAGCAAGCTTTGTGGAGAACGCCGAGCCCTCCTTCTTCAAGTAGTCAAAGATTTCTTCAACAGACTTCTGTGAAAATGCAGTGTTGATGAGACGAACTTCTGCAGTCGAAAATCTTGGGACATACGATTCCGGCAACTTGTTCTCGGTGAATTCTTCGATTGCTTGGTTCACCTGAGCAAAGTATTCTGCAGAGTTGAAAATGACCTCTGCAGAAACGGTCTTGGTGTTGTTGACCACTGGCGCAGTTAAATTCGACAATCTGTTCACCAATTGTGGTAACCTATCCAGAGGAACGTAGTGGGTAGCAAAGCCAGTGAAATAAGCATCCAAACCACTCATCACTTCACCAGTCAAAGCATAATAGTAGCCCAACTTATCATCCAAACGAGGCAAGAAGAAGGTAGTTCCCACATCCGGGAAGAAACCAATGTCCATCTCTGGCATTGCCAAGCGGGTAGTTTCTGTGGCGACTCTGAATGGAGCGTGGACAGACAAACCAACACCTCCACCCATGGTGATTCCGTGCATCAATGCCACATATGGCTTGGAGTAGGTTGCAATCAAGTAGTTCAAGTTGTACTCTTTCTGGAAGAAATCCGCTCCGTAGCCTGGGTTACCCAGTATAATCTGGCGTGCACACTCGGCCACATCGCCTCCAGCACACAAGGCCTTTGGTGAGTTGGAGCCCAAAATGACAACATTGCTCGAGGTGGACTTGGCGTACTCAACCAAACGAGGAGTGATCAAGGAAACCATCTCGGTGTTCAACGAGTTCAACTTGTTGAGTCTGTTCAAGTGGATCAACCGGGCATTGTCCTTGTTGGAGAACACCACGACAGCGTCGCTGTGGGGGGCATCGGTGGTGGACGACATTCTGGTACTGATTTTGTTTGTTCTAACGGCAACTGATCTACGAGCTGTCCTAATAGAAGCTCTCAACATGCTGGGGATAATGGTCAACGGGGATCAGCCTCCTTTTATATACAACTGGAGATAGCGTTGGATGTGATTGCTCATGTCGCAGAGGGGAAGATTTTTCCACGGGTCGTTTGGCTTTCTTGTGATAATACACGACCATTGTGGGGACAGTGGGGTTTGCAGGCCTAGGCCTTATCACCAGGGGCCCTTTGTATGGGGTATAGGCTACGTGATATGGGACTCGAATAGCCAAGTAGACTTTCCGGGTGAGACGGGTACTTTTATTATGTGGATGAACTTATTTGGGAGAATGTGTAGCACTTCAAGTGCATTAGGTTTAGAGAGTCCTGAGAAGGTAGTTAGAGTATGGTTGGTGTGGCTGAGTACTGGTGATTGGCATTGGTGAATTGAGTTGAGTTGGGTTGATTTCAGTTGCGTATTTTATCTTGTATCAGAGATCAAATTACAATTCGGTTCTGGTGAAATTTCGGAGCTGATGGTATTTGATAAACGGAGAATATACCTTGCTCAAATTCACAGCCAAATCGTTTTGATTCCAAAATGGTTCCGAGAGCTTCCAGTTTTCACAATTTGATAGAAATCACATGTAGCAGTAGCCACACAGCGGCATTGACTAAGCCAAGGTCCACTATTGGCCTTTGCAAGAGTATAATAGTAGTGGCATCCGCAAAGTGAGGCCAAAAATGCCAAATCTCTTCCAGTATTTGCTTCACAAGTTGATACTCTGTGCTCATCATGCTCTTCTACTCACCTTGCTGAGTACGCACTACTCCAATTTGTACTGGTTCAACATCTTGCATTCCTCTCGGTCTTCTTCTTCATCTGAGACACCCTGTGGCATCAGATACTGATAGAAATTACCTGTCTGGTACAGGGCAAGCAAAATCAATCGTCCATTGAACCCAATCTCGACCCTGTTCTCCTCATGCGTAGACGTATGTTCAGGTAACTTTATATACGCAAAACACCTTCGTGGAGGTTCCCATATCAAGTTCTCGAGGTAGTCACGATACGGTATCTTTTTCATTATCGATTGAGTGTACTGGTTATTGATAAGCTTGCTCGTTTTCTTGAACTTACTGAAGTAACTAGAACTGGCTTCCAAAGGTGGAGGTGGCGAATCTTCCTCCGTCAATAGTAAACTGGATAGGTTCTCATTAAGGTCTTGAGAAGATGATCGGCTGTTCGTCTCAGAATCACTCTCTGATTCGTCATAGATTGGAGTGCCAGACAAGCGGAATAAGTGTACCGTATTGTTTCCTGAAGCACATCCAAGAACTGTGAGGTCCCCATTGAAGTTTAAAGCGTTTATCCTAGCAGGATTATGTCCTCTGCGGAGGTTTGTCACATGAGACAAGTGCAAGTCTCCATGCTCGTCTTCTTTCAAAGAAAAGACTCGAATGATGGTACCCTTGACAGAAGCCGTAGCAATCAAGGGACTGTCTCCACAAACCTTGATTTTGGCCACTTCTGAGTCATGGGCTTTAAATATTAGTTTGGTACGCAAATTCATGGTGTCGTAAACCAAAACCCAGCCATGGCCGTCCTTTTTCAACTCACGAAGTGTAATGTTGCTCCTCTTCTTTTGAGGAATGCTCGACTTTTGGGTCCACTCGATGAGCTCACTCGAAAACAATCCAGCTGCTTCGGTTATGCATTCAAGTGGTAGCACCAAATGAGAGTTGTCGCTCAAGTTTAGGTCCCCGACAGGTCGTCCCATTGGTGCCAAATCCAACACCTTGAGAAGTGCTACGCACGCCAAGTTGTAAAGGAATATCTGACCCAGTTGTAAGAACACGACGAACCTCTTTCTATTCAACCGAAGGTCCACAATAGGAGATGGAAAGTTCATATCACAGATTTTGTTGTTCTGCTTCGAGTTGTATATCGTAAGTAGCTTGTTGGAATTGTTTCCGTTGTCTGGGATTATTATCACCAATGAGGTGGAAAAGAACATCCTGGCGTATGCTGTCGGCGAGCTTGCTGCTTGTTCAGTGGCTCCAAAGCTCAATTCTTTCTTGAGCTCCTCTTTATCTTTATCAATTGACTTAGATAAAGACCTTCTTGACAGGTCTTTCTGAGACAGATAGAACTCTCCAAAAGGTTCACAATTGAAGATCTTGTAGTACGAAGACGTGGACACCGTTAGAAACGAGCTGTCCTGGTTGAATGCTAGATCATTGATTACCATTTTGATTCGTCTTGTACGAGCTAGATCCAGTAAATGTACAGTGGAAGTCTTAGCGTTGGCACGTTAAAGTCAGTGAGGTTGCTGATGGTGGAACTGAAGCTAATTGGCTGGTCCGCGGCTCTTATCAGGGTGTTTTTGCTCGTGCTGGTTAATCTCAGACGGAGAGTAACTGTTGTCTGTTAGCTGATCACACGTTTGTTCTGTTGCGTCTCTTTATTGATGTCGCATTTTGGGTCGCGTCAAGATCGGTAGCGCCGATCTCGTATCCACCGATGGTGGATAGCTAGCAAAGCTCTGTGGAGGCTATCTGCTTGTGTGTGACAGGTTCTGGATCCGTGAGGACCCAGCAATTTCAAGGGAATTCTTTGGGCTGCTGAACAACTTATTTGCACTCAAATGGTGAATTTACTAGTGAATCTATTGGTGGATTGATGCCTTACAATAACCCAAATCTTGGAATACTACCAACTCAGTTCCAACCTTTTTCAGCTATTCAACATTCATTAAATATATAGTACAAGCTCTAGTCTTCATCTTCAACTTCTTCTAATGTGACTCTGCGTTTAGCAGGAGTAGATTCAGATACAGATGCTCCGGTAGCAGTGTTCTCTGAAGCTCCCTCTGCAGCAGCGTCTTTCTCCGAGGTAGCATTCTTCTGCGCATTCTTGGCACTTCTCTTCTTCTTCTTTGGCTCCTCCCATCCGTAGATTGGTTGGAAACTTTCTATGACTCCAACATCTGCAAACAAGTTAGGGAACAACCAGAATGGCTTACGACACACAATTAACGAGCCAACGTAAATGAAGAGCCTTACTATGGCAGTTGCAAAGAATAACCCGATCAACCCCAACATTCCCATGGACAAGTACCATACACCACGCTTCATGGAATTAGGCCATAACGGGAACAATATGACTGTGAACACACCAGCAATAGCCAAGATACTGTACAACAAAATGTAAGGGTTTGGTTTCGACCAGATCCATGCGTAGTACGCATCTTCTTCCATGGTAGCACGACCCAATCTCTTGAGTGTTGGCTTCGTTCTGTTTGGCTTCCATCCACGCACCTCCTTGATCTCAGCAAAATGTAACTTCTCAACAGGCACAATCATCTGGTTCTTGACCAACTCCACGAAAGCACGCTGAGCTTCTGCTTCATCTTTGATCTCAGGAAGACCGTTCTTTGGGTCTGCTTGCTTGGACTTGTACTCATCACTAAAAAACGCTCTTGTCAATCTCTTGAATCTGAAAAAGGTCAACTCATCTTTGTTGTCCAACAACCCAGTACGGGCTTTCAAGATCTTGTTATCCTTAACGAACGATGCAAGTGCAATTGCAACAGGCGAGACCTTGTTTGTAGGTGGGACTTCCATGATGATTGTTTAGTATTGGAAGTTTAACGTGTTCTTAATTTTTCACGAAATTTAATGTGAGAACAATAATTGACTTTTTACGTGTTCCTCAGGTTTTATCGCTATAGCTGCCTTTCATCTTTTAGGCTGCTTCGTGCTGTCGGCAGAATCCAGCATTAGATCACAATTGAGAGCTTTAATGAATAGTTGTTGGCTTTGCCCCCAACGCTACAATTCAGCGAAATATCTCATGAAAAGAGGCTCTTAGTGAAAATCGTTAATTTGACCGAATGGCAAATATATCGGCCTAAGCAAAGGAGGGACCCTTACGAATTCCCAAATCTTAAGGTAGGACCCTTGTGAATTTTTTAAATTCACAGAAATCATACCTTTTTTTCAGAATGCAACTAGTCTTCCTTCCTTCCATTCTACTTCCCAATTACCGAACATTTTGTATTAAACTCAAATTGTACTACCAATTCTAACGCCTAATTAATCTATATTATAGACAGCTACCTGAACGGATAAAGCAACGACTAATGTACAAGGTACGGCCAACGGTGCCAATGGTACCAAGGAGTAGATGAAATAACTCCAAAACAAAAGAACACCTCTGGCCCATGACTGAACCATGGGGAACTCTCAACCTCAGTTGACGGTCCCTGGATATCTAAACGAACCTACAAGTCCGAACTGTCCAAGAAGAAATAATTTCCACTTGACTTCTGCTCTTTGTCCATCTGCGAGCCCAACTTATTAATACGAGGTCTGAAGGAGTTTGGATCTCTTCTGAACGTCACATTCAAGTTCTTCAAGAACCTGTTACAACCAGTCAACAACGACTCAGGTGCCTTGGCAAGAGCATCCTTCGAAGGCACACCTTCGAACACAATGACTCTGTCAGCCAAGTAAGTGGCCATGATGAAATCGTGCTCCACAATAAATGCAGTCTTCTTGGAGTGTAAAATAAATCTTCTGATCACCTTGGCACAAATAATACGCTGTTCGGAATCCAAGTATGCGGATGGTTCATCAATCAAGTAGATGTCTGCAGGCATACCTAAGCACAACACGATAGCAACTCTTTGTAATTCACCACCAGATAAAGTTTGCACTTCTTGGTCAACAATGTCTTCGATCTTCAATGGCTTAACCACATCGGACTGAAATTGTGGGTGTAAGAAGGAAGCACGGATCTTCTTGAAAAACAACTGTCTAACGGTACCTGGGAAACGTGGGGCAATCTTCTGTGGCTTCATAGAAACGTTCAATTTTGGAATTGGTTTACCGTGATCTTGCGAAATAGCACCTGCAAGCAATTTACAGAAGGTAGTCTTACCAGTACCATTTTCTCCCATCATTACCAAGATCTCCGAGTTAGTGTAGTCACCAGCTTCAACCGTCAATTTAAAGTCACCTTGAGTCTTTTGCATCTTAGGGTAGTTCATAGAGTGGGACTTGTCCAAGATCAAGCCCTCGGCAGCATCTGCCAATCTGAATTGCAAGGATTCGGTACGGAATCTCATGTTTTCGGTAGGAATGTTACCATCCAAGAAAATATTGATACCTTCTCTGACACTCGAAGGTAAAGTCACCACACCGTAAACAGATGGTGCACCATACAAGATACACACGAAATCAGACAAGTAATCCAACACAGACAAATCGTGCTCGACACAGATGATGTATGTGGTGGCACCCAAAAGGGATCTGATGACTTCAGCCGCACGCAATCTCTGTTTCACATCCAAGTAGGACGATGGTTCGTCAAACATATACACGTTGGCAGCCTGCACACATGTCATAGCAAGTGCAAATCTCTGCAATTCACCACCAGACAAGTTACCTACTTCTCTGTTCATCACAGCCTCCAATTCCAATACCTTGAGCACGTATTTGAAATCGTCAACTCTATCACACTTACTGTTCAAGATAGCACCAACTTCCTTCACCTTGGACTTCACAAGTGCTCTAGGGATGTTATCCACATATTGCGGCTTGATAATTGCCTTTATGTCATCTTCCAAAACCTTGGTGAAATAATTCTGCAACTCAGAACCTCTGAAGTGCTTCAAGATTTCTTCCCAGTCTGGGGGATCGTCATATCTACCCAAATTAGGCTTTTGCTTACCAGCCAAAATCTTCAATGCTGTGGACTTACCGATACCGTTGGTACCTACCAATCCCAAAACCTGACCTGGTCTTGGAGTAGGCAAACGATGTAACTTAAACGAGTTGGCAGAGTATCTGTGAGTAGTCTCAGATTCCAAGTTTGTAGGCAAGTTGATAATGTTGATAGCGTCGAATGGACACTTCTTCACACAAATACCACAACCAATGCACAAGTTCTCGGAGATGAAAGCAATCTTGGAGGTTGGACCAACTTCGATACACAATTTTCCAGTCTTAACAACGGGACAACTCTTACGGCATTCTTGCTTACACTTCTTAGGCTTACACCTATCAGTGGAAATGATGGCGATTCTCGTGTTTTTGCCGCCTGTGGCGGTGCCTGTTCTACTTCCTTTGGAATTCATGCTTCGTTTAGGGGACAGGCTGGTTGTTATTGGAGTTCACAAGGTTATTCTGATCAGAGCATCGAATTTTTTCAAGATTTTTTTGTGTTTACACATCCGTGCCATAATTTACCGGTGCGTAAATTTGAGTATATGAGTAAGCGTGATTTGATTGGCTGAAGTTGACTGTGAAAAGGTATGGAAGAATACTGTTTGCAGCTTGAGGACTAAGGATCTTCCACCGCGTTTGGACGTGTTGGACCGATGAAGGAAACAGCTCAGCTTTTCAAAAAGAGAGAAATCGCCAAACGGAACAAGTTTGTTTCATTTGCAGTGTATCTAGGTAAGCGAAGCCCTAGGCTTGTCGGATAAGAAGGCTCCGAGTTCCAATACAAGCCGTGGAGGAGTCAAAGACAGTCGCTGGTGACTCTCCAATGCGAAATTTGCAGCCATATAGCCAACTCAGGGATTGTATACCAAGGGCAGTCATGTTTCAGACTTTTAGCAGGTGTAAGTCATAATATTCTCAGGCAATATTCTACTATATCTAGGTAGTAATACCTCGCGCTACAATTCTCCACTCAATGAACTTGATCTTCACTCCAAACATAACTGGCACGCTCTTCGATTAACCGAAAATCTCTATAAATACCTTTCTCTCGCAATGTATTACTCATTTACTTTACCTCGTTTGAGATACACTCATAGCAGGTGATTGCTAGTTCAGTAGCTCTTATGAATCGTTCCTTTAAACTGTGCTTGAAGCATACTTTCATGGAAATTAAGAATTATACTATCCATTCAATTTCTGTAATTAGGCTGCAAAAAGGTTCCAAAATTGCTCCAAAATGGAAAAATCTCCAGAACTCTTCAAAAGCTTTGAATAAACTTTCGATATTATTTAAGATTGTAGAATAACATCAGTACGTTCACATCAGTCCCAAATAGTCTAGCGCCTTTTCTTTTCAACTTCAACAGCTATTGCGATGCCTTCACTTTCAATACTTATGGCATAGATAGGCCATCTCTTTACGAATTACTTTACGGGATTTCTTAGGTAACAAGGCACACAGAGTCAACCACTTAGCGCGCCTCAAATCTACTTGAGGTTGACTTAGAACAACTAGAGTCCAGGTTCAACAGTGAAGTCCAGCCAGGTTCCAAATTCCATCTAGTGGCTGTTGATGTTCGGATCAAACACCGACTCAGAAATGATCGTGCACGACCTATTTGGATGTCCAACTTTCGACAAAAATTCGACAACAAAACTCTATTTCCACTTCTCCTTCTTCAACTCATACCCTATATCAGTACACTAACGTATACTGAAAGTCATGATTTGCGTTGCTATTATGACGTAGGATTTGAACTGCTTGATTTGTTTGAAATTCTACTCAAAGTTTCTTTTCAATGATACTTCAAGCCCGATGCTTTCACCCCTGAGTGTCTAGCTTGCCCATGTCGTTGGAAGCTGCTACTTTGTCTACTGGGAATTCAGTACTCATTCGTTTTCTAACGTGAGCCTAGAGATAGATTTGCTGGGGTATGCTCCAAGAACAGAGGGAGCCAGAAGCAGTTTTCTTGCTTTGGCCAGCTGATAACATAGTTCTAGGCTTTCGGTTAACTGAACTATGTCGGTAAAAGCAAACATCTCCCTCACTTGAGGTCGCACAGGATAGCATGAGGTCGATGTGTGCGTACTCATTCAATTAGTCCATGTTTCAGGTATTTGCAAAGTAGTCTTGACTTGAGGCTCTTGCAACCTTCAAAGGTGGTGCAAATGAGACTTTATCTGTCCAGCTACAGTTATCAGATTCCTCCACCCTTGTCAAACTGCATTCTTCGAACACTGCCATGCTTTGAGGTATTCAGCTTACTTCATGCTCACAATACAGTCTCTTGGATCCCTTCAGGACCAATACCTTTGCGCAGCACTTCCTCAGAATTGCCAGGTGCAACAGTTAATCTCCTTATATTGTTACGGAAACTTGAAGGTGAGTGAACACATATTCAGAAATGGCCTGACTAGACTTGACAAGCTCAAAGGCTTAGTGAAGTGAGGAAATGCTTGTCCTAAATACGTATCCAGGTGCATTACATTAAGTGCATTCGATACAGCACGTATTTAGTGATGAAGTGATACCGTGTAGTTTAGGCAAGTTACATGCAAGTGCAAGGACTTGTACCGTTTAAAGTCTTGCACAGTGACAAGAACTTGAGGTTGGAGATTGGTTACTTCCAAGTAGCGAGGAACTCAAAACAACGAGGTGCTCGATGTCACTCAAACATTGTTTGATTTGGATGAACCGCTGCACACATTGTGCTCACACTGAATCTACACCGAGTGTCCCTGTAAAAAACCGAACTTTCGGGAATACTTGCTCAGTTTGATTTGGCTGCAAAATGCTGCTCAAATTATCCTATTTGAAGCTAACTCAATTCTGAGGCAAAAAGGGACTCGAAGTGAGCTCACCAAAACGTGGCCAATAGAACTAAGGCAATATTGAACCACTAGCCAGGACTCAATTCCCACTAAGTAGGACAATCTTGCGGGCCGTTGACTTTTTTTGGAATTATGGATCCGTTAGATTCAGCTCTTTCTCTGTCTGTCGTTGCTGTAACTCTCTTCAATCCCAATACATGCGTACATTAACATTAACTGCCCCCAGTAGTCGTAAAATCCGTCCCGCCAAATTTTGGGTTTTCTGTCGAAAATTTTTCGTTTTTTAGCATAATAGACTACACTCTTCTTAGTACAAGTGCTAGGCGAACTGATACACAACAGGAGCCAGAACCAGTAGCCCATAGAAGCAGAGCACCTTGAACAATAATCCACTTTTCCAATTTAGCTGTTTAATTTAGCTAGTGAATTAAAAGCTGACGAACTCGCAAAAGGTACAGGCACTCAGGCCATAACAAACAGACGAATATTGATCTTAGCACCAAACAGGGGCCAAAGAGAGCAATAAAAGTCGAAAAACAGTCTCCGCATCAGTTCTAGCTACTCACCAGTACAATTCTGAGCATTTCTGTCTCTTGGAGCAAAAACTGGTAAAACCCCAACCGAAACAACAAATAGACTTATCGTATCATAGAAATCAGTGATAATGGTGCAACAGATTCCGGAGGAAGCATCTCAAAACCCTGAACTTTACGGTTTGAGAAGGCTGCACCGTGAACGGCGAATTGCTATGATTATGGATAGTGACAGTGAAGAAGAACCAGTGGCCAAAAAGCGCAAGAAGAAGGTAGAGCGTAACTATGGTACAGACGAGTCTGGCGAAGAATCGGCAGATGAGCCAGAGGAAGAAGAAGAAGAGTCAGATGGTGATTTTTACGATGGACCTCTGGCTAAGCCCAAAAAGACCAAAAAACGGTCAAAGAAGATAAAAAGCGAATCCACCGAAGCCCTCGAAGTGAGGTTCTCCTCTAGGAACAACAGACTGGTCAACTATGCTGACGTTGAAAATGATGAAGATTTGCTCGAAAGTGGTGCCGAAGACGGCTATGAAAACTACGCTGACTACAGTGCAGAGCCAGAAGACAAGCATTGGATTGACCAGGTCATGGATCACAAACCCAACCCCAACAATACTGAAATGACGTCGTCTCCAAAACTCGATTATCTTTTTAAAATCAAGTGGAACGACGCTTCACATTTGCACAATACCTGGCAGAACTGGGCCACTCTCAAGCATATAAAAGGGTTCAGAAAGGTCGACAATTACATCAAACAGTTTATCATTGCTGATGATTTGGTTCGCAATGACCCGGGAACAACCACGGAAGACATTGAGGCCATGGATATAGAGCGGGAACGTCGTCGTGACGAACAAGAAGAATACACTCAGGTGGAAAGAATCGTCTCCAGTGAGAGAGTCGAAGGAGATGATGGTGAGAGCAGTTTACGTTACTACTGCAAATGGAAGCGACTCTACTACGACGAGTGTTCATGGGAGGATGCAGAAGAAATTGCCCAATTAGCACCAGAAGAGGTGGCTCGCTACCAAGCAAGGCAAAAGCTGAAGATCCTTCCGTCTTTACTGGCTAACTATCCTCTTTCAGGAAGACCCCGGTTCGAGAAATTGGTGAAACAACCTGTTTTCATCAAAAATGGAGAATTGAGAGATTTCCAGTTGACTGGGTTGAACTGGATGGCATTTCTTTGGTCGAGAAATGAAAACGGTATTTTGGCCGATGAAATGGGTCTTGGTAAAACTGTGCAAACCGTGGCATTTTTGTCGTGGTTGATCTATGCCAGAAGACAAAACGGTCCACATTTAGTAGTGGTTCCACTTTCTACAGTTCCGGCATGGCAAGAAACGTTTGAGAAATGGGCCCCGGATGTCAATTGCATTTACTATTTGGGTAACACTGAATCAAGAAAAAACATCAGAGAATATGAATGGACAAATAGCTCGGGAAAACCCAAGTTTAACATCGCTTTGACCACTTATGAGTACATTTTGAAAGACAGAGCACAATTAGGATCAATAAAATGGCAGTTCCTTGCTGTGGACGAAGCTCACCGTTTGAAAAACGCTGATTCGTCTTTATACGAGCTGTTGGGGCTGTTCCGCGTGAGCAATAGGTTATTGATCACAGGTACACCTTTGCAGAACAACATCAAAGAATTGGCAGCCTTGTGCAACTTTTTGCTGCCTGGGAAATTCAGCATTGAGCATGAAATCGACTTTGAAAGAACTGACAACGCTCAAGAACAGTTCATTAAAGATTTACAGAAGAGCATTCTGCCGTTCATTTTGAGAAGATTGAAGAAAGATGTAGAGAAGTCGTTGCCTTCGAAAACGGAGCGTATCTTGCGTGTCGAGTTGTCTGACTTGCAGACCGACTATTATAAGAACGTCATCACCAAGAACTACGCTGCATTGAACGCTGGAAATCGTGGCTCGCAAATCTCCTTACTCAACGTGATGAGTGAGTTGAAGAAAGCGTCCAACCATCCATATTTATTCGACGGTGCCGAGAACCGTGTTCTTGTGAAAGCTGGGTCCAACTCCAGAGATACAATTTTGCGTGGATTGATCATGTCGTCCGGTAAGATGGTATTACTTGAACAATTGCTCACCAGATTAAAGAAAGAAGGCCACAGAGTGTTAATCTTCTCGCAGATGGTACGTATGTTGGACATCTTGGGAGATTATATGTCGATAAAGGGTTACCAATTCCAGAGATTGGATGGTGGTGTGCCCTCGCTGCAAAGACGAATTTCGATTGATCATTTCAACGAAGAAGGATCGACTGATTTTGCATTCTTGTTGTCCACCAGAGCCGGTGGTTTGGGAATTAATTTGATGACTGCTGACACTGTTATTATTTTTGACTCTGATTGGAACCCACAGGCCGATTTGCAGGCCATGGCAAGAGCTCACCGTATCGGGCAAAAGAACCATGTGTCTGTGTACCGTTTCGTCAGTAAGGACACAGTCGAAGAACAAATTTTGGAGAGGGCCCGTAAAAAGATGGTGTTGGAGTATGCGATTATTTCGTTGGGTATGCTTGATCCTGGATTGAAGACCAAAACCGATCCTCTGGCCAGCGAGCTTACGCAGATCTTGAAGTTTGGAGCTGGAAATATGTTCAAGGCCAATGAGAACCAGAAGAAATTGGAAGACTTGAATTTGGATGATGTGTTAAGTCATGCTGAAGACCATGTGACAACTCCCGACTTGGGCGAGTCCAACCTTGGATCGGAGGAGTTCTTGAAGCAGTTCGAAGTTACCGACTACAAGGCCGATATCGAGTGGGACGACATTATTCCACAGGAAGAGCTTTCGAAGTTGAAGGAGGAAGAGAAGAAGCGTGCAGACGAAGAGTACTTGAAAGAGCAAATCTCGATGTACTCGCGGAGAAAGGTTACGAAGACAGACGGCGCAGACACCGAAGAGAATGCTTCTGGGTCAGACGAAGACTTTGAAACCACGACCCGAAAGGGCCGTGTGAGTCACCATAACCTCTCTGAGAAGGAGATCCGTGGTATCTACCGGTCGATACTCCGTGTGGGAGACGTCTCCGGCAAGTGGGACCAACTTGTGGCGGATGGAAGTATTTCCAACAAGAACCCCGTTTTGATCAAGCACGCATACAACGAGATCATCAACACCTCGAAGCAGCTTGTGAAAGAAGAAGATGCACGCAGAACCAAGGCGTTGGCCGAGTTGGAGCGCAAGGCAGTGGACAATAAGGACGGCACTGCGCTCTGGTTGGCCAAGAAGAAGGAGAAGAAGGCTGTTTTGTTTGAGTACAACGGAGTGAAGAATATCAATGCCGAGTTGGTGCTAATGAGGCCGATGGACATGCGTCTTTTGGAGAGCTTGATGCCGGCCAAGGAGATCCAGTTTGAATTGCCACGGGTGCCCAAGCCAGTAGCATGGACGTGTGAGTGGACCCCCAAGGACGACGCGCGGTTGTTGGTTGGGGTGTACAAGTTTGGGTACGGCTCGTGGGTGCAAATCCGAGACGATCCTGTGTTAGGGCTCCAGAACAAGATGTTCCTCGAAGGAGGAAGCACCAACGGAGCCACCGGAGCAGTCAAGGGAGGTGAGAAGCCTAACGGAGCCAAGCCGGCCAACGGAGCAAGCAAAGCCAACGGCTCGGGGGTCGCCGAAGACCCCAAGAGCAAGAAGGTTCCTGGGTCGGTGCACCTTTCGAGGAGAGTGGACTACCTCTTTTCTTTGTTGAACGAAGAACAGGAGGTGCACAAGAAGCCTCCACGCAAGGCGATGGGGTCACCCGCGCCCGGCAAGTTGAACAAGAGCAAGCTGGCACCAGCACTGGAGCGGAAGGTGAAGAAGAAGGTGAAGATCGAATCCGGGTCCAGCACCAGCTCTGCGCTGAATTCTGCAGGCACCACCCAGCCCTCGACCACCACAGGCAGCAGTTCATTGGCGAGCAGTGGAGAGAACGAGTTGGAGTATGAGTCGATGGACGAGGGTGAGTGCAAGGTGAAGTTGAAGCCTGTGGCGAAGTCGCTCATGAAGCTCCACCGGGGCAACAAGGGGATGGAGAAGCAGGAGTGGGCCAAGACGCTTCGGACACAGCTATGTGTGATTGGAGACTTTATCGGCAGTGTTGAGCGAGGCGAGAAGGAGCACAAGCACTTGTGGCTGTATGCCAGCTTGTACTGGCCTGCGAAGGTGCCCAGTCGCAAGATCAACGATATGTACAATAGGATCAAGGAGAAGGAGAAGTAGAGAACAGAGTATGTGAATATATGTATCAGTAAAGAGGTGTAGTGTAGATTGGTGATTTGGTGATGTTTGGTGATTTTTATAGCAGTTTGGCTATGCCTGGTGAGTTTTGTTGTAGTTTTGTTGTAGTTTGCAGTTGATTGTAATAACCTGGTGAAGTGTGGTGAAGTTTGGTGAAGTTTGGTGATTTTGTAATTGATTACAAGTGATTGATTTGGTGATATTTCATGGGTGTTTGGTGGCATCTGGTGAAGTTACTTGCACGTTTCAAGTCGTTTGGTGATGTTCTTAGGTTTGAAGTAGGTGTAGATGTCTAGGGATGCTTGACTCAAGTCATGATGATTCTAGTAGATTTAAGTTGAATCTACTTTCTGAGTTGATCTAAGTTGATTTAAGTTGATTTAAGTTGATTTAGGTTGATCTAAGTTGATCTAAGTTGATTTAAGTTGATTTAAGTTGATCTAAGTTGATATAAGTTGACTTGAGTTGACTCTACTAGTTAAGTTGAATAGTAGATTTCAGTTGAGTTTACTAGATTTAGATTTAGCTGATTCTACTTGAATCAACAGCACCACTTGGTCTAACTAACCTTAAGCACTGCTATAACAACCATGAGCAGTAGATACTGTGTAAAACCCGTTTAGCTGACTCTAGATTGCGACCACATTGAAGAATTGGTCTGGATCGGGGTTGTTCCTATACCTAGTTGCATGGCTTGGAGATGATTAATTGAGAGGTAGTGATTCGTTAGTTTCAGCTGGTTCGGTTTGGGCTGTTCGTAGCTCGTTTGACTGAGCTGTAGCAGTTACTGCTCTTCATAGCTGTGTTCTCAGCTGGTTGCTTAGTACTATTGATGAGCTGGTCTCAGCTTGTTCTTAGTAGTTGTGCTTGCTCTTCACCTGTAGTACCATCTGCGTGTTCATCGTTGTTCACTACTGTCTGCTCCAGCTCTAGTGCGAGAATTCTCCGGCTCTGCTTTCAGCACAGCCTACTGATTACTTCACTTCGCACCACTACCTTCTTTCGCAGCTCTTATCCACGATCCGTAACGCGTCACTAATCTATATCTGCTACGCGTATAAGCTGTACCTTTTGTGAGCTCATCATAGTGTTGGTGAGGTCCGCAGTATCAACACATTAAACAGAGCAGCACTTCACCACCAATTCTGCACCACTTATCTACACCACTAATCTACACACTAATTCAACACCACCAACACCAACACCAACACCAACACCAACACCAACACCAACACCGACACCAACACCAACACCGACACCAACACCAACAACAGCCCACACATCCCCCAAATATCCCCCAAAAGACCCCCAAATCCAAACATCACCAACATCACCAACATCACCAACTTCACCAGTGACTCGTCACATCCCCTACACCAAACACCGCTCCACGCTCCACGGGCTGGCCCCTCTGAGCCTGCTCGTGCCATTTTTTCACTTTTCTTCATCTCTTTTCCACCAAATTCCAGTCCGACCCCTAACATCTCTCTGCGCGAAAAATTTTCTTTATCACTTCTTCTTCCTGTCACATCTCTTCCTGAACACCAACCCGTCACCAAAGCATCCTAGGAAGTCCACGTATATACCCCGTATATACCGCTGCTCCCCCCAAAAGCCCAAAAAAACCCGAAAAAGTCTTTAAAACATAAAAAAAATCAACATGTCTGCCGCCGACGAAACCACCCAGCTCCAACAGTCGTTGGAGAAGCTCGCCATCTCACCTGAAACCGAGACCAGCGAAACCGTAGAGGTTCCTGCTGCCGCTGCCGCCACCGAGGAGACCGCCGCCCCAGAAGAGGCTTCCGAGTCCTCTTCGGCCGTTTCCGACAGCTCAGCTTCCCTCTACGTTGGTGAGTTGAACACCAACATCAACGAGGCCACCCTCTTTGAAATCTTCTCCCCTATTGGTCAAGTGTCCAGCATCAGAGTATGCCGTGACGCTGTCACCAAGAAGTCCCTTGGATACGCCTACGTCAACTTCCACAAGTTGACCGACGGTGAGCGCGCCATGGAAGAGTTGAACTACTCCCCTATCGAGGGCCGTCCATGCCGTATCATGTGGTCCCAACGTGACCCAAGCTTGAGAAGAAACGGTGACGGCAACATCTACATCAAGAACTTGCACCCTGCCATCGACAACAAGGCTTTGCACGATACCTTCTCGGCTTTCGGTAAGATCTTGTCTTGTAAGGTTGCTCTTGACGAGATGGGCATGTCCAAGTGCTTCGGTTTCGTCCATTACGAAACCGCAGAGGCTGCCGAGGCTGCTGTTGAAAACGTCAACGGTATGTTGTTGAACGATTTGGAGGTTTACGTGGGTAAGCACATCTCAAAGCAGGACCGTGAGTCCAAGTACGAAGAGATGAAGGCCAACTACACTAACATCTACGTCAAGAACATTCCTTTGGATTACCCAGAAGAAGACTTCAAGGTGTTGTTTGGGTCCTACGGTCCTATCACCAGTGTCTACTTGGAAAAGGATGCTGAGGGCAAGTCTCGTGGTTTCGGTTTCATCAACTTTGAAAACCACGAAGGTGCTGTCAAAGCCGTTGAAGAGTTGAACGATAAGGAAATCAGTGGTCAAAAGATCTACGTTGGCCGTGCCCAGAAGAAGCGTGAAAGAATGGAAGAATTGAAGCGCAAGTACGAGTCCGCCCGTTTGGAAAAGATCTCAAAGTACCAAGGTGTCAACTTGTTCGTCAAGAACTTGGACGACTCGGTCGACTCTGAGATCTTGGAAGAGGAGTTCAAGCCATTTGGTGCCATCACCTCCGCTAAGGTTATGGTTGACGAGACCGGAAAGTCAAAGGGTTTCGGATTTGTCTGCTTCTCTTCTCCAGAAGAAGCCACTAAGGCTATCACCGAAATGAACCAACGTATGGTTCAAGGTAAGCCATTGTACGTGGCTCTTGCCCAGAGAAAGGATGTCAGACGCTCTCAATTGTCTCAACAGATCCAGGCCCGTAACCAGATGAGAATGCAAAACGCTGCTGCCACCGGTGGAATCCCAGGTGGCCAGTTTATGCCACCAATGTTCTTTGGTGGTCAACAAGGCTTCTTCCCTCCTAACGGTGCCCGTGGTCAACCTCAGTTCCCTCCAAACCCTCAAATGATGATGAGAAGAGGTAACCCAGCCGAGCAGCAGCAACAACAGCAGCAATGGCCAAGACCAGCCCCTGGTCCTAACGGCCAGCCGGTTCCAGTTTACGGAATTCCTCCAGGAGCCTACCCAGACTTCCAAGGTCAAGCTATGCGCCAACAAAGAGGTGGATACTACCCAAGAGGTGGTCCAGTCCAACCTCAAGGTGTTCCACCAAAGAGAAAGGACTTAGCTGAGTTGATTGCTTCTGTTCCAGAAGACCAACAGAAGCGTATCTTGGGAGAAGAGTTGTACCCTAAGATTGTCGCCACTGGTCAAGCACAAGAGGCCGAAGCCGCCGGTAAGATTACCGGTATGATGTTGGACTTGGATAACGAGGACATCTTGGCTTTGTTGGGAGATGATGCTTTGTTCGAGTCTCACTTTGCAGATGCTTTGTCTGCTTTCGAGGACTACAAGAAGAGCGAAGCTGCTTAGATGACAGAGGTGTTTCACTGTTAGTGATTTTTATAGTTTATATTAATGCAGGTAAGTAAATGTTAAAGTTGTAGGAGGTACTTGACGTCTTCTTGTCGACCAGCAGGCTAAGACTACTGGGCTCCGCATTAACAAAATATTAGCGAAATGACTCTTAACCCATTAACTAAGGATCCGAAAGGACACATTAAAAGTCAATGGATTGTCGCCGAAGGGTGTCATACCACGAGACACTTTGCGTATGACGTCAGAACAAAGAACTGGTCAAATCGCTCCCCCCAAGCAGCTACTACCAAACAGAACCCGCCGCCAATAACCAGCACAAGCTCGGCTCACTCACGCACCAGCTCAATTGGCACGTCTCGTCCGGGGGTCGTTCGTCTGTCGCTTCCAGTGTCGTAGATCCTGTCGCAGATATCTTCGCCGCATCTCCTTCATTGCTGCGATATTCGACGCGCGCACGACCCTCATATAAAGGCACCCGAATCCACCAATTCCACCAAAGCAACTCTACCAACAGCAATTGATAGCCACGCCCCCCAGCAGACCTCCAAGCAGCTGAAACCGCCAAGACAGTGACCCCTGCCGCTAACACAACACACCTTAGCAAGCAGAAGCTCGAAATCACCGAAATCACCGAATAAGCTCAACTAGCAACCGTTGAATCGCCTAAAACCGATTAGCGTACTTATACCAGCCATTATCAGGCCAATTGCGCCCAAAACAACGCCAAACACTCAATTACACCATGGTTTCGCTAGACGAACTCTTTGCATACCCGTCGGACTCGCCGGTGGTGTCTCCTTCGGACTTCCCCAACACTGCTGTCAAGCTCACGGGCAGAGTTCTCAACGTGATGACACTGTTACCAACCCAGGTGTACAAGGGAAAGAACTCGTGGGAAGTTGAGCCTATCAGAGGGAACTCAGCTCTCTACCTGTCACACTTCTTCTTGGCTCAGCACTCAGACTGGGAGACCCACTTGATCGCCTGGACTGGCGAGTTGGTGGACGAGCTGGATTCGCAGGGAAATTCTTCAAGCGAGAACCTCCAGGACAATCCGCTCTACTTGGACGAGAACGAGAAACTGAGGTTGGAAGGAGAGATCAGAGAAGCCACCCAGTCGCAGCATGTGCATCCAGTCTGGCTTTTGAGAAGAGACCAGCAACGCTGGAGAAAGTACGCCGAAAGCGTTCTTTGGCCCGTGTTCCACTACATCCAAGGTCAGCCCCTGGACGGAAAGGCAGAGGCGGACGCATGGCACGATTATGTCAAGTTCAACGAGGTGTACTTCAACAAGATCAAGGCGATTTACAAGCCTGGTGATGTCATCTGGATCCACGACTACTACTTGCTCCTCTTGCCTCAATTGCTTCGAATGGAGTTCCCAGAGGCATACATTGGGTTATTTGTGCATGCCCCATTCCCGCTGTCTGAGTACTTCAGGTGCTTGCTGAAAAGGACCCAGTTGTTGGACGGTATGCTCGGAGCTGATACTATAGGGTTCCAGTCGGAGCTGTTCCAACGCCACTTTTTGTCGTGCTGCGCCCGTGTTCTAGGTTGCGAAGTCACCCTGAACAAGGTGTCTGCTTACGGCTCCTCCATTAACATCTACACATTACCCATAGGCATAGACACCAAGAAGATCGAGCACGATTTGTTCCAGCCTGCTATCGACGAAAAGGTTGCAGCATTGCGCGATATTTACAGCGACAAAAAGCTCATTGTTGGTAGAGATCGCTTGGATACGGTTCGTGGGGTTGTCCAGAAGCTCCAGGCCTTTGAGATGTTCTTGCTGATGTACCCTCTGTGGCGTGAAAAGGTTGTGCTCATCCAAGTATCATCTCCTGGGTACTCCCAGGGAGGAAAGGTGGAGAAGAAGGTGACTGAGTTGATCAACCAGATCAATAGTGAGTATGGTAGCTTGAACTTCACCCCCGTCGTCCACTTCCAGCGCAGAATCGCAAAGGACGAGTACTTGGCTCTCCTTAGGGTTGCGGATTTGGCCCTCACCACCTCGGTTCGTGATGGTATGAACACTACTTCCTTGGAGTTTGTTATGGCGCAGAAGGAGACTCACTCTCCTTTGATATTGTCCGAGTTCACTGGCACTGCTTCCGTGTTGAACGATGCCATTTTGGTCAATCCATGGGACTCTGTGGGAATTGCAAAGACCATCAACGATCTGTTGCTCATGCTGGGTCCTGACAAAAAGGCTTTGGAGAAGACCTTGTACGATCGTGTCACCTCAAACACCATCCAGAGCTGGACTCTGAGCTTCCTCCGTGACGTGTTAGAGCACAACCACGAGTCGCACTACACACCAGCTTTGAATAGACCTCTTCTCTTGAGCAATTACCAGTCTGCCCAGCGCCGCTTGTTTTTGTTCGACTATGATGGCACTTTGACCCCGATTGTTCGCGACCCTGCAGCAGCCATTCCTTCTTCTCGTCTTAACGACATTTTGGATACGTTGTCTGCAGACCCAAAGAACCAAATCTGGATCATCTCTGGTAGGGACCAGGTCTTTTTGGACAAGTGGCTTGGCAAAAAGCACATTGGGTTATCTGCCGAACATGGCTGTTTCATGCGAGACGTCGGTTCGGTAGAATGGTGCAACTTGGCTGCTTCGTTTGACATGTCGTGGCAGGTAAAAGTGGAGGAAGTTTTCCTCAAGTACACCGAAAAGACTCCTGGCTCCAACATTGAGCGCAAGAAGGTAGCGTTGACATGGCATTACCGTCGCTCGGACCCAGAACTTGGTCTGTACCAGGCCGAGCGGTGCTTGAACGAGTTGCGGGACACAGTTGCCAAGGAGTACGACGTGGAGGTAATGTCAGGAAAGGCCAACATTGAAGTGAGACCCAAGTTTGTGAACAAGGGTGAGATTGTCAAGAGACTTGCGTTGGCAAAGCATGGGTCCAAGCAGGACCCGAAGCTCGTCACGGTTGCAACTGAGGCGGCGGTGGACGAATTACCCGACTTTATGTTGTGTTTAGGGGACGACCAGACCGACGAGGACATGTTCCGGTCGTTGAAGGAAATTGAAGCTGGCTGGGCTGAACAGAAGTTGCCCAAGAATGCCTACGGACTGTACGGAGTGTACCCTGTTGCGGTTGGGCCAGCATCGAAGCAGACCATCGCAACAGCACACTTAAACGAGCCTTCACAGGTTTTGGAGACTCTTGGATTGTTGGCTGGACAGGTTTCCTTATTTGAGAGTGCTGGAACGGTCGACTTGGACGACCGGGGGCACATTGCAGACAGCGAGAGCTCTGCACGGTCGAAGAGTGCCATCAGGGCCGCGAGTTTGAAGAGACTGGAGAAGACAGAATAGTATGACAATACATAGACGAGCACGACATTGAGAGTAGATACTGACATAAGCACAAGACATGTACAGAGAGGTAACCTTCCTTGGAGGATTAAATTACTCAAAGATTTAGAGCATCCATTAAAGTATTTTAGAGCGAACCACTAACGCATTTTAGACTAAACCAGCAAAGAAATATGGTGGATTTAAGTTTGACCCAACTTTCAATGCCAGCGAACGCATGGTACACGGTCTGGAGTCTCGACGGTAGCGACCCTACAGCTCATTGGCCGGTTCCTCGCATATACGGCGGGCCCCTCCATCCTCTCATTCCTCTGAAATTGCAATAACTAAGCAAGGCCAACCTGCAGTACCACTATCAGATCTCCATGCTTAGAGACCTCATGATGTTCACCAGGTATGGCTGAAAACTTGCTCTCTATGTACCTCTGCAACGGTCTCCGGAAGCTGAGAGCGTTCGACGGTAGCCTTGCTTCCGACCCACCTCAAAGATTAGTAATTGGGGTCCAGCAGACCAGTATATAAGAGCCAACACTGCTATGAGTACACTTGCATCTTCACTATTCTGAAGCACTACTCTACGGCATAGATAGAAGTAAGTAAACAGAACATAGCAAATCAAGATGTCAGGACAAACTATTTTCGTGACTGGTGGTAACCGTGGTATTGGGTTCGAATTGGTAAAGCAGTTTGCAGCCATTCCAGCTAACACTGTAATTGCAACCATCAGAACCGTCGAGAAATCCGCAGAATTGATCAAGCTTGCCGAAGAACTCAAGAACATCAAGATCGTTACGCTTGAGCTTGCGTCACAGGAAAGCTTTGATGCCTTGGAGAAGAAGTTGCCCGAAGTGATTGAAGGTGGAATCGACGTGCTCATCTCCAACGCCGGGATCGGTGACTCGTTTACCGATATCTTGGACGCACCAAGAGAGGTTTACGTGGACCACTACAACATCAATGTTTTGGGAACCATCTTCCTTACCAAGATCTTGAAGCCATACCTCTTGAAGAGCGACACTAGAAAGATCGTTTTCATTTCGAGTCTTACGGGGCAAATCACCGATTTGAACAAGGTCCGCACCGCCGCCTACGGACAGTCCAAGGCAGCACTCAACTACACTGCGAAGGCGTTGAGTTCCGAATTGGACGCGGAGAACTTCATCGTGGTGCCACTTCACCCGGGTGTTGTTTTCACTGATATGGGACAAGACTTCCTTGACAAGGGACCTGATTTCATCCATGCGTTCTTTGCTTCGGTGGGAATCACTCCAGTGTTCAGTGCTCTGTCGATCATCAAGGTTGTTGATTCGTTGACCAGAGAATCCAACGGTAAGTTCTTTTCGTACGACGGAAGCGAATTGAGTTATTAGACCTTGTTCTGGGTTGGTCTTGGGGTTGGTCTTGGGGTTGGTCTTGGGGTTGGTCCAGGGGTTGACTATGTAGGCTTGTTCAGTATAGAAACTTTAGGATATGGCCAATGAAATGACCCTTTTTTGCAGAACCTGTAGAGTTGTGTTCAGTCACTACGTGGGGGTGGAACAGAGGTATTATAGTGGTACGTAGAGCGGTAGTACGAACAATGAGAGGTGCACCGGCAAGGTAGTTCCGAAAGGGTCTTTTGCTGGCCGTTCCTGAATTAACCATTCTGCAATTGCCAGTAACACACTCTTTATGGCACACCACGCAACATACAAGGTCACAACTACCAATCACTAGCTGCTCTATAGTAAAAACACATTATGGAAGTTCTCTTCGCTGGATCCTTTGTTTGGGTGCAAAATGCCCTAAAACTGCTCCGCGGTCTTGTCTGAACAACAAGTCACACTCTGAAAACAGACACCGCTCCAGCATTGGTACTCAGTCTCCTTCTGACTGAAAGCAACCGAGGAGCATTGCTATAGCCACCACAGCCTTCTGCCTGTATGGCCTCGAAGCAAAGGCTCTCATCCAGTAACAAACATAATTATCCGGGACGCTCCTTGTATGCAGTTGTCTACAAACACGAGAACGACAGCTCTTCCTATCGCAACATCTGCCACCTATAGCCTCGGTGAAGACAGCCTGGACCAGCCCGGTGCAGACAGCAGCAGTGGAAGCAGCCCGCCTTGCATGGAAGTTTCTACGTGAAAGGCGGGAGGTGTTCTCTTGCGTTCCGATCTAGCCCGGAAGAATCAGCCGTTTAGTGAGTGCAAACAAAACTGACATATAAATACGTCATATGCCTTTGTCGTGAAATCCATCTCAACCGCAAGCAAGCAACCGTCACGGCACTTATCGTCGAACGAAGCAGAAACATATAAAACAGGCTCCACGCAAGTAGCACCTGAGCTAATCGCAAGACCGGACGCTGAGGAACCAGTCAGATCATCCAACTCCGAGCAACACCGACCAAAAGCGAGTACGGCGAGCACATCGAAGCTCCGTTTCAACCACTAACACGTACCGAGTCGTCCAACCAGCGAACGAAACGGCAAACAATCGAAGCCACCACTAACCGAACCAATCCGTACAAACCACTCGATGCATCTCCATTCGCTCCATCTTCCGTTGTTCGATATCCGGCTCACGTCAGCCCACAAGGATGTACTCCTTCTTAAAGGTAACGAAAACGAGGTACAGCAGGTTCCGTTCGAGGGCCACGTCAAGTTTCTGATCCCAGAAGACATCCACGTCAAAAGGGTCAATTTGCTGCTCGTTGGAGAGTTCAACGTGGAGTACTTCGAAAAATCGGAAGGTGCCATCACCAATCAACACATCGACAGACTCTGCGTGCTAGCTGTTGAGTGGGACAACTTGTTGACAAACCCAATTGGAAGAGTTGTCTTTGGCAATTACGGTGACAAGTTCTGTAGTTACCACAAGCTAGAACTGTTCCGCAAACAGGCCACTCTGGGCAGCACCACCCCTGAAGAGAGGCCCGGATTCTCCAGAGCTGTTTCGAGTTCAACCCTTGACTCTTCCCTTCAGTCGAAGATCTTGAAGATCCCCAGAACTGGAAATGGGGTCGACGGGACTCCTTTCGAAAATGCCACCAGTTCGGGCCATTCATTCTTTCTCCCGAAGGGTAACTACAACTTGCCATTCACAGCGTTTTTACCTACAGACGTACCGCAAACTGTGGAGGGTTTAACTAGTGGAAGCGTGCTCTTCAAATTGACCTGCAATATCGAACGTGGTCGTTTTGAAAAGGCTTTCCACACCTCGAAAGTTATTCGTATATTGAGAACATTACACCCTAGAAATATGAACATGGTCTCAAGCATTGATATTGACAATACCTGGCCAGGAAAGGTACAGTATAATGTCAGCTTGCCCAAAAAGGGTGTTGCAATCGGTCTGACTATCCCCATAAACATCATGATAGTGCCAATTGCAAAGGGCTTGACCTTGAAAGGAATCTCCGCCTGTATAGTGCAGCACTACAATTTAGAACATTCGGAGGGCCCTTCACCGGTCTGGGAGCAAATAGTGGCCAAACAGTCCCTTTATGTACCGAAACAGGAAAACCTTTCTCTTGACCAGTGGAGTTTCAAAACTCATTTCAAAGTGGAGGATCATCTTAAGCTCATTTCCCCAACATGCTCTTTAAAGCATGGCATTATAGTGGTCAAACACAGGTTACGTCTTTCGGTTCAGCTACAGAATGAAGGGGGACACATCTCTGAGCTCCGTGCGAACTTACCAATCCACGTTTATATCAGTGCAAAGTCTGGACATGTCTACGGAAGGCATTTTTATGTGGACCCACAACATGGCACTTTTGTATTGGATAAGACAAAAGATGATATAATTTTCAAAAAATACGAGGACATGCCTGCTAGGGATGAAAACGAGGAGTCTGATGAGGAAGATGAAGACGCTGAAGATGCTGCTCCGCCACTTTACCAACAACATGTTTTTGACAAAAAATACGATATCAACTCTCCTCAGACACCATTGCAACAACTGCTCCAGCTGCTGCCGGTGGGAACACCAGCAGCTAGCACCACGAATCTCGCTGGGCTTCATTCATATTTCGATATGGACCAGGCCACACAACTCAGCATAGACGAAAGCTTACATGGGCATCCTAAACTGTTGAGATCGGAACTGGCTATTTCTTTATCTCTGTCGAGTGTGTCTTTGGACGTCAGAAAATTGTGCAAAGTGCCTACATATGAACAAGCTTTGGAGGATGACGAGGAGACAGAATCATTGGAGCCTGCTCCCAAATACTCTGATGATGATTTGGAAGTTTCAGCAACGCCTTTGTCATTCTCTGCCGACAGAAGACCGCCTCTTAGGAAGGGACTTACAACAGGGAGTACCTCGATTTTTGGACGCTTAAACACACACTCGAGATCGCACAGTCACCTTGGGTTGCACAAATTAGCACATGTTGCTCTGCCTTTGATTCTATCTAGGAATACCAGCGAGGACCACTTGCCTGAGCAATAGTCAAGCGAGATAACTAGGACCGTATTTCTTAAACCGGAGAATCTTTGGTGAATGAGGAGGCTGCAATGAGTAAGGACAATTAGTGAAATCAATGGGATATCACAATCTGAGAATGTAGGAGAGGTAATTTATTAGAACGTATACTTTCAAAAATATATTGAATATTGAATGAGCCTTACAATTTTAGTCTCTATCAAAGGATCCCTACGCAGCCAAATGAGTCGTAAGCAGCTATTCTGGTTTATTCCTTTCCTGACTAGTTCTATGAGAGTCCATTTACGTCATTTTTTGCACCCAAATTAATAAATGAAATCATGAAGAGTTTCAAGATTAGAGAGCGTATATTGAACGTATGTGTATATGTGTTAGCGTTTTTGCACACTCTAGGGATTAGGTTGGGTGTGGACAGTCTCGCCTACCATTTTGGAGCTTTCCATCAGGAACACTTACCAGCGAATTCTTTTACAAAGGAGTAAACTGTTCTGGAAGTAATAGCACTCTATTATCTAAGCAAAACTTTCTATAGTACCAACTAAGATGTTTAATAGCTTGTACAGTAATGGATGGCATGCAGTAAATTGGTATACCCTAAATTCACGTGACCCAACATCGCTAACAAAAATAGAAGTTGATTTTGCTTACAAGCCAGAGCTACAGCCAACCAACCATGAAACGATCGAATGATCCGTTTGAGCAGTACCAGCGACAGTATGAAGCCAATGTGAAGCGCATGAAGCGATTGGGTAACTTGAATCTGGAACGCACAAGTTCGCTGTCTCTTGTGCGACGTCCTTTGGGCGCTCTTCCTACAACAACAAACACAACTAGAAACACTCCTTCCCAAGTCAAGTCGATGTTGCTGTCACTACACCACACCTCTAAAAGAGAAAAGGACAGGCAAACCCTTCCTGTTTCCAAAGTTTTGGAGATGTACGATAAAAATAGCTTCGTTCCCCTACAACGAAGCGGGCAGAATCTCAAGTTCTTCGAAATCAACAAGGAGTTTGCACTGGTGCTACGAGGACAGCTCAGCTTTGCTGCTGCCAACGTGTTTCACTTGAAGAATTACATAGACTGGCTCAAGAAAACTAGGTATAATTTCGTGAGGCCACTTGAACGACGTAAAGAGGACGTTCATACCGTTGTGAATTGCCGTTACATTGGAAAGTTTCTACAGTCTGCCAGAGTGGAAATGAATGGAGTTGAAAGCATAGTTTTCCTTTTCAGGACAGATAAGCGATTTGAGATTGGTCCTGGTGACCGGGTACAATTGGGAAAGTCCTCTGCTGTGCATATGATGGGGAGTACCAAGATTCCCGTGTATTCCAAATGGCAGGTGTTCAAGGATAAGGTCCTGGATGTTAATTTGTTTAGGTGAAGCGAGAGGTGATGTATAAGACGTTATTGGAAGCATATAGAGAGCATTTATATAGTGATCAAATAATACAAATAGAGTCTATATTTTACATACGGCAATGGGAAAAGGGTCTGTACTTCAGTTCGTTCATAAGGCTAGTATAACTCATGCAATGTGTCTCAGCATCTTCAGTTACAGACGCTGAGCAGTTGGGCTTGATCAACTACTCAGATGTCAATGGCTTGAACTGGGAATACGCCTCTCAACCATTTGGTAGCACTGAAATGATCCTTTTCGACCTTTATAATAGAATTTGCACCCGACCGATCAGCATCTAGTATATCACTTGAATCTTGATCGCATTTTCTCACTATACCATCATGGCGCAGTAGGATGAACTTTTGCAAGAAAACCTCTAAACCCAGGTTCGACCCTTACGACGTACAAATTTGTAAAACACACTCTAAACACTACAAGAAGAAGCCAAATCACTCAAAACTTGACATGTAGAATACGCAGCACAGGAAGAGAGAGACGGACGTACAGTTCCATCTACTCGAGACGTTTTGTTACGTACGTTTGGAAACTCATTTGATCGAGTACGCACTACATCTAAATTAACATTTTATCAGGAAAATATAGTCGGATCAAAACACGGCCAGACCGATACCAAGACCAGTTCTTGCCCAAAGATATCCAGTCGCCACAGTAAAACGACGTACAAGTCACTTGAACCTGCCGAAAACAGTTTCTGCCAGTATTGAAGTCGATTGCCCTGTTGAAAGATGCTTACAGGGCAGCTTGGAGACTTGGTACTCCCCTACTTCGAGGCCAACGAAGCCTCGTTCTCGTTGAACAAGCTCTTGTTCGTGGATGAACAAGATAGTATGAGATATGTTATCCAATTGGATGATAGAAAAGCCGTACAACTGGTTGGAATAGTGACGAGTGCGAGCCAGGAGGAACGTTCAGACTTGGTTAGCTATATTCAGAATCCCATACCTGACAGCACTCCGTTGTTGTTACGCATTGACCCGCAATTCTGCAAGATAAAGATGGCTGTTTCAATTAGTCCCTCAGAATCCACAGACAAATCCATAATAATAGTCAAGTCGTTACTGGGCAATGACAACATAGACAATATATTGCAACAATTGATTCACAATGATAACCCCGACACAGACTCCACTAGCGACAGGCGAATCGAAATATCGAAGTTGGAGTACCGCAGCTTGCCTATTGATCATGCCAGAGTTGACTCACAGCGAATAGTGATAAACGATTCGTTCCAGCCTGGTCTTTTTGAGAACAAAAACTTGAATGTTTTCGTCTGGGAGTTCAACAACGGTACAAAGGAGTATAGCTTCCTTTTCAAATTCGGAGTGTGGATAGATTCAGAAAAGAAGCTGGTGAGCTCAAGCGAAGTCGTGAAGCCAATTAACCAGGAAGATCCTTTGTTCGAGACTCAGGAGCCTATTCCTGAAGCACAGGAGAAAGATTTGGGTCTAATCCAAGAAGAAATCAAAACCAAGGAACATGAACATCTTCAAACTTTCAAAATTGCAGATTATAAACGAGAATTCAACTTTAGTATAGAAGACGGTCCAATTTTCCGCTCTTCTTTAGCCAAATACGAATCCGACATACCGGTTTATAAGAAAGTTTGCCTGAATTTGCTTGAAGAGATGAAAAGGCTTGATCTGATAGTGAAGCGATTATCGGCTACGAAGATCAAAATCATTGAACTTTTTAATGCCTTTTCTGATTTACAATTCAACTCAATATTGAAGAGAAGTGGCTTTCCTCAAAACTTCGAAAAAACTTTCAAATCCATTGTTGATCCACTAGAACGCAATATGAAGTTCTTCCTTCGTGATGTTTGTGATGTGAAGTTGATCCAGAGAATAAACACCAACCTTTCCAGCGATATAACGGAGCAAAACTCTACATCATCTAATACAAACCATAATGGGAACGAGCCGCTGAAGAAGAAGCTGTTCGAAAGCAACTCAAAGGAGTACTACAGTTGGCTCAACAAATATCTATCAAACGAAAAGGACAGACCTCAACTGAAGCTTTTGGCCAAACGGAAGTCATTTGACTTGGCCAAGTTCGACTACCTCAACTATTTGAATCTGATAACCAACAACCAGTATGTAAATCAACTTCTTGAGTCACTTTTCAAGTTCACTACTGTTGACTACGATTCCTCAAACCCAAGATTACTTGACGTGGCCAATTTCAAGGATATCAAGAAAAGCCAAGGTTTGCTTAATGATAACTACCTGATATACTTAAATGTATTACTTAGGTTCAACAGCGAGAAGTACCAGTTCAGGCAGATGATCGAGGCATGTCATTCCAATGATGAGTTAACGAGAGTAATCAGGTACAATAAGCTTAATTATAATTTCACCGGCGCTGAGGCAAACTTAGATATCACTAAGGAAAATCTTGATCTTGTATTCTCGAACAATTTTATTTTGTCGAGAAAGCCTGATGCTACTGACCATGCTATTGATGACCAGATTTCAGACATGTCTGGGATCTTGTACGCTTTAGGTGGCCAAGGCAAACAAGGATGGCATAAGGAATGGGTTGTTCTTCGAAAGGGCCAGCTCAGCGAATATTCAAATTGGCGTAAAGGCACCAGTCCCGTAAACAAACCAATCGAAGTGGCATTGTCCAATATCAAATCCATTAATTATGACAAAAGACAATTTTGCTTTGAGATATTTACATCGAGCGCAAACAAGCATGTTTTCCAGGCAATCAGCGAGTACGACAGAAACATGTGGATAAAGGCATTGTACAACGCTGGCCAAGTTGTCAACATACGAAGACTAAAAGAGAAGCATGCAAAGCCAGAAACATACCATCCAGACCAGCACATAAAGGGGAGCATCAAAACGACCAGCGAATCTGTTAATACCGGGAAGAGTCTCGAACGAGCCATTTCTCCTGTACTGATAAAGTCAACCAGTTCCAGGGCTAAAGATTTCCTCCAATTAGTTCGCTCAATTCCTCACACCGATAACTCAATTTGTGTTGACTGTGGTTCTCACGAGTCAGTAGAGTGGATTTCAATCAACTTTCTTGTGTGCTTCTGTGTGAAGTGTGCGCTGGGACATAGAAGTTTAGGGTCTCATATCACCAAGATCAGATCATTAAAATTGGACAAGTTCCAGAATGAAGGTGAGCTACTTTTGGAGTATGTCAATAATCGTCAAGCTAACATTTATTTGGAAGCAAAACTCACTGACATAAAACCAACCAATACAAGTTCACCAGAGGAGAGATTGAAGTTCATCACAAATAAGTATGTGCAGAGGAAATACCGATTAAGTATACCTGAACCTAACAATCAGATGATCCGAGCTGTGCAGAAGATCAATATCCCTGAGATTTTGAAGTGTGTTTACTGTGATGCGGACCTCAATATAACGGTAGAGGCCATGCTTCCCAACAGAGTTGAATCAAAGGTGGTATCACTCTTCGAGTACTCTTTGCGGAAATATGTTGAACGTGAGGGTCACAAGTATTTTGTGATTCCAGAGTTGCTACTTTTGAACGGATGCAAATTTGACAAAGAGTTGAGTAAAGACATTGGTCTCACTGAGGAAGCTATTGAGTATTGGAACAGAAGGAGTTTGAATTTGGGGAGAGTTTAGATAGATCGTAACCAGAAGGGCAATTCGATCTGATAGTGCTGTGTGAGGGTTTTATCTCAAGAATACATAATTGGTGGAGGGCAGACAGGAAGGTAGCCGAAGAGATGAGTTGGTTTTCTGCACATGGTAACTATCGATTGAACAAAGTATGCCAATGACATTTTTCTCCTTTCATAAACTTGTAAAGTCGACTAAGTGACAATTCTTGAGAGGTCTTACAGAAATCTGAGAGTTAATTGAATTGTCATACTAGAAGTAATGTGCAAATCTCTGTAGTATTCAATCCTGAGAGTGTTTAAGGAATTTGCCTATTATATCAGCAGGTTGTATTACTTCTTTGGCAAATGGCTATGAACTCACCAAGAATATCGGAGCAATTTCTGTTGAATAATAAACTTGGAGTCTCAGAACTACCTTGATTGCCTATATAAGCTGACCAATATTGAAAGTGAATTATTCATTTGTGGTCAAATATGTGTGCCTTTTGCACCCACGGAAGAATCCGCATTTTGCACCCAAAAAGCCGCAACTACTTTCTCAGGAAAGACAGTACCACCACCACAACCATGGCGCTGGGAATCGACAAGTATGATATCCTCCTGTGCATAGGAAAAGGAAACTTTGGAGACGTCTACAAAGCCAAAAATAGGACCAACCACAATGTCGTGGCGATAAAGGTAGTCAACTTGGACGAATCTACAGATGACATCAAAGTATTGGTGCAGGAGATTCAGTTCCTTTCACGGTTGAGGAGTTGCTACATCACCACCTACTTTGAGACCTTCGTTTGTGACTACAATATGTATATTGTGATGGAGTACTGTGGAGGGCAGTCTTGTCAGGAGTTGATCAAGTACTTCCATAAAATTCCAGAGGAAATGGCATGCTATATAATAAGGGACGTTTTGAAGGGCTTGAGCTACTTGCACCTGGAAGGAAAGGTGCACCGAGACATCAAACTGGCCAACTTGTTGTTAACCGAAGCAGGAGATGTGAAATTGGCAGATTTTGGAGTCAGTGGAGAGATCACATTGACACAAGCCAAGCGAAACACTTTTGTTGGCACACCGTTTTGGATGGCCCCAGAGGTGATTTTGAAAGCCAAACGGTATGGAGGCAAAGGGTACAATCAGAAAGCAGATATTTGGTCCGCAGGTATAACCACCATTGAGCTCTTAACTGGGTCTCCTCCGTTGGCACAATATGACGCAATGAAGGTCATTTTCGAGATTCCGAAGCAGAGACCACCAACGTTGAGAGGAGACTTCAGCGAGAACATTAAAGACTTTGTTAAGTACTGTTTGGTAAAGGATCCGAAGAAGAGGCCTAGCGCAGATAGGTTGTTGCATCACCTGTTTATAACGTCTCTCAACAGTTGCCAGAATGCATTAGTGAAAACCAAGCTTGTTGAGATGATCCTAGAGAAGAACCAGATTTTGGGCAAACAGAACAAAATGCTGAAGAGACCAAGGATTAGGTTGAGAGCATCGGAAGAAGAAATGGAGGAAGAAGAGAGCCACTGGGATTTCAATACTTTCAAGCTGTTCCACATGCGAGATGTTTTTGAGGGGCATAGTGGGAGTGAGATGTCTCGTTTGCAAGCTAATGACATGGAGCAGTTGGAGGATGAGGAGCCAGCTATGCAGCATTCGACCGAAAATGAGTTGCCAGAATACCAAGCTGAACAGGAGCGCCGCATGGAGCCAGGACAGCATCTTCAGCAGGTTTCACGAGGAGAGATACTTTTCTACTGTCTAGAGCAGGTATACTTGAGAAGCCGAACCGAGGGGACCAAGCAAACCGTGCAGAAGTTGATCAACAACGTTCTCGAATACGAGCGAGACCAACCTGGCTTGGCTGAGGCGATAGTGGAAGAGATGTTACATTTCCAGCAGTAGTTTAGGGAGAATAGCAATAGAAGAGTGGATGCATAGCAGACCAACTGTGTAGTTCTGAGTCCGAACAGAACCAAAACTTGCCGAAGCATTCCGCTTAGGGAAGAGCTGAAGCAGGAGCTCCTCCAAGAGATTGGTGTGTCTTCAGTGGTGTAGGTGTAGGTGTTGAGAGTAGATCTATAGATTCAGCACTGTTTAGTGGTGCACTAATTTTTGGGTGCAAATGCAAGTGAATCCTAAGGGGAATTCTGTGCGACAGTGACACATTGATGCCTAGTCCCAGAGTCTCACAAGGTATATACCACAGAAAGATCACTGGAAGAACAAACTGATAATGCTTTCATTTCAATGGGAATGGCAGTTTTTGGGTTTGCTGAGTATGAGACGAATCTCTTTTAGCTGTTTCCGGAGTGCAATTCCAGGAGAAGAGCTTTTAACAGCAGGTGCATGTGTTGCAGTGAGACGAAGATCGAATTGGCTAAATAAGTGAAGGGTTCCAGACACCGAACGAGGGTGGTGAAGACACTGGTGGCAGGGTCAGAGCACTTGAAAAGCAGACTGTGGGCAACTAGCTTGGAGAGGAAAGAGTGACGTAAAATCTCGGTAACAATGGATAATGGATAATGGTACAATGAATGCGCAAGTGGTATGAGCTGAGAGCGTGAATAGCGGAGACAGACGTATTGTGGGAGCCTCAGATTATCGCTGGTGGCTACAATGCGAGCCTACAAGCAAACGGACCAAAGTGGTGAAATACAGGCAGAGGAGAATATAGGACGTGAAACATAAACATAGAGCGAGGCACACACATCGAACGGGGAACACGCACTATACAACGGGGAAATGCAACATTGGAGGAGGAACGTCTGCCATCTGCCAAAAGGTAAACACATGCATAGAACGGAGCTAGGGACAACACGAGCGAGGCGAAACAAGAAAGGGCATAGACAGCAGAGCAAGAGGATCAGAGAGACAAAGACAACGCTGGAGCAGCAGCACAAAGGGTCGCAGCAAGTGTAAGACTCAGAAAGTGTGAGCACACAACAACCAGCAAATCACCAACCAGCAAACAACCAGCAAACAACCACCTCCACCAAACCCTCTGCTCTGCAACTGGCACGATGACCATCGCACGCGTCGTACCCCAGAATTGGCTGCAAACTCAAACAAGTCGAGACCCGGCTTTGCGGCTCATTTGCGCACGCGTCTCTTTACAACTCCGCGGACACAAAACGCGAAAATGCGAATTTCAGTTCTCCTTGCAAAACGCCAGAAAATAATCACGCGCAGCCAAAAGGAGCAATCCGAAGGTTTTGGAGTCTCCAGATTTATATCGAGCTTCTGATCTGTATCTTTTCTCCAGCAGAGCAGGTATGAGTGAAGTGAAGGAGCAAGCAATGCGAGAAACAGCACCGCAGGGCACCACCGCCAGCACGGAGCACGGCAGCAGCAGCTCCGGGTCCAAATTGGGCCAGATCAGCGACGCTGGAAGCCAGAGCAGCACCGTAGCCAACAGTCCTGAGAACGTGGCAGACAGCACCACTGGCGCACACAGCGACAGTGAGACCGTGTCCAACGGCAACGGCGCTGCTGCGGAGACCGACACGAGTGCTCCGGCCGCTGACACACACCTAGCACCTCCGCAGACCCCCCGGTCCAAGTCACACCTCAAGGGCATCACCCCGAAGGGAGTCACCCCGTTCAGCTTCGGGCTCAGCTTCCTGCCGTCCTTCTCGTTCAACTCGCCGGTCTACGCGGTGTCGCCAAACCGCTTCTTCAACATCAACAACTTGAACAAGTTCTTCCACCGCAAGCTGGACTCGGTGTCGAGCATGGGCAAGGACGTGTTTGCGTCGGTGTCCACTCCAGCCCGTGCGGGCAACAGGTTCTTGGACGCGCTCAGTGTCAAGTCACGCATCGAGGACGCCCAGCACTCAGACTTGGACATGTGGCTGTCGCTATGTACCAACGACTCCCACATGACAAGCGACTCGCACATGGCCAACGACTCCCAATTGGCCAACGACACACAGATGACCTCCTTCGGCGACGACAAGAAGACAGACACCTTCCTCACCCCCCGCAAGTTGATCAAAACGGCAACCCTACCAGTGCACATGCCGGTCCACTTGGCCCCAATCGTGCCCAAGATATCCGTAACAGACGATTCCGCACCAGAAGAGCACCTGGACCGCCGCGAAGTGCCGCTCCAGCCCAAGGTCGAGGACTCCACGGACGAACAGCCACTCAAGAAGCGCAAGATCTTCTCCCAGCTGTCCCCAAACAACTCGATAGCTTCGCAGATCGACTCGGTGATCGAGTCGCCAGCACGGAGCGCAACGCTATCTGCATCGAGACTTGCTCAGAGTGCGGTCTCTTCACAAACGGCTCTTCTCGACAACGAAAGAGTGTGGCATCCGGAGCTCGACCAGATCTTGATCCGATGTTTCATGAAGTATCGAGACTTCCGTGAGACCCACCACTCGGCAGCCTCAGCCAATGCGGTTCTCAAGAACACTTCCCAGAACAAGATCTTGCTGCGAATGCTCTACAACAAAACAGGAATCTTGCGTACGTCCAAGCAGATCTCGTCGAGACTCTTTCGCTTGACCAAGTCGAAGAAGTTGGAGAAACAGAGCAAGTACTGTAAGAACTACACCACCCGCGGATTTGCGCCTACTCCGAACCCAACTCCGGCAACGGCAGCCGCAAACTCGTTCTTGGACTCCATAAAGACGAACGAAATCATCGACGATGAGTTGGACATGCTCTTATCGTCGCCGACGATCGGCTCCACTGGAGAGTATGTCTTGAGACCAAAATCAATTCAGATGACCTATGGCCACAGCCACCAGTTCACCCGTATGGGAAGCATTTCTGAGCTGCGCACCACCATGTCCGCAATCACCAAGGACAAGCCGTACCTCGGCTCCAACATTCTTGCAAAGATGCAAAGCGACAACATACCGATGTGGCGCATCGTTCACAGCATCAACTTGAAGTTGGACGAGTTCGCTGTCCAGGGACACTTTGACTCGTTCATGAAGTTGGACGTCAAGTCTCTGTCGCGCGTGTCTATGCTAGCTTGGAAGTGCCAAACACGAATATATAGCGACTTGCTGTGCGAGAAGATGATATATGACAACGTGGACTTGGTGAATGGGTATTTGGGATCAGACGGACACTATGAATTGAACCAGCCCTTGGTTAAGAACTTTTTCAAAGGGTACATCAACTTCTTGGTCAATGGATCCACGGAGAACTCGCACTTGACCATGGTGCAGGTATTATATAACAACGGGTCCGAGGACGATTACAATTTGGGCACAGCATCGAAAGTATACGGATACTTTGTACATGAGTTCGCTTTTGGAGAGTTTGGTTGCAGCAACTTTGAGATACTCAAGTTTGCAGAAACGGAAAGATTTGGTGATAAGCTCGAGATGGACAGAATCACGGACGATGAGGATGATAACGAGACGGTGATTGCTAACTCTTCGCCGTACAAGCCAGAGTCACCTGTGAAGTTGCGCATTGACGTAGACAGAGCTAACATGCTTGAGATGAGAGAGGGGCAGCGTGATGTTCAAGTGCAATCCCAGCAAATGCAGCAACAGATGAACCAGCAGCACGATGGGCAGCACCAGCATCAACTGCAGCAGCACCTTAATCAACAACATCAACAACACCAACAGCACCAACATCAGCAGCACGACGTGCAGATTCTGCAGCAGCACCAACAACAACTCCAACAACCTGCTCACCAACAGCATCAACAGCAGGTTCAGCAAAACCTCCTGAACATCCACCACCAAGCTCCCCCTCCTCCGTTGACCTACACTCAATCCACTGCTAATATCAACCAGCTCAACGCAATCAACACCCCTTCTTTCACATCGCCAGACATGGCTGTCCAACCACCAATGGTGTACACCAACATGACGTCGACACCGCTACTGGCAAAACCAGACCAGCTCATGGTTAACCTAGGGTCTGGGTTTGTAGCGTTCAACTCACTCCATCCAAAGGTTCAGGAACAGTACATTGTTATGAGCAAGCCAGGAGCAGTCCAGAACGGCTTCTTCCAGTACAACGCCAACTCTGCACCAGCATCTCAAACTCAGTTCTTCCAGCAGCAAACGCAGCAGCCGCAACTTCTGCAACAACTGCAACAACCACAACTTCTGCAACAACCACAACTTCTGCAACAGCCACAGCAAGGACAACTTCTGCAACAACCACAGCAAGCACCGTACCAATTTCCTACAGCTCCAGCAGCGACGCGAGTGCTCCAACCAAAGGCCAATAACAATGACAACAAGATCACATTCGGGCCAATCCTTGAGTACGACCCTTCCAAGGATAACAAAGCTACTCAAAAGGTGGTTAAAGTATCTGCAAATCACCGGTTCCCCGTTAACACTCCAGTAAACATGTACCGGCCCAAGAAGCACTAGGTTTGAAGATTAATTGGGTTTACTGCTGTCTATATTGTCATTTAGTTAACAACAGTGCTGTGCACTAATAGGATTTAATGCATTTTCAATATGAAATGGTGTAGCAACGGCGAACTGTGTAAGAAGATGACAATCCAGTAGCCTGTGAATAGATTCATAAAAATTTATCAGTGCTGTATTTGAGAATTTCGCTCGGTATACTTTTCTGAATTGACTTTTAATCTGCTCATATGCTCTCTATTCAATTCAATTCCAAAGACCACTACGCTATTAAATGCTACCCTAAAAGCTCATAAGTGAGGTGAATGCTAGCAGCCACCATTTCGTCTTTCACCGAGCCGTATAGTTGCTCAGTTGCACGAATTAGAGTGGATCTTTTAGCAGTCACCTGATGCGTAAGGAAGTGAAATTTCTCGCTAGATATCGGTAGCAACCGTACCACCAACTACCCTGTAACTCTTCAACTGTGATACAGAAGCACAGCTAAAAGAGCGGCGGACTGGAGCCTCTTGGAGATTTGCAGTACTTTGGCTCGCTAAATGTCTCCCTAACCCTGTTTTTGCAGGTGCTAGTTGCACCTCCATGATCCGACGGCTCCGTGAAGCTCAGTAAAAACACAGCCTAAGCGCAGTAAAAGTCCAGCCAAAGCTTGCTATTCGCCCTATTTCTGTCCCCAGCATTTTTGTCGCTAAATATCAACTAATCAAATTCCACATCCTCTTCTCCACCAATGACACCGCCACCACCCAACGTTCCGGCTTCGGTCGCCGAGGCTGTTCCTGTCACTGGTGCTGAGGTGCTACTGAACATACCAACGTCTCAAGGACAGTTCAAATTGATCTCTGTGTCGTTCAAAGAGGCAGCTTTGGACTCTCCCAGTTTCCGTGCCAGTATCAACCACTTGGACCGTCAGATCGACAACATCGACAAGTGGTTGCACGCGCTTGTCACGTCGATCCACAAGATCCCAAAACATATCAAGGAGCTCCAAGGCTACTACAATTCGTTCTTGGAGCACTTGGTGCCTACTTTCCTCCAAGATGGTCTCATTGACCAGGAGTACACGGTACTGTCAATGCAGATCACGTTGGAAGGCTTGAAACGGCTATGGGGTAACTGCTTGAACTCACTCACCGTGGACTCATATATTGTCGATAATTTGTACGTAATTGTCTCCAAGAACATCGCACACTATAGGGAGCTCAGAGTCAAGTTTGAGAAGTGCCAGGAGAAGCACGACAAGTACTTGGCCTTGTACGTGTCAACTCCGAAGACTAAGGATCCATTGAGCACTATTGAAGACGCCAAACAGTTCTACGCAGTAAGAAGGTCGTATATCCACGAATCTCTTGATTTGGTCATCGAATTGTCGTCCTTGGGAAGTCTCTTGGACAGGACACTAGTCCGTCTCAGTTCCGACTTGTGGACCCGCAAAAGACTGGTGCTCCTGGGTGTGCCCTTCAGCACCGATGAGAGTTTCTTCAAAGAGACTTATACTAGAGTGCAGAAGATCCAAGGGTGGTGTGATTCGTACGCAATAGCTATCGAGAAACTACTGTCAGATATGTTAGCAGCCAGGAACCAGGTGGAGGAATCATCTATTCATCAGTTTGCTCCGCTGACAGACCTCAACGACTACAGATCCTCGCTGATAAATCAGAGATCTTTGAGAGATGTCGATGAAAACGGCTTGGAAAAGCACGGTTATTTGTTCATGAAAACCTGGGGTGACAAGTCCTCAAAACCAATATGGGTACGTCGTTGGGCCTTCATCAAAAGTGGTGTGTTTGGACTTCTTGTCTTGAGTCCAACAAAAACATATGTTCAGGAAACGGACAAAATTGGAGTATTACTCTGCAATGTCAAGTATAACCCAAATGAAGAACGTAGATTCTGCTTCGAGGTGAAAACAAGCGGCTTTGCAGTTGTATTCCAGGCAGAAACACTCATAGAACTCAAGTCCTGGTTGAAGGTTTTCGAGAACGAGAAACTGCGTATCATGAATGGCATGGACGAGGACGTAGAGCTGTTCAATATAGCCTCAGGAAGATACCCTCCTATTATCTCAGAGCTAGCACTGACAGCTAACACCACCATTGACCGGGAGTTCACCAACACTAGAATCGTCCACTCCCTGGGCCACATCATAACGTCATCAACCCTCGCCAGTCACATCCAGAAGAATGAGCGCAGTTTCCAGAAACATGTCTATTACCAGATTCCACAAATAAGACCGCCTACCATGACTGATACTACGAAATCCTCCATTATTGCTTACAGCATTGCCACCGCCACTTCGGTCCCAACAGCTTTGAAGGCCAATATCTGGGGATCTGTGAACTGGGGAATCTACTACTTGCACAACGCACTTCATGAAGGTGTTAACGCGCCCCTTCCAGTGCACCCAGAGACAGACTTGATAGAGCAACAGCAGCAAATGGTAGACTCCGGTATGTTTTATCCAGACTACTATTCTCCTTCTCTTATTCCTTTGGATATTCAAATGAGGGCTCTATTCGAGACTGCCATCGAACCTGGTGAGTACTGTTTGATTTCATTCAGGTGTATTTGGTCACCCAACTCTCGCCAGGAATTGAGTGGACGTTGTTTTATCACGACTAACCACATCTACTTCTACATGCAAGCCTTAGGGTTTGTTGCTCTCTTCAAGGGATACGTTGGCCATTTGGTCCTGGTGGACTATTCGGTTCAGAAGTACTACGATTTCTTGCGTATCCACAGTATCAACGGGTCCATCAAAATGAAACTATTCATCGATGATGCCAAGCTGATCAAAAGGAAACTCGCGTATTTGATTGCAAATAGAGTCAGCGAGAAACCGAAGTTGCTTCGCGACTTGATCTCTGATTTGGACAAGATCGATGCAGACGTTCTCCTGGAGAAGCGGACGGCTCAACAGGCCCAGCAGATAAGAGTTCTATCCAAAAACCTACACCAGGCTCCCGAGAAGTTGACCCCAGGTCTTGATAACTTCCCTCTAGTGATCAGCAACCCTGAAAAGCTCCCGTCATTGTTACAAGGCCAGGATGGAGCAGCCACATCCTTTAGAACGGACTTCTCAGACACGTATCTTTTGATATCGGAGAGACAGTATGCAATTTCACCTAAAGCACTCTTCCATACTTTACTAGGAGATAACTCTGTGTTGCTCCAGGACCAGGTGTTTGGCACACTAGAGTTCCTCACGAAGAAGGCATGGGCACAGAACAGCGACGGCCAGTTGGAGAGGAGTTATATCTCGAGGTTGCTGCTTTTCAGCAAGCGTTCCGACATAAAGGTGCGACAGGTGGTGGAAGCAATGTATGATGACGAATACTACACTTTCCTTCATCAGCGAGCCACTTACACCTTCAATATCGGCCTGCAATTCAGCGTAGAGTACCGTTTTGTCATCATTGGTGCAGCTGGCAAGCACTGCCGGTTGTACACCTACAGCAAGCTCAAGTTTGCAACAACACTGATCTTTAATGGGTTTATCAAAGCTTTGTGCCATTCAGTAGCCAGACGTTACCATTCCAGCTTGCACCGTCGTATTCACGAGTGCATCACTGAGATTGGAAACCACGGTATTATTGTCAAGCTGATATACTTGTACGGCCAGTTGAGTCATACGGACGTTCTAGATGTGGTGGGGGCACCTCCGTTGACAAACATCAGTTTCTTTGTAATTGCAAGGATGTACGTCACACAGTATATGATTTCTGTGTTGAGCCGTGTTTTGATAATGTCCAAGTTCTTGGGCAACTTCGTCTTGTCTGTGCGCGAGAGCATCCGCATGCAGTGGACACTTCTAGTTGTCATTGGTTTGTTGTTGTTGAGCAATATGTATTTGGCCGGGAAAACAAGTGTTTCGTATTGGGCAGTTCATCGTTCAGACGTGCTAGCCAAACAGTACTTGCAACGGAACCCAGTCATGTTACAGCGTGCTGTGTACATTAAAGACACGCAGGATTGGGTCACACCGAAGGTGGATTTGGGAACAAATACCACAGCTTCATCGTCACGGTGTATGGAGACATTCCTGAACAAGTCATTTATGAACAACTTTGCAGAGCCTATGTTCTGGGATGACATCTATGGAGACGTTCAATCTCGCAGTGTTGCACAGAGTTTGCGTAGACAGCATCAAGACATTGGTGTTCAACGCCACGACTTGCTTGTGAAGTTGCGTATGTTGAATACCTTGGACAACGAGATTGCACAGGCTGAGTGGCACAACTGGTTAGCGAGCGAGATGCGCAGGTGCGAATACATCAAGTACAATATCTTGGATAAGTTGAAGGATGGCGGTGAACTATCGGAAGGTCTTCTGCTGGGGATTGTTACATTAGCAGAGTTTTGCCAGGACTGTGCTAAGGAAATGCAGCATCTCGAATTGTTGTAGAGATTGAAAATAGCACACGGATATTTATTTTAAGTTCAAAGCCTTATAGAAGTGCTTGATAGAAATATTGATCAACGGTATAGTCAGTTTGAATGTAAATCCTCAGCTGTGCTTTCTTCTGGAAGGATATGTTCTGGTTCTCTGAAGAAGCTTCATAAGAAACACCATAACATTAGACAAGTCTTTTCCTATGAATGACTCTAGTTGCAGAAATTATAACTATTTAATTGATTTTGTGCAAAAGACGATATTAAAGGATAACAATAAATGCAATTGTTGTTGCACATAAATTGCCTACTTAGGTCTAAGTGTTTGCACCCAAAATATATACCAAGGCTCAAGAATCACATTGAGATTTGACGACTTACATAACGTATACACCATTATCCTTATTATTGTCCTTTATTTGCAGATACCACGGCTTTTGAGTGAAAATTTAGCATAATATTGTACAAATATGCTCAGTTATTAGAGAAACTAAGCGAATAACCCGTGCACATTTACAAATTGTTTCGCTATTATCTTCCTGAATACCTGCCTTCACCAAAGTCGTCAAGAATGAACACCTCTGGCTATCACATTGTTTCAACTAGAATCCGTAGAGGCTTAATACTAATACGAATATTTATCATAAAGGACAACATAAACCAATACGATTTTATTCTACAAGGCCCCCACATTTTCTCTAACTCATATTCTCTATAATTGTTCTATCTATTTACATGTCAACCTTTATTTCAACTTAAATCGCCTTTTAACTTACTGGCAATATACTTTAAAATCCTTTCTTCGCCAAATGATCCGCAATGTCCATGTATAAAGCCAAAGCATTGAACTTAGGTTCTTCTCGGAAGACGAGCTTGTCTAACACCTTTCTTGCTGTGTTTGTCCAGTTGATCAAATCTAAATGATCCACCTCGTTCAATGTTCCAATGTAGTGACCCCACTTGGCACTTTCGACCGAAACCATACCATCACTGTCAATTTTGAAACCCCGTGGACTTACCTTGAGTTTCTTGCTCTGTTCCCTACGCATTATCCTCCAGGTCAAGTTGAACAAATTGAACCAACGAGGTTCAAAGCGGGCTCCATACGAAAAGTACTCAACTTTGGGATCATTTGGTACGGTTTTGTTGAATTTTTCCATACTTCTAGTCGTCAACTCAAACACCGATGCCGGACACAACTTTCGTAGTACCTTGCTGTTGCCCATTACTTCGACCAAGAAGTCAGCACACTCTGACCCGTGGTGCGGCGTAGATATGGTGGTGAGCAGCACAACCTCGTAGTACTTCCTGCTCAGTTCTTGAAGATTGGAGATAAGGTAACGGCAGTCCAATCCACCCATTGAGTGACTAATCAAGTTGAGCTTAATGGCAGAGTGTTCTTCTTTGAAGGTGGCACCACCATCTGTGTTTCCTTTTGAGGAATTGCTATTGTACATCGTAGCTTTCGATTCGCTCTTGCGTAGCTGTTTACATTGCAGTTTGATAAACTTGTCTAAAATTGCAGCACGCTCTGCAATAGTCCCAAAAGGTGGGACTTTGGCCGTCATCACAGTTGTTCCCAATTGTTCCAATGGCTCTCTGATTCCTCTCCAGTAGTCAAACTGTATGAGACCACTCAGAATAGCACTACCGACCGCCTGGGCCTTTGCAGGCATCAAATAGGAAGGGGTGTGAAGGAACGAGAGCTTGTCAAAGCCGGAGAACCCATGGCATAGCACTATGGGGTAGTGAGGTACTTCGTACTTCTCTCGCAAAGTAGAAAACTTGTCCGTAATTAGTGGTGCTTTTTTGATTTCGTCGGCCTTTTTGTCAAGGTTGATGATCTTGGAGTAGAACCGGAACCCCCGTGGCACTAGCAGTAGGTTTGACCTTGGAAGAAGCATTGGTTGAAGGTAGCAACAGTTGCTTACCGAGGCAAAGTGAAAAGTAATGAGAGATAAATATCACTAATTAAGAGTCAATGCTCGAACTTGCTAATGTAGATTAAAAGTCAACAGGGTTTGAGTTGAAACCCACGATTGTTCCAGAACACTTTACCTTATACTTGAATCCTACTGTTTGGGAAGTCATATCCAAAACACCCTACGAGCACGTTGATATCAAAGATTCATCTCATTTCATTTCATTTTCTTTATGTACAATTTTTTGGATTTAGCTACCTCCCACTAACATTCTTCACCATCAACTCCTTCACAATGTCAAACATATTAAGTGACTTCATACCGAAACCACGCAAAAACACAATAGGTCCGAAGTCAGTGGAGAAGATCTTGTGCAATTTGTCACACACACCCATCAAGACATGGTTCGCAGGCCACGCATTAGCCACATATGAGTCAAGAACCAAGGTCGAACCGATATCCATTCCTCTGTTGATTCCTTGTTCCAAGGCATCCACCAAAGCTGCAACATCCGATTGGCCCATATTCAAACCTTGCCCGGCCAAAGGATGCACAGTGTGTGCAGCATCTCCAATAAGTGCTACTCTAGGTGCAATGTAAGTGTCAGCATGTGACAACTTCAACGGGAAGCGGGCACGAGACTTGTCCAACACCAGAACAACAGGCAATGGATAGTTGCGTTCCAAATCTGAAATCTTGAGCTTCGACATGCGCCATTCGATATCTTCCAAGACAGACATATCCGCTGGATTCTTTTCCAATTGCTTGTACAAGTAGGTTAAGTCTACCTCGTCAAGCACCATTGCTGCATTGACCAACAGGGGGAAGATTTCTGGATCCACTTTCAAGAGCAACTCCGAAAGCTCAGAAGTCAGCGACCAAACGATTGTGGCATTGTCCTCAGACAAAGGTAATATCGCCAATGGGCCAGTTGTTAAAAATCTCTGCCATCCAATAGCTCTGAAATCCTCGTATTGTAACTTTATAGTTGCGACCACTCCCCATCTTCCGTATTGCCAGCCTCTAGACTCAATTTTCGAAAACTCACGGACCGGTGAATTGTACCCATCTGCTCCAACAAGCAAACGAGTTTGGATTGTTTCTCCTGTTGAGAGTGCTACGATTGGCCAGTCCAAGTTAGAAGCTGCTGTACTGACAGTGTCGTCTTCAAGAGACTCCGAAGGAGAAGAAGAATGCGAAGGGGAGTGTTGAGCCTGGTACAAACTTTCCAAGTCCGCAGGACTTCTGATTTTCACAACCTTCGTGTTGTCGAGGATAGTTGTTCCTTCCTGGTCCAACTCATCAATGCGTTGTAAGAGCGAACTTTGAATGTTCAAGTTTTCACACATCACCGCAAGAACCCCGTCTCCGCCAGCAGGAGCATCGAGTTTGATTCTAGCGTCTGAATCCTGGCCATCATAAGCCACAACAGAGTTGTAGAACTTTATACGATCTTGGTTAATGAAGTCCCAGGAGCCGATTCTATCGCGCATGAACTCTACCAGCTTGGGGGTCAACGAGACGACTCTATTAGTGTAGTCAGCTGGGGGATTCACGCCGAATTGACGAATGGCTTTCAAACTTCCTCCTTCAATAAGCGTGCACTTCAAGTGGCTTGTCTTTGGAGAGCTTTTCAAAGCAGCAAGAAGGGAAAGACCAGCAGGACCACCTCCAATGATTACCACGTCTTGTAGTTTATGGAGGGAGAAACTGGAGGCGGTAGCGCCGGAAGCAGTTGCACCAGTAGTGGCAGCATTGGAGGACGCAGAAGCTGCAGCCGTAGCTAACGTTCGGATACTCCGTAAGAACATGGTGGTGATCAAAGTTAACTGTTTTTGGTAGCTGTGAAATTTATGGTGTGAGAAGTGATCCAGGTCAGGTGACTTTCGTATAAGAGCAGCACCAGAAGTGGGCAGAGTTGGAGACGATTTGGGCACTTAGTAGTGGAGCAGTTGGTTCAGTCACGGTCACAAAGGCATACGCGACAGCCAGCAGAGCAAAAGTAGTTGGTCCAACTTTAACTGGTGTGCTGGGACTAGAATTGAGGTTTCTACAGATAATTAAGCTGCAAATTGAGATGTAAATCGAAGCCGTGAGCCGAACCAAAGGTGTAACGACATTGAATGGCGAAGAGCTGCTACAAACCCCTTCGCTGCAGTCACACCTACGTGGAACGGCTCGTACGTGTCAGTTCTGATTTAAAAGCAACTGATAAACTGCTGACTGAAAAGTTCGACTACCCCAGTTTTCCAGCCGAAGTCGTACGATGAAGGCATAGAGCACCACAAAATTGTCTCTCTGATCAGCCTTGGCCAATTGAGTGACTCCAAACGGTGTCCAGGGTGCGATATTTCACCTGAGTTGAGCTGCTGGTAGAAAACTGCTGACAGGGGTGGTGCTATTCTGGTCAGAACGATGATGAGCAGACCAGCGTCGACTGCGTGCATGTTCACACTAAGTTGGTAGCCATTTCGAGTGCTCGTTTGATGACCTTACTGATACTGGAGATTAGTGCGGTTTGAGGGGTTTGGACTGATCAAGGACACTTCGTATCTAGATGTTATGAGCCAATTAAGCTGGTGTTCTCTCGTATCTTTGTCTCTATCTACAGCTCAAGCAGACCTTAACCAGCCATAACCAGCCACACAGCACCTGCTCGTCACCCTCTACGAGACTACATCCGCTGGAACATCAGCACGATGACCTACTGCGATGAGCATCACTGAAAAATATCGGTCCAACTCTCAACCAAATGACATCATAACGTAGACGGCAACAAGACGGATCGATTGCTCGGCTGAAAGTGGCCCTAATGATCCCAGTCGCAAACTAAGCCAGAAAGACTCGTCATGCCACCACCAAAACAGCGAACCTTATTTAGCCTCTTGGCTGGCTTGGTGCGTTCTATACATGGGTTGCTATGGACGAGGCTCGCAACCATATCGTGGAAGTATATATGGCCTGTGATCCGAGCTTGACAGCAACTTTTGATCACCACTCTTTACAACTAATAGAAACAAACACCAATGAGTCTTGCTTACATCACCACTAACACCAGTCCCATCGAGGATCTCTCTGTGCTTGACTCTGCCACTATAGTCAATGAAGCCAAGTACATGTTTGAGCTCATCGAGCCTACGTGGAAGCTGGGCAAGAAGCACAAATTCGTCACCAGCTCGGACTTACCCATCACCGTGCCTACCTACCACAACACCAAGTTGGGCCTGGAGCCATGGTACGCCAGATCGTTCGATTTCACAGAGTACGGAGACCCATTGAAGGAGCACTACCACCAGCTCTTGCTCAAGTACATCATTGGATCCTTGTCCGATTTGACCCAGACTCATACCGAGTTCGAGAAGAACTACGTCCACGAGTTGACTCACTACGAATTGACTCCGTTTGAGTTGCCAGGGTCTGTCGAAGGTACCCACTTGACCTACTTGGCCCAACTCTACTACAAGTTCCCGTTCCCTGTGAAGAAGAGAGTGTTCTACGAATTGGTTCACATTTACAAGCCTCTGGACAATGAAGCCTATGTCATCTCGTTGAACGTTCACCAGAAGAACTTTGAACGTCCTGGTCTTGATGCAGACTTCACCACAGGCCGCTACACCTCCATCGAGAAGATCGCTTATAACCCAGAGACAAAGGACTTGAAGTGGACCATGGCAACCTGCCTGAATGCTGGTGGAAGTATCCCAGGTTGGATGAGCCGTATGAAGATGGGTGGGGTCATTGCAAAGGATGTTCCTTCTTTCCTTGACTGGGCCGATTCACTCGAGTTCAAAAAGGTTGGTGTAGACGAGATTGCTCCTACCCATGACTCCATCACCGCAGCACCTACTTCAACCAGTGTGTTGCCACCAACTTCCGCCGGCGCTGTTCCGGGTCCTGCAACTACGTCAGAAGTAGATTCGCTGCCTTCTTCAGACTTGCCATTGTCCGTTCCAGTTACTACCACGTCAATTGAAGCACCTCATACAACAGGTGCAGTGAAGCCTGTCCCTGCGTACTCTGAGGATGCACCAACATCAACTGAGTTAAAGTTTTAGCTTCCTCCACAAAGTTTCAGCTAACTTCAAAAGTTTCAGCTTTACTTCATAATCTTTATCTCTTATCCAATATCACCAAAGGTGACTCCTAATATAGCATGCTTTCCGAAGTACTGTTCTTTCTTATTACACTGAAATAATATTAATTTTTAACTATATTCAATGTAGAATTCCCCATAACTGTACTCTATTTAATCCTGTGCTGCTCCTCTAAGAACTTCAATTGCAACTCGAATACTTGTGAACGACGAATAACCATCACTTTCATCCCTACGTATCGCCAGAATGATTGAATCCTTCAAGCCAGTATTTGACATCTTCACCAAGGTTATCCAAGAATCCATATATTCGAGTGCCTCCTCCAGCACCAGCATTGTTTGCTACTTCACTGTTTGCACCAACCAGTACTGGCATTCTTCGTTTCCCATTCTTGATGATAACAATAAACTTCCCATTGTACCGAATGTAATAGAACATCCAGTCGTTCATCCTGTTACTCGTGAACTTGTGAAAGTACTCATTGACTCCATCCTCTTCAAAAAAGTTCCCATTATTTTGCACAATGAATAGGCTTAGCAACTGGTCGTGTAAGTAAAACATTGCATTCTGGTACTTCAAATTGGCAGTTTCTGCCTTTGAAAGTTCCCGAATATCCAAGCTTTGGGAGTCGATCCTGGGCAAGTAAGGTAGTGATGACTGGATTGATCCTTCGATTGGATCGTATATCACAAAGAAAAAGTCCGTGTCAAGCTCTTGGTTCTGTAGAATATTGTTAAGCGAGCGAAGAGACCTCAAAGACCCAACACTAGCTCCTAATGCATTGCTGGCATTCAGCTGGACTTCGTCCACCAACTTGTTCAACTGCATCTGGGTCCGACCATAGAAATCAGAGTTGTCTAGTTCGAAAAACGCAGATTCGTAAACTAGGGTCACGCAGGTGTCATCTCTCGCAAAGATAACGAGCTGGTACTCCCCAAGCCCAGTTTCGTCTGGTAGATACACCAACTTGCGGCTGATAATTCCATTGTCTATTCCGATCAAGAACTTTCCTAAATCTTCTTCTTCGTCTGAGAGATCGATTTCGGGAGCAACTGGAACTTCTGGAGTGCTGAAGAGATTCTTGATCATTGGTGGAACTGAGAGCCAGCTCTGTCCACTTTCTGTAACATCTTCTACGCTCTGTCCTGGTTCAACTGAACTACCAACAGATTCAGTTTGGACACCCCTAACTCTATCCGAGAGCATCTGTCCTCCCATGCTCGTCACTTGCCCACCAATACTTGTCATCTGTCCTCCTATGCTCATCATAGTGTTCATAGTATAATTCAATGGCAGTACAACCAAGTTATTAGTCAAATTTATTGGGTTGAGGAAATCAATGGCTGTATTGAACCTCCCTTCAGCGACTTCTTCACCAGACTCGAAGTCAGGTTGTTTCAATGTTGTGCTGAAGAAATTGGAATTCTTACACTGAGAGACCTCACCCAACCTGCCATTATAGTCAAGCATCTCTAACCAATTGTAGATACATACAAGACTGTCCTTTAGTTTAGGTTCCAGTTCCATATGTACAATCCCGTACTTCTTTGGGTTGGATTGACCGAAGTTACTCACTATAATACCGTGTAACTGTGGAGTAGACTTTCTCAAGGTCTCTATGGTTTCCCGTACCGTGTCGCCTAGTCTAATAGACGACTTCTTATAAAGCTGTGTAGGAACAGGAAGCAAGCCAAGGAGACCACGGTAGTTCATAACATTTGGCCAATTCAAGTTGAGTTGGGTAATTTTTGGGATTTTATAGTATTGCGAATTGTACAGCTCTATGAATCCGCTGTAGTACTCGACAAGAGACGACTTTAATATTTCAATTCCAAACAGTTCATTTAGTAGACTTAGCGACCGATTGAATATCGTAAAATATGAGTGGGATCTTGAAATTAATTGGATCAACTGCTCATTGATTACGTCGACACGGTTGCTATCTGGGTATTGGACGCAAAGTGTAAGGTAGTAGTCGGCTTCCAAGCGAAATATGACAATCGAAGACTTGGACGACTTGATAATGCTAGTTCCACCATTTTTGAAATTGAAATTTTGAGCGAAATAGTCGATTCCACGTATGAGACCAATTACACGTAGTTGCTCGTTTCTTTCAGGTGTCTGCACGTTGTTTGGAGTTATAAAACAAAGGATTTGCTCGTACAACTCATTATCTTCATCTTTGGATCCAGTACCAATAGTGGGGTTAAACACGGCAACATACTTCAATTGGGGTATAGAATCTTGTGAGTTTGAAGAAAGGAGAATGGATGGAGCAGAACTGCCCAATTGCGGTACAAATTGGGAGAAGTAGTTGCTCATGGAAGTGGCTGTTAGTATGATATAAAATGACAATTGTAGATATTCTTATATCGAGGAGAGCACGTGATACTTGGTAGCGCAAGAGGAGCTTCGCCAAGTTAAGCTAGTAGGCCTTAGTTGCCAGACAATTGGGGTGCAGTTCACAAAGAAACCACCGTGACTGACAAAGGGGATCTGCTTGTACTAGGTTGACTTTTTGGCTGTTCTGAGGTGGCATTTTTCTATTTGAAGCTAATGGCTTGGAGCTCTACATTGCTTCAAAAGGAGCAACACGAAGCCAGATCACCTCTATTTAACCAATGGCTACAGAGAGTATTTGTGATACTGTTTGCGACTATTGCAATGTTTTAACTTGAAATCTTTGAGGCTTATTCATAATATTTTATTAATTTAGCTGATTATTAGGCAACCATGACACTCAGCAGAATGTAAAAGGCATCCAGATCTCAAACAAAAGTACCTAGTCTGTTGTGGTAACTAGAGCAAGCATTATGCTCTGTAGAAATTTTACTACAGTTTTACAATCCATACAAATCAGGTAGATACTTTAAAACTGGGTAAATGCCGTATATGGGTGCAAATTTTGCAGCCAAAAAGTTGCACAACATAAATGTAGCAGACACCATTGGAGAAGAGTCCTACAATGATTCTTGATAAAAGCTAATATTGCACTAATTAATTAACCTAAACATAAGGCTCGACTTGTTTTTCCAAGTACTCCCAGATCTTCTTATTACTCTCATCGTCCTTTAAGTCTTCCCTGAGATGTGCAAGCACACCAAATGATATGTAATGATCACCGTTATTAGCAGTCGTGACATCAGGAGACAAAGCTGCATACAACTCAGTATATGCTCCATATTTTGGAGCATAAAGGAGATGTTCAGCTATCCATCTCAAGATTGGTCCGTAACTTCTGGCCAAATCAGTTGACAAAAGACCAGGACATAAGGAGACACTTACAATTCCAGAATCAGGATGGACCTTTGGCCAGTATCTCGCTTGCACCGCATTGACAGCTTTACTCTGGGCATAATGGTTTAAAGAGACTTTTTCATCTTCAAAGTTTGGACTGTCGAAATTAAAACCTCCACGAGGGGAGAAAAGATGGCCAGAGGATGAAACCCAGACGATTCGTGATTCATTTGCAGGGTTCTTTTTGGCAGTTTCAATACAAATAGGATCAAGCAACTTCTGAAGCAAGTGGTGGCCAATTGCATTGGTACCTAGTTGCAATTCGTAACCTTGGGCACTCTTGCTACCCACCGGAGGGTCCATTACACCAGCATTGAGGATGATGATGTCCAATCTGTCTTCAAGGCTCAAAAACTTTTCCACAGCAGGCTTGATGGTTTCCAAATTGGAAAGATCCACTTGAATAAACACAATCTCGTTACCAATTGTCTTATTGAACTCCTTTGCCACCTCGACTTCAAGTCTTTTGATGGCTTCCAAGGTCCGTTCTGGGCTTCTTGCGAATATATAAATCTTTGCATTGGTCAGACCAGCAAGCAACTTGGCAACATCATATCCAATACCAGTGTTAGCTCCAGTTATAGCCACTACCTTGCCATCAAGACTTGGATAATCTTTTTCGGTGAAGGCTGGTTTGCTGGGGTACAAGCAGTGGAACAACTGCTTCCAATCAGCCCACGACATCGAAGGGGCGTCGTACTTTGACATTGTAAATATATTTATATATGAAGTTGAGTGTGGAATTGATTCGAGGATTTCTTCAATGAATCTGGTACACCTTGCAGAATCAGCGAATGGGCCCACCTCTTATATATATATAGCACTTCACCCTGAGTCCCCAAATGGATATGCCCCGCAACTTTGTGCTTTTCACCCAGAGCTATATATACTAGTTTTTGAGTCACCGGTGATTACTTGTATTTGGCCTTTATGGCTTGGCTTCACTCACATGTGGCAATAGGACAAAGTTGTTCCGGAGTAAACAAGTTCAGGGATCAATCTTCAAAAAACCGATCCACTGAATGGTTCCAGGATTAGCTGAGTGAAAAATCGCGGTAAAACATTTGAGTAAAGACCATTGGAGTCAACCAAGAACACTGGCAGACCAACGAATATAATATTGGGTGTATGTTTCTGGCTGCAGCGACTTCGTACTCATCGAAAGGATACCGGAGATGGCGATTCAAAGTAGGTGGAAGTGAAGTGGAGCGAACGAATCGGATTTAACGAATTGTATGAACCCGGAAAATAAGCTCACAGCACCTCATTTTGCCACCGATGTGCCAGTCCATCCACTGGCCTAATTTTATAGTACGAGGCGAAGCATTCAGGAAGGCAAATTGCAGCCAAAACGGAGAAGTACTTCATTTTAGCGAAATTGGAGAAGACACAACAAGAGCAGAAGGGTACTGGTGTGTCTGCTTCAGGCGTGGTAGCAGGATGACTCCGAGCTAATTTGTTGCTTTCCAAATGACTCCAATATCTCGACTACTTGAACTAAAAACCTCAAAACCCAATTTAGGGAGTCGCATACATCCAGGACGAGCTCCACAATGGTAGAGGTGAGTCGCCACTACCTTGAATCATCACCAGTCCCGCCGGCTCCAGAGGACCACTCACAAACAAGCTACAATATCCCATAAAAGGTTGTATAGTGTAGTGGTTATCACTTTTGGTTTTGATCCAGACAACCCCGGTTCGAATCCGGGTACGACCTGATTATTTTTTTGGAGCGAGCCCAACCCTTGACCGTCACATGCAAGGCACCGACTCGCTCTTATCGAAACACTCACCACACCTCCCTCTCGGTGGACTTTGTGGAGCTCCTCATGTCAGTATGCTTATTGTCTATTTATTACCGGTTCTGTACGAATTAGCCTCAACCATCGTCTAATTAGTGCGACCAAGTGAAAAAGCTCACTGACGAAGTATCACAACACAACGAGCACAATCCGCTCCAGCACCACAATGCGACCGATTAGCCCGTCGTAACAACAAGTCAACACAACACAAGCGACCTGCTAACAACACCAGCGACTTTCAGCAGGGTGCGTCGGCATTTGCACGCCTAAATCGCCACCCTCAGCCAATAGCATTCGTGTCCACTGGCTTCTGAAATTGTTCTCGCTAAGTCTCTGGAACGACAACAAAGACACTTAAACCTTAATTGAAGGTTACATTCAGGGGCGGATCCTCACTATCTTGGGCAGAAAATAACGCTAGGTTTACCCCCAACACCGCCAGCTGGCAGACGGGCTCTGTACAGTCCTTCTCCTCCGCTTCTCACTCTCCCCATTTTAGTGGTGGTGGCCGTAGATTAGCGAGCAAAACACTCGTTGTGTGTTTTTCTAGTGAGGAATTTTTACACTGTGAAAGTTTTTTTTTTTGTTTACTATCTGGATTCAGAAAGTTTCATCTTTTGATTCAAGATACGTGGTTTTTAGATACAGCGACAGCACTCGAGAACAGATCACCATGGAAGAGAGCCCTGTAAAGCCAAAGAACCCTTCGTCAAGGGTCATTGACTCCTTACACCAAGAAATAGACAGCTTGAAGACAGAAGTGGAATCGCTCAAGACAAGCAGCGAAGATTACAAGAAGAAATACTCGCTAACTGCGAAGAAGAACGACTCCATTGTTGACCAGTTGGCCAATACAAAGCACGAAAATGACATGATCAACGCCTTGTTGAAGAGAAAGGAGAGGAGAATCTCAGACCTAGAAGACCAGTACAACGACTTGATCTCCGCCAATGATTCCTTACAGTTGAATAACAAGAACATGAAGATCCGTTGTGAAAATTTGCAAGAGTCCTCAGCTTCGTCCACAGCCGAATTCGAGAGGTTGAAGATCGCCTATGATGCTTTGATAGCATCACAGGTCGAATACAAGAGGCACTACCTGAAAGAGTTGACTCAGTTGACTACTCAGTTCGAAGCTTATAAGGTGGAGAACCAACTGAGATACGAGATCTTGTCTCTGAAATTGTTGAATAACGATAAAGATGTTGATACTTTGTTGGACAGCTTGACCAACAAGCGTAAGACTATGGATAACCTTTACGTCAACAAGAATAAAACCATTCTTGAGTTGTTAACCAAGTTGGCAAGGACAGCTAGATTACACGGACAGGAGTCCAAAATGACATTGCAGGATTCCTTTGATATTATCCAAGCCTTGGTCGCTAAGCACCCAGATTTACAGGACAAGATCTCCCAGCACGAGAAGATCGATATCGATTTAGAAGAGATTTTATCGGAAACCCAGGAAACCTTGTCGAACTGCTCGTTTGATGAAGAAACTGCCGCACTCAGCTCGAACTCCCCAGATCCTGATAGCAATTCAAACACTCCAAATCGCCAATTAGGACATCAAAAGACTCCATCTTTGACAAGAAACTCCACGATCCAGTCGAAGAGAAGAAAAAATAAGAGAAACTCATTGAGATTCGATTCAAAGAGTGCTCCAGATTTCTCCAACATAAACACACCAACCACTCCTACTCAGTTAACCTTGCCAAAGAGACCAAACATGGCTCTCCAACCACAAGGTTTGCAACTGCAGCAAAACTTCACACAACAGGTTCAACCACAATCACTCCAGCAGCAATCGCAGCCAAACAGGAATAGCTACTATGATACCAGCAAACCAAGAACTCCAACCCCGCCATCAAATAACAATCACAATCATTTGAATGACAGCCACTACGAGTTGAATCCAAACTATCAGTACAACCACCAACAGTACGGTCAATTCAATGGTGGCCAGGTTTCTGGTGCTCCACATCACTCCCAGCAATACAACAACAACAGTGGCAACCAAAGAAACTTCAGAAATTCCAGTCAAAGTTACGGCAATATTAACAACAACAATAATATTGTGAGCAACGGTGGTAACATCAACCAAATGAATTTGCAACAGCAGATGAACCTGATGAATCAATTGAACCAAATTCAGATGAACCAGATGAATGGTAACCAAATCAATGGAGGAAACAACAAGAAATTCAACCGTAGATCGGCCTACAATGGTAGTAACGGTGCCATCAATAACAATAGCAACCAGTTTCAAAACAAGAGAAACTCTCAGAGTTTCGACCCAAACATGAATTTGGCTTTGAACACTTAGGTGAATTGGAACGACATGAGTTCTTGTTATTTTTGATTGGTATTCCGTTAAGTGTGTGATAGTTTGCAAGGGTCTTAAGGAGAATTCGCGGTTACTTATCACCATTTGCAGAAATCGCACGCTATGCTACATCGCCATCTAAAATTCCCCTTTCCACAAACATGCGCAACTTGACTTAGCTGTGACTAGTCCATGATGTAAATTTTATTGGAAATTATCAGTCGACAGACAAATCTAGCAATCAACTCGTGCACTATCCAGAGGCAGACCTGCTCTCTGGGTTTCTCATTTTCAAAATTAGAGACATAACTATAATAATACCAGGTTTAATGATACATACGCTATTTATAAAAGCATTATGAAATTCCCTTTCATATACCCTGCCCCAGGCAGATTTCATCATCATCCCCGAACCAACCCGAAGCTGTTTCCAAGTTGTTCTCCGAATTTTTACTTCTATTTTGCCATCTTTTTGTTCATTCTTATTAGTTTAATTAAGAATTGATGGACCTATATCGACAATGTCACTTCCAAGAAGATGTTTGTGGTTGCTCTATGCTGAAGTCCCCTTTATGATGATTCTTCAATGGGGTTCTTTTGGCATTTTGACAAGATTGTATGTCTATATTGGTTAGAGCAACCACTACCATCATCTTTTTTATCGTGAAACAATCATCTTGAGACAGTTAAGTACCCGTCAAGGGGCCTATTTTACACTTTACATATACATATTGAATTTTATTGATGTAGACTTTTCATTGAGTCCTTTTAAATGGGCAAATACACATGATGTCAAGGGCCCATCAGTTAACACATCCATAGCTCTTGGTGTTTACAGTGCATTGTTCCATCGCACTACTGCGTCAGAACAACCCCAGCTCCATCAAGATAATAAGCAAGAATAAGACCATCTTCAAATCCAGCATAAACAAATGTCTTCTCTGAGTTGGTTCTACGAGAAAGTGCTCTGCTTTTGTACGAATTTGACAACACAGGTTGAGATTCTGCGCCACTTACTGTCATACTGGTTAGCTTGACAGCATTTATTCTCTTGGTCTCCGTATTGGATGCAGATGTCACAATGTTGACTGCTGGAATGTCTCTCTTAACTTCGAAAAGTTGTTTTGAATCAAGGATAGCTTCAATGGTTCCATTCCAGTGGCCCACAAGTAATGCTTGTGAGTTGGGTATGGTGCATATAGCTCTTATGCCTGCTGTGGCCGATTTAATGACGGTATACTGCGATAAATCAGTGTTGATGTCATGAACTAGGATTTTCTTATTTGTGGAGCCTGATATCACGCCCTTAGTGTCATGTATTAGGGTTGTGACTGGGTTTGGTATATGGGCTTCAGTGGCATAAACCAAGGAGATCTTGGGACCTTTGTTTATAATTGATCTGTCTATTCCGTGTGAATTCGACTTGACATTGGAACTAGCACTTTCAAAATCAATCTTTACCACAACAACATGACCAGATTCAAAGCCCAACGATAATATATTCTCGTCTTCAATAAAGTCCAATTTCATGATTATTCCAAAGTCATTTCGTCCCAGTTCTGAGTTGGAGAAGGATACAACTCTGTTCTCTTTAACGTACAAGTCATAGGCGCTAAAATTAGTCACTACACGAGTGACGGTGTCGTCCACCAACTTGTAAATATCAAAGTTGTTTGAGTTCGTTGTTGCTGGAGTCACTAGATACTCACCAAAGCTAACCACGTTGCAGAAGTTCAACGTGTTTACCGGTAACTCGAAGATCTCGACTGCTGAGCCTGCTAGTAGGTGCCAAATGCGTAGGTGAGAGTCGCGCGAGTGTGTTAGTATGTGCGAATCACCAAGACTTTGTAAGGTAAGGATCAGGTCCAGGTGGGCTTGCCATGCGTAGACCTTTCGTTTGAGTGTCAAATCCCATCGTATGACCAAGCCTGACGAATCGGCGGATACTATATACTTTTGACTGGCGTCAGAGCATATTTCTAGGGCAACTACCAGGCAATCGTGACCTCTTAGTGAAAATGCGTTGGAAATCATGGGAAAGAGTAAATTTCATATCGCATTTTCGCATCGCTAGAAAATGTGATCGATGTGAGATAACCCTGCCTGGTCTATGTCACTTGTTAAATGGAGACAAGCACCATATCTCAGCGTAAGTGTATCCTACTGAACTGGCCCTTCCAACTCTTTGAAATGTGTACACACTAATTCACAAGCAATGCCTGTTTTCTACATGAAGCTTGAAATTACCAGCTCACTGTTTCTTGGCAAAGTGTCTTAAAGCGAGTGGTAGCCGGTGATACCATTACACTTTCTGATCAAAAGGCGCATTAACAATAAAGTGGTGAGGTTTATGGACTCACTACAATTCGGCCGCAAGGCCGGAAGTTGTCGCTAAAACTGCTTGCAAGTACAACATCAGATTTCCGATAGTGACCTTACTATTGATAGGTAATCTACAGCAAACACGTCGTAGCTGAATGCAAAAGTGAAAAAGTGAATTCCTTCAACACTCAGATTAGGTGCAAGGAGGAAACTAGAAAGAGACTGTCACTATCAGCTCTACCCCTTCTCTATATGAGAATCCTCGGAGGTCTGACTATATACAAAGGCAACGAATCGTGCTAAGTCAGAGCAAGATACAGTGAAATATCACCAGTACGAAGGCACAGCCACGCTCAGAGTGGTAGACTCGGATGTCATAGCACATCTCGGATCCAAATACAATGTGGCCCAAACCAGTATCTAACGGCCCCTTATTCTTTCTGTGTGTGTGCATGGATCTTATCACAAGTGGAAGCTAAAATTCAGTTGTAAGAGCAATATATTTCTAGCAGATCGAAAATATCGAAGACCGATATCCCCAGAAAAGCGCAGTATAAGTACTCGCCCCAAGTCCGCATAATTATATGACTTTGAACCATTTCTTCTTGGCCTACTACTTTTCCAGTACCACAGACGACAGTGACCACAATGGGCCCTATGCCTTAATAGAGAAGAATCCAAGTTGAGAACAGCAGAATGGCGGTGCATTCGTGCTAGTTGTACGTTTTGGCATGGGAGATAGACGATTATTGACACATTCATTCCAATACTTCACGGAGTGCTCCACTTTGAGCAAGAATTACCTTTGCGAAACAGAAAGGTGACTTTCTTGATGAAGTTGCTGGAGTAAGTGGGTAATTTGGCCGAGTACTCATGACCGTGATCGATGTCTTAATCACTCCATCAATAAAGTCGATTTGCATCTGGTACAGAGTCGCATGGAAGATCCTACAGATAGCAGGGTGCACGTGAATGTCGCAGGCGACGTTCGACGAGAAGGAACACAATGTCACGTGACTTCGGCCAAGTCATCAAGATATCCAGCCAAGCCATTAGCGAACACTTGGCCCTGGTCTTGGCCCTTCTCTGCTGCTACAATACCAAGAAATCAGCCAGTATACGAAGCTCTACAGGGTTTCTGGATTTTGCAGCCAGATCTCACCAGTTTCCTCGAACAACCACCACACCAATATGGGGATTGGCTAATTTAGTTTTCACCAAAACTTCGCTCGTATTACTTTCGTTTTGTCTTTCCGGGCTGCGAATACCCAATCAGAGCTTGGGAATCTTCAATGTTCGGATGCGGCAATGTTCGTCCCTAATAAACCAGTAGGAGGACTACAAACTACGGAGAAATACACAGACTTCGAGAATTTGGGTATACGCATTGCTTCCCTACTCAATGCGCATCCACAAACATACTTAACGACCCTATTTGCCCAATCACGAACGTCCAGAGCTACTCTGGAGTCAAAATCCCAGCTCAGCTGATCTTCTAGATAATTTAATCTGATGAAAATTTTACGCGGTTATGAAGTTTTGTGCGCTTTTATGTACTGCAGCAAGGCTTTTCATCTCCGTTCGGGATTAAATAGATTAGCCAATTTCCACAAGTACATTTCAGCATGGGGCATAGACTGCAGCCAATAACGGGATCGAGGCTTCAGCCAATGGCTCAGCTTGGGGGAATTCACAGAGTATATATAAAGGGGGAATTTCCCGCTTTTTTATGCCCATAAAGTTTCTCTCTTTAGCCGTCGATTTAATAGTCATAGCTGAACAGGTAGCCCCTTCCCCTAAACCCCCTAATACTATTATCCCCTGATAGTACAGCAAAACAGCGAATAAAGCGAAATATTTTGAAAGATGGTGAATGTTTTCAACGTGCAAATCTTCTTCATTGTCTTTAGAGAGTCATTGGAGGCAGTGGTCGTTGTTTCAGTGCTTCTAGCCTTCTTGAAACAAGGTTTAGGTGGTTCTGCGAACGACCCTGTAGTTTACAAAAAACTAAGAAAACAAGTTTGGTGGGGATCGATTCTAGGGGTGATTGTATGTCTTATTATCGGTGCCGGTTTCATTGGTGCTTTCTACTCCTTAGGTAACGATATTTGGTCCAACTCTGAAGATTTATGGGAAGGTATTTTCTGTATTATTGCAACTGTTTTGATTTCGATGATGGGTATTGCTATGTTGCGTATCAACAAGATGAAGGAAAAGTGGAGAGTAAAGTTGGCTATGGCTTTGACTAAGACTCCAGACAAGAAGGACAGATTCAACATTGGTTTCTTGACTAGAAAATACTGTATGTTCATCTTGCCATTCATCACTTGTTTGAGAGAAGGTTTGGAAGCTGTTGTCTTCGTTGGTGGTGTCGGTTTAGACCAGCCTGCCACATCGTTCCCAATTCCAGTTATCACTGGTATTATTGCTGGTCTTGTTGTCGGTACTCTTTTGTACTTCTCTGGTTCAACTATCTCGTTGCAAATCTTCTTGATTTGTTCTACAGGTATCTTGTACTTGATCGCAGCCGGTTTATGGTCTCGTGGTATTTGGTACTTTGAAAACCATCTTTTGACTGTTCAGACTGGTGGTGATGCTTCCGAAAACGGTTCTGGTCCTGGTACTTATGATATCAAGAGGGTTGTTTGGCACGTTAACTGCTGTAACCCAGAAACCGATAACGGTTGGGATATTTTCAATGCTTTGTTAGGATGGCAAAACACTGCCACCTACGGCTCAGTTATCTCCTACAACATTTACTGGCTTGCTATTATCTTCACCTTGGGAATGATGCTTTTCGAAGAAAAGAATGGTCACTTACCATTCTTCAAGAACTTGACTACTCAACAATTGAACCCAATGTACCACATCAAGGGTAAGAAGAAGAACAACTTGACTGCTCTTGAAAAGGATGCCTTGTTTGAAAAGCTTAAGACAATACCAATTGGTGTTGAAGACGAAACCAACAGCGCTTCTGCTGATTCTAACGACGTTGAATTGAAGGACATCGTTCATGACACTAAGAGTCAAACTAAGAACGAGACTATTGTCGCATCTTCAAGTCACTAAGTCTTCCTATGACAGCGCTATCCTTTCAGTCTCTCGAGACATACACACACACACTAAAGAAAAGGATAGTTCTTGCCACTGGTTAGCTTAACTGATTTGCTAATGTGATTTTTTTAAATACCATTGTTTTTTTATCTATCTATGTGGATTCACTACTTAGAGAGGGTTTTGGGGGAAAGGGGTCTGGAGTATATGGTGGTAGATTAGGGTCCTACCACTGCCGAGTCTTTTTTTAATTTACTTTTTATAGTGATACATATATTATTCAAAAGTTGTTGTAGAAGGGCATTAGACGTGCTATTCAGTAGGGAATTACTAGCGTTAGACATGCTATTCATATATACTATATACTTAAAAACAATCAAATTCATTTGCTGAATCTCGCAAGTTCTGATCAAGTATGGCATTGAACTCAGCCTCTGAGTACTTCAAGTCTCCTCCCATTTTCTCGTCGATCGTGTCTAGCAACAAGTCCAATTGTTTCATTGACTGGTCATTTAATCGTAATGTGGAAGACAGCTCGAAGACTTCCATGAAGAACTTCACGTCCAACTTAAGATCTATTAACTCAATCGACGTGAATCCGTTGGTGGCTCTAACCTTATCTAAAACGCTTTTCAAGCAGTGTTGCTGCAACTCATTGATAACATCAATAAAGACTCTCGTTCCTGTTATCGGCTTAACCTTGTAGATCAATTTGACAAAATGTACCAATATTTCATAAATGAAACCATCGACATGCAATTGAAGAGCCTTGTTCTCATTTATCAAGTGGAAAAACTTGTCAATCTTCGTGTTTATCCATAGTTTCTCTTTGTCCAATATATCTCCAAATATTGTTACGCTTGCATTGGCGATATCCGTGAACAATTTAAGCTTCTGTGAGAGTAAATCTTTGTCAAATAGTTTATCAAACTTACCTATTAGATAAGGGTATGTGGAACCTGACAACTTATCAAAGTTATTCATAGCCAAAATCTTGTAAATACCCTCATCGTGACCACTCTTCTCCCTTTCAATAGCATACTTCTTCATTACAGAATCAATCACAATATTCAAACTTCGAACGAATTGGATCTCAATACTTACCAATATCCTCTTGCTAGGGTATGCAGGTACAATTCTGAATTCCGTGTTCTTTTGATCCTTCGCAAATACTAACTCACGTAATTTGATCAACATGTACTCCTGGTAGAATTCAACGATGTTCATCAATTTTGTATAAGTAGGCGCTTCATCGCCACCAGTAGACCGCTTGCCTTCGTCAAATATTTTGTTCACCTCCCAGTTCTCCAAATCGTAAAATTGGGAGCAATCATTTACCCAAACAGCACAGGTGGCCTCCAATATCTTTTGGTTAATCTTAACCGAGGAGTTCCTCAATTTCTTGATAATGGTATTTGTATCAGCGCTCTTGCTAATATTGCCTACGGTCCCCACAAAGTTACCCAATTCAGTAAGGAAATTGTTTAACTTTTGGTTGATTCCTGACAAATAGTAAATAGCTGACAACGAATTTGTGTAGTTGGGTAAAAACTGTCTGTAATTTGATGGGGACAGCTCTAATTGATTAATTTCACCATCGTCATCTTCAAAAAGAGCAACCAAGATCCGGCTTACCTCTTTCACTAGTGCCATGAATTTATCACGTATGACTGCCGAAGGATCAATGTTGTATGAGTAGTAATACATATAGTTTTTGACGAACTTGCTCAAATTCATGAAAAAGAGACCGTTCAAATAACTTATGAAATTGTTCAAGACTAGCCAAGTCTCGTTGACTATTGATAAGTCCAAGTTGTCGCTGCTGTCAAATACCTCCATAACAATTTTATTCCTGTCATGAAGAGTTGGAATGGATCCCGACGACAGGGCCAAGAAATAGTCTTCAATATTATTGTACTTGTCTCCAATATACCGCACATGCGATCCATTTTGTCTTGCTTCCGGTAGTGAAGTTATATAGTCGAACAATTTATTTTGCATGAGAGCAAACTTGGAATCAAATTTGGTCAATTGGAATTGCAATTCAGTTTCGATACTAGTTAACTGATTCAACAAGAATTCATAGATGGGGTTCTCTGCCGGTAATTCTTTACTCTCGCCTTTAATTTGAGACAACTTATCTACCAATGACATGAACTTGGTGCTGGTGAGATTAGTACTTCCAGATCGACTTGTATGAGTTGTTGCTGTTGCCTCATGATCTAATGATAGCAATTCCTTGAAAGTTATTTTTCTATACTGTTCGATGATTTTGTCAACTTCAGTGAAGACTTTAGACAAGGCCGTGTTGACAAGTAATTTGTCCAGTTCCAAAGATTTGATTGCCTCTATGTCTTTGACTTTGTCCAATTTGCTAACATCCTTATCAAACTTACGCTTTTGAAGGAGAAAGAATTCTTCCTTTTCATCCAAAAAGCGATGATAATCGTCAATGAACTGATCATGATTGTTGGTGGAAATATACTTTATCAAGTTGCTAGGCAAATCAAAGAAGAATTGATGAGACTTGATGAATTCAATCAATTTATACAACTTGGTCTCCTTATTTTTGTTTTCCAATATTGGTCGGATCATTAGTGCTGAGGTCGTATTCAAGTTGTTGATCGATTCTTCCAATTCCGATGATAATGTCTCATGTTTGCTCACCAAAGAATGCCTTTGCGGGTTAAAAACTTTGCTCGTCAATCTCTCCGTCTGGCCAATTGACTTCAGGTTTTTGAAGTCGACCAAGACATCGTCAATAGCTCTTTTGCAGTTGATGAATTTGGTGAAATTTGCGTCAATCACTCCTTTCAATTCACTCGTTTGGCTGTGTATGTTATGCTCCAAAAATTGCAAGGATCTAAATAATTCTTCAATAGGAGTGTCTCTATGAATTGTGGTCAAGAATTGAGTCGAGTTAAAGTTCGGCGAAGCAATTAAGTAACTATTCAATTCGGGATCGTTCACTCCCAGAATCATTTCTTGTTGAATCAATTGTTTTATTACATTGGTGCCTTTACCTCTTAACGGATCCTCCAAGTCTTTATTACTGAAATGGTATGACGTATTTCCTGAGCTTGCCGAAGGTCCTTTGTCTGTATTTTCTGCTCCAGCATTGAAATTGACTAACTTCGTTAAGATGTTGAATTGTTCATCGGTGGATAGCTTTTCGATTTCTTCAAACTCAATATTTGGTAGTTCAGGCAAGTTCAACTCGGCCTTACTATTTGGGTTTGGAGACAGAAGATTGTAGAACGATAGTATCGTGTCTTCAGAAGCGTTGGATTCAAGCATGGGAGTTGTTTGGTTTGTTTAGCTGTATATTGTTAGAGGCTGATTTGTTCACTTTTGGCCTTTAACATTTGGTAGCGCTGTGTTTGGTAGCGCCACAACTTTTAAAGTGTTATTGCCCACGATCTTTAGCAAGGCTGAGACTAGTGGCTCAATTGCAAGAACTTCGGTCGTTTGAAGAACCTAGAGAGTGGGAAGCCTTACGTTGTTATGTTTTTATTAGTGCTGGAATTGCATGCAGAAGATTTTGATAATTCCTATGTTGGTTGTCGAAGGGTTTGAAGATGCTGCTTTAGTTGATAAAGTCACTTAATTGGTGAAACGTAGCAGGAAAAGTAATAAACAAGAATTACTCTAGATAGGGAGGAGATTGCTTACTTCGAATCATATTGCAAGAGCAATTAACTAAGATAGAGGAAATAGCGTGTGGTGGGGGACTTTAGTGATGCTCAATGGCCACCTCATATTACAAACTCACTGAAGATACGTCTGTTTTGTAGAGAAAAAAGCATTCCATGCTTCACCAGAATGTATACTAAGCCCTTTTGATCTTGTACAAGACGTTATGCTGAGATTCAATGTGGAGATTTCTGCAACCATTTTGGCTGCAAAATCGCCCATTTGGCTACCTTTGATGCGAGGATTCAAAAATCAAAACGGTCGAATCTATTCACTTCATAATACACCTTTCTCAAGACTTGAAGAGTTGCAAGACGCCGGGCAGCATTTTCTGACCCTTGTCAGAGTTAAATCTACGTTAATGAGACAGCTTCGTACCCCTGTTTTCTTCATATTCAAGCTTAATACTTACTTTTTAATAATGGAAGCCGTCGTGTCTGAAGATGGCCCAAATGATCGAAGAGTTTCCCTGTTGATGTGATTTATTCTATTGACTCTACTTTACACTCACTTCTAATTGTATATATTCTCTATAAAAGGCCTTGTATCTCAACTCCTGGTGATCATTTATTCTTCGTGTAGTATGAAAATATCATTGCTAAAGAAGACTTTGATCTAAATTCACTCTACTGGATAATTTCAGCTGGAGGAGACTATTCTATACTTCGATAAGTATCATGCCTCAAAACTCCAACAACGGTTCCTTAAGGTGATATGCGTCCACTTCATGAATTCCTTGCGTCTTTCAAGACTGACTCGAGCATTAAATAAGCACAGACTAAGTCTTTCTTTCCATCCAAGCACTCTGAACTTGGCTTTTGCTCCCAATTGACACTTGTATTGGTATTTTGCTCTAACGTATCTCACCGAAGAATGAGAAGGAGCTGTGGCATATGGGTTGCTGCTAACAAATATCGCAGTGTCGTTGTAACAAAGAAAAAGTGGAGTGGTGCCATAGTAGGCTAGAAACCTGGAATTGTGGGGTTCACTCTTCGTACCAGCATCCGATCTCTCCAGTCTTTTTAAATGACTTTGAGGAGCCGAATACTTAGCATTGCGATCACAGAACACTCCTAGAGAGTTTGCAGGAGATGCAATGGAGCTGCAAGGAGCATCGTCTTCAAAGATGGCCAACTTTGAAGGCATTGACAGTGCACCTCCATTTCTCTTGGATTGCACGAATCTCGATGCTTTGAATCTAGTAAATTGCAGTGGTGCCAGGTCTATGCGTTGGTAGGTACGTCCGCTTGTTCTTATAATCTGCGTGGAGCTGGAAGCTCCAGAATATGAATCACCAGGGTACTCATCAAATATTGACGTTAGCTTACCTGAGTCTACGGTCATCCTAGCTGATATTGATGTGAAACTTGGTGTTGCTATGGTTGAAGCAGACTTCTGGTTGAAACAGATGAGGTAATCAGTTAAAGTTCTGCTAATCAGCCGTACGAATGGGCCAGTAATGGCTTGCGTGTCGCCAGCCTTCAAGGAGAAAGTAGCTGGACTTCCCTTCGAGTGTCTTGGAGACATCCTTGAAGGAAGTGCTTCTTTCTGCAACTTGGTGGCCGGTGCAACTTCAGTTACAGTGTTTTCAATGGCAGACATAACTCCAATCTCAGAAACAGGCAACTCAACGGGTATATGAGCGCCTGGCGCAGTGTCAAGTCGAGGGTGGACTTCAAGATTGATTTCGTACAGTTCTTTTGGATTAGGTGACTCAGCACTAATATACCTTTCATCAGATTTGATATCGTATAATGAGCTTTTGGTATCTTTCCGTCTCCTAGTCAAGGCCAACCCCGATTTCAACTTTGAAGAGACATAGCTCAAGGAAAAACGCCTGATTGTATCACGGCCTCTTGCAAGCTGAAAACTGCTTTTCATTGAGTCCAGATTGACTTTCTGTCTAATTGCCTTTTCATCAGCAAGTAGCACTTCATGTGATGGAGTGCACTTCGAAACGCTCAGCACTGGTCCAAAGATGCCACCTGATGTACAGGAGGTGAATTCCATCGAAGATTTGCAGACTGGGCAACTCCATAAATCAGTTCTGGTGCTGGGAGGCTTCTGTTCAGCTGATTTGGTATTGTCTATCGAGTCTGAACTGCTGCCTTCTTGCTTGCCTGGTGATTTGAAATCACGACTAGCACAATCGATCTCATCTTTTGGAGCACTGTTCCTGATAGAAACTTCAGCATTATGGAGAAGATCGGCTATCAAAGGCTCACCATGGGGAGGATAGTCCCAGAGAGACAGTTTGTGTATGACAGACTCCCCAGTATTGGAGATTACATCGCTTGTCAAAGACTCACCTTCGGGAGCACCACTCTTGACAGAAAGCTCATCGCCAGGTTCCACTTTATCTGTCAAAGATTCACCTTCGGTGCTGACGTCTATAAGAGTATGCTCATCACTAGAAGTAAAATTGTCAGCAGACTCCCCATCATTAGAAATAGCCTTTCCCGTTGACAGCTCACAGGTTAGGTCGTAATCTTTGACAGGCTCCTCATCGCTAGTTACTGCATTGGCTGTCAAATTCTCAACTTGTGGACTATTGTCCTTGATAGACAACTCATCAGCAGGTACAACTTCGCCGACTTTGTACAAAGCAGAATCAGTATTAGGAGTAAGGGTTTTTACCAGACACTCACCTTTTGGAGTATTGTCCTTGGGAGACTGTCCATCTTTAGGGATAGCATTTCCCGTTGAAGACTCATCGTTTGGATCATTGTCCTTGACAGCCAGTTCATCCCCAATGATGGCATGGTCTCTGCCTTTTGCAGACTCGCCATCATTGGGAGCAATGTTGTCTTTGGCAGACCGTTCTTCTCTGGTGACAGTATTGACTGTCGGAGAATCATCTTTCGGAGTATTATCCTCGCGAGTATGTTCGTCACTGGTGTCAAACTTTCTTCTAAAGGACTCTCCTTTGAAAAGGTTGTCGTGAAGAATTTGTCTGACATTGGGGTCAACTTTTCCTCTCAAAGACAAAGCTTTTGGATTATTGCCCTTGAGAGACTCCCCAGGACTTGAGACAACCTTACGATAAAGGTGTCTTTTCTCAGGTTCATCTATCACTAGAGGCTTTTCTTGGAAAAGCTCTGGAGTCTCGGAGATTTCTCTAAGAATCTTGAAGGCGTTTGCCTTCGAGGCATTGTACCTGGAAGAACGCTTCGGAGGACCACGGGAGGCAGAGTGGTGAACTTTTGGCATCTTTTTAAAAAGATTGTCTTCGAGAGACTGCCTAACAATGGGATCAAGTTTACCTATCAAGGGCTCGTCTTTTGGAGGTTTACCTTTGGGGCGCTCTCCAATGCTGGGGTTAACTGTGCTTTTGAAAGCCTTCCGAGCAGCACTGGAACCAACTTTACCAGCAATAGGTTCAGAGGCAGCACTTGAAATGGATCTACTTCTCGAAGGTTCCCAGTTAGCGGTAGTACTGGGAACAGATTGAATTCTCAAAGGTGCCCAAGCATCATTGGGGACAACTTTTCTTCTTAAATTCTCAACTTTGGAAAGACTCTTTCTCATTGACTCCTCAGAACTGCGGAAGTCATTCCTTCTGAAAGACTTCCAAGCTGAAGCAGGGTCAGCTTTGCTAGGCAAAGGTCCAGAAGTGGTACTGGAAACAGATTTGCTTCTCAATGGCTCCCATGTAGCATCAAAGACTACATTTACTTTGAAAGGAGCATCCTTCCAAGGATTGTATTCTGGAGATTCTCCAAAACAAGGGCCAACGTTGCCTCTGAAAAGCTCACCTTGGGAGATCTTAGCTCTCTTAGGAGGCTTTTCTTCAAAGAGCTCAGGGTTCTCGGAGATTTCTCTGAGAATCTTGAAGGCATTTGCCTTTGAGAGTGCGTACCTGGGGGAACGCTTCTCAGAAGCACCTTGCGAGGTGGAGTGGTGAATGGCAGACATCTTATGAAGATATAATTAACTGTATTGGTTAAAGGTCGTTCTGGTTTTAATCGATAGATTAGAGAAGAAAGGACGGAATGCTATTTAATTCTCAGGAACCCTTTTGAAGCAGTGTATCTTCGAATCCAGGTTTACAAATATGAAGAAATCCAAACTTGTGAAGTGTACAAATGAAACACCATTCAAAAAGTTAATATGCTTGTCCTTATGGATATTAAATTGCTTGCGTGTGTCTGCTTAACTGTCTTATTTAGACTCCATCTTTATTTGAGGTCCATTCTCTTCAGTTATGCCTGATGTGCTGCAAGAGTCCGAATTTGCAGCCATTCTCGATTTTTGTTTTGTGTAATATGCATACGCAAGTTGAGGATATTCAAAGATATCGCGAAGAACAAAGTTCATGCCGAATTTTGAAGTATAAACTGACAAAATACAGTAGTGTTCAAGGACTGTTTCATAAGCTACTTAACTAGGGCATTAGTGAGCTGTAACTCAACTTTTTCTCTTGATATGCATGCCTGAACTTCTTCCTGTCTATTTCTTATCTACAGCTGTCAAAGCGAGGAGGAACCTTTCGTGTACAGTGAGGTCATCTAAAGCCAAACAACAAGCTTTTGAGCATGACTAAACGAACTATACTGCCCAGGTAGTGCAAGTTGGAAAGCATGGTACACTAATCAAGAGCATACTTCAAATTGTTAGACGTAGCACTATATACATTCAATATCATATCTTAACATTCAACTTCATCCCTACGATGAAGTAACGGCTTGTGAACACACATGCAGTTCCAACAAGTGTGAGCAATCCACAAAACATGGAAAAGAGCTTGTAGTTATGTGTGTCTCCATTTCCAATTATTGCAGCACCAATTGGGATGCCAAACAAGTTGCCAATGCTAATGATAGAATACATAGAGCCGTATCGTTGGCCAAACTTGTCAGTTGTTGTGATTGTGCTCAAGCAAACAGGTGTCAAACTCATTATGGATGCACTGAAGAATCCACAGAAAGCAGCAAATGAATACAAAGCAGACAGGCTTGCACCAAAGGGCAACCAAACCAAAAAGACGGCAGCATTCACTCCGATCAACATGGTGACCATGACATTGTATCGACCTAAGATATCTGACAAGTATCCAGACAAAACCCGTCCAAAAATACCCGTTGAACTGAACACTGTTAACAAGATGTAGGATTCGGACTCTTCCATTCCAAAGGCGATGGCATAAGTTGACAAATAGGTAGTAATGCACATCAAGGAAAGCTCATTCAAAAACACGCCAGCAGTCAAAAATGCAAGTCTCAAGTCCTTGAAGGCAGCAAAGTCAAAAAAGTCCTTCAATACAGACAGCTTTTCCTCTGGTTCGTCTGTTTCGCTGGGGCGAGGGTATACTCTCTTGTTTGCGTTAGCGACCGAATTCAAGCGGTCTTTCGCTAAGACTATGGCAATGCATACGCACCCACAAGAGAAGAAGCCCAAGATCCTAATGGCCCAAGCAAAGCCCACTTTGGGATAGAGCGAACGAAGCAACAAAGGAATGACAATTCCTCCTACGGATCCTCCGTTCGTTGCAATACCAACAGCCGAACCTCTATTCTTAAAGAACCAATGGTTTATGACTCCTATCAAAGGAGGGATGCACAAAGCCGTACCGGAAGCCACACAGATAGAGAATGACAAAATGAACTGCCACAATTTCGTACTGCTGGCCAATCCCATAAATCCTCCTAGCATAAGCACACAGCCAGACAATAACAAGCCAAAAGAACCTCGCTTGTCAAAAACAGGTCCAACCAAGACTCCAATGGCAAACGATAAGCACAAGAACATGGAGAAAATCCAAGAGATGGTGGAAGCTGGAGTATCCTTCAACTGATGGGTGGTAAGATACGCCTGAATGGCACCCATTGCGTTCAATATTCCGAAGCATGCAATGAAACCAACGAACGAACCAAACACCACACTATACGCTCTCCACCCACCGTCAGGGTAGTCGAACTTCATGTCATATTCGTGATCCACCTCTTGCGACGTTGCTTGGAAGACAAGATCTGTTGTGCTGGATTTAGCAATTGTAATCGGAGTGATGGCATCGTGATCCGAGCCACTTCTCACCGTAGCACTCACCTCCAGTAGTTCAATTCCTCTCGACTCCATTCTTCAGTTCCAAGATAACACTATTGAGTCTGGCAAACTTCTAGCTTTAGAAAAGAGCACCTTAAGTACAGATCAAGTGCACTTGGATTTATGACTCAGTAGATCTGTGAGGGTCGTCGGAACCGTGATCCGCACAAAGACATCATGAAGAGCACTGTACACTAGCTCATCACTAATACCAGAAACACAAAGACTCCCACCACCAGATTAAAGTTCAACAAAGACGAATAAGCTTCCAATAGTAAACGATTTGGCAATGCAGCACCAACTGGGTCATGGCGATAGCTGGGCTGACAAAGCGTGTTACCTGACTTTCAGCGAAGATCCTGGGCTCGAATTAGTGCTATCTAACTGTAAGCACGCCTCGGTGCCTTTGAATATCATGAACCATTTACTACGGGGATAAGAAGACTTCTGCTCTCTGCAGCATGTTCTTACCCCCATAGACAGGGCATGCTGGATTTTGCTAATGGAAACCTCTGTCACTAAGGTAGCGACCTTTCGCATACTGAAATAACTCATTACCTGATATTCTTATAACTATTCTATATATATATGCCTGGAAGGATATTGAGCAAGTAATGAACCCCAGTTGCTGTCCTTACTGTGCAATCTAGGTGGGGTCAATGCTCACTAATTTGACTACCTCCACAAACTGTACTCTTGTCTTGAAACTTCTGCTTCAACAGAAGAAATTGCGGCAACAGCAGCATTCGCTATGGAAGATGGATCGTTGCGCTCTTCTTTCTTGGCGTAATCGTGTACTGCATCAGGTTTAGCTTCTGCTGTCAGTTCTACAATCTCCTCGTGTGAGGAATCTTGCTGATGTTGAGATTTTTGGTTTTCCTGCTGAGGCAAGGGCAGAAGGTGTGCAGCACTTCCCTGGAGAAGATCCAACTGTGAATTGTTTCCAATATGGTGATTGCGCGAATTAGCTTCAATTAGTTGCTGTATAGACTGCTGGCGAACCCCATCGGTTTCACCATCTTTTCTGCCTTGTAATTTACTCTTGTTTCCCAACAAGCTCATTATAATATCATGCAAGGATAGCTTCTTGTGACCCTTTACTTCACTCTTCATCTTTTCAAAGCAAGATTGGAAATCAGACGCAAGCCAATTGTAATCCTCAAGCCCCATCTTAGCCTCAAACTCGTCAGTGTACAAATGGTGTATGTAGCCCCAGTCAATATCTTCACCAGAATGGTATTGATGAACTTTCTGGATGAGCCAAGATTTGATAATTGGTGACATGTACTCTGTACGTGCCAAGGATTCTTTTTTAAGTAGCTTAGTCCATTTGTAGCGGCACTGAATTCGAGATCTAACTCCCTTCATTCTCTCACTAACTTCTGTCCAGTTGATTCCTGACACCCCAAATTTCAGAGCATCTTTCCCGACTTCGTTCCCGTGTGAATCATTTTCTCGAATCATATCGGCAACAATGTCTCTCAAAGAATTCTCTTCATCTACAGACCATTTCTGCATACTTCTGTTCTCTCCACACTTGACATAATTTCTCCATCTATCTCTGCAATCTTCAGGCATACGCTCCATTATCAGTCCTATATTCTTCCATTTGCATTCTGTTTCTATTGCCAATCTTTTTAGAGTATTATCATCCTCCTTTGTCCATTTGGCTCTCACTTCAAAAATATGGTACTGCCTTCGAACATGCTTGTAAACAGATGCTCTAGAACGGTACGGTAAAACCCTAGTCAATGATTCCCAGAATTTGTCTTTCTTTCTCTCATTTGACCAAATCCGGTTACAGATGTCTTCGCGACTCCAGTTGTGCATATGGCAGTAACCATTGATGAAATGCTCTACCGCATCAATCTCGTTGCTGGAGAAAATACGAGGACCTCTTGTGTTTGGGTCACCCTCAACTTCAAACCAGGCGACAGCAGGTCCAGATGCGTCTGCAATCAAAGCATCGATATCCGTCAAGGTTCCAAAGTTGTAATCATGTTTTGACTTTGGTATTCGACCCCGATCCGGTTCCAGCTTCCCTAACTTTTTCCTGTGGCCCAAGTCGCTAGAGAATGAGGATGCTGCTTGAGCTAGCTGTGTAATTGACGAAACCGAATCTGAATTCTGAGCCTCAGCTTGACCCTGTTGCACAGCAGCATTGGCTGCTGCTAGCACTTGCTGGGCTTGTTGTGGGGTCACGCCGTTGACGGTGTGTATGTGACGCTGGTGGGAATGCTGGTTTTCACCCAAGTCAGAAGATCCATGTAGATGCCTGGCCAACTCTCTAGCATCTAGTATGGCTGCTTCGACCAACAGGTCATGCTCAGACCCTAGAGTTGCCAATTCGGGGTCGATATCACTCTGGCCCACGTCCCCTTGCTTTTTCTTTTTCTGGCTATCATAGCTGTAGTCCTCTTCACCAGATATGTTCTCTCCATCTTCGTCTAGGAAACCAGACCACTGGTTGAAGTCCGTAAGGTTATTGATTAGCTCATCGTGGGTCAGTTTCCGCTTGTGGCCCCGTCTCAGTTGTGTGTTGGATTGGGAGCTGTTGTTGCTTGAGTCTAGAGAGCCACCCACATATCTCATCACTGCTGCCTCCACAGCATCGTTTAGCTGTTGGTTAGCTGCTTTCGAGTCGTAGTCTTCTTGGTCCGTATTTGATTGGTCATCTTGATTGAGCTCCGTTTCTTCTAAGTCATTGCCCAGGTCATCTGCCTTTCCTTTGGACCCTAACAGTAGTAACGCCTGCGCTCCTCCTATTTCCAGCGGATTATTATCACTCATATTGGGATGTGGTATGGACGGGTAATGTAGTTTACGGACGGGTAATATATTTGAATTTTTGTGAAGGTTAAAATCCTCACGTGACTTTGAGATGGCGAGGAGGCTACAGAGAGTCGGTTTAGGCTGGTTTTGCTCTTGAGTTGTACCTTCGACTACGTAGAAAGATGTGTAGACGACATAAACAACACTTGATACCAGTTGTATGCCTTCTTAGAGATTTCAATGAGGTTTTAAAGACGTCAAGAGTTTTCGAATTTTTGCCGAATGGGTGCAAAAAACTTGAAAATACATTAGAATCTGAAGTCTCGAAGTAGTTTGAACAAGAAAACTAGTGAAAACACTCTCCTTAATAAGCTATCAGTGCAGAAATGACATACTGCTTTACTTAACTAAACCTGTACCTATTTTGCAACTTCTTCACCTTCATAGTCCAGATTTTCGTTGTGCAGCAATTTTGCAACCATTCCCTGGAAAGCATAAAACTGTAGCATACTTACCCAAATCTGAATTAAGCACTTGGACTCGGTGTCTCTTTTCTGCTTCAAAATCTCTCAGCCCATTAATATTCCTTTCGAAATGAATGTGCAGAGTCTGTTGAATTCTAGGCTCCAAATACTGCGAATACGCACAAACAGACAGCTGAGAGCCTCAAATTTTGACAGCATGATACATTCAGAAGCAACACATCTAGCAGCTCCAAGCCGTAGCAACAGCGCCTCTATCACACTTACTATAGCTTCGGTAGCATCTGTAATACTAGCTTCACCTCCACACAAAAGTGCGCTACCAAATTAAATTCGTGACACTGCAGAAACGCGAACGACGCGAGAATCATAGGAGTTCCAGCATCACTAATACCCCTACTTGACATTAGACGAGTCATACGCCAGTCAAGGGACTTACCCTCACTAACTAATTACACCCTCGCGTACCTTTTATTGGTTCTTTACTCTTGAACGGAGCTCAAAAGACACCATTTACTTTCGAAGGTTGAGAAATACACGACTTGGCCAAACACGGTGAGCCACCGAGAAATATAATACTGGAGATACATAAGGGTAACCAGGTCATTTAAGAGCCCACTAGCTGTCAGACAAACAAAAAGTGTTCAGCAGACTTCAGAGCTATCCTGGTATACAATGGATAGCCCTACTCCGATTAAGGGCCTTGCTTTTGGCTCCTCTGGAGACCTACCACTAACACCACGACGCTATAGCCGGAAGGTTCTAAAAGAGCTTCCACATGAGGAGTTGGTCGAAAAGGTTATAGAATTGGAGAGTGTGTTGTGCGAGTTTCAGGAATCCTCGAAAGAACTAGAACTGGCCTTGGAAGAGGAACTACAGGAATTGGAATTGGCCAACACAGACATGCAAAACAACTTGAAGTCAACGCAAAGAAAATTAGATGAATCTCACAGAAAGATCCTTGTTTTATCACAGGAAGTAAATTTGCTCCAAGAAAGCAACAATATAAAGACTAAAGAGCATGAAGACCAAATACATGCTCTAAAACAGCAGATTGTCTCGATTGAAATCGCCAACGACAGCATGGAGTCTCAGGACCGCATGATTCTGAACAAGCTCGATTTGACGGTTCAGTTTAACAACGAACTACTCGAAAGGTTGGCAATAATGGAGAACGACTTGGAACGTGAAAGAAGAGCTAATTTGGAAAAGGAGCTTTATATCAGCAACTACCAAAACGAAGTACGCGATTTAAGCCGCAAACTAGAAGAGGGCTCTTTCGAAGCTGATACCCTGGTCATCAGTATGCGCGAGGTATTGAATGCTGGTCCGCCATCTACCGCAAATCTTTATCATTCAACTCACAGTGGATTGGGAATGCCTAAATCGAACTCCTTAAAGAAGTTACAGGACATGACCAAAGAAGTCTCATCTTTTATTAGGAAATCAACCACTGCATCAGGGTTGAAAGCGCTGCCCACTACTTTAACTACAGAAGCAACCGTTTCGAAAGAGGATACTGTTTCCACCTTTTCTCCTATGTCACAGAGAACACTTACCTCTGCTCGTTCAACCATAACGTCGCCTCGGTCAATCCGTTCGACGAAATCCGCGAAATCCTCGATTAGATCTCTCAGTGGTTCACCTGCTACCAAGTCCTCCTTTGGACATCCTAACGATAATATAACAAGCATATCACCAACATTCGCTCAGATAGTTCCAACTACAAAGAGAACTTCTCCGACCACCCCAACTTCGCTGGTTCCTGAGCTGTCAAAGAGAAGCTCGTTGACGGCATCTACGAGCAGCACTAGTTTGTTCCAAGAAGTCAGTAGCCTGTCCAGTCTCAAAAGTAACTCCAGCGTGTTCAGTAAAGAATCACAGCAGACAATCCTACTGGATATTAAGACACAGTACAAAGAAACCAAACAACTACCGAGACGACGCATCCACGAGCTCCCACCAATTAAAGGATCACCCAATCCAGAAAGATTGGTCGAACTAGACGATAGACCACGTTCGAAACTAAAGATCTTTGGTAGGTAACTTTGCTTAGCATCTGGTGGATCTTGTTGAACAATCTCAGGTAGGATCGTTCTTAGATCTGCATTGAAATACTTACTGTGCGGAGTTGGAGTTTCAGATTTATGGCAAAATTCGCATTACTATTTTCCAGCAAGATTTCTAACCGTTGAAGCTCAGCAGCTTCGTCCAATGACTCGAGTTTTAATGCACACATGCCTTGAGAATGAATAACCCCGTTAATACGAGTCAGCACCAAGTTAAACTTAAGTAGATTGCCAGCTTCGCGGGAGTTTTGTCATTAATTATTCCTTGTACTATTCCTTATATAATTGTGATCTCTAAAATAAAGCAAATTCACTATCCTTAAGAACAATTCAGTAATTCAAGCAACCACCTTATGAACAAGCCCTTCCTGAGACTCCAATGCACCAAAGTCTACGCTCAGGGTCTTCGCTCAGTCACCAGAACCACGCTAATTCGCAGCCATTAAACTATTAAACTTCGATTTCCACACGACTTTCAACTGTCAATGTGTCAAACAGAACCCTCCTAAACCTCAATGTTCTTCTCAGTTAACCCACAAAGCCCGTCCCTCTAGCCAATTCGAAGCATTTGAAGCGGTAAGGCTTACCATCAACCACAGCCAAAGTTTCATTTCTTGGACAATTCCTGACCAAAAATACGACACAGCTCAACCCAATAAATTCAAATCGCGACAAAAAATTCATTGGAGCTACGTTGTTCAAATATAATCAACACATCTTTTCCCAAATGGACTTCGCTCAACTTATCGAACGGTATGATAAGTCCGAGGTATTGACTTACTTGACGCTGTTGAACGGTCAATTGGTGAGGCCTGCCAGCGATTTTGATTACCATCTTCATCTTACACAATTGACCCAACTCGTTCAAGCACTTGAAACTCCTCCAAAACCAAAGGGAAAGAAAGACGCTGCTCATGTGGAGGCTCCAGTCCCTCTGAAATTGTCTGCAAATATTGTTAAATTGATATCCAGAAACATGGTGATAATATTGGGTGAATTGTCCCTTAAGGTGTTTGATATTGCGAATGGCTTGCTTAACCATATCCAGTTGGACGACACGTCTGACTTATCTGATATTGCCCAAGCTGCAATTGTTATTCTTATTGATCTATTTGAAGCATTCCCCAATTCACTCACCTCATTGATTAACTTCTCAATTAACCAAATCTTTAAGATCTTGAAGAAAGCCCCTCTGGTGAATAGCAGCTTGATTTACTTGTTGAATTCCATCACGAAGAATTCAACCAAGGCCGACATAGATGAAAAATTGCAGTCAAAGCTTTTGAAGCTTTATACTAAAAACATTCTGCAATCCCCAATTTCTTACGAGCTTTTGACAGTTGACACGGATTCATCTTCCACCGTTCTTCTCAAAAAGAACTACATTTTATGTTTGAAAAATATACTATTGCTAGGTGTTTCCACGAATTACGAGAATTTGCTCGCTTTGTCAACTTCCTCAACCTCGTCTGCTGGGTCAAAGCTAAAGCCTGAAGCAATAATGGCGCAACAAAACCAGTATCAAATAGCATTATTGGCTACACACGAGAAGTTGTTTCAATATGGATTATCCAACTATTCCAAAGAAGTCAGAGTGGCGATGATAGAACTATTGGCAAACTTGTTCATAGGATTTGTCCCAACTGGAAAATTCAATGCAATTGACTATATCATCTCACAGTACTCCTTACCCGCCTTAAACTGTTGGGATCTGTCTCTTTCGGTTCTGGTTGATCCTGAAAATGATTCTATCTTTGTAGACGTTAGGAGGGACAAGAACACGTTAACTTCACATGACAGCGAAAGTATCATCCACGGCTATACCTCCACATTATTATTACAATCGAGTTTGGTTGAGACTCTTATATTGTACATTCAGCTCGAACAATTCCAGAATTCAGAGTACCTTTCAAGTAACTTAACATATTTGTTGGATTCAATATTTTTGAAATTTGGAGATTTGAATCAAGCAGTGGGGCACATTCAAAACCAACATTGGAACAAAGTTTTGATTCATTGGACCACGTTACTTGATTTCATTGTCGAGGAAAGTGGCTCGAGTTCTCACGAAACACTTACAAGTTTTGTTTACTCCAAGTTTAACTTGAATGAAGCAACTGAAAGTGCTCCAGCCCCAGACACACCACAATCTGCTCTTTCAAGAAGGTCGTCGCAAAGAGATAGAAAACGAGAATCCAACTTGTTTAGTTTTAAGGGTAAGGGTGGTTCGAAAAGTAGCAAGGCCAAGGATGCAAAGCGTAAAGAGATTAGGCCTTATCACAACCACTGTCACACCCATTTGCTCCTTCACTTAGTAGAGCTTTTGATTCCATTTGGTATTAACTTTAACTCTGTTGCCGAATCAAAACAGGAAAACAAGGTAGATTCAAGAGCAATCGAGGAAGAAGAAACGGAAGATAGTACTCAGTTTGAAGCTTCCTTCATTAAGGATATACTATTCAAGTTGATCGTGAACGATGAGTCGTATATAAGAAACTACTCCACGAAAACATTGATGTTATATGCAAAGGAGAATCAAGTCGAAATCAACCTATTAATTTTGCAAGCTTTCAGAATGGTTAACCAAGAGTTCAAGGGATCAGATAAGGATCGCGATTCCGCCCAATCCTCGGCTAATATTTGTGGTCAATCTGCAACCAAGCTAATGAGCTATTCGCTTGTTTTGCTGAGTTTGATAAAGCAAACTGACTCGAATTTGTTGCAAAATTCAACCTTGGTTAAAATCTTGAGTTTCTGTACGCAGAACTTAAAGCAAAACAATAACAATAATCACGACAACTTTTTGAAGAATTCAGCATGTTGGGTGATATTGTCGTCATTGGTCACTCTATACAATGAGTCTGAGTTTGTGAAATTAAACTCTTCCCAATTTCTTGTCTTTTGGAAGAGTCTTTTAACTTCCCAGTTCATTAGTACTTCGATGAATGCTACTTCACAGGAAAGTCAATCCAAGGAAATCATTGAAAATTTGAAGTTAAGAAATTTCAGTTTGGTTTGTTTATTGAATTACATTAAATCCGTTGACTTCACTCCGGAAACGCTTAAGCAAATCCAATTCTTATTAACCAAGTCATACAATTATATCACATATTTGGAAAGCAACATTGAAGGAGTCGGTGCAATTACAAATTTCCAGAATACCAGTTTTAACGAGAATGATTACAATCCAAATTTACTCAACAACATCCATTTCACGAACTCATCTTACAACAGCAAGCTTTCTCATGAGCGTCAAATTATCAGTTTGATATTGTACAGTAAAAAAGTCATGTTGCAATGTTTTACGAAGTTGGCTACAGTCCTAAAGAATGATGTTAACTCAAATATGGTTATCTTCTTGATGAAAGTGTTCAGTGATTCCAAGACTTTCTGTAGGATTTCCGGAAGTGTTACAGACAAGCCTAAGGCTTCAAAGGGAAAAGGTTCTGCTACCAAAATCTCCGACTTTGACAATGAGGTTCTATTGTTTGGAGAAGACTATAACTACTCATTTGGGGTAACTAGTAAGCTCCAAGGTAATTCTGCCAATATTGATGAGTTACTAATCAAATCTTCGTACGGTCCTAAGAAAACTGACGAAACTGGGTTCCTCTATTCAGACGCATTTACAAGGCGAGTTGAAGAAGCTCCGAAAAATGCAATTGAAAGTAAAATCAAGAGCGAATTCAGCACTTGGACAGACTTCTTTGAGGATTTGGTTTTCAAATCGGTCGATCATAGCATAAACTACGATCCTCTTGTTTTATTGTTTGAGAGTTACTCAACTCACGAGCACTACTCTCCCAGCCTTGTCACTTCCTTGGTGGATTTATCTATTGAACTCTTCCAATTGGTATTCCCATACTTGTCTAACCAAATCCAATTTTCTTTGTTGGAACAGATGAGAATTTCGATAACTGCCACCCTGGTTGATCCTTTGAGAGCCAAGGCAGTAGAGGTCAATTCAACAGTTGCTCTACACGGCCTCTTGAACAATGCGATAAAGAAGAAACTAGAACTCGACAAAGACACAGTCAAGACCATTATTGAAATTATTTCGAAAGTCACTACCAAGAACAAACACTTATTGCTCATCAATGCGGACTCAATTGGTTTATGTAACACTTTGTTACCCAAAACATTATTGACAGACAATTTAAGTAAATATGTCAACGACATCGTCAGTGATGAGAACCCATACAAAAGAGGTTATTCCATCATAGCATTGGCCAAGATATCGCAGAAGAGCAAGATTGGCTTTAACGATGTTTTTAATGTTGCCACTCAGTTGTTGAGTGATCCAAACCCAATTGTTCACTATTATGCTTTGGAATCCCTTGCAATTTTGTTCGATAGTAATTTGGATTCTACAAGTTACATTCCAGACGCATTGGATAAGATATACGCAAGTTATACCGACGACAGCTTTGGATATGAAACGCGGAACAAGGTGTTGGTGAACTTGAAGTGTAAATACAATTCAATTGGTCCTCTCACAGAGTTACTAAAATTGTTTGTGACGACATCTGGCCCAAGCTTACCTGAATGGCCTGCCCTGGAAAAGTCAAAGTTGAAGAATTTGATTACGTCTTTGACATTGGGGATTGGCCTTGTTACTGTTAATGACTACATCGAAGTCTACAAGAATCTTCTTTCGTTGTTATCTGAGTTGATTATTTTTGATCTGAAGTTACTTGATGGTGAAGTGCTGTTCTTTTCTGACTTGTTGAAATTGATAATTTCAAAGAACCTCAAAATTGGGCTTGCCTCCATGTCTCCAACTTCGCTCTCCAAGGACGCGATTTTCCCATTCTGCACAAGCTTTGATCTATACAAAGCAGCTTACGAGTGTTATGTTGAGCTTATTAAGATTTTCGGCGTTGATGTCTTAACAAAAGATACGATCAATATGTTCTGGATTCTGATGAATCTCAAGCCATGTGACGAATTAAAACAATTTTTAACACTTTGGATGGAATCGAGTTTGGACATGAACTGGTTTGTCACTCTTAATTCACTTTTCAAGTTCAGTTCTAAGAAGTTGACTGGGCCATTTATTGAAGTGAACTACCAGCAAAAATTATTGCCATTGCTGCAAAGGCAAAAGAAAAAGCACACAGCACAGGTAGATTTCAAGGATGAAGAGATCGAGAACATTGTTGGAGATGATACTGACGATGATGACAAGAATGAACCTATTACCTGGGAATTCAAGTTGTTCATCTTCGACTTACTCAACCATTTGCTAGACTTGTCTCAAAAGAACCCACATCTAGTGGAAAAGCTTAAAAGCAAGATCCAGGATATTGTCAAAGTCTCCTTCCTCGGATCCACTTCACCCATCTCTGAAATCAAGTTGAGAGGTATAAGCTTATTGGATAAGGCATTGAGTATGTTTGGACATATGGCCGATCCTTTATACCCTGGTGTGTCTATATTGGAGCAGCAACAGGCTCAAATTATAAGTGCTTTAATCCCTTGTTTCAATTCTACAAGCGACTGCAAAGTTATTGTCAACACTATAAACGTTTCTTCCAAGTTCATCAACTTGCCTCGTATAAAATTCTATTCGAAGCAAAGAATTTTGAAAACGTTAATCTATTTGTTAGAAGAAATATCCTCGAACAAATTCCTAAAGTTTGGCTTCCTAGAGAACGCTTCTGAGTACGGAAGAAAATCCATTCAATTGTCCATTTTGAACTGCTGGGCATTGTTGAAAATAGATGCCGAGGGGAGCAATGAAACAGAACCTGAATTATTAGAGACTCTCGACAAATACTCCGTTTTGTTAACATCGTTGTGGATCTTAGTCTTGAGAGAATTTTCTGCTGTTAAATTCAATTCCTCGTCCAGCAGAGAATTGGAAATTTACGGTAACTACTGGATTAACTTCATAAGCATTTTGAGTATCGAATTAGAGTCAAACACTGAGTTCATAAACAAACATTTGTCTGGGGAGGCGCAAAACTTCTTTTTCGTCTTGTTCAGTCAGTGTGTCGAGTCTTTGATTAAAAACAAGAACGTGGTTGAGATTTTGACATCTTTGAATAGGTTGGTGAAGAGTGCCGACTTGGTTGACTTGTTGTTCCAAGATGACATTTTTGGAGAAATCATTGATTTATTTGATCGCTTGATCTTGATTGATAATGAAACAGATATTCAATGCGAGCTCGTCGAAATAGTAAACACAATATTTACTACTTACTACGACTCACACAACTTGGAAACAGGGTTTGACAAATTGTTCGAGCTTATTAGGGTCGAGATGTTACCTCTTTTCAGGATTTTACCTTTCTTGAGAAATGACTATGACCCAGACAATCAAGCTCAAAAGTTATTGTTGAAACATGCTGATTCTCCTGCGAACTTACTTGTGTTGAGAAAAACTATGCAAAAACTAGTAGAGATGATGTCCAGATTCCCGGATATGGTGAAGGTTGATTTATACTCCTGTTTGCTTTTCACATTTGCAAAGATATATGAGTATAAAAATGAGTCTCTCATTGCCGTTGTCTTACCACACTTAAAACAAGTAATTTTAGAATCCAGCAAGTTCGACGTTGATATCGTTGGAACATTTTATAATGTGATCAAGGGTTATTACGAAATTGAAACAACTAATAACTACTCAGTCATGACAACTATGGTATTAATGACCAGTGGAAATATTAAGCCCAATAATGACGTGTCTGCCAAGTTTGCGACTACTTTGTTGAAGCTCTTGGCTGCAGATGAGACTGCTGGTGTGGCCGTACAATGCATTAAGTCCTTGTTACACTACTCTTCCAGAACCAACTCTCAATTGCTAGTCATCAAGCACTTGTTGAGCAACTTAATAAGGATGTTGAGCGATGAACCCGAGTCTCAGTTGGAACCAAAGCTAGCATTTGAAATCTTATTCTTATTCTCGAAGTTGGTCACCGAAGATGAAAAGGTAGTTGCGTTGTACTCAGTTTTGATACCACTTTTGATTAAGTATAATGACAGTGACGATATCTCGCGGTCTTATTTGCACGAACGTTTACTATTGTTAGTGAAGCACAGCCCACATGGGTTTAAGGCGGTTGTCACAACCAGCTTAAGTGATCTGCAAAAGCAGTTGGCGGAAGAATTGGTCAAGTATTCGAAGGCACTGGCCAGTACTGACTCTGTCAATGACCAACTGGAAATACAGCTCAAGACTTTCGGTGGACTTGAAGGAGGGGATGCAAAGTGAGCACTACGAATCACTTGAAGAACAAATTTGACTTCCTGTCACTCCCTTTTCTTAGTTAAAAACTTAATGTATTATATTGAATAGATTCGCAATTAACTTTGAAGTAAACCAGCTGAAAGTGTGCTAAATTTTCACGAGGACTGCCCTGTTTTGATGATTATGGCGTAGGCAAAGCTTCAAATTGTTTCAACTTGATAACTGAGTTGATTCAATACATTTGTCCGTATATCTTTTCGCAGCCACACGTGAACCGTAAATCACTCCAGCATGCAAAACAACGCGTCGCGTTTGAAATTTCACATTAAATATCACTAACAAACTGTGTCTATACACTAATGACTGAATTGTCTATGGGAGACTCGTTCTTGTTTCAGAACGACGTCCAGATGGCCGAAACAGATGACTTGGACTTTTCCAACTCCTTGTTTTTCACCGAAAATGATGTGGAATCAGTACCGTTTGAAGAGGATGATGATCAGTTCCTCGCCCAAGGTCCAGCATCAGGAATGACTAAACAGGTCAAGTTATTCAGTGGTAATACCATACGACTCAAGCCAAAGCTACCTGTAACCAAAAGCACTGTCTCCGAAGATATGGGTGAAATTGGTCAATACATGGACATGGACCGATTATTCAGCGAGATGGAGTTACGAAACACGATCAAACAGAATAACCAAAAACTTTCAAAGCTCGCCCAAGAAGTTTCAAAGATACATAGAAAAGCCCCAGACTCTCGAATATGGACTGAAAAATATAGACCAAATAAGTTCATTGACTTGTGTTCAGCAGGTAACGATAAACTGTATAGAATAGTCCTCCATTGGTTGAAGAAATGGTCCAAGGTGGTCTACCGCGAGGAAAGTACAAGCGAAATGGTTGACACCATGGGACGTCCACATAAAAAGATATTGTTGGTTCACGGCTCATCCGGTATAGGAAAAACATCCTCCGTACACCTATTAGCAAAGCAGCTTGGGTACAACGTTGAAGAATTGAATGCTGCGAACAGTATGGATACACTTCCACAAGGTGGAAATTCCTTTGGAAATCAGTCTGGAGTCTCAACCGCTCTCAAATTGAAGATAATGAACGCATTAACATCCAACACCATTACTTCAAATGGGAAACCAACTTGTTTGATTATCGATGAAATCGACTCGCTAGTAAATGCACATGAGATAGTTAAGGTTTTGAATGATTTGGTATTTACAGATCTGCGCAACCTATACAAGAGCAAGCAAGAAACAGATAAGCAGAAGAAGAAGAAGAAGCCGTTTTTCTTGAATAGGCCCATCATATGTATCGCTAATGATATATACAGCTCCAATCCTCGTGGGTTTGGGCCTTCTGCAATGGAACGCTTAAGACCAATATGTGACCTAGTCCAGTTTAAAAAGCCAACGTTTACAAGAGGAAGTGGTAAAGGCGGCAATGCAATGCGTTCCATAAAAGACCATCTTATGATGATCAATCAGAAGGAGGGCCTTGATATGGATTACCAGCAAATAACAGAAGTGGCCGAAGTCTGTGATGGGGACATAAGAGCTTGCCTCAATCAACTACAATTTAGCAGAAAGCCTACCAACTCTTTTTCCAGTAAAGATCCGAAGAAAGAATTGGCACTTAACAAAGATTCCCAAATGTCTTGGTTCGCCATGGTTGACATGCTTTTCAAGCGAGATGCTAACTTGAGAAAGGAAGAGAATTTCACGAGATTGCTCGACGTATTCATGAATGGAAATGGAAAATCAACTGTCAGTAACAGCAGCTCTTACGATAAAGTCATCAGGGGATGCTTCAACAAGTATCTTGATGTGGTGCACTACCAGGATGATTCCTTACTTAAACCTGCAGAATTGAGTGACTGGCTAGATTTCTATGATCAATTTGGTGATTCTACCAGCGGTGACATCGGAGTGTATCCAAGTATTGTTGGATTAAAGATTTGGTCCATGTTCAGCGAGATCAATCCAAATAGAGAACGGAACCAAGAGTCACTCATTCCCAATGTCAAATCAATTGAATTCGAGCTGTTTGAGACGATGAAGCAAAACAGGGCTGTTATTAAGCGCATGATTGAAGCTCTTCCCCTAAAAACAAACTTGGCCGTGGGCCATCAATACGAGACTTACTCCACATACTTCTTACCTTACTTGAGCAAAATGTTCCAAGTGGATTTATCTTCAAAGAACAAGTCGAATTTAAATGAGTTTGAAAAGGGAGCTCTTGAGAAGATCACCGCTTTTGTAAAGGATATGCAATTAACTTTGGAGAATGAACGAGAGTTGGAAACCGGTACCGTGACTTTACACATATCCCCCAACTGGGACACTATAACAATATTCGACAATTTGCTAGCTTCAACGCCTTTCAGCACGCTTGTTAAACAAATCCAACTCAAGAGAGCTAACTTGTTTCCACTTATTAATGTTGAATTGGAAAGATTAGAGATGATCAGACAATCACTCAAGAGAGCAGCAGATCCAAAACCACTTGTCGAAGAGAAGAAGGAACAACTGCGTAAGCGCCTCAAGATAAGCAGTGTAGATTTCTTCAAGGGACAGTATGATGGTTTGGCTACTCAATTGAACCGACCAGCTGAGGAAACTACGGAGGTGACAAGAATATGGGTGAAATACCACGAGGGGTTCTCGAGCGCAGTAAGGAAGAATATTGGATGGAATGATATCTGGATACCGTGATTTTATGGAAATGAACGCTAGATTCGAAGACCTTGTGTGCCCAAACATTGTTGAATCTTCCTGATCACAGAAAGTAGTTAAGATATTGTTATTGGGGTATTTGTATTTTGAGCAGGCTTCTAGACCAAGCTGTGATATTTATAGCTTAAGAAATCTGAAAATGAGACATAATGGCATTAATAATACCACTGTGTTGACGTAGTAATCTCCAAAACTTGAATGCAAATGAGCAAATGAGTACAGTATGATGCTCGCGGGCCGTATAACCAAAAAATGATTCTGCCCAGGATCGAACTGGGGACGTACTGCGTGTTAAGCAGGTGCCATAACCAACTAGACCACAGAACCTTGGTTGCTGAAACTACATATTTTTGAAGGATATTAGGCATAATTTTAGCTCGCTCGTTCCCTAATATTTCACTCAAAATCATCGCCAATTATACGATTAAATATACTTGTGAATACAATCAAAAGGCCAATGTCGCTCTCAAAAGATTCTACCGTAGCTGTGATCACCGGCACCACCTCCAACTTGGGGCTCAACATTGCTTACCGGTTGCTCGAGCAATTGCCCCCGCATGAAAATGTTGTGCTCGTGGTCACATCACGTACATTGCCAAAAGTGCAAGAAGCCATTCAATTGATCAAGAAATTCAGTGATAAGCTTGCGAGACCAGGAAAGGTCGAATTCGACTACTTGATGGTTGATTTCACCGACATGGTGTCTGTGGTTTCTGCCTATCATAGTCTCCTGGAGAGCTACAGTCAGATCAACTACTTCTTTGTGAATGCTGCCCAGAGCACGTACACGGGAATAAACTGGACGCAAGCATTTGTTGATGTGTGCTCAGGGCCCTTAGCTGCTGTGACCACACCTAAGTACAAGATACAGCGTCCTGGAGTTGTGACCGGGGACGGAATGGGACTTACATTCCAAGCCAATGTATTCGGGCCATATTACTTGATCCACAAGATTATGCCCTTGTTGGAAAAAGGAGAGGCCAGCGTTATTTGGATTTCGTCAATTGTATCATCACCTGAGTACTTATCTTTCAACGACATGCAATTGTTAAAGACACATGAACCGTACGAAGGGTCGAAGAGATTGCTCGACCTTTTGCACTTTGCCAAGTACAAAGAGTTGAACAAGCATGGAGTACGCCAGTACGTAACACACCCTGGGATCTTCACCAGTTATTCTTTTTTCCAGTACTTGAACGTGTTCACGTACTATGGGATGTTGATGCTTTTCTACGTTGCCAGAGTGTTGGGACTGAAAGTCCACAACATATCTGGGTACACGGCTGCAAATGCGCCTTTGAAATGTGCGCTCAAGATAAATAACCAACCGCAGGATGTGAAGGTTGCGAGTTGCTCGACACTTGGAGGGAAAGAATTCATCAGGTACGAGCAGATTGACCAGTCTGGGCTGGAAGACGTTGGGCAGTATATCGATGTTTTAGTCAAGGAATGGGACGAGAAGTTGGCGGACCAGATTACCGATACCAGGCAACAGGGAAAGAAATAGAGAGCTGTGCTAGAGGTTAGAAGTGTGAGAAGGAATAGTTACGTTGAAGCTTGGAAGAGTTGTGACCAGATGAAGACTCTCCATAATTTAAGAAGATCATACTGATGAACGCGTAATCGAAGAAGCAACACAATAAGTAGTTCTGCGTACTTTGTAGGCCAGATTCGAAATCACCAGTTGGCAAGGTCTGGTGTGCAAGGTCTATACTAAAGTAAGCTTTCTTGACTCGGGATATTATAAAGCAGAACCCTGCTGTACCCTGCCTGTACCCTATAATACTGTGGTGAGTTGTCTTTCACAAAAGTGTAAAAAATAACAGGCCTACTACCCAGTTTAAGTCTTTTGGCATGCTGTCAACTACTGCTAGAGTGCTGTGTTACGTGTGAAATTTGCAGCCTAAGGAAAGACTCCTGGCAACGAATCGGGCGTTGCAAAGGTCTGCAACAAGGCTTCGGTACGTTGATCTGAAACACGTACACCCTTTCGAGCGCATATGTCCACCGATACACCTCGCGACCACCCGAATTTCAGCATTGATCTTCCAGAGTGGTTGGCCAATGGCAACATTCTCATTCTCCACCTTTACTACGTTCGATGGTATGTTTAGTACGTTCAGCTTGCATCTTTCTACGCGTTGCGAGTCCAGGCTATAGTTCCAGCACGAAAAGAAAGAAGCCGCAAGCATCTTTTACCGTTGGAACACCAGCTCGAGGTATTTCACCGGATACAGAAACACACCATTCCTCAAAGGTACGTTACACACTCAAAAGCAAGGCCAGGCCGCCCAAATCCAGCGTGGGCCGAGCACTGAGGGGACAACCGTAGCTGGATCGGGGCAGTGGTTCAATGGTAGTAGTGTGATGATCTAGTGTAATGATCCAAAACCGGATCAAAGACCTGGGCCTTGCACGTCTCACTCCGGTCCGTTGATCTGGCACCAGTGTCTGTGTCTGGCCGTGTTAGGTGTGTCTGGTGCCTCTAGTCGCGTGTTGTGGTCCCTGCGGTGTCTGGGCCCCTGTCTCATCGAGTCTGCTCAAACGAGCACAATCGCACCCGAATCAGCCTGCTCGAGAAACCTCTCCAGCACTGGTCTGCGCTGGCTTGCTGCTGCTCTCTACACCGTTGCTCTGGCACTGCCTGGCACTGCCTGGCACATGCTTAAGTCCCGTCGTGTCCAGCTATCCCCATCCAAAGCCGGCCGTCTTCGTCAATCTGCTCGCCTCGTATGCAACTCGTTTAACTCTGCTATTGTTCAGCTCCTTAATTTCCACGTTACTCACAACGAACCGTGCACTAAACCTGACGCGTGTTTGCACGACGTCCGTTTTAGTAGAGTATGACGAACGATTTGAAAATCAGGGGAACGGCGAGTACGAGCTGATTCAAGGCGTCGATTTAATTTGACTTTTAGGTCATTTAATGGCATTTTTGGGATCGTTTAATCACTGCTCTTCCTGGTTGAAACAACTGACACTTCTCATTTCGAGCAACTAGATACGTGTGTGCTTTTTCATCGACACGAGACCTTTGCTGCTGATCCACCTACAAGTCGCTTCCTGAAAAGACGATACTGCTACTGCTACTACTGCTACTGGCACTGCTCCGCAACTGAAAAGGATATCTCCCACAAGTGCAACCAGATCTACAGCTCCCAGCTGCAACACATTTGAAACACTCCAACCGTTTCTTGACTAGCTTCGCTCACTGATACCGTACTTCAGTCTCCCATTCACTCCCTTTACTACCTTTGCTTTACTCCGCAATACATAGTACTCCAGTCCTCATGAATAACATGGACACCCGCTCAGACTTCTCCCTGATGACCCGCGTGGAATCAAAAGTGGCCTTGGTGACAGGCGCAACGTCCCAACTAGCCTTGAACTTGTGTTACCGGCTCATCGATAAGACTCCAGCCAACGTGGATATAACCTTCATCCTCACTGCATCTACCCTCAAACAAACTCAAGACGCGATTGCTCTCGTGGAACAAAGAAGCCACAAGAGGACGCGCTCGGGGAGAGTCGAGTTCGACTACCTCGTCATGGACTTTACTGATATGAAACTGGTCTATGAGGCCTACACAGGCTTGCTCAAAAGCTACACTAGATTGGATTACATCTTTTTGACAGAGACCTTGCACCCAACTACGGACTACCGTACCTTCAACTGGGGCCAGTTCCTCGCAGAAGTCTTCTCGAGTGACCCCAAAAAGTACTCGTATCCCTCCTATATAACCCAGTCCAACGGCGACAAGTCCAACGACGGCTTGGGTCTTATATTTCAGGCAAATGTTTTTGCTCCATACTACTTTGTCACCAAGGTTTGCACTCTTTTACAAGGCGGAGGCAAGATTCTTTGGTTTTCTTCTACCCTCCTGGACCACGATACAATCTCCTTTAATGACTTGCAATTATTGCACACCCAAAACATATACGTCAAGCTGCAGCGTTTAATCGATTTGCTACATTTCGGTACCTGCGACGAAATGCTACAATTGGGAATTGAACAGTATTTGATACAACCAGGAATTACTCAAAATTATACCAGGTTGAGTGCCGGCGTTGCAATCTTTGCTCAATACTTAATTCTCCTTTCCTTCTATTTCAAAACCTTATTTGGACTGCCATACCATCTGACAGAGACTTACAAGTGCGTCAACTCTGCTATAAATTGCGCAGTTTCTGGTGACCAGCAGGACTTCAAGATCGCTTCGGGTCCGAACGAGCTTATAGTCTATGATGAAGTGAGCCTGATTGGACTGGAGGAAGTCGTGGCGTATTTGAATCATCTCTGTACTGAGTGGAATTCAAAGTTGAAAGAACAAGAGTTAAAGAGGACGGAATCTATTTTGAGGAAGCTGCCTATGAGCAGCAGCAGCAGGGGAACTGGGAGTAAAAAATGAGATCTGCTAGCCGAAAATAGCCTCTCGACACTCTCTTAGGTCCTTCGTATGTTTTTCATGATTTCGCCTTCCTCGACTTGTCTGGCTGTGATGTATTCCATCTCTCCACCTTCCAAGGAGCCTTTAGAATAGCTCTTTGGAAATCCACTTTTATTTCTGACTCGTGTCCATTGTCGACTATTCAAGCTTATTTATCTGATTACAGCTGAAGGTTTGCAACCCGTATACTCTAAAGAGGATATTTACTTCTCCAATATTAATAATTTCGTGAAATACGTAGTTTTGGTGTTCTTTAAAGTATCCTAAATAGCATGATCTAGGCACGTACATCCACACCCACTAGCACATTCAAGCTCTGTATTCAGCGCACACCACCATTCAGAGGCACAATCGGTGTGCAATACATGCTCACAATTCGTGCACAAGACCATATTCTTCAGTACAACCAAGTTGCACAATACACAGTACTTGAATTGACTTCTCTTAGTAGTGTTCCAAGCATTGTTTCCCGTGGGGATCAGCGTCACCGCATTGATGAACAATTGACTGTGACTCTGCTTCTTGCGACTTCGCATACCAAAGTTAATGCTGTGCACATCAAATATGGAACTCGACTTGACAGACGACGGATAGTTGAATTTGAGTATCTTTATCCTGTTTATAGGGAGACCCCACATGTAAAGCATATTCGCGTACTGCTCTCTATACAGCTTAATCTTTAACGAATCTTGAGATTGCAAAAGCGACAGAGAGTAGACATCATCGAACAAATCAAGTTCGTCAGTGTTTTGCATATCAACGGATATAACTGGCACTGGACGAAGTCTGTTTCTTCCCCTTGAACCCCCTGCTGCTGCGTTTCCGTTTCCATTTGTCACTACGCTGAAGATTCCGCTTCCTGGTCCAATTGAGCCTTTTGTCAACTTCCTTTTGTCAGAAACACTCAGCTTTGTACGGCTCTTCGTGTTCTTTTCACGGAACATATCGTTCGAACTTGATAAAACGTAGTCACTACTGGTCATAAAATTGTTCTGCACGCCCTTCTTCAAGTTATAACGCTCAGGCAGACCAATTGCATCCTTGAAACTTCCAATTGAAGATGTTGTAGACCTCGCATATTGTATCATGCCGCTGTTTTGCATTTGATCTCGTCTCAACATCAGCAAAGAAGAGTGTCTCAAACTCTGCAGGAGATACTCGTCGACCTTATTTTGGTCACTTCTGTCACGCAAACTACCCACTTCATCTTGAAACGAGTAGAGTTGGTCTGGAGTCCTAACCGGCTTTTCGTTTGACTTCCTCATGGCTACCACAGGAGATGGAACCACTTGGTAAGGTGTGTGGATGGGAATGTTGAAATCTCCGGGACTTTTGACATACAAATCATTGTGATCCTTTTTGAAATTCAGTGGGTTTTCGTACAAGATGCATGAGAGCATTGCAAGCATTTGGATATTTCCACTTCTTTCAAAGTATTTGAATATCTCCATAATTAACCACGAGTGGCCAATCGGATGAGTGCCCCAGTAGAATCTGAAGTTCTTTCTGCTTGTTTGTTTCAGTTCGAAATTATTTAACAAGTCTGTAAATGCAATGTCAGTTCCCGGTCGTTCATGCAGTGGATATTGGGACGGGTTTATATCATCGATAATCACGTCCTTTATCAATATCATTTCTAATATCTTCCAGACGTCTCTAATTTCTTTCAAGCCGTATTTTTTGGCAACCTCACTATTATGCCTGGCTAAGCATTCAGGAGCATCGCCTAAGACACGGTATTCGGACCCAAGTTCATACTTGTCAGGAAGAAGGTGTCTGAAATCGAATATGCCTACTATGTTCTTGTTCTTCTTATTTTCAGAACGCTTCTTCTTTAGATCGGGAAGCAGTGACTTATAGTTGGAGGCTGTACCTCCACTAGTCAACCCAGATTTATCATTTCCGTATCTCAATCCAGCTGAGCCCTTGAAACCAGGAAGCTTACTTGCAGCATGGTCCTCGAATACTTCGTCTAAGTCGTTTGTAATGCTGAAGTCAGACAGAGATGAGGCATCCAGATCTACCTCAGATGCGTCAGTATCTTCAGATTCTGAGGTGTCAAAATGATGTTGATGGTGATGAGTTTTCAAACTAAATCCACCGTCAGTGAATTTGAAAATATTGAACTTCTGAACACTTTTGTTTTCGTCTTCTTCCGTTGCTTTCGGAATGAAGAAGCACACAAGCTGGCCAGTTGGAGACCACGTAGCACCACACCCTTTGGGTACTGGTGTGGAATCAAAGAACGTCCTCTTCGGCACTTCTTCCACCGGTGTCTCACTCTTGATTTGGCTTGAGTTGTCTGCTGTTGGAATCAAATCCTCCTCTTCGCCAGAAGAGTCGTCTTTCATAGTGTCTTTGTAATCCTGTGGTGGTTGTTGGTCGAACAAATCGTCAGCCCATCCTTCATTTCCAACCTCTACGTCTGCTATCTCTTCACTCTTCTCCATCATGAGCTCTTCCAGAAGATCGATCTTGTCTCCTATTAGATATCTCAAGCAAGGTTCAAGACAGAACTTTTTATGCTTATTTGTGTAGAAGACTGAAATCTCATCTAAATTCTTTAACATCTCGCTTCTGACAGCAGAGGTCAACTCGTGTGTTTCTTCGATGTTGAAATTGATCAAGTTTTGCTTCTGTAGCCTAACTAACTTTTTTGCCAGCATTGGCACTTCTGAACTGATTTCGTCGCAGTAAGGATAAGATTTGGGGAAAGTGATCAAAATTCTGATGAAAATAAGACTCTGGTCCTTCGATTCCTCCTTAATAGATGTCACAGTTGTAGCATTTGATTGTTCGTCTCCGTCTACGCTGTTAGTATCTTTAGCCAGTTCCTTGTCGCTGCTGGCGGGTTCGTCTACCACGGCGTCTTCAATGACTGGAAGTGGACCACGAAGACTGATGACCAATTCACCTGTTGAAACAGAAATCTTCTCAAAGCGTACTTTAGGGAACTTGTGGCCCACGATACTTACCTCTTCACCGAAATTTGTTGGCTCGTTTTCATCCGAAGGTACGCCTTCGCCGTGGTCAGCCTTGCCTACTCTAACACCAGAAATCCAGTCCAAGTGGTTAATCTGATTTTGCTGATTCTGGCTTCCATTATTACGCTTTCTTTCAGAAATCTGATACAGTGCCATGGCGGACAAAACATCGCCATTACTTCTTCTAGTTAGATCATCAAGCAGCACAGGTGGCTCAATACAAAAGGTATCGTAACTGTACAGCGTAGCTTCAGTTCTAGTGGAGAATTGGGACTGACCAGAAGCTTGAGATCTGGCATCATCTGTATCCAGATCATCTTCGAATGTGAGAAGCTTTCGGTACGAAGGATTGTAGTTAACTTTGGTGTAGAGATCTTCGTCATGGGGCCATAACTTCAAGTCATAGTCCTGCGACGACCAGGTAACAAGCTGATAATCCTTCCACTTGTTCTTGGAGTCAAATCCATCGTACTCTTCGTGGCGCGTTCTCCATAAGAAATCTTTCATAGGTCCTTTATGTCCCTTGAAACTGCGGATGGATTGCCCATTTATATGTTGTGTTTCTTTAGTGTCGAGTGCTGCTTGGTATGCCAGGTCATAGTTGACGATATGCACCGCGTCCTCTCCTCCTCGGAGAGGCATTATTCCACAAGCCTTGTCTGTTCCAAAGGGGATGTGTCTTGCTCTTGCAACAGGATATTGGGTATGAATCACCACTGACGGCTCCAATGTGGCGTTGTTATCGAAATAATTGAAGGTATCTATCACTTCACGAGCTGCTGAAGCCTTCAAATTCCACATCTTAACTGTGTTATCATTGGAACTGGTTATTATGTTCGACAGACCCTGGGAGAAGTCGAGGCCGTTGATTTTCCTTGAGTGTGCATTGTTGACTTTTATGAGAGGCGTGGAGCCCTTCCGCAGGTCCCAAACATAGAAGCAGTTATCGTGGGACGAAGCCAATTGGAACGGGTCTTCGTGGTTCCATTTTACCTGAATGGCACCTGCTCTCCAGTCTGCCCACAGAGCAACTGGCTTTCTCGGACTACGCATGTCCCAACTGTATATGAATGTGTCCACAGAGCACGTTGCCAATACCTCTGGATTCAGTGGGTGGAAGTTTATGTCTGTTATTGCACGGGTGTGACAATGTAGCACGTTTAATATAGCGTTATTCGAAGGTCTGGCCAAGTCCCAAAGCAACGCCTTCTGGTTCGACGTTGAGATGCACCAGCCCGGCTTGACCTGATTATGAGGGGACCATTGAACGTCCGCTACCTCCCACAGTGTTACGTGGTGTAGCCAGCGAGGAGTGGTGAAAGGGTCGTCCAAATCAATGATGAAGAGGCCTCTTCTGCCCGCCAAAACTGCGTCACGACCATTGGGTGATAGTGACATGGCACCAATGGCACCGTCCACGCGTAGCGAGAGCGAATTGCCAAACGTTGCGGATTCTGCAGGAGACGTCATGTGTACCAAGGTGTGGAGAAAGGCTCTGATAACGATATCAATATGGAGGTGAAATTTAAGTCGCACAATTTTTGTCACCAAAATCATCACCAAAAAAGCACCAACCACCAACTAAACAACACCACTGCTCCGCTCCAGCACCTGCCAATCACCACAGAGTACCAGCGATGAGTAACCCAAACAACGAAATGGACGAAGACATGGATGAGGAGTTCAATGACATCGACGAACACATACAGACCAGCCCCAAGAAGGAGGAGCAGAAGGAAGAGCCCAAGAAGGCCGCACCCAAGCCAAAGGTGTACGGAGGAGCTTCTGCAGCTGCAAACGCTGCGTTTGCTGCCATACCCGACTTGCCGGAGCTCACGAGGAAAGACAAGTCGCTTGCGGAGGTTCTAGAGTTGATGGATGGCGACTTTGCTCCGATCATTCCAGATGCGGTGACGGACTACTACTTGGCCAAGAACGGATTCGAGTCGCTGGACATCAAAATCAAAAGAATGCTTGCACTAGCCACACAGAAGTTCATTTCGGACTTGACCCAGGACGCGTACGAGTACTCCAGGATCCGAAACTCGAGTGCTGTGTACAATTCGTCAAATCCCCAGGTCCGTGCCAAACAGCTTTTACAAGGTCAGCAGTATGCTAACCAGCAACAAATAGCGGGAGCTGCACAAGCAAACAATGCTGCAAACGGTGTGGCTGCTGAGGGGGCTGCTGAGCAGCTGCTGGGTCCAACCCATTCCTCAAGTAATGCTGGTAATCAACAGGGAAAGATTGTATTGACAATGGATGATTTAAGCAGTGCCTTGAGTGAGTACGGAATGAACACTGCGAGGCCAGATTTTTATAGGTAGTTGGGTTTTGGTGGAACTGTACTGAACGAGACTACTGCCTAAACAAGCATCAAACTGTATTCTAAAGCCTTTGCTTGAATCCTCTGTAACTACCACACCATGTATTTGTATATTCTTAATGACTTCTGCTCACTAGCTTTGTCTATTCTGTATTACAGCACTTGACCAAGTCAAAATCTACGTATTGAACTCAATTAGTTTTTCATAAACATTGTGAGATTCACACCTTTCGTACTTTGTAGGAGTATATTTATATATTATACAGGGCAGATATTTCTAACACAGAACTGACTAGAACGAGGTACAAATGATGTCCTCAGGAAGTCTTTTATGTATGATCGTATCTAATTAGACTCGTACTTCCTCAGAAACCTCCACCACCAAATTGAGACATCATCTTTTGCATCATACCTGGGTTTTGCATCATTTGTTGTGCCTGTTGCATCATTTCAGGGTTCTGCTTCATCATTTGCTGAGCTTGCTGGATCATTTGAGGGTTGCTCATCATCGAAGCCATGTCTGGCATTCCACCACCAGCTCCACCTCCACCACCTAACATACTCATTGCTTGTTGCATAAAGTTAGGATTCGATTGTGCTTGTTGCATCATTCTGGCCATTTGAGGGTTTGGTGCTCCACCAGGTGCTCCTGCAGCTCCCATTCCGCTCATTGCAGTCTTTGCAACCGATCCCATCACCTTGTGTTGCTGCAAAAGCATTTCAATCTCAGCAGCTGGACACCCAGAACCCTGTGCGACTCTGATAATACGAGAAGGCTCTTCAATGAAGCATCTACCGTCACTGAGTAACTCCTTCTGCGTCATAGAGTCCATTATGTAAACCATGTTTTTCAACTTCTTTGAAGTTTCTTCTTCTCCAATTTCAGATATCACGCTTGAAAACCCTGGAATCATCAGCGCAATGTTGGTCAACGGACCCATTTTGGAAAAGTTATTTATATGTGTTTGGAAATCCTTCAAGGTGAATTTACCTTCTTTTATGTTTTCCAAAGATTGTTTATGAGCCTCATCGTCTTGCAAGTTAAGCGACTGAATGTGTTCGATCAAAGATCCAATGTCACCAATTCCTAACAATTTCAGTATGAAGGTTGTTGGCTTGAAGATTTCGAAATCATTTACGTGCTCACCTGTACCAATGAAAACAATTGGAGTCTTAGTCACAGCTACAGCAGATATAGCACCACCACCCTTGGCATGACCATCCATCTTGGTTAAAATAATGGAACCAAAGTTGGAACTTTCTTTGAATGCTTTTGCTTGAGATTCTGCAGCTTGACCTATAGACCCATCCATAACCATGATGGTCTGGGTTGGGTTTACAGCTTCTGAAATTTGGATCATTTCTTGGAACAATGCCTCTTCCTGTCTATGACGACCCAGTGTATCGACAATAATGATGTCGAAGTTTTCCTTCTTGAAGTTTGCCACACCTTCAGCAGCAATTTTGACTGGATCAGTGTCGTAGTAAGATCCGTAGAAAGGAATTCCCGACTTGATAGAGTTTTGTTTCAACTGGTCGAAGGCACCAGCACGGAAAGTATCGGCACACACAAGTCCGACTTTGAATCCACGCTTCTTATAATAGACAGCAAGCTTGGTACACGAGGTGGTCTTACCGGCACCTTGCAACCCAACAAACATAATGACATGTGACGATTCCGAGGACTTCACCTTGAGGACCCTCTTCTTGCCATTAACAATCTTAGTGTTGGTGTTGGTATTGCCACCTCTTGTCAACTTCTTTGGTTTAGGTGGCTCTTCGTGAGAATCGACCAATCCAACCAACTCATCGTAGATTATCTTCTGCAACTTCTTTCTCTTGTTCATGGCATTCTCATCTTGTTTTAGCTCTGTTTTAACCTTGTTCTTGATGTTATCACGTAACCTAACGACTAACTTGACGTTAACATCGGACTCCAAGAGAGCGGTGCAAATGTCCTTTATCATAGCATTGATTTCGTCCTCCGACGCCGAGTCGACGGACGAAAGGGCTCCACGTAATCGTGATCCCAAGTCAGCGAGAACCATGGTGTTGAATCAGTAGTTCTTGAGAGTGGTGATCGGAAAGTTTGTCGATAATTTTTTTTGGGGGGAACTTTCTGCTAGAGTGTGTGTGCACGTGACTCGCTACCAAATAGAGCCTTCTCTTGATCTGGCCACCAAACGGCTCCAGAACAAACCAGGCGTCCTTTGTTAGACGAATACTGATCTGACGGTGCGTGCAGGTGCATGAGTCGGGTTTCTGTAGCAGTTACGCTTACAGAGGTTGTCTTTGGGCCAGTTTCCGAGACTGCTAAAGAAAGGGATGATTCAAATATATTTAGCAGCCTCCAGTACTAAGTTTATTGGGATACATAGACAGCCTGGAACTGATTCTAGAAACACAGATATTGCAGGCTTCTCGGTTGGTGACCTTTTACCGCTAAACCACCGTTCTGCCAATCTTTCGGCAAAGCATGATGAAGCAGTATTTCCCCAGAGTTTTGAGACCTGCATACAACGTAGATCATAACGGTCGATCAAATTTCACTTGTCAATTCGCTACTCCAACCGCTTTACTCAACAAAATGACTCGCTTCGACGAGCCTGTGGATTGTAAGAAATGGGCAAGGACTTACCTAGACGATAAGTTTGACGACCTCACTTTGAAGGGGCCTGGGTACGTGTGGAAGTTTGCATCGCCCAAGGACTTTTCAAGCACGTTTCTCGAGGTCAGCAGACACTCTGCCGGAGTGTACACCTCCAATTTCAGCATCAGCATGCTGGTTCCCTTCACATACTATCTTGAGGGTCATACGGTGCTACTGGGTCAATTGGAGATACCTAAGATAACCTATAGCCCACGTGAAGACAGCATAGGCCCGTGTGTGCCAGAAGTGCCAACCAGTGACATAGAGAATGCTAGGAGTGCTATTATGGCGTTGAAGCAGCTTGGAGAATCAGAGCTCCAGTCCTTTATTGATGAGAGCTTGCAAACTGTGATTCCATATATAAAAGAGATCTTCGTGCATTTCAGGGAAGATCTAATAGTCGAAAATGTGTTTGAGGAGCCGCAAGAGGCGCTTGACCTATTCTCAATTGCCACAACGAAGGCACATACAACATTTCGTGCGCCTGTCGACTTTGTCTACGCAGCATTGTTAAATGCTGATGTTATTGTAGCCTGGACAAGATCGCTACCCATCATGTCACAATTTCCACCGGCCATTGGAGGCCAGTTCAAGATATACGGTGGTCGGATTTCTGGAAAACTACTTTCGATAACCGACAAAGAAAAGATTGTGCAGTTGTGGAGGCTACAGGACTGGCCTCCTGGTCATTATGCGCAAGTTGAGTTTGACATATCTCGGCTAGAGAGCGGTACCAAGCTTGACGTGAATATGTCCGGTATTCCAGTGGGCCAGGAGGAAGTCGTCAAGAAGGTGATCGAAGAGAAGTATTTCATGGCTATGACGAAAGCCTTCGAGTGGTAGGTTCATCTGGGTGCTTGAAAGTGATCTCATTTGATTTGATTCTATCCGTCTGGATGTGATCCAGAATTGTTTCAGAGAGTCTTCAGATCAAGTTCGCACAAGCAAGCTTGGGCAGTGTTACTTAGTCTTTATCTTTCAATATTCAATAATCTCCTGTGATTAATTTAAGCATGATTCAATTGGCTGGATATAACCTTTCGCCATCGAACAGCAATTTGACTTCTGCTGAGTCTTAATTAGGGCCATTGCACCCTTATCTATAGGCATGTAGCTGTTTTGATGACATTGTGCATGATATAATTGCGGTTCATATCAAAAACACCGCACAAACGAAACTTAATGTATTCCAATCTGATCGAGCCTATTCTACTTCAATTGAGCGAAGCACCAAAGACCAAATCACCAAGAACCAAAGCACCAATTGTTCACTTCTTGGTCGACTCTATTACTCTACTCTTCAAAAAACCAATCAAGGGCAGTAACTTATCGCCTAATGAAGTGCGTGGGTTCCAATGTCGCGATTTGTATGCTAATCGTCCTTAAGCACAGCCCCGTGGTAATCCCCAGATCATTCTTTCCTTCGATCAATGAATTGATCACCATGTCAATTCCATCGTATTAACACAGCTTTGAATATACGAACATTTGAGCCAATACTTCACAAGCATTACGTCATAAAGATACGAGAAGATTGACAATCCCAATTTGAAAAAAAGACAAGAGGATGATTTATAAACGGCCCCTCCCCCAGCTCCTTAAATAATTCCATCCAACTACGCTTGACATGCCCGTACCTCAATCCCAACAAGATATACCGCCTTCTTACCAGTCCGTGGGGTCGAATGGCTCGTCTAGACCTCCCCATGTGCTCGATACGCCAGTTTCATTGGCTCAAGATCCTGCCGAAAGCTTTGGAGTAGGCGAACTCAGAATTGGCCTTCCGAATCAGCAGCTGAAGCTGGATATATTGCACGAGAAAGGCCTGGATGATACTTCCACTGAAAAGGTGTTCAAAGTTGGCCGTGCTACTCCAGAAGAGAAGCTGCAGCATTCCCATAAGAACCCAGATTCCAATGCTAAAGAAGAGTACGAGTTCATCAGTATCCTTAGAGATTCTAAACCTGAGCAATTTGCAAGTTGCAAGTTTGAAGCTGGATTGCATGCAACGTCCAACTTGCCCAATATTCCAGATACAATTGCTCACTTGAAGTTGCTTCGAGCCTTCCTGGTGATGAAATCCAATGTTATTGGTGTAGGCAAGGACGAGAAGTTGAACGCAAAGAACTGGCAAGTTTTCATTACAAATGCCGTTCGTCGATTTATCGTATTCGTTACTTGTTTGAAACACAAGTATGGTCCAGTGGAGCCTAGCGACATGGATGAAATGATACGTTATACAGAGGGTGCAGTCGTGGACGACGATTTCAACGAAGCCATGAAATTATTGTTGCCTCCCTTGGATGTTCTTATGGTTTGGCACTCGTTCCTGCTCAATCCCAGATCTTTCTATGACAATTTCATGAGAAATGACTTTTACAAGTTTGCAAACATGCCGTTTCCATTTTATATGGTTAATCAAGCTATTGATAACAGGACTTTCGAATACAACCCAGGAGAAAAGTATCAATTGGGTTACTTTGCCGTCTTGGAGACTTTCATAGACGGTAATACTCCAAATCAAGTGTTCGACTTGAAGAAGTTTGACGTGTCAAAAGGTTTTAATATGTTTGAATATCTTGTTGATGTTACTTGTCCTAAATGCAAAGAAACCATACTCAGCAATGTGCCATACACCAACGATGATAAGGTAGGATTCGCTGATCAAGATTTTAAATGGGCCACCACACGATGCGAATGTAACTTTCCAAAAACCCTCACCCATGATGAGTTGCGTAAAAGGCAAATGTACCAGGACTCGAAGAACAGGGCCACTGTGTTTCCTGGGGTGTACAAGAACTTTTCCAAAATTCTTTCCCACGAGATGTTTAAATACAGAAACTGCGTCAAGATCAATGAACTGCTTATAATTGCCTTTGACAAATATGTCGAGGATATATTGCCTCTGTCTACACTCGATAGATGTGTGATCTTGTCAAGTTCTTCTCCAAGGAGTGCCAAACCGATGCGACTCATCTTCAGGGAGTATCTACTCATGAATTTGATACAGGCGACCGTAAAACCTCCTCCTGGAAGCGATATGGCCGTCTTTGAAGTTACGGATGACTTGGTTGGATGTGTTGTTAGACAAGAGAAGTTTGTTGAAAAGATGAACGAAATCGATTGGCTCAGGTCGCCTGTGGTTCGCGAAAGTCTTCAGGAAAGCAGTGTGAGATACCTGAGATTCTTCAGATTGCTCACCCGATATGACCAAAAGCAAATGCTTGTGCCAACCTTGGATATCGACTTGATTTGGCACACACATCAATTGTCTACTCATTATTACTTCAAGGATTGTCTTGCGTCTCACTTCACAACGGTGGTCGACCACGATGACAAGGTAGAGCAAGGGAGACTTGATAATGCGTTTGAAAAGACGTGCAAGTTGTACCGACTGAAGTTTGGACAGGAATATTCGATTTGTTTCTGTTGGTACTGTGTCTGCGTGAGGGCGAACTCACACTCGAAGATAGGCAAGATATTTGGGAAGAAGAATACCGGAAATGACACTTCCAAGTACGAGAGCAACCCGCTCTTTGTGAATTCGTTAGGTCTCACACACATAAGTCTTCACAATGCTATTGAAATGCCGTCGCGAGGAGCAGTTAATCAGAGACAGAAATTGCAGAAGAAGTACGCCAGGAACGGGGCCACCGATGGAGATGTACCTTGGGCGACTACATCCATGGCATACTACTACCCATGGATGTTTGTTGCAGCCCCTATGGCACCCATCGGTATGAGTCAAGCAGGCTTCTACGGAAACGGGATGTGCTGCACCGTGCACGACCTTGGCCCAACATGTTCTGGTGTAGGAGCCTGTGGTGGTTTATCGTGTGGGGGAGGAACAACTGAGTCTGCACTTTGCGGCAATGGCTGTGGAGCTGGAGCTAGCTCTGGAGCCAACTGCGGAGGCGGTGGATGCGGCGGTGGATGCGGTGGTGGAGGATGTGGTGGTGGAGGAAATTGAGGTGATGATGATGATGATTATGATGAAGATGGATATTGCTAGTGATAGTGTAACGATTGCTTGCTAATCGCAGTATACAGACTACTTTGGTAGGTGTAGTATGAGCATTTGCATGTTAACTATAGTTTAGATTATTATTATGGAATATACGCAAGAACAGGCAAACGCAAGGAAGTCGGATATAGCGGTAACCTGCAGTACGTGATTTGCAGCCAATGATTTGAGATAGTCAGATACGGATATGGATTCACGGTTGATTGCAAGCAGTGATGGAATCTAAGATTAGCATTTCCTAATCGGAGCGTATCTAGGTTGCGAGGAGATGAGCCGAAGAAGAAGGAACGCGATGGACAGGATGAAATTAGGGCAGAAGATGCGACTGTTTACTAGCAATCACCGAAATTGCAGTGGATCAAAGGCAACAAGGATTTGTTGGGGATATACAAACCAGCCAACCAAGGGAAGAGAAGGCGCAACAAGGGTGAAAGAGGTTCTGGAGGCAAGTGCCCAAGATGGCAGCGGGAGATTTGGCAGTCTGAGCCATTTTTCAGAGGGCATGGCAGAAACAGCTACGGCTCAAATCTCGATGCTCTGTTTTCTAGATGCACTTCACAACACCACAATTTGACAGCATAGAGCCCCCGTAGATCGCACAATCTTCCAGCGCACTGCCCCCCAACAACCGTGGGTCGGGCCAGGCGGTGAGGAGGTGTTTATCTTGACCACAGTGAAATTCTCGGCTCTAACTTAATTCTTAAGTCCCCACGCCTTTCTTCAGCCATTGCCTCACCGTCAATCGCAATCTCATCGAATCTCTACACAATGTACGCCATAGCAGCACGTGCCGCGGAATTATGAAGGCCCTCCTTCGTGCCGTGAATCTGTGTTATCTAGTTGACACAGAAAACCCCACGAATGGCGAATTGCGTCACAGAGCCAAAGCAGTTAGTGAAAAGTCGATGGAATTGAAATTGCTGGAAATTAACAAAAGAAACAATCCTCAGATAAAGATCTTCGAGCAAAGATCCCTCAGTTGAGAGAGGTGTTATTGCATGTGTGAAGCATGTGGAAGGACATGAAGCTTCGACGCCATATTAGGAATTTATTAGAAGATTTATTAATAGGAGATAGCTCGAAGTAGAAGGATGTTGCGCTGCAACGTTCTTGGTCTTCCCCCGCGGTTGGAAACGCCTATCGTCGGATGCGTATTGCCGTTTGGCGTGCGACGATTTATTAGGCCAGATATAAGATTGCTGATAGTGGTTATAGAAAAGGAGAAGAGGGCTTTACGGTGGTGGAGCAGCAAGTGGTTTGATCTTGGCGCTCGTTCGACGAATGGGGCCACCCAGCGGAGGCACCCGTTTTCGCTTGCTGCCTGCAATCTCACCATCCTGGCTCGGCATAAGCTCATCTTGGGTGTGAGTCTCGTCAAGCGGTGTGAAACGTCCACGTTGCATGTCACCTCTCAATGTTACATTCCATGTTACAGGCCAACTCAGCCTTCGTATATTTGATATGTGCCCCTATGTCTAATAATGGGTGCTTTCCTGGTAATGACCGATCCGGGCAATACTAATTTGCCGGCTGTCTTTGCACGTCCAATTTAGAGTGTGTCTAATTTAGAGTTCGAATTTGCAATCTAGTAGGGCCATTATTTGCACCGCACCCAATCGCCCAACGGTGGAGTCGGTCGCCTCAGTCTCCTCTTCTGCTGAGGAAGTACTACTCCGCATTTATGTGTACGTTTTCTGTAGTGAATTACAAGTGAAAAATCGAGAAGCGGAAATGTTGAATAAAATATGGATAGAATTGAAGGGTATGAACGGAGTTGTGGAGGACCCGTTTGGCGAGAAGACGAGATAGAGAGCCTTTCTTTTTATCTTGCTTCTCTTGGTAAAGATTAGATCTTTTGTGTGGTTCATTTGATGATGATGCAAAAAAGATGAATGAGCAGTTAGGTGTGCTCAAAATGGGACAGCAGCAGGAGGGCCTCTGTGCCATTTGGCGGAACGAGTGGGAAAACGTAGAACGAGCAATTTGACACACTTACCTGAGGCATACCAAGCGATCGATCATTAGTAACTCCTGCTCGAGTCCAGCCAGTCTGTACAGGGAAACGTCGTCGTCGTATTCATGGTCGAATATCAGACGCAAGACCCCCAACGAAGGCACATCTTCGTGTAGTATTCTCTGGGAGGGCAAAATCGGGATGTTGATCTTGGATTGAACGGCCTTTGGCTCGAACAACGTGTTGGCTGGAGGATACACGGTATCTTCCAAGAAATCTCTATTTATGCAGTCGTAGGCGTACACCTGTTTCTTGGCCTCTTTCTTGGTGTCGAATTGGAACATTTCCTCGATATCCTTGATGCTTTTATCAAAGATCTCATGCTCGAGCTTCAAGCGTTTTAGCGACTTCTTGGGTATCGACGTGTTGTGGATGGAGTATGACGAGGCTGACGAGATCGAATTGTTGTAGTCTGACGACGTATCTATGGATCTTTTCATTGTGTGTGTGTGTGTGTGTGAAATGTGTGTGAAATATGTGTGAAGTTTGAGTGAAATGTGTGGTTTGAATCAGTTCTTACTTGATTACTACGGTTGAAACTGGAATCTGGTGTGAGTGCACTGGACTGGTGGGTATTGACAACTAAGGATGTTCTGATGCTTGCGAATGTTCCTCGATACGAACTTCTTGTAAATGCGCTGAAACAACTAAAGTGACGTAAAATCTCCAACGAACCCAACCCAACGGATTTTCATCTTATATATATACTTTTCACCTCATGGGTACTTTTTCACACCTACCCCTATCAAAATCTCCACGGCCATAGTCTGAAAAACTCGGGCGAACACACAGTACAAAAAGGGGTGCGCGTATTGTTTGCTCGCTGTGCATCTTGCTGTAATTGGAGAGAAGCAGAGGCATGAGCAATTAAGTAATCCCCGAGGTTGCTTATCATGGTGGGTCCAGACAAAGGACAAAGGACAAACAACCAATGTAGAAACACTGGCTGGAGAGGGAACACCCTCATAATCCTTTTGTCAACAGGCCATCATCGCACGCATTGTTGGGGAGCTTTCCTTTTGTTCGTATTGGGATACGGGCCAGTCGTGTTGGGGGACCTGGCGAGGTCGCGAGGGTCCGTGACGTGGAGCAGCGTGTAATTCGCAGGTGTGGAGAGCGGTGAGGAGTCCACCACAGGGCATTGTCGTCCAAATTGTGTGGCTACTCGGGGGGTCATCATCACTTCGAGGTACGGCATGATTAGTGAGGAACCCAGTCACTGATTTCACTGTGTGCTTTTCGGCCAAGTCTTGTTTACCTCCTATTAATGCGCCGCTTGTTGACAGTCGCGAACCACAGCCCGTGACTACGAGGGTGCGACCAGGTTGCCTATCTCAGCGTTACCCCAAATGTGTCCTTCCTCAGACACCCATCTTAAAGGGCACGACTCGTGTCGCACGGTCATCGCAGTTGCCGTCGTCATTTCTCCGGATCGTCGCCCCAGCGTACAATACCTGTGCCACTGCCGTCTATCTTGCACTACCACGCGTGCCTTACCTCTTTAATCCAAAGAGCGCTGATTGTTGTGGAGATTATGTTGCGGCTCCTATTTTGCAGTCCTAGGCACACCTGCGATGCTGAACCTGGTCACAACAATCGGAGATCACTGCATAACCCTTCGCCATTGTGCCATCCATGACAAGCTCAGTCTGCTCGTTTCTGGCACCTTCCATGTTGGTCCAAATTCCACCTCCAATTCCACCTCCAATTCCACCTCTGCCCTCTTTCGTGCCCCCCCTGCCCCAACACGCTCCTACACACGGCCACCGCTGCTTGCTAAGCGACTGCTATCACGACAACTCGATCCTGTTCCGGATATCCAACGCCACACCGCACCCATACTAACCTTATCTCTGTGCATGTCTGGCAGACACTAGGTCCCTACGCCCTTCTCTTGCTCGTAAAAGGCTTTCTAAACGTATACTACACAAAAGTGAAATCTTATCTCTCGACGCAAAAAATAGATAAGCTACAAAGTGATAATGCTAGCGAGCTCCAGATAGCGATGTCGACACCGCCACGGTAGCCCACTCCCATTTGACGGACACTTCCATAATACGTCTCAGTTGCGCATGACGACAGCCATGCTTCTCTTTTTTGACGGACGCGCCGCTGCTCGTGTTCCGGATTCTCAGATTGCAATTCTCCGCTAACAACACGCCACTGGTCGCCGCCACTGGTCGCCCCAGCACATAAAAACATAACCAGGTCCCTGTTATCAGAGATAGTCCAACCTCCATCTGGCCCTAACCATGTCACCTCATCTTTTCCTAGCGCCGAAAGCTCGGATAATCTGTCCTGGTGCCATCCTTTAATGCCTCACCAGCCTGCGAGATCTAATGCGTACTAGTGTGGAATTTCATTGCACCTGGCCAAAGGGCCGTCGATTTTCACCCCATGGCTGCCTCCAGGGTTTCTCCATTCTCGAGATGAGCCCCTTGGACATTACCCCGACAAGGCATCTTGGCTACTGCCAACCACGTAACTGGTTTGTGCCATCTTTGGCAATGGAGCAGAAATCGGCGGAATATTCTACACGTATGTCTGAAATTAAGGTTGGAGCGCAATAAGCTCTCGGTGGAACACTATCCCCATGAAATGAATCGACCAATTTCAGTGTGCCCGCTGATGCCGTACTGGAGCAAAACTGTGGGGTTTCAGCACGTCGAGGGGTGTTTGCTGGGCTGCCTCTTGCTACAAGCTCGAATTCTACATCTTCGTTCATTCGTAGATAAAATACGTAATCGTTATAGTGGTGGCCTTTCCCCAAAATGTCAAAACAATGAAAAGTGTGCTTAGTCCTTCCGCTTGTGTCAATCGACGCCTCACCCTCCGGCTGCAAACTGTGAACCGTATGGCCAAGCAATCGATGCGGGGGTTGTTGCAAGCGCTCTCCGCAGCTTCCTTCTTTGTCAACCATATTTCTCTCAGATGCCAGGGTTCATTGCACAATCCTGTCAAAGGTGCTAACTTGCCGGAATGTAACTCCGGTCGAAACACTCTCGGTAACGTAGGTTGCTACCTCGAGAGCTGCTCCAGCTGCTCCCTCCGCAAGTTCTGGCATCCTCGCTGGCACTCCTCCATCGGCACTCCTATTCCTCATCCTCACTGTACCACTCGGTGGCTGTCCGTGACCTGTCCTTCATCATCAACTCGATTTCCTCTAGGAGATTTACCGCATCCTCATCTTCCTCCTCCTCCTCCTCAGAAAACTCCTCCTCAGCTCCAATCACATACGTGTCGTCGTCTTCATCGCTTTCCCAAGCAATCACAACATCCATATCAGTGTCTGGGTCCTCGATGCTTTCTATGAGTTCCTCGATCTCTTCAATCTCCTTCGCAATGTCTCCAGCATCTCCCTGTCTCTTCAATTCGACCCTGTCTACCCAAGCGTCAAACTCTTCTTGGGCAGCACCCTCTTGGTCTAATGCGTAGTCCTTATCGTCTTCGTCGTCGTAGTCAGCCTCAACAAACTCGGGGAACTTGCCATCATACAGCCAAAGATTGTCTCCCAAGTACCGGGAAACGGCAAAGTTAGAAATGAGGAGCGAAGGTACGATGTAAAGTAACGCAGGTTGGGTGAGTTGGTAAACGTTCAATGCGGTCACGGTAGCCACTAGTCCAAAAATGTACGAAGCAATCGCAGTGAAGAAGTACACCCTCTTGACTGGACGAGCAATGTGGAATGCTTCTCCGTTCTTGTAATACTTGAAGTAGTCAAACTGGTTGCACAACCTAATAAAAGTTCCTGGAACAACAATGTCTCCCAATCCAAGAATTGACATGTAGATCTTGTCATCGGCGACTCCCCTTGGGATCAAGAGCTTGATAGGAACGTTAAGCTTCGTGGCTGCTTCCATCATCATCAGGGACTTGAACACAAACACGGTATCGTACACAATTAAACCTCCAAGTAACAAGTATGCCAACTTGAAAGATGGAACGTGCAATTGACGGATTCCACCAATGGCCAAGTTGACCGAAATAGTGTTGAGAACAAGCCAGTTAGTTCCTTGTTGAGCGTAGCTGGGGTTCAAATAAGGGTTGAGTGCTTTGAAAGTCTTACCAACGAGGTACGCTGTTGGCAATGAAACCACGCTGCGCAAGTCAAAGATAAGATTGTACCCTTTGGTAGAGCTTTCAAAAACGTTTGGCTGCCAGAACTTAAGGTGTGAGTTAGCGTAGCTACTCCATTTCTTCAACCAAGCATCGGATTCAATATCGCTCTTGAAAGTCTTGTTCAACTCACTAAGAATCTGTTCATCGTCCAGGATCCGCTGCAAGCGACCCAAAGGATAGTTATCTACATCACGAGCCAAACATAATCTGTAACGTGGGAACCAACCAAATTTGCGAGCGCCTGCTCCAAGCACGGCTTGTGTGTTTGAGAAAACGGCATAGTGCGAAAGTACATGAACATAATAGTTCATAGCCCAGTTGACATCATTCACGTTCCAGGTACGAAGTCCATAGTTGATCAACCACAATGCACCCAGGGCAATGAATGGCATCAGAAGAACCAGGGCCATGCCGATTGTCTCTGGGTTTGCATTTGTAACACGGTGTAAGTCTCCGCCGTTGCGGATGTGTGACTCGATGTGGTCGTTATCAGAAGGGTGGTAGTATGGTGATTCTACGTCGGTGTTTGGCTCCTTGGCGTTGGCAGGCTTTGTGAGGGAGTAAGTAGCTCCTAGGTAGACGCAAATGAAGCAAATGGTAACTAGGATGGTGTTGGAGATAATCTCTGGATGAACAAGGGGGATTTTTGCCAAAGCATGTGGGATCTTGGAGGCTGCTTCGTCCAACGTATAAGTTGCATTTGTCCATTTGGAGGTGACTATGGCCTCCTTGAGCTGAGGAAGTTTCGTGAAAGAGGTAATGCTCTTAGGAAGGTTGGCAAGCTCGGTAAAGTTCAAGCTAGGCACCGACGAACAGGATAAGTCTTTCAATGAGTCCTTTGATGATTTTGCCCACTCAACCAAGAGCTCCCACGAAGGCCATTCCGTTAAAGGTGTCCATTGGGACCATTCGATCAAATTCGACTTCAAGCTCTCTCCGATTGCTTCTGCGTTTTCTACGACATTGGAGTGCTCAACTGTTTCGATTATGGCATCCACCGCCAGGTGGGCACCACTACTAACAGCGCTTTGTATTGAAACAGCCACCTTCAGTGCTTCACTAAGTGCACTAACGTTGATATCTGTCATTGTATTTGTTGTGTTGTTACTATTTGTTTATGTTTTTGGGAGGGGCTTGAAATCTGGAGAAGGGAGAAAACCACCGTTCGAATCAGGTCACGTGCAGCAAGCTTTGTTTTGGGTTGCTCGTATTACTTCTTTTTGTGATCGATATGGCTGCCGGTTCGGATCATTGGCTGCTGGCACAGGGTGAGCTTGCTCGAACGTTGAGGCTTCTGGTGACAGCCTGACAGCACCTAGCTGTCAGAGTGAATTCAGCTATGCCAATTTAGAGAGTAAGAGCGTTGTCGAGAAGCACTGTAATGAGATCGTGCCGATACTGTGTATCTTAAACCTTCCTGCGTATGATCTTGGGCTATCCGAATTAGTGGATTAATTAAGTTCACGAGGATCGAAAGAACTGCGTTGGTCGTCAATTGCTGACAACAAATACAGGGGTAAGAATCGAAACATATAATAAGATATGCTACTCAATGGGACGTTTATTTACGGGTGAATCCTCTCTAGAGTCTTTGGAAGGTGAATTCAGGCTAATGGGCTGATTAAGTTTGGATGGAGATGTATTTCAATATCAAGAATTCCAAATGTTCCGTGAAACTTACAACATGTTCAAAAGCTTCCTCATTTTCTCTTATTCTTTCCATGCATAGGATTCTTGCGAGGTTTTCAAGAATTTTCTGGGGTGTTCATTGGTCTACTATTAATTTCATTAATCGATTTGGCGCAGTATTAATTTGATTAGACGATTTGGTATATTATCAATTTCCTCAGAAGATATACTATGTGCCTGCTTATGGTAAAGGAACAACTTTGCTCTACCATACAGCTCACTCGAAATCTCGAGCAAATTCTAATTAAGACCGAATTTCGCATATGGAATTTTTCTGGGGAACTAGATCGTTTTTGCGAATGGCTGCAAATTCAAGCATTCAGCTCAGAAAGGGGGTCAATCAGGAGCATTGACGAGTTTTTACAGGTTGTCTGGTGTTTCACTATGATCAGTGTATAGATTTTAAAAGATAGGGTGAAATATATAAGGACGGCTTTTTTTGAAATGCAAGTGCAAAGTGTGTGAGAACCCTATCTCAAGCGAATCGACAACTCGATCACTATAAAGAGGGCTCAACAGAAGTAACGAAGTAGGAGATTGAGATCTTAACAGTCAACCAAATCAATGATGCTCAAGTATACAGCAGTACATTGACTGCCAATGCTCTCATCGTACAAGTTGTAGAAATCTCCTGAAGCACATTGGTAGAAGATGTCACTTCCACCCAAAGCTAAGTTTCCATCTGAGGTGATGTACCACCCAGCAGCGTAAATGGAGCCAGCTTGAGGTGGTGGACCGTCGAATTGGAACTGTCTGTTTGCAACAATAGCACCGATTCTACCCTTCGCATCAGTTAACTCAGACCCCTTTAAGGTCATTGCCAACGAATCGGAGGTGGAACAGGCTTTTGGAATTGTGCTATCAGAATCAGAAGTTGAAGTGGAAGTTGCCTCAGCTGTTCCAGAAGTGGTGGAAGTTGCAAGTGTAGTTGTTTGCTGGGCTTGTCCATCGCTGATTTGGTTGACAACAGAAGCAGTAGTGGTGGAAGAAACGGTAGCGTTTTGATTTTGGATCTGACCATCAGTAATCTGGTTCACAGCAGAAGCGGTTGTGATTGCTGAGCTAGACGAAACAGTTGAAGTTGCATTTTGGTTCTGGATTTGACCGTCAGTAATTTGGTTGACTACTGAGGCGGTAGTGAGAGCGGAGGATGTAGTCGAAGTAGTGGTTTGCTTTTGGATTTGACCATCATTAATTTGGTTGACGACGGCAGCAGTTGTGAGTGCAGAAGACGAAGGAGCAGTAGTCGATGTGGTAGTTTGAGCTTGAATCTGACCGTCGGTAATCTGGTTGACAACTACAGCAGTCGTGAGGGAAGACGATGAAGGAGTAGTTGATGTAGTAGATTGAGCTTGAATCTGGCCATCAGTGATCTGGTTCACGACAGCAGCAGTTGTGAGTGCAGAAGACAGCGACAGCGAGACGCTAGTGAGGGTCACCGAGGTCTGGTCCTGGATTTGACCGTCACCAATCTGATTCACGGCAGCTCTCCTTCTGAGAGTCAACAGCGAATTCGAGGAAGTACTCAGTGCACTTGCAGAAACGGTGACGATATTAATACCAAAGGTGGTTGTGTAGTCCGTGGTAGCCCCAGTTGGAATAGGAACAGAGGGGGTCAATGTAGACCAGGCTTCACTTGGAATGTAAGCGGCCAATGCGGTGGCAGCCAAAGATGAGAAAGCGATGTAGGATTTCATTGGTAAGAGCTTGTGTATGCGTATGTATATTGATGAGATAGAATAACTAGAATAGTAGATGGAATCGAAGGGTATTTATACTTTCTAGATCAGACGGTGTCGAGGCAATTAATAGAACCCACAAGACTAGGCATCACCTACTAAGGGGTATCCGGGATCACAAAGATACAGTGATCCGCAGTAATTAGACCATTTAGAGACATTTTGCTTAATGAATTACTCACGTCTTGTGCTGGGGTTCTAAGGAGGCGTCCAAAGGACGATACTGAGCCTGATTATTGCTGGTCGGAGTCACTGGCAACTGTTTGATAAACATAGCCATGGTGCAAAAAATGAAAAAGTGGTCGCAAAGTTTGCAGCCAGCCAATAAAGATACAGGAAGCAGCAAAAAGCAAGTAGTAAGGGATGAGAGGGAACGGTTATAGCGGTATGTCGTTAGGAGATGCCGACGGTTTGGAAGCGAGGGTCGGACAGTTACCCGAATCGGGTCGCCGTTGAGCTGCTTTCGAGTTGACTCGAGGAGTATGAGATATGGTGGTCCTGTCTTTCAGGAACCACCTTGGAAGATCTTCCAAAGAGGTCTGCTTCCAAGTATGTCTTGTTCAAGGGATAGCTTGCACGACGTCCGTTAGTCTCTAGATCCCAGTGCTGCGTTACAGTGACCACGAGATGATTTTGTGCGGTATTTCAGTTGATTTATCAAGGCTCAACGAGCTTTGGCTCTAAGCCTTGGGAGCAGTGGAGGCATTTTGACCAGGACCAAGCTGTTACAACCAGAGATTATATATATAGACTTGGATTAGCATAACATTGTACGTAGTGGCTTGGACCACTTAAGCCAGCGAGAGCAAGAGACGCCACTTCTGGTTTAAATATAAGTTTTAACTGGATGAAGATGAGATATTTTCCAAAAGTGAGTGAGCCAGGTGATTACCAATGAAAGAAGTTGAAAAGATACGGGCGAGGATAATGGCCAGCAATAACGAGGCAAAGCCGAAGCAGTAACGAGGCCATGCCAGTTCTATTGAGTAGATATTCATTTCAGTTGACTTCACATGAGCTGCATTGCTCCAGTAGCAAGTCATACTACTTTGCTTGATCACGAGCCACGAGAGAACCATCCACGAGCTCTTTGACGTCTCCACGAGTTCTTGATCATGCTGACAGCATGCACGCATTTCAAGAGCTCATGAGACTGTGGTGAGGCAAAGTTCTAGTTCTTTGGACTTCTTGGGACTTCTATGGAGTTGTCGAGACTTCTTCGGATTTCCACTAGCTCTTCAACGGGACCCCTTCAGAGTGGAGTAACACCTTCTAGGACTCAAATAGCGACAGGTTGAACCGTATCCTCTCAGTATCATCAAGAAGCTACGTCCACACCTTTCCGCAGACCAAGTAGTAAAGCTGGTGGCCATTTCATGCCAATTTGAGCATCTGTATAGAGAAGTAGTGGTTCAGAGGTGACCCCAAGTTGACAGGTTTTGTGTGGTTTTGTGTAATTTTCAAAAACCCGCACTTTCATTTCGAGAGCTAGACGTAGACAGACCTGGTGCTGAAGGTACCTAGTAGAGCAAAGAGAGCGCAACGGATGTATTGGGCATTTACGGCTACAATGTCTCGCATTTGGACGTGCAGGCACTCAGCCACGCAGAGCCCCAAGCAGTGCAGCCACCGACGAGCAGCCAGGTCTCACCGCAACCAAGGCCAGGACGTCGATGACTGGCACACCGCACCGCACTGGCGGTCGCAAGCAATTGTCCAACGGACCTTTTGAGCACTCGTACCACGCACAACCCAGCAGGTGACCCCGGTCAGCGATGAGTTGCCCCAGTCGTGGTATTCTCGAAAACAAAAGCCTCACCCCAACAATTATTTCAAAAAAGAATGTGCTGGTGTGAGAACGCTGGCTCAAATACGCATCGTGGCGGCTTAAATATGCCGTCCACCTTCCATACATAAAGTCTAACTGCTTGAGGACGCTGCCTGAGTATGCACCACCTCTCGGAAAGTATGACCCCAAAGCAAGGGTAATTTCTGAGGGTTCGAAAACGGAAATAGCGTGAGGAGATTCAGGTGCTTCGAAGCACAGTGACCAATCCGTCCTCACTGGAGGTGGGTGGGGACGCGAACGACCAAGCACAGGTGTCAATTAAGGTGTTAAGGAGGAGGTACGGGGGAACGTGAAAAGTTGTGGTGAAGACTCAGCGAAAGTCAGCGAGCACCAGACGAGCTGAAAAATGAAGTGACACTGTGCACGGGTGGTGCTGTTTTATCACCAGTCTCTATCTTTTGATCACCGGTTGAGATAGTCGGAGCACTTATCGCGTTGTTTTCTCGTCCCAGCTATCTGAGAGTGGTCGTACAATCACCATTTCTGCTCATTCATCATGACGTTCCTTATCTACTGATTCCATTCATTCATAAGCTCTTCCATAGCAACACACCTGATGTTACTGAGGTAAGGGCCTGCATACACCCGAAGAGTCTAAACTGATCAAAACCGTACGATTTCAAGCACCACAAAGGCTGCTTCGAAACTTCTGTGGACGACGAATTCTTCGCTCAATCCGCTCGGCAATCACTTATCAGTACGCTACCTCCGTCGTGGTCATTTGTCACGATACGCTCAACCTGGCTGGACCAGGTAGCACCAAGTTTATCTTCGTTTTGCGTGGGTTACACCACACTCAAAAAATTTAAAATCCCCTCGCAAAAAGAAATGCAAGGCTTCCACCTTGATTAATCAGGCAAAGCACACTACCATAAAAACAATGCGGAAAACGTATAAGTAGAAGGATAAAGACGATTAATTAGCGACACCATATTAGAGATTGAACAACACTCAAAAAACACTAGCATTGCTCAGAAGACTAAAGCGTAGCCAAGTAGCATACCAATCCATAACAGGGACACTCGAAACCCCCACAACTACAAACAACAATTGCCCCGATTCTTCTAGAACTGCGACTGCACTGACCAAATAACACACACACAGAATGTCCACTGAACCATCGGCTGAAGCCCAGCACACAGAAAACCTACCAACGTCGAAAGACCATAAACTACACAAGTTCATCAAAAAAACTTTGCATAAGTTCTCTCCCCCAAGAGGCTCTCCTACACACGATGGCTCTCCCGAACAAAGCATCTTTGAGAGGTCGATCGAAGCAGCTCTGCTGCGCACCTTGTTAACAAACCCAGAAACTCCGTTGCACTACACCACGGAAGACTACATCCTGCCCATCTTGGACAGCACCACAGAGATGATTCGCGACCCGAACGTAGACTTGAGCTGTGTCAGATTGAATTGCTTGGCAGACGAGGAAGACGAAGAGGAGGACGAGGACGAGAAAAGCTTCTTGGGCGAGGTGTCAGAAGACGACCCTTTGAGCGGGAAGGCGGCCGTTTCTCACAGCAACACTGACAACAAGACCTTCTTCAGCGAACAGCAGCGAGACAACTGTGGTTGCGGTGCTGACTTTTCACCTCGCTCGCGCCTGCGCTCGATAATTAGTACCTCTCTCATGACTTGTTTGGAGGGTGAAGATTGTGATAGGAAAAGGAAAGGTAATGTGAGCCCATTGGCTAGAAGATTAAGTCGTAGGAACACAAATAAGTCTTGGGAGGGCGACGAGCCTGCCGTCGAATCGGGTGCCGTCACGGCTCCAGGCTCGGCTGTTCCTACAGAGATCGAGTACTACTCATTTGCTGATATGGTGAATAATGAGGATAACGATCGTGCATTGGCATCGAAACACAGAAAGGGAAGTTGCTACACCATCAGTGTAAAGGACTACATTGGTGTGCTGTAAGATTTTGGATGTCAGTCCAGACGTGTGTAATAATATTAGAGGTGAATACCGAGACAAATAATTTAGATAATAAGAAAAATATGGAATACGATGTAGACTGAAACTTGGCTACAAACTCAAAAATCCTAATCAATAGGAGTTCGGAGTTCAAAAGCAGTACGAGGTCATGAAACGAAATGCTGAGGGGGAGAACAGTTCGTGGTCGAGTGTTGCTTCCTCAATCGGAAACACTCAACAGGGGAGTCTTCACAAAAATGACTTCACAAAGCTACCCCTTGGCGTCAACAGGCCAATTAATTCGAGTGTTGAACAGCAAACGACACCTTACTCTTTGAAGGTTAATGATGTCGAAGAAGGTTCAGATTTATGTTAATCAAATAGGTTTCGTCGGTATTCGGAGTTTATAAATAGCTGGATTCACCTAAAACTCCAGTTAGTAAGCTTTGTTCAGATCGGCTTAGATGGTCTACTCGAGATATTTTCCTTGCCTAGCCTACGTTCCATGAAACCTAGGCCAGGCTAGATCTGTCCAGTTTTACATTTCTTGGCTCAAAATGAAGATTGGGGTGCTTCACGTACTTTCAAAGAGGGTACAGAAGCTTCAGTGTGGTAGGAGCTCTTCCTTTTCAAATTAGAGATAAGCTGGTACCTTGTCCAATAGAAATTCGCCTCAGGATGATCAATGAAGCCACCAGCAGAGGGCCAATGCTACACTGTGCAAGCACTACAAACCATGTGTGCTTTCTCTGATCCAGGGTTCCTCTGGGAGGTTTCTGAAACCATCAACTGGAAGAGTCTTGTCATTTCTGCTCTTTCCTATAATTAAATGATTTAGAAAACTCAAACAACATAGTTAGCCATCTATATTTGGCATTTTGTTCGCTTGCCTGAGGAAGTATTTCAACAACTTGATCTTACTAGAAGTGAATAGCCGGTTAGTCAACTCATAAGTCGTGAAGCTGTGTAGACACTACTCTCACGATTCGACTCTGCCATTTGAGTATCTCCCTTGAAAGCAGCAAGGAATGACAGTTTGCTAGTATTAGTTTCGATACTTCGACACTGAGAGAGACCCAGTATGCAAATCTCTAGAATAGGCTCCGGTTGTGTTACCCATCAGTGCGAGCATCTATAATTCACCTCTACTTCGCCAAACTTGAAACAAACAGCCAGATCATGTTCGATTTATTATCCAATTGGGAGAGACAATTGGGAGACAATTGGAATTCAAATCGCTCAATACCTTTAAATTTTTAGCAATTGAGTCCTGTGGATCATTCATTGTGTGTAATCAGCTAGCAGACAATAAACTCGTACAGGCAAGCTGGACTGAGTGAGTGCCACCTGTAAACTCACAGACGCATACAAATTTTCCAAATTAGTTAAACCTGCTAAGTCAGAAGAACGCCCAACCCTAAACAACATCTCAAATTTTGAGCAAATTGTAAGTCACCGATCGAAAGTTCCTCGACCGTCTCAGAGAATTTTAGAACTCAGAGCTAACTGACGAAAACAGATCGGTGTCCATTGAAGTTTCTCCTTATGTATTCGAAGTATCATTGAGCAGCGTCCGATCGAAGCTGAGTTCCACTGAAGGTCTCAAGATACCAATCGGTTTCTTCACTTGGCAAACAAACTTTGAGCATAATGCTTGGGTACTGATTATAGGTATTAACTCAACAGCAGGTTCCCTCAATAACAGAGTTTGTAAAGTTAACAAAATGGTACGGTAAAATATCCGTCTGTACCTGCCGCAATTTTTTCGATGTTTTCGTAGATCTCTTTTTTTGCAGCCATTGTAGTTCGTGCCCACACAACCACGATTCCATCAAAAATCATAAATAATGTAGATACTCTCTTCAGATGAATCTGTGGTCCATTTAAATAAGCAGCAAAGTTCTGGGATGAGGCTCCCTTTTTCGTTTGCTCGGCTTCCAGCAATATTGAACATGCAAAACAGCGATCACCTCAAAAGTACAATCGTCTTAAGAATGCATCCCCTGCTTCTGCAACAACAATTCAAAAGTAGCCAATTAGGATAATTCTCAATGAATATAAATGTATTCTAAGTCTACTCTATGACATTTTCTTGTGTGCTTAGGTCCCATAAAGGTGCTCACAATACTTATGGTAATGAGCATATGATTTTATAAATACCTCCATTATTTTCCTACCTCAACCGCAAACTATTTTGAGTGATATAGTGCCACTCTTTCACGAGCACTCCCCTTCTGAGTGGGAATCATGGAGAGCCTGCCAGAGGTCTTGATGCTGTTCTGTTGTAGATTTTGATTACATTTGGCTGCTCACTTGTGCGGGGCTTCAAGTAATTGCAAGCACTCCAAGCTTAAAACCCAAGGACATACTCCCACTTCTCTCATAAAGTTTAGAATTAATAGTCTTCCAAGAAAGCAAACACATCCATTTATACTCTGGGGTAGCATTACTATTTCACATCATGCCACAAGAACTGTTTTTTTGCCTTGTCCTCCCCAAAGAATAGTCAGTGGCAATAGACGAACATTGGTTCAGGCAGCGCAAAAGGAACCGATGCATAAGCAGAACAACAAACGGAAAAATGTCTCACCGTTGGACTCCTCTTGACTGCGTACCTGTAATGGTACCTGCTTCTATTGCTTGTTAATGCCGTTACCTTCTTTTATCTTCTGGGGTTTAGTACTCGAACGCGTCCTAACCTCGTATCTGAAGCTTCTGCTGCAAATAGATCAGAGCTCAGGGATATTTTCAGGATTCGCGGTCACTCTAGGGATTACTGGATTCTCCTTGAAACCAGCAGCCGTCCCGTCTCTACAAAGACCAAGCACTGGCTCCGTTCATTGGTACAACCACGTCTCCATACTACGTCACTATCGCGACAAAAAATACAACGAAGGGAACAAAAAAGACAGCAGAAAAAAACAAACAAATACACATGATTAAGCACTAATCATCTTAACTCTTACAAGACCACAAGATCTTACCTATTGAATCAATCAATCAAGTAACCGAACGTACCTCCCTCAAAGTCTCCTTGACGGCCGTACAGCAAGCAACTCCACAGACGCTTCCCCCAAATCACATCTCATCTTAGACAAAGAGCGCACATTTAGTGAACGCCTTTCTAAAGAAGTAAGCACCTTCATCGAGATAAGTTAAACAGATCATTGAGAAGATCATTAACAACACCACCTCCAACTCCACAAACAACCATACCATCTGACAGAATGACCGAATCCTTGTTCGATACTAAATTCACCTCCGAGAATGGAGATGCTCCGTTGGCAGTGGCCCCAGTCGAAGCTGTAGAAGGAGAAGCAAAAGAAGTACAGTCTGCACCTGTCGATAAAGCCACGATGCCCTCGTTGCACGACAAGTCTAATGCTGCCGCATTAATCAACTACCGTGTTCTTGTCCTGGCCAAAGAAGCTGGGTGCCTCATCGGCCAAAACGGATCTGTAATCGATTCCATTCGCGCTGAAACAAACACTAAAGCTGGTATTTCAAAATTACAGCCAGGTTCTCACGAACGTATTTTAACAGTCAGTGGAACTTTGGATGATTGTGCTAAAGCACTTTCATATTTCGCCCAAGCTTTATGTGAGTCCGTTGTCGAGACTTACAATTTCTTCCCTTTAAAACAATTGAGTGCGACGCCGTGCTTGCAGAATGAAACTACGATTTTACGTTTGCTTGTTCCAAACGCCCAAATGGGTACGTTGATTGGCTCAAAAGGTGCCCGTATTCAGCAAATTCAAGGAGAATTCAACATCTCAATGATTGCCTCAAAATCGTTCTTGCCTGGCTCAAATGAACGCTTGGTTGAGTTGCAGGGTAAAGTAGATAATTTGTACGACGCTTTGAGAATCATCTCAAGATGCTTGAACGAAGATTTTTCAAGCATTGTGGGGACTAACTACTACTTACCACGCGGGAACAATGCTCATCATACCGGTTATAAACGATCATCTGGACCTGTAAATGGGGCTAACTCGGGTGTTCCTGGTGGCAACCCAGCTCTTACACAGACCCCAAGGAAGCCAGCATCCACCGATAGCATTTCATTCGCCAATGAGATCGTGGGTGCTTTAATTGGTAAGAATGGATCTCGTATTCAAGGTGTTAGAAAGATTAGTGGAGCGGCAATTGCTATTACTGAGGAAGTGGAAGGTAGTCCAACTCGAGTTTTCACGATTTCCGGGACTCCTGCTGCCGTGGAAAAGGCAAAGGAGTTATTGTATCATAATTTGGAAAGAGAAGAACAAAGAAGAGCAGAGGCTGAGAAATAGTGTGGATACGCAATGATCTTAGAGACGTGCGCTTTTATTAGAGACTCCAAGCAAGATTCATTAGTGTGTGTTTCATAATTTCCATGCCTAGATATCGGCAATAAATTGTGAGCACATACCTTTTGGGGATGGGATACCACATACTTATAATGGTTTTTTATCCACCTTGCGAGAAACCTTGTTAACCAGTCCGCATTATTGTTGGTGTATTCTTGTTCATGCATTTCGCTCTCTCTGTTCGAATTACGGGTCAGTACTTGCATTGTCTGCTCGACGTTGTCCGTTGTATTTTATGTCTATTTTTGTATTAGTTTGTTTCATCAGTGTATTGATATGTGCTATTTTTTTGCCGACTGTCATTGTCTGTATTATTGGAGTGTTCCGGTGTTTTTGGTGGTGGCATTGGATTAGATTGTCTATAAAAGTGAAATCTGTAAAGGTCATTTGAAAAACCAGTTTTGAATTGTAGTGTTTTCGATTTGGCATCCTGTACTACTAATGGATTATTCTACTGCTTCTAATCCAAATGAAATCATACGACACAGGTTTAGCTCACACCAATATACGAGAATACACCAAAGGTTCTGACATATTTATTTTATGTTGAAATGCCTTTACTCTCTTCTGTTAGGCCAATTAAGAGTATGATGACATATTATATATACAATTCACCATTTTTAAAGGCAGATCCAACTTGCTGAACTTGCTAGCGTTGAGTATTTGATCTCTCGATTCTTGTGAGATGGGCATTTACCACTTGCAGCTTTTAACCACCAAAGCTGCCAACTTCTCCAAGAAAGATTGATCAACTTCGTCAAATCCCTCCAAATCAAGGCAGTCCAAATCAAGGACTCCGTAAATATTGCCGTTTTCTCCAACCAAGGGAACTACTATCTCGCTCTTGGTCTCTCCATCGCATGCAATATGTCCAGGAAACTTTTCAACATCTGCAACAAGCTGTGTCTTCTTTGTTGAAGCAGCTGCCCCACAAACACCCTTGCCAAATTTGATCAACTGACAAGCAACTTTCCCTTGGAAAGGACCCAATACCAACTCGTCTTCTTTTTCTGGGTCCAATACGTAGAATCCAGTCCAGTTGGTTCTTACACCAAGGGAATGGTAAGCATGCCACACTAATGATGAGCAATTCGATAAATTTGCTACCCAGTTCGACGTGTCCGTCAGAAGCGCCTCATATGAGTCTATCATATTCTGGAGAGTTTCCTCTTTAGAGCCCGAAGCGTAATTGCTGTAATCTGCGTGGTTCACCATTTGTGAGAAGTGAAGATAAGCCTACTGTGAATTTTTCGGTAAATTTTTAATACTGGAGCCACTGTTTCCAACGCTTGCTTTTGAGTAAAGTGATGGTTTGAGATCTTGACGTACACGCTGATGATGTACTCTGTAGCTGACTTTTGTCGACCTATTGGTTCCTAAGTTATTCTCTAATAGAATTTCAGCGGAAGTTTTAGAATTGTACCAAACGCAGTATTGACAAATCTAAAACGCCACTACCAGTTCGACTCCGCAATTCCAGCATCGGCACCTAAAATGTAAGTGCTTCTCTTTAGGATACATCCGATATTAGCATCATACACTGGTCCAGACCGTGTGCAACTTGTACGCATCAGTTTGACTCTGAGTGAGCGCAAGGTCGAGCGCCTTCTTTCTTGTACTTCCTTTTGTTGATCACTCTTGGCCATTTTTATCGCTACTTTCCTTCTCCATGACTGACATAAACAACCTATCAGATGACACACGGTTTGATTGTTTTCTCAACTATCGAGGTATCAAACGAGAAACGCTGCTATCTCAGAGCTCTGAAGATTATGAGTTGATTCTGCAGCACTCCGGTTCGGCATTGCAGGCATCTGGTTTGATGGATCATTTATCAATTGGTCAAGATCTCTACCTAACAGTCAAGAAAAACGGTGATAGACGCTACTCGAACAACACAACTAGGGTACAGGTATTCAATAAAGACCTAGTCGATACTCATGCTAGGCTACCTAGGAATAGTCAGCTGGCCTACCTCCAATGGGAACAGCATGACTACGATGCTTCCGAAGATACGGAAAAGGATAATGGAATCAAGGATAATTTTCATCCTGATCTAACCGCAATCGATCTGTCTGATCCATGCATCCTCGTACGACGGGCACCGGGGACTAGGTTCAGAGACTCGCTAGAGCTTGTTCTGTTGCCCATCAGGAAGCTACAGATGGAGAATGCGCGGAGATACAAGAACAACTTAACTTGCATTATAAGCGGTGCTTTGAATGTTGTGAATGATGCTGATGAGCTTAGCTATCGTCCTGTGCATTCAGATCCTCAAAATTGCATGTCTACTGCATCAGAAGACTACCTTGTCTCGGCATCAAACGATGAAGTTGTAATTTTCGCCTTTGATAATACCACTCATCTTCCATGTGCTACTCCAGTACTCAGATTTGACACACGCCCTCCGTTTACATCTTCAACTGAACGAATCATCTCCACTTGGCCCCATTTTCCTCACACGATCAACTTTCTCCGTTCAAGTACATTTCTAGGTCAGAACGTATTGGGAGCATGTCTGGATGATGGGACACTCAGAATATGGCATACCAACACAATATTAAAGTGCATTAAACTGAAAACTGAAAATACCAATATTGGCAAAGTAAACGCTGATTTCACTCTCCGGCTTCCTTCGTCCGTCTGGGGGCTTGATTTCTTGACCTACAGGGATTCCAAGGGCAACACACATAACATCCTTGTAGCCTCGGATAACTCACAAACAGTCACACTATTTTACTACCACGTAACAGACTGTCGTTTCTATCATGTCCAGTCTTGCGAATTGTCACACAACATCCCTGAGGTTTCGTTTATCGGTGGAGAAGAGCTTAATGGAACTCATTGCATACAAGTGGCTGCCGCCTCTATTGCTGGAGAGATACTTTCTCTCGAGATCAGGTTTGATTTCATTGAAGGACCTTTAAATAAAGATGACTATGACTACTTCAGAATGCAGAAAGTTCACTATGTTTATCCTTCTATGGTGACATATGATAGAAGCGAATACGAGGAAAGATACGCTTGCAAGTTTCAAAGAGTATCATTCCTGGATCCATCCATAACTGCTTCGGCTGTACTAAATGAGGACTGCTGGACAGTGAAACCAGTCCTGTCCTCTGATTTCAAGCAAGTTGTATCAATTTCAGCTGTGTTTGGAGACTCGTCAATCGATGAAGAACAAGAAATTACCCACATTATAAACGAGTCTACAATTCTTGACCTTTTATTTGACCCTGTCGAAACCAGCCACTTAGGGCTTGCCGCCAGCTGGCAGTTCTTCGAGTGCATAGTGACGCTGTTTACTCCTCATCACAACCCTCTCGAAAGCGCAAAGTTCACTACTGCGCGCGAGGAGTATGAGAGAATACTTCATTGCTTTCAGGGCACTGCTAGAAAACTAAAAGACAGGAAAAGAGTCGAGTCTACTAATGGAAACACTTATAGATTGCGGTCTGAAGATCTAGTTCCCACAAAGTTCCTATTTGTTTCAACAAGCAAGAAACTTGGTCTATTTGGAACTAATCTTGTGTGCAATTCTGCTACCAGACGATTATTTGACTTAGCTATTCCCTTCAATGAAGATAGCAAGTATTCGAACAGAATATCTATTTCGCAAGTAATCCCCCAGTTACAGTGCGTTGTGGTGGTATCTCAGCAGGGGCTCTGCTCTATCCTTCGACTCTGTGCTTCACGTGGTGTCTATGGCTTTAGACAAGAACATATATTCCCCAATGCACTTAGTTTGGCCTTGGGAAGGTCTGGATTCAGGACGATCGTTGGCCTCAGCATACGAGATAAATCTCCTGGAGTGATGCTTCCGCGATTCTTCATCTATATATTATACTCAGATGGTGTCTTCCTAGGCTACGAGGCCACTTTGAAGGACGGAGAATTAGTAGTCGTTGATGTTTAAAATCATATATCGCGATTGCACACCGAAAGGACAAGATAGATGAGGTACATTAAGGACATTTCAGGTCATAAGACAACTTCAAAATAGTGTGAAAGCTCGATCAATTGAAAGTGCATGATGACTTCAAAGCAGCTAAATATGAATATGGGTGGCCCTAGACTACTGGTGATGAGGTACAAAGCATGGTACCAACTTGTTAGGATGCAATTGTATTGATAGCTTCGATAATCTTACACTTTGTTGAATAAACTTTTAGTTGCACTTAAGTAATATAGTTTTCTCTTTAGACTTCTTTCCATAATAGGAAGTCTAGATTTCCTTCTGTTCACGCGTCTTTGTTACATTTCATCACGAAAACAATCACTCACAATAAATCCAAGCACTTGCCACAAGGAAGAGCTCATTCGATTGTGCTAGCCAACCACTATTATATACTCATTATGGACTTGCTCAATCTAGGGAGTTTGTCTCGCAAGACACATATCAGGCCTCGAGAAAACTTGTCTAAAGACAAGTACAATATGGAGGATATAGATGAATTCTTCAGTGATGAAGATAATGCGCCAAAGCGACAAGTGACTTCTCGTAAGAACATAGCCTCAAGGTATGAAGTTGACTCTGAATCTAGGCGGATGAACTTCACTGAAGCTGGATCTAATACTTTTAACCTATCAGCCACACTGACACTGAGGAAGCTTTCACAGAAGACTCGAAAATCACCTTTGGGGTCTCCATTACCTGATACCAAAAAGCATGAATCCTCTGATGATGAAATCAGTCGAAAAGCAACAAAGAGGCGACTGAATATTGGACCAAGCAAGATTCTAGATAACCAAAACAAACCAAACAGGAATCATGAAGATATCGACAGGAGCGAAAATGATTACGAAGACTTTGGAAATGATAATGACTATGGAGACTTCGACAATGACTTTGAAAATGACTATGAGCCATCTGCAGATCCATCACAGTCAACTCAAGGTACACAGTCAACCTACTATACTCAATCTCAGTCACGGGCAGAGAAAATATCACGTTCCACTGTAACTCCAGTAAGTCTATCACCAGTTGAAAAAGTGCCCAAAAACAAGAGAGCCGGTTCGCTTACCAAGAGTATGGCTCTAGGTAAGACCCGAAGACCTGCAAAAGCAAGCCAGCTTACTCAAGATTCTGATGAAGAAGACTCACTTTCCCCCCGTCTTCAGATGCTGACTGCGAAGACTGGATATGTAGTGCGTGCTTCTCCACTACCTTCACCGCCTCCAGATGGTCTTCGTCGCTCAAGAAGAACAAAGATTGCACCATTGGCCTATTGGAGAAATGAAAGGATTGTGTATACCAGGGCATATGAGAATAATTCAGACGGCGATACGACTTTGGCTGAGGATATAAAAAAGATTCCACTTCAAGAAATTAAAGAAGTGGTTCATTATCCCGAAATTGTTGAAGAATTTCCGCAGCATCAAGTCAAAAAACGACAGAGAGCGACAAGAAAGTCGAAGAAAGACAAAGATGAGTACGATTACGAGTCGGATCCTGAAATTCCAGGTTCAGAATGGTTTGTGGAGGGTGAGAAGACAGTTGGTGTGATAGAGGGTAACTCGAAGGTTCCAAAATTGGTGGCATATACGCCTGATGGTGTGAACTACATAACTCCTAGAGATGCTGAACCAGGTCTAGACAATTTCCGAGTGGCTCCTCTTTTTGAAAATAATAAGGACTTGAGTGCAGCTGGAATTATTGAATTTCCTTTTGAAGGAGTTAAGATGTTGAAGGACTCAGGGGAAATAATGTACAATTTCCACGTTGTGAAGGGACTAATTGAGGTTGTACTCAATGGTACTAGATTTGTTGTTACTCGAGGTTGTTCATTTCAAGTGCCTAGTAGAAACACTTATGGATTCAAGAACGTGGGGAATACTGCAGCTAGACTATTCTTTGTCCAGACAAGAGTGATTGAAGAGCTGGATGATGAGTTGTAATTAACGCTACTGGGACTTTCAACGTCTCAATCCATGAATTGGAGGTAACAGCCATTTTACCAATATAGCCTGCTTATTCGTTGTGTAATGAAGTATTCTACAGCAGTCCTTTTACTTGACGTGAATTGAAATCACACTATTGTCGTTATTCAATATCTTTCGTGTTGCGAGATCAAATTGGTGAAAGCTATACATTCTCTCTTTCCTACATTACATACCTAAAGCCTGTTAGAATAATCATTTAATAGAAAACGTAAATATTATACATGAAGGATAAACCTAATTTTGAAAAAAACCAATAGTATGCAGTTACTCGTCGATCTTGACGACTTCTGAGTTCTCAGAGTTGTAAGAAGCTACCAACTTTACCTTGAATTCAGAAGCAGCAACTCCGAATTGCTTCAAGATCAAAGCCTGTCTGACATCCAAAATATCACCCTTAGTACACACCAAGTATGGTTCGGCAAGAGTAACCTTACCAGCGGTCATTTTGGTTGGGATCTTCATCTTGTTTCTCATTGTTTCTTCCATTGAATGTGACATTGGGACATCTTCTTCAAGAGGAATCTGGCCACCTCTAGAGTAAACAATTCCCGCTGGGATTTCAAAATCTATTGGTGCTCTAGACTTGGCTCTAGAGTAATCTTGCTTGGAGTAGGCAGCGAAATAAGCTTGAACAGTTTCTGGAGTCTCGTTAGTGAATAACAATCCCGGGACACCAGTGCATGTTTTTGATAATCTGTGCAAGTTGTCCTTGTATTCCTCTTCAGGAGTATCACCAAGAGCCTTTTCCAAGACTCTCTTCTTACCCATAATCAACTTAGAACCCTTCCAGTCCGATCTTATGTCTTGTAACACAGGAGTACGAACATCGTCTAACTGTAAAACCCAAACGTATTGGAATGAATCGGATGCAGCTCTCACTTCATCAAAGATACGAGTCTTGTTTTCCTTACCCTTCTTATCGGTTTGGGCTAAGGTGATGAGCTTGGAACGTTTAGATCTAGGCATATTTGTAAATTTCTATGGTATTGATCAAATATGAAAGATAACTATACTTTGAAGTTTTTTGAATGGAGTCTGTTGCAGCTCATCTTAGAAAAAAAATGAAAAACTCTTAAGTATTGCGGTTGGGGTTTCTCTTGAGATGGCCATAATACTCCTATGGTAGCGCCAATATCTCTTCAGATAGCCTTTACTCTTTTCACTTTATAGGATATTTGCAATTGTGGTAAGATTGGGGGAGGCAAGCTCTTGCCAGCAAATCCATCCAACCGATAGTGTATCTCAGCGAGATAGGTAGTGAGCAACTCAAACTGTATTGAAGGAGAAATAATACTGTTGTTCAAAAATATTTCTAGTACAACCAAGTACAATTCAATCAGTTCATCAATTATCGTGCAACCTCTACAACACTTGGTTCCCGTGAGTAGTAAATATTCGTGAAAGGGGGGCTTCCCTATATCTTGGATAAGTAGTTGGAAATTATGAACGAGTACAAACCCGCAGGTTTTTGATTTGTTGTCACTTGGATGTTCAAGTAATTCCGCAACAATGGACTGCTTGTTGAACATAAGATAATCCCTGATACATTGCAAGGCGATCGTGTTTCTTGCTACATCTAACTTGGGTTGTTTTATCAATTTCTCCAAGTGTTTTAGAAAAGTAGCACCTAACATTTTTGCATCCAAAGCGCACACAATTAAGCGTAAAGTCTTGCTCAAGCTGTCAACTTTGGTATCAGATTGATTTCCTACAAGACTGAACATGGTTTCCAAACAATCACAGAATTGCTCTATGCTCAATTCGTCACCTATCGCAAATGTGAGATAATCACCGATGAACAAAAGTAAAGCTTGACAGCATTTTGTATTCAATCCTGCAAGTTTCCTCACAATTTGGTTAAAATTTTGATTAATTGTTGAGGAATAAGTTTCGGTTAATAGCAAAATGCCCGAATCATCTCCATTGAACTCCGTTGAGAAGAGAAATCGTAGCTTCCGAAGAAGGCGCTCCTTTCTTTCCCAATCGTTCGTTTTGTCAATTAACATTTCAATCTCACTTAAGATGTATCTAGTTTTCTCTTTTGGATTTAACTCGAGAAGGAGCTGTATATCTCGTTCGACTCGATTCATGACGGCTTCAATCTCTTCGGAGACTTCATCTTCAATAGAGAAATATCTTGTGAAATGATCAGCACTTTCATTTTCAAGTATTTCTGTTATTGTTTTCCTGAGTTGGAACTTTTGATCATGAGTTGACATACTAAGGTCTGCATCTGTAGTTGAGGTGAAAACGACTTTCTTTGCAATGGTCAAATTTTGCAACAGGCAGGGTAAACTGTCTAACCCTGTCAAATCTGTGCGGACACCTTCAGGATTGTTATTATCCTCCATGCCGTTATTTTCAAAGCTATCAGATTCTTTGCCTTCGATTTCACTGCCGCAACTGCTCAAATCGATAATGTAGGCATCCAGATTACTTAAGGGTAAGTGATCCATCATTATACCTGTGAAACTGACCGTTACACTTTGATTACTTATTGGTCTCCTGACAGATCCATAAGGAGTTGAGCTTCTTCCTCGCACCGATCTACGATTGATATTGGGCAACAGAGCAATGAGATTCTCCTTATTGGAACCAAAATCATCGAACAAAACCTTTGCGCTAGAGATCAATACCTCAGGATTTATTATTGAAACTAGACGCCGCTGTGATCCGGAGTCAGTATTGTACACTTTTGGCTCCTTCATAATTAGGGAACTTTCGCACGGGTCTAAGTAGTCTTCAATATTTTCTACGATATACTTCGTGTTCAAATGATGTGAACTTTTGCAACTATTCCAGTTGTTGCTGTTAGTCAAGTAGTGTGAATCAGATGATTTGGTCCTAGATGTTCCTCCCCCAGAAGTAGATTTCTCAGAATATGAGCTTCCAGGCCTTGATAAACTCTCTGTAGGCTCCATGGTACTACTGCCACTCCCGGGCGAGCTGTGATTGATAAAATTTGCAGCCATTCCAATTATTCGATCGTCGTGCACAACACCAATGAAGTCTTGAGACTCAGAAGCTTCTTCTTCAGCAAAACTGGCATTGCCGCCTATATCTGAAAATGCAACAGATAGTACCCACAATAGAAAACCTCCTAGTATCGACAATACAAAAATTGAACAAACTACATAGACTTTCATCCAGTCTACGAGCTTTAGTGCCTCCTCAAAAGATTGAAAACTGACAAAGATGTCTTGGTTAGGGGCGTCAGGAAATCCTAGGTAATTGTTAATAGGAGAAGTCAATCTGCCTTTGCCCGCATTTGCTACTTCAATTCCTGTAGTATTAAATGAAAAGCTCAATTCCTCAGATGGTAGTGGAGAGATCGCCATTACAAAGCCCACATTTTTGTGAGATTCTGGTGATGGATCTATGCTTAACGGGGTCCTCATAGAAGCTCCTTTCAATTGCGGTATTTTGGTTACCCTTTCCTTATAAGGAACACAATTGCTTACTAGCATGTAAAGTGCACTTACAAATGCTTTTAGTATGGTCTGGTAGTCCATGTGTGAGTGTGTGGGTTGATGTATTTCGTCAGATTCAACACTGGCTGTGATGGCGCTAAGTGCTCACTCTCTTTTAAGAGCTGAACTGGCGGCAAGACGGATGAATAAAAATAATTCGGTGAATGGAATAGAGTAATGCCTATAGATCAACGTGATAGGTATATGTAGTAGAAAGTGTTATAAGTTTTAATAGTAACCGATAATGGGGAATTCGAAACGGATGCAAAAAATCTATTATGTAAGAATTTTGGGACTATCTGAAGACTTATATTAATACTTCAGCTAAACAGCTCGCCATCAGTGGAGTCGGCCGTACTAAGAAAAGCTTGCTTAAAGAGAGGATTTATGAATGAAGAAGTGAAATGCAGAACGGCGCATAAAGCGAAGTTTGTCAATAGCTATCGAAGCAAAATGTCAAGGTGATTTGTTAGACATCTATACGTGGGAACAACTCAGAATAATGTACTACAACCATTTCTAGTTTCATTGATATATATTATGGTGGTTTATAGATAACTTGTCCAAGTCCGGCACTCTAGCAGATCCTATAGCTACCAGAGAGAGATGATGATTTTTTGAGATCCTAAGGATTATGCCTCCATATTGAGGTATGTCTCAAAACCCTACCTTTGCAAGATGTAATTGAAATTTGGCAGGAGATATTGAGCTCTGAAAAGCATATTTGATTGCTGCAAGACACTCTACCAGTCACCTGGAATCATTGGACCATTATCGTGGTGAATGTTTCTCTGGTCCTTGGTACCACCTGGTCTACCTGGTGGAATGTATGGGTCTGGGTGCTCGTAGTATGCCAACTTGATCTTGGCATCGGCAATAGCTCTTTCCAAATCTTCTGGGTTGTCGATGGTCTTGTTGGCATCGAACTGCTGTCTAATCCTCACAGTTTCAGCTCTGTAGACATCGAATTTCAAGGAATGGTCGTATGCTGTTCTCAAGGCTTTCCTGAACAACGAAACAACCCTCTTCGTGTTCGCTTCAGTGAATGGTAATATTGGGCTTGACATTCTCGTGAGTTTCTTTCAACGTAGAGGTTGTATACTTCAGATTTGATAAAAGTAATTTTCAATTTCGTTGGTTTCATTGGATGGATTTCATGCAGGATCATTAGGTGGGATTTTTGCTCCAAAACAATTTGTTTGCACCCAAACATGATACTTACAACGAACGAGCAACTTCAACATCGGGAAGGCTCGTTGATTTATGTCATTGACCGATTTAATACCTGAACTTCTATTTCACACTCTAGGTGTTCCTGCGCTGAGAACTTTCTTTTCTTGAAAAAAAATCGAAGATAAGGGTTCTGGTACTATTAATCTAACGGGTCCTACCCAAACAATGAACAGCGATTACATAAACACTACTAGTTAATGAAATTGGAGGAAAACTACCTTTTGATCTCAATAATCATACATTTTCTAAACGTTCATATTTCGAATAAATCCTAAGCCTTTGAGTCTTGGAGTCACCTTAGATTCGAAAACAACCTTCTCTCAAACACATTCTCCTTTTTGTTTCGTAGACATACACGTTAATTCACACACTTGCCCAAAAGTATCTCACATAGTTATACTATGTTGTTTTACAATTGTGCCTCCACAGCCATCAAAGAACCGACAAACGACAAAATCAATCTACTTCTAACTTCGTTAATATCCTCCGGCAACAACCAGATCAAAGCACCCAACTTTCTGGCAATCGAAATTGCCAATTTGGCATTTGCAAACTTCTCTTCATCTGAAAGATTATTGCCCTGGTAGACTAAATCGTAGTCAACATAACCAGGTTTAAGTCCATGCAACACGTCCAAGAGGAATACACCGGAAGATATCGATGAATCCTTGAACGATCTGATAGTAGAAGATTTTCCACTCTTCGTGACTTGAGAATTTGCCCATTTTAAAATATCTGAGTCTGACAAATTCTTGCTGTTGTTGCCCAATTTGCTCAAGGTATTTGTAATATTGCGTCTCATCAATTGCCACACCAAACCCAAAGTCAAAAGTTTGTTACCATCCACAATATCAGATCCTTCAATTCCCACAAGGGAGAAGGCATTCGCCTTACCTATTTCAACGGCGTAGTTGGTATTCTCCAAAGCCTTAAAACGAGATACTTCCAGGGCACCAACCGGTTTCTTATTCACATGCTTGAATGAGACACTACCAGGCATGACTTTTTCAAAGGCTTGCAATAAAACCAAGCCATCTTTTAAATCTTCAAAGAGAGAAACAACAGGTGGATCAACATCCAACGAGTTGAGCCATAAAGTGAATACTCTTGCTTCTCTTTCACCTTCTGCGTCGAAATCTTCGATTTCAATCTGTTCATGCTCTTCAATTGGATCCAAGCCCGGATGAGTGTTAAACAAATGTGCTACAAAGGCTAAATTTAACCTAGGATTACCGGACACCAATGATGATGGTGTCAAGTACTTGCGACAACCAATTTTTTCAGCATTGTCCAAAACCTGTTCTGCACGTTGATTGATGTTGGAGGTTTTCAATGGCGACAAGTCACAATATTCTGGTTGCAATTGATGTAACAAAATTGTGTAGTTTTCACCATCGCTGACGTCTTTGGAGAAATTTGTGACTCTTCTTTGAGCACCAGCATTCTTCAAATGGTAGTTAAACCAACGCAACAAGATCTGCTCTGGAGGAAATCTCAAGAATTGCTCTAAAGTTTCATCTTCTTCCAATAATCTGTACAATTCCGGATGGTACTTGATGTCTACCTTCGAAAGTAAACCTCTTCTGATGATTTGCCATATTAAACCTAAAATCAAATGCTCCTTACCATCGATAATGTCCTCCGAGTGGACATTAACCACCACACAACCAATTGCCTTGGCGGAATTGATAACAATGTTTGCATTTTCTGACATTTGGAAATTGTTCAATGCCTTCTTTCCCTTTGGCAAGTTCAATACTCTTGTATCAATTGTGTCAGGAACCGAGTCATTGATCAATTTGGACAAAACCAAACCATCACGACATTCATCGAACATTTGGAAAGACTCAGTGTCGAATGGCAATCTTGCACCAACATGGTCATCGTCCACTAATACGGAGTTTATATGACGAGTGAATTCAGTACGCTCTTCATCGTTAATTGTGTGAGTTGTGCCCGAAGTTTTACCGGTTATGTATGTCTTGCGAGCAGAGTTGGCAGTTGGCACTGGAGGAGGTGCCTTCTTGATGATGCGAGCAGGAGAACCTGCTGTGGCACCTCCGGAAGGAGCGGGCGACGAGTCAGTTGAAGATGATTCTTCCTTCAACTTCGCAATCAACTCGACATAATCGTCCAATTCAACGTGGCCAGAGGCATCAACATCCACATGCTTCAATGCTTCTCTTGCTTGGTCATAAGTGTATGCACCCTTCAGCGAAACTGCTGAAACCACATCTTTCTTCTCGACCCAGCCCTGGTCGTTTACGTCAAGCGTTCTGAACTGTTCAATGACATCGAAGATCTCTGGTTGGCCCAAAACAGGGTACTTTTTCTGGTATTTCAATACGTTCATCTTGGTCTAGCAATTGAGCTTTGGAAGGAAAAGACTTGGTGGCAAGCTATGTTTTTCTCTTTTTAGGGGATGTTTTCTCGTTGTGATCTGTCGCTGGTTTCAGTGAGCACTGCCGCCAGAGCAAAAAAAATGACTGCCATTTACGAGGTGTGTATAGGGGAAGGACTCAAGTGTGTGAGCTGAGCAAGCTCGTAGGTAAACCAGTCAGGTTTGAGAATCTTTGTCAAATGCGTCCATAACGGTGTCGCAGAAGTTGTCTACATTAATGTCAAAAGTGCTTTGGTAGAAGTTGTGACCTGTCAGGCGTAATGAGAATTCGGTGATTTGAAGGAAATACTCTACCAATCTGGCAGCTGAGTAAATGGCTGTCTGTGAAAAGTCACTGAGGCCTTTTTCTCGGTCTATACGGCTCAATTTGTAGTTTATGCTCTAGAAATGGCCTGTGAGTTCTCAATTGTATGTCGTTAGGTGTTGTGCTCGGCTGCTTTGTTGCGTCTTCGCCGGAATAGTGAGTGCTCGCAGTAGGTGATGTTCGGTGGGTCTAGCATCAGAATTGATGTCGCAAATTCCACGGCGTAGTTTAAGTCCAAATTGTACCAAAAAATACTCTTTAGTAGACGATACTAAAAGGAGTTTAGGAGAGCATTTTCACATACACACTATCCAATGGACTCAAAAGAGGCATCCATCTACTCGGAGTCCATAGACTCAAGAATCCCAGGAGCTGAAATTGCGAAGGAAGATAGTCATATATCGCTCACCACCTCGCTAAGCTCGGAAGACCAGCCCAAGTTCGATGTTGAACAAGTGCAGCTACAGTTCCAATTGAACCACTCTTTGAAGAGGTTATGTGTTCAGGATGATAAGATGTACCTCTTGGCAAGCAAGCTTGTTTACAAGATTGACTTGAAGAACCCGTCCAAAGTCAGCCAGTACCTGCTTCCAATAACCAATTACAAGATTACCAACTGCTGGCAACACACAAACGGGTACCATCTAATAATTCAAGTGAACAACAACTCGTATTATTACCTTCATGACTCCTACAAGAACTTTAAGATACTACCCAGGTTCAAGAGCATGGAAATAAACCATATCACCTTCATCGACAGCGCTAACTCAGACTCAACTGGAGACTTCTTTATTTCAACCACAGACGGTAACCTTTACGTGGCCTTGATAAAATCACACGATCCTGTAACGCATGAGAATAAGCGCGATGATAAATACGTCAAACAGGTGTACAAATTTACTGGTCCTAATAAAATAATATCTGGGATGGCAATCTCCAATAATGGCACTCAGATCAATATATTCGTTGGAGATACCCAATACACTTGGGATTGCTTCGATACAACGTATAATGAGTTGATAAATGTGTTCAAAAGCAACCCTCCCAAAGTCGAAGTATTGTCTTCCATTGAGCCAACTGAGTCTATTTTTGCTAGCAATTCAACTCTGTACGCATACTTGAATTCAAAAACAGGAGCGATACACTCAAACGATATTGAGATCGAACTATCTCAAACAAAGAAGCTCGATTCTGAGGACTACGGCCAATTGCGGGGCTTGGTTTTAACTCCACATCATTTGGTGACGAAATGCAACGACAACCTTCTCATTTTCAACAAGTTATCCCGCGCAGCGCCTTTGACCCTAAACCTAAAGCTGCAATTGCATAACGAAGAACTTTTGGGTATGACTGCAGATTTTGTTTCCCAGACGTATTGGTTGTTCACTTCGAATTCTATTTACGAATTAATTGTTCAGAATGAGTCTATATCGGTATGGTTTAACTACTATAAAATGGGAAAATATGATGAAGCATTGAAGATTTTAAGCAAGGCAGATTCAAATGTACATCACAAGAAAGATCTCGTGCTCATCAAGCAAGGGTATGATTATTTGCAGAGGGGTGGTTTTGGAACCTCGGGGGAGATTCAGTACGACAACATGGTGCAACTACAAGTTAATGGGATTAAAATATTGGCACAGCTGTCAGAGCCATTTGAAAAAGTTTGTTTAATGTTGTTGAACTTGCAGAATCGGAAATTGGATCCCATATCTAGCGAAACAGAAACATCTTCTTCTGGTTCGACGTCATTGAATTTGATTTCTGAGAAGCTTCTTGTGGAATACCTTTTAACAAAGTTTGAAATTGCAAGCACCGTTGAAAAGAACAGGATTCGCGTAATGATCCTATCTAGTTGGATTATTGAATTGCTCCTTAGAATATTGCATCGACTCGAATCCGAGATCAACGAAAACACCAAAGACGAATATAAGACGAAATTGCTTGGAGACATAAATACCCAGTTTGAAAGGTTTGTTCTGCAGAACTACACTCAGTTTGACCGCAAGACGACCTACCAGGTAATTACCGACTTACACTACCCCACCAAACTTCTTTTCTACGCTGAATTAATTGAGGACTTTGAGTTTATGTTGAACTACTACATAAATGTCAGTGACTGGAAAGAAGCTCTTCGTACCTTGGTGAAACTTTACACTTCGAAAATTGAGGATCGCCACGAGGTAATATACAAAAACGCGACCGTCCTCTTGGTTAACAGTCCGAAGCGAACAATCGAAACTTGGTTAAGACTCGGAGATGGAGTCAATTACGAAAAGTTTTTGCCCTCGATCCTCACATACAACAAAAATAACGAAAAGATTCCACTTTTAGAAAATTACAGCATTCAATTCTTGCTGAAAATCATCTTTGATGAAGGAATAAAAAACAAGCAAATCAATAACTATTACTTGTCTTTGCTCATTACTTATCCAAGGGATAGCCGGCATGCTGCAAAGCAAATCATCAAGTTTTTGTCTCAGATTAGACTGCAAACTTCAACCAAGAAAAGTCAGTTGTATGACTCACACTTTATTTTGAGATTGTGTCTCACCTACAAGCAATTCCAGCCTGCCGTTCTAATATTGCTCCACGACATGAATTTGTTTGACCAGGCGTTGAAGTTGGCATTAGACAACGAATTGGACGACTTGGGTGAATTTGTACTCTGTAAATATGACGAATTTACTCTGGACAATGAAGATTTGCAATTGAACTTAGACGAGAAGAGATATGAGTTTGATGTGAATGAAGAAAGTACGGAAGTTGAACAGGATATAAGCGTTGTTAGCCGTATCAAGCTTGAAGAAGAAAATTTCTCAGCAAAGAAGAAGTTGTGGATAATGTTTGCAAAGCATTTGATAGATCGAGTTTGCAGTGGGAAATCAATCAAGGTATTTGAGGAAGACGAAGATGAGCAGGAACCAATTGAGAAAAATGGTGGACAACAAGAAGAAAACGGAATCAAAATTGATGGAAAACGGGAGAAGGAGGCAGATGAAGTGACCCTTCACAGTGTGACCTCTGACTTAGTCAGTTCAATGATGCCTTCTCAATCACCACTTGATGCTAACGTGGTTCTGAAAAAGCTCAATAAAGCCCTCAAGTATATTCTCCACCTTTCAAATTCGAGTGGAAACTTGGGTATAGTTGGTCTCAAAGATCTCCTCCCGCTCTTTCCTGAAACCATTCTAATCAATAACTTCAAAGACGAAATCGTGCGTTCACTCAATCAATACAACAATAAGATAAACCAGTTGCAGTTAGAAATGAAGGAGTCACTCAGTATTTCAGATAATTTGAAGCAACAAATCAAGGACTCTGCAAGGATTGACGCTAAGGCCAAGGTTCATGCGATTGTGAAACCTGGTGAACCATGTAATATCTGTCATACGTTGCTTCTTACTAAGAGTTTTGTCATATTTCCCAACTGTCTCCATGGCTTCCACAAAGACTGCTTAATCCGGTATTATTTAAAACTGAGAGGAAATTACAAATTCAAAAAGATCTATCATAGCTTCCAAAAGAACCTGTCCGCGCTTAACAAGTCAGAGTTGGACAAAGTTTTATGCAAGGAGTGCCACTTGTGCAATGAGAGCAATATAGCCCTGATTGACAGTAACATAATAGATCCGGAATGGGATCAAGCAGAAATCGATGAATGGGAATTATAGGCCTACGGAAAGCTGAGAACCCTACTTTGCATATGTGTATAATGGAGTATGGATCTCAATAAAACAACTCCCGATGTTTCTCGACTCTTATCTAATGAAGTTCGGTGCTAGCCCTTTTTTCAACTTCTTTAACTATCTTAAAAATCTTCTAGTTTTCTTTAAGTATGCTTGATTGATATAAATCATCGCCATATTTTTACCACACTCTGCTACACTGGATACATGTTAGATCTGAAATAGCAGCTAACGAAAGCCCCTCATCATTAGCGGTAGCTGCAAATAGCATCAAAAGCAGCATAAAATTATAATATGCAGTACCTTTAACATACACTCCCATCTCATCTCATGCGCAAAAAAAAGATAAAATCATCTTAAGATATCACATCTCTTAGCAAACCATCCTACTTATCATACAATGGGTAAAGTACAGAAGAAGAACAGTAAGGGTCGTTTAGATAGGTACTACTTCCTTGCCAAGGAGAAGGGGTATAGAGCTCGTTCTTCGTTCAAGCTCATCCAAATTAACGAAAAGTATGGCCACTTTTTGGAGAAGTCAAAGGTCACAATCGATTTATGTGCTGCTCCAGGTTCCTGGTGTCAAGTTGCATCTCAGTTATGTCCAATCAACTCGTTAATCATTGGTGTTGATATTGTCCCAATCAAGCAGATGCCTAATGTCACTGTTTTCCAGTCTGATATTACTACCGATGATTGTAAATCTAAATTAAGAGGTTTCATGAAGACCTGGAAGGCCGACACTGTGTTGCACGATGGTGCACCAAATGTTGGTACCTCGTGGATCCAAGACGCTTACTCACAATCGCAGTTAACCTTGCTGGCCTTGAGGTTAGCTGTTGATAACTTGAGTCCAGGGGGAACGTTCGTCACTAAGATTTTCAGATCTAGAGATTACAATAATTTAATGTGGGTTTTCCAACAGTTGTTTGACAAAGTTGAAGCCACTAAGCCACCTGCATCGCGTAACGTTTCTGCCGAAATCTTCGTCGTGTGTAAAGGTTTTAAGGCTCCAAAGAAGTTAGATCCAAGATTGTTAGACCCTAAGGAAGTATTTGAAGAGTTAGCTACCCCTGCTGCCAACAATGAACAAAAAATCTTCAACCCAGAAAAGAAGGCAAGACAAAGACAAGGTTATGAGGAAGGTGATAATCTTTTATACCACACTATGCCTTTGATGCAATTCATTAGAGACGAAGACCCCATTAACATGTTGGGTGGACTCAATAAGTTGGATGAACCTGACAAGGAAGAACAGGATTGGAAGATTTTGCGCAAATTGAAATCTTGCACCCCTGAGTTCTTGGAATGCATTAAGGATTTGAAGGTGTTGGGTAAGAAGGATTTCAAGATCATTTTGAAGTTCAGAAGAAAGGCTCGTGATCTTTTAGGACTTGACGATCCTGAAGAAAAGGAAGCTATTGAAGTGGAGCCATTAACTGAAGACCAGCGAATTGACAAGGAATTGCAAGAATTGACGGAAAAGAAGAAGCAAAAGAACAAGAGGCTCAAGAAGAATGCGAACGAAGTGAAGCAGAAGGAGATTGTTAGATCCCAAATGAACATGTTAACCGATATGAACATCGGAATAGAAGCTGCCACTGCTGGCGCCGAGCACTTGTTTAACTTGAAGCTTGCGGAAAAGACTGGTGTAATAGACAAATTGGCAGCTGGTAAGAAGAGCATGATTTTCAACGAACATGTGGAAGTCAAGAACGACGACGTGGTGTTTGATGATGATGTCCTTCCTGAGACTGACGAAGAATTGGATGGCTTGGAAGATCAATTAGATGACATGTATAACAAGTACACTCAAAGAAAGGAAGAAAGGGATGCCAACAACCGTGCCAGAAAGGCAAGAGGTGATAATGCAGACGAAGACTGGGAGGGTATCCAGGACGATGAACCTGATTCGGACTCTAACTTGATGGAGAAAGATTATGAAATGGCAGACAGTAGTGACGAGAGCGATGCTGATGACGACGAACACATCCAGTTGATTGCAGACAGAAACGCTAAGGAGAACTTGTCGAAAAATGCAAAAGTATTCTTTTCGTCAGACGCTATTTTTGGTGAAATGGGCGACGAGGCGTTATTAGAGGGTCTCACTGAGGAACCTGTCATTAAGAACATCAACAATATCAAGAAACCTGTTCTTGAACAAGTTGTGGAAGACAGCGAAGACAGTGAAGACGAAGCAGAAGGAAGTGATTCTGACTTTGAAATTGTTCCAGCAGAGGATGAACATGCTCCAGAGGCCGAATCCGACTCTGAGGACGAGTCTGAATTGTCCAAAAAGTATAACAAAGTTTCACAGAAGGATAGGGTTGACATTGCGACGGTGGAAGCGATGACATTAGCACACAAGGTCGCCCTTGGTCAAATGAACAAACACGATTTGGTTAACGAAGGTGTTAACAGATACTCATTCAGAGACAGAGATGACTTGCCAGACTGGTTCAACGATGAGGAGAAGAAGCACTCCAAGATCATCAAACCAATCACCAAAGAAGCAGCCTTAGCTATCAAAGAAAGACAAAAGCAGTTGAATGCTAGACCTATTAAGAAGGTTTTGGAAGCACAGGGCCGTAAGAAGTACAGAGCCTTGAGAAGGTTGGAGAAATTGAAGAAGAAGTCGGATGTGATCAATGATGAAAGTGGAAAGTCTGAGAGAGATAAGGCCGAGGAGATTACCAAGTTGATGCGTAAGTTCACCAAAAAGCAACAGATCAAGCCAAAGACCACGTTGGTTGTAGCTACTGGATCGAACAGAGGATTGGCAGGTAGACCAAGAGGTGTTAGAGGTAAGTATAAGATGGTAGATGGTACTATGAAGAATGAGCAACGTGCATTGAGGAGAATCACGAAGAAGAACAAGAAATAGGGGCACGGTATATTAAATTTATATTTCAAATTGAAACCCATTGGCATTATTAAGGCAGGAACGTAGTTCGACATGTTTTTTTACGTAAGAGCCAGACGCTATTTTTTAAGGAATAAAGCGAAGTTCTCGTAAAGTTTTCAGAGCATGCAAAAATTGGTGATAATATTGATAAGCGAGAACCAACAACCAATGATATTCGAGTCAGACGGAGATGAGGTGGCAGACAGAAAATTCCTTGGAACTTGATTTTGTACATTAACTCACGATTTAGCAAAGTATCTGGTTGCAACAAGTATTTAAGTTTCTGAGTATCAGAAGCCGAGCTGACAGACCTCGGTTGGTGTCTCAGATGAGCCACAGAGCAGGGACGATTGTATCGGGAGAGTCTCCCAGGGTGGAATTTGGTGAAATGCGTACACATGTGCATCAAAAGTACTACAAATCCGGGCCAATTAAGATTCTGCCTGTACCAGTAGCCCGAAGCATGGAATTACACGATTCACCAGTGTAGGCCAAGTGAGCAAGGCTTGTGTAAGACCCAAGCCCTGTGCTTGCTAATTCGTTTCAATTTAACCTCAATTCGATTGAATGGCGTTCCAGGTACCAACGGCATTATCGGCACAAAGCGTGTTTCACAGTCAAGTGAGGCATCACCTCATATAACGCTCCTGTCAAAAAGTCCCATGTGTAGCAAGAAGAAATGAAACAGGCTGGGAACAACGCGTCTCGCCCAGTATTGCAAACATTAGGATGACAAGATCAAGGTTCGAAGCAGACTACGCAGTTAGCAGCGGCAGACAGCAAAAGTGCAGGAGGTAGCGAGTATAGGCTTTTTTCTGAACAAGCAATGCGAGCAGCCGCTGTACGTCGGTTCCCAGTGGAGCTTTGTCATGCTAATTCAGGAATCTACCCCTGGCTGGGCTAAATATTATGGGGGAGTTAGGTTTTAGGCGAACAACGAGGTATTAGCACGAGCTGAATAGAGATAACGAAGTGTAGATAACAAGCATTAGCACATGAAGAGGATTCGTTCGAGTCTTGTTAACCCAATACGGTTAAATTGACAGATTTTTATTTTTGAAATTAGCTGTGCATGCCAAATTCCAGAAGACGAAACGGACTTGGGAGACGAGAATGGTACACAAGATGGAAGAAGCTCCAGCGAAGTGAGTAATTGTCTTCCTATTGTATCTTGAAATTCTGTGTGCGTTGCCATATTTGCCCAATGTTTCGATTATTTGTCTTTTTGGGAGTGCTTGTTTAGGACAAATAGCTCGTTTGTACGGCTCGCAATCGTTGGTATTTGTTATTGTTTTACGACGAAGAAGCGTCAGGTCGCTGATGGCAGAGGCCTTCGAAAGGGCAGCACATCAGGTGCTTTTGGACGCGTTCCAGCTTTCAGTTATCTCACACACGTCGTACGTCCCAGTTGGAACTAGCTCCCACTAGAACAAAAATCCGCTGCTGCCTCCGGTCAATGGGGTGCCCAGTTGAGTGTTCAACGTTGGAATGTTGATGCAACTCCATACACGACCCAGAACGGAATCGTATACGAGCTGCGTCTGTGGAATTGCACTCATGCTCTTCTTTTCTTTGGAGTGGATTTAGTATGGTTATTTCCGTAAACTGGTCGAGCATTGCAACATTCCCCTATACCCTTTGGTTGTAGAGTGTGGTGTGGTGTATTTTCAAGAGCCCTTGGTGGCGCTGGCTTTTTGTACGCGTCGGCCAGAGAAGCTTCTTGCTTGTGGATGTTCTCTTGGCTCTGCCTCTTGAACTCTGCGCCAACGAGCGTGCTCGTCGAATGTGCCCTCCATTTACCCCCCCGGCACTCTCGCTCCTAAAACATCATCCAATGCATCGACTACATACTGAAACTCGATGTCTGCCTCATTTTTCATCGATATTTTGTAGGTGTTCCCCTTATTCCATCGCTGTTGCACACCCTTTTTACTCTTTTCATCTCCATCTGGCTCGTTTAAGATTATCCCTGCTCTTGCATCCCTTAAAGATAACCACCCGTCCACTCTGTGTCTGCTTTAAGCTTTTAACTATTACGTGGGCCATTTTGCGCTCTGCGTGGGCCCGCTTTGTGCTCGTCGACTTGGCTAACTAAGAAATTGTATTTTCCTTAGTGGCATTTCACGGTTATGAATGGCCTCAGCCATAGGAATTGGTACATAATGAGTATTTATAGTTTATTATATATATACCGACCACCACGCTGAAGACGTGTTTGAACTTTTGCACTCGAACCTACGCTAAATCGTACTCACAGCATCGTCGCACTAGCTGAACTCACCAGACCACAGCTGACACCAATCCCCACCCGTCCCCCAAGCCACCCAATATCTCAACTACTTCCAGTATCCACACCAACCACACCAGAAACGCGTTGCCTCCACCTTTGCCCGCTAACCTGGCCCCTTCACTCACTTAATCATTGCTCCAGCACCAAAGTTTCTTTTTGGCAGCCTGCACTACCTTCCGTTTGTTGAAATTCAGCTTTGCTCAGCTCCACTAACTGCTCACAACAGGACCGTCCTCTAATACATGGAGTCTGACCCTCTTGGTTGCTGAAATCTTAACTACCTTTGCAACGGCCCTCGTTCCACAAAATCTGGTACTCTAAATTCGTTAACTTGGGCAAATTTTTTCAACTGCTTTCAGTCACAGAAAAAAAAAGCCTTCGCTAAAAAAAAAGTATCATCATCTCCTTTGCCCCCTTTCCATTGCTAGAACGTTAGCGTCCACTCATTTGCATTCATCCTTTCATAAGCTCCGCTGGCTCGCTCGTTTCATTTGACGACTGGCTCCTGTTCTATCTTCTAGGACTTTCATCACGTTACGCACTAGTCGCGTCCTACTGCAACAGCTTCAGCACCTTTTCCGTTAAGGACGTTTGTTAGCAGCCCATTCCAATTTCATTAGGGCCTGCCAAAACTCCCGTATCATTAAGTTAATCTCGGTTGTTCTACTTCATTTCCATATCACTGTTCATCCCTGTGCACCTGCTTTATCCATTCATACTGCCCTGTTGTTCATCCATCCTTGATTATACCTCCCTCATAATCTCCAATTCGCATTCATTATCAATTCTCCTACCCCGTGCTACACATGTACCTTTAATCTCCTTTATTATCCCTTTGCATTTATTTAATTCCATTATATGAGTTCCCTACCAAACCAAACACACCTATCTGTGACTCCCAACAATAGGAGGCATAAGCACAAGAGATCGGCTGCCATTTCCGGCGATTTTGATGCTATGGGCTTGGGTTTGTTTGCTCCAAAGCCAACTCCAGCACAGCATTCTACCCACTCGCCGCATTCCAGCAATATTGACCATATAGGACACATGTACACTTCCAGTCATGGAAACCTGGAATCCTTCAACAACTTTGATAAAGAATCTGATTCTGACCCGCATTACAACTTTAACTCCTTTGATAATTATGAGGATTTCACAAATAAACCAGTACTGGATGACTTTGCCTTCCCTCTGAAAGCTCAGGACTTTGTCAGATCGGTTCCAAAAACTATTGGCGATTATAAAACTTTGGGCTCAAGCTCTCCAAGACCAACTTTTGCTCCTATGTCACCAACATCGGCTCGCAAAAATTTCCATAGTTCAAGTCATAGCTTAAACTCGCCAATTAAGATTAACCAGCATAAACGCTCGGCAACAACTGCTAACACTACAAACAACAAGACAAGGTTCTTTTTAACAGAAGATGCTACCTTTAATAATGAAAACATTCCGGATGCAGTAATCGATTTGGACGAAATTTTGAATGCCAATTTACACATTGGGTACAATTCTCCAAATCTTTCAGCAAACAACTCCGCAAACAACTCTAATGGTTCCCTACCCACACTGGCACAATTGGCTCAGAATTCTTCCTCAAACTTGGCTCCAAGTCTCACCCCCACACATACTCCAAATATGGCTCAAAACTTAACTCCAAATTTGCCTTTGTCTCTTGCTCACCTGGCACCAGATTACGACGACGACTTCTTAGCACTGCCCTTTGTCAAGCACAATTCTTCCCCATTCACCTCGTCGCCATTATATCATCAAACCCAGAATAATTACACTTTCTATAGTGCCCCAAACAGTCTTACCGTGGGTGGTAACTTCTTGTTCAATCAGCCTATACAAGAGCAATCTGGTGATATGATTGAAGAAGAAGAAGATGCTACTCCATCAAACGAGTTGTACACCAATTTATCGGCTAACTCGTCTTGTTCGAGTATTCGTTCGGTGGCGAAGATTCCCTTAATCGAGAAGACCTTCTCGAACTCTTCAAGAGACTCGGCATCTTCGCTCCATGCTCCTTACCTTACCACGACTGGTATTTTGACTTCTGCAACCCCTACAGGTAAGAGACTGGGCGCTAAAGCAAATAGATACCAAACCTTTTATGATCAGTCAAGCAGAATATCTAATGCAATGAAGATTTCTTCATCTGATAGTGTTAATATAATCAGGTCAAATAGCAGTGGCACTAACATAGTCGGAACCCCAATCCCAAATTCAAAAGACAGGTCTTTGGGTCACTCTCTGAGTTTGCCCAGCTTAAAGTCAAACACGCAAAAGAGGATCATCTCGTTCCAGCATAGGCAGAGATTTTCGAATACAAGTGGCGAATATAAACGTGTCGCTTCACCTCCAATGCATTCTCTTTCACAAGAAAAATTCAACTCATCTTCTTCCTTGAACTCGTTGAACTCTAAAGAAAATGAAACGGAAGCAACACATGAAGATGTAACGGCGGAAGAGGTTGAACTTGCAAAGAATGTTACTGAACTTAGGTTGAAAGAGCCGTTCGATAATGTAACAGCTGAGCTCGCGCACATTGTGCTTGACACTCCAACAATAACACTTACTCCAACTACATCGCATGCCCCATGCACGATGAAGGCGATAATTAAAACTTCGTCGTCCACTAGCCCTGTGAGTGTTCATTCCGATGTCTCATCTGCTGTAATTTCAAGTAATGAAACAGTGCAATCAACGGATCACTCATCATTAGCTTCCCAACACGATAGTATTTTAGGTAAATCGAAGAAGCATGATGATAGTGGCCGTCAAGTTGTTAATGATTCTACATTAAATCAGTCTAAACTGAAATTAGACAGAAGCGCAAGCTCAACGCCAGCAATTGTAATAAATTCTGGAAGTTGCTATGATGGTACATCATCTCCATCAACGAACTCGACGTTCAAACAAGATGACGATGATCAGAAATCACAGATATTGAACGAAAGTACTTTGCTCACATCTCAGAACCAAGATTTAACACTTGACTTGGGAGAGAAAGATTGCGGGATAGTATCACCAATTCCATTGCATGCGGTCAACATTCTTTCAGAACCTTCTTCTGGAAAATCTTCAAATAAGTCTTCACCCAAGAAGTCTCCAAGGAGAATGATGACTCCTGGAGAGGAGAGAATTTTAAAAATGACCATGATTCCGAGTTTTAAGCTTTCCTCTTCCGCAGCATCGTCTAGTGGCGCCTCTTCGTCTATGGCATCCTCTTTGGTCTCATTCCCAGCGGTTTCTTCATCAACGCCTGATATTGGAAATAGTCCAGTCACTTCAAAATTCCCGGTGTCTGAATCTCGTTCAGTCAGAAGCACTTCTGAAAAGCAGATGGGCACTCCTGAGCCTGAAAAGCTGTCTGATTTTGCACATTCCTCTCCTACATTCTTTGGTAGGAAGAAGCGGTCTGCTGCTAATAACAATCAAACTCAAAAGCGCAATCTTCATGAACAAACTGCCATTCCACCTCAAGAACAGGCCAGCTTGCCTCTACTTCTTGTTTCTCCGCCTCCAACTTTCTCAAACCCATTCCAGCTGGAATTACCTCTGCATATGCCAGGTAAAACCAGACGCTCATCAACTTTCACGCTTCTCCAAAGAGAATCTGAGGGAGTACATCAACGACGCGGCAGTGCGTTTTCCATAGCATCACTGCCAGTCAATATGGCGCCGACACAGCTGCCTTCCCAAAGCTTGGGAAGCTCAAGACGCACACGCCATTCCAAGAACAAGTCGTTTTCATTATCGATGCACGACTTAGCTCCAAGATTCTCTAAGTTGAGTGGTGAACAACGTGAACAACGTGACCAGCGTGATCCAGAAAAGAAAACTACTAAGTTTATAAGCTGGTTTAGGAAGAAGTAGTATTTGTATAATTCACGAATAAACGTACAATCTATCGAACTCCAATGTAATTCTAGTGTAATCTCTCAGAAGATAATGATGATTTTTGAGGGAAACTCTCAAGGAATGCTTTGAACAATTGTAAGAGGGTTAAGACGACAATCAGCAGGATAAGCGATGAAGGATGAAGTATTTTTCCCGAAAGCAAAGGCATGAAGGTTAGGTTAAAGGGTACTTTATTGAGAATGCTACGAACATCTGAACAGTCCTACTTGAAACAATCTCTGAAAATGTTCCTCTGAGTGAAACAAGTGGTTGCAACAAATGCTGTCAACTGAAACAATTATAAAGTGTAAGCAAGAATTAGCGCACTATAGAGATAACGAAACTTTGTCCAGTATAGTAAGTATTGGCGAAGTCTAAAACAGTATGGACCCTGCTCTACTCTATCTAATTCCCTAGCTAAGAGCATGGCAAGTCCTTGCGATATGCCATTAGGGTGCAACTCAAACTCATGGCCGTTTCTCTTCGTCTTGGTTGGACAGGATAATTATTGGATGAGTCTGCTTGCGTTTGCTCGTGCATTCGCATTTATATCCTCCATATTCTACATCGCGTCAACAAACTCGCAGACATGTTAGCGTAAGCGATTGTGCATTGATTGTTAGCTGAAAAATATAACAGGTGGTTCCAGCGAATTTTCGCAGTTGCTAGTTCATTATTTTACTCGGAATACGCAATACTTGGACAATACCAAACATGACTTTGTTAGCACTAGGAAGCCCCTTCTGAGCAGGATGAGGTTCTATTGGTTTTGCCCACAGATTATTTGCAAAGAGTAGAGCACCTGGAGCCGCACTACTGGCTAGATCTTGGTTGGGTGGAGTTCAATTCTTTGCCAATTCCCCACAATGTTGGAGTGCTGTGCATTGCAGAGCACGAACGGCAAACAGCTGAATGCATAACCTTACATGCACATTTCTATTGTAATACAAGGAAAGCAGAAACACTGCAATCCAGAGATTCTACTGGCTATTTTCTGTTTACGTCTCAATTTGTGATATGATCGTGTTGTTCTTGGTAATAATAAAAAGGTCAAGAAATTTCAAGTCTATGCACTTGAATGGTGAATTATAAACAACTTTTGATATTCATTGGAACGATTACAATTAGCCTGAATACGCGTGAATAGCTTTCAATGGAATAATTCAGACTCCAATTAAATAGCAGAATTACCAAAGGCAGAGACTTCGGCAACCGTTTCTTATCGCAAACTGAAAATCAAAAGAGCTAGAAATATGAACCATTATATGTGGTTCTTTCTTCTCTATGATGGGCTCTTGGTATGCGCCCTTTGTCTGTGACCTTGGATTCGCTGAGCTTAGTGCTGAAAGTTGATTCCTGCGCAGTACCAAGTAACCGTTGAATAATGAATCGATGAAGTCTCGGACAATTTTGTTGCGAAAATGCTACAGTTCAACGTTAATATTAGAGCAAGCATTCACTTCCAAACACTCTATAATGTTCTACGACGTCCCAAGTGACTTTTACCAAGTTTTATCAAGCAAATTTGATTCAGCTGTTGAGAATGACAACCTCAGATTCAGCGGTGCTGAAGCCAAATCGGAGGTGATTCACATCGACCTAGGCAAGACTTCGGTCGACTTTCAAACTACCTTATTGCACTCCTTAAAGGAAAGACCCGTGCAAGGCACGATTGAGGCCAACCCATTTGCTTCTCCAGAGCCAGAATTGACCATCTTAGATTCTTTTGGCGAGGACCACGAATTCAGAGTAGTTTTCAACAAGTTCCCAGTCGTACCACGTCACTTTATGTTGCTTACAAAGGCCTTCAAATCTCAAAACACTCCGTTATCCTCTACTGAATTACTTGCAACGTTCTCCTTGTTACACTCGTTGAAATCTCAGAAGAATGAAGACTGGTTTGCTTTCTATAACTGTGGTCCAGAAAGTGGAGCTTCACAACCGCATAAACATGTCCAGTTTATGACCTTACCAAGTAGTGAGAATTTTGTACCTTACGCAGATAGATTATCCTCAGACAGTGAACCATTTATTCCTACTGTGAGGGACGAACCATTACAGAATGGTGACTTGCCATTTGCACATTTCGTGGCACGCCTTCCTGATGACTCCAGTGATTTGGTTGAGGACGACTTGACCTCATACTTTGTTTCATTATTACAAAGAACTCTCACTGTCTTGAGGGCCAATGGCGCAAAGCATATCTCCTACAATTTTGCGTTCACGACAAAGTACATGTTGATGGTCCCTCGTTCGGTTGGCAAATACAAGGACATGGGAATTAACAGTTGTGGCATAATGGGACTTTTGTTATGCAAGAACCAAGAGCTATTAGATATGGTAAATACAGATGGTCCTGTTACTATACTACGCGAGGTTGGCTTCCCTAGCACTGCTGGCCAAAAGGAGGAAGAGCACGATTATTAGAACTGTTTCATATTTCACTATACATATCGAATAACTTATGTTACTTTCAAGTGCAATTTAGTTCCATATTAGGAAGTCTATTGTAGCCAATAAACGACTTAGGATTTTTGATTTTCACGCCATTTTTTTTGGACTGAACTGAAAACTCACCTACTAAAAACTACAATACATTCATACACAACAGACAACATGGCTTCCATCACTTCTATTGTCAAGACTGCTGACTTCATCTTGTCCAGACCTACCTTGTCCAAGATTGTTGTACCTGCAGCCAAGTACTTCACCGCATACGCTGGGTACAGAGAGATGGGATTAAAATTCAACGATTTGCTCATTGAAGAGACCCCAATCGTCAAGAAGGCTCTCTCCAGATTACCTGAACTGGAGCAATACGCTAGAAACTTCAGAATTATTACCGCCCATCAGTTAGCCTTGTCACATCAATTATTGCCAGAAAGCAAGGCCGTTAAGCCAGAAGAAGACACCCACTTCTTGATTCCATACATTTTGGAAGCTGAAAAGGAAGCCTTCGAGAAGGCTGAATTGGACCAAATTCAAGTTTAATATCATTGGTTGATTAAGCTTAGGAACCTAGATTGCCAAAGAGCAATGATTTCATAGAATTACTGATTCTACCACGTCTTTTGCCGAATATTGGATTTCAAATATATATAATAAATAAGTAACAAATGTCTATGAATGTAGAAATCTATAATGTATACGACACATGCTCAAATAGGCCTGGGTAATCGGGAACATATCGAGGTTCTTGCGCTAGGATATGTCTGGCCAAATGTCAAAGGTTTAAATATAAACTTCATAGTGATAAGGAATTCAAGTTACTGACTTTCAGGAAGAATGGTTTTATTTCTTGATTCCCTTCTGTTTTAGCGAACTCCTCAAGTCACTACTTGCAATCACATGAACCTTTCGTTTTAAACCTTTCTATTATCGTCTGTTTCTCTAGTCTCTAGGCATACTTTTGTATGATCTTCTCAATCGTGTCTCTACATTCCAATGTTGTACTTTCTTAGCTGCTCTAAAGCTAAGAAAGTAACAATGGTGTGAGGGCCCAATCTAATGAACGAAGGTAACCAACCTCTAAACATAAACCCGACACCTTCAGTTTTTACCGCAGTAGCTAAGATTGAGGCAGCGCTGGCTCCAGCCGCAGACTTGGAATTCATAATTCTTGTTTTAACGACATCAGCGGGAGAGCAAACAGTAGTGGCAACTAAACCAGCTAAGAGTGAAGCACTGAAATGTGTTGACTTCTTTGAAGGATCCAACTTGACTGTATCTACGAGCAAGTTCTTTGCGATATCATATGTAACGACCTGCGAAGCAGTCATCAAAACACCACGGACTAAGTTTGGAGTTAAACCTCTAAATAAAGTCAATGGGCCTTCGTCTTTGATGATTCGGTATATTCCATGGAAAGCATTCCTATAGTTCCTTCTTTGAGCAACTGGTAACGAAGAATCATTCTGCATTCTGATGTTGACCACATCTGATGGGTTACCAATAAGCCCACCCAAAGCACCTGCAACCATTGACATAGGAAGTAAAATAGCTGTCAGAGGCTTTGGGTTCTTTGTCTGTTCAATATATGTGTCTTTCAAGAATTCGTATATCCCAAATCTAGCAGTCGAATAGGTAGCCTGTCTCAATAACGAAGCCGTCAACCCCGAATAAATCTTCAAAGGACCCTCTTTTGTTATGATCTGGAAAACCATCGATGCGAGGCCTTGTCCTGGAGTGGCGGCCGTTTGCAAACGAACCTTGGCCAAGTCCAAAGGGTGCGTCACAAGACACGCGATCATGCTTGCGGCTCCGCCGTACCAGAAGCTAATATCGGTTAGTAATTGATGCCAACTCTCCCTTGAGCACTACGTCCGTTCCAGGACTTGTTCTTATCTCCGATATCAAATGGCAAACTCACTTACGGATAATTCACTTTCTTGTTGACAGTTGACATTTGGTTATCAGTATACGTTCAGGTTGGAGAATCGAGAGGAATTGATCTTTTATATAGATGAGATTTTTGATTCTACGCTGTACATTTTTTTAAGTCGAATTCAACTTTTTCTTTTTTGTATCATTTGGCCTCGCCGTTTATGATTGTTTCTCAACGTTCTACATTGTACTCGTGAAGGATTCCATGCTTCTGAATAAGGAGAGGGGTTACCCCTGTTTAAATAGAGTATTTTGGCTTTCAATGACGATTACTGGTGGGCCAGATAGGTCATATGATAAGGACCGTGTTTATCTCAATTTCAATTTCGTTAGCCTTCTCGAAAGTCTCACTAAAAATTTCGGACTATGTCGGGCAAATGAGAGGAACGGCTTCTTCGTGTTCCCCTCATTAACGGCACAACATTAATATTTTGCCCAACAGAAGGGTGGAGCTTAGGCAACTGGCCTATGTGCTGCAATTGCCAGACGATACATTTCACGCTAGGCAGAGTATGGCAGCGGTAATTGACTTACTTTAGATGTGTGAGTTTCGGAGCACACGTTACTGGAGCGGTTCCGGCTCTTCTCAAATTGGTAGCGCGCTTATTTGCTTCTTGATGTAGGAAAAACAAATAGTGAACTCCAAGCCAAACGGTAGGTGATAGGGAAAGCACTTTCGAGATGATCCACATTATCCCAAGTGTTTCAATCAGCCATTTCATTATACATGGCAAGAACTAGATAATATACGCTATCGGATAAACCAAACAGATTGATAGAATTGAAGAAGGTAGGCAAATATTCTTTCGACGAATCTATATCAGCAAGAATAGCCAGTAGGAAATTCAGAAAACTTCCATACAATTGTGGTATAGAAAATTATTCGACAGATGTATGTGCTCTGTGAAGAAATAACCCTTTATCACTACTTATAATACAAATACTATCTGCCGAGCTCTTATCTTACTCCAGATGTGAAGAAAAGTTGAGGAAGACCTATGTTTGTTCAACACATTCTCGTCGTCTCGCTAACTAGCATAGAGAGGAAACCCATGGATATACTGAGATAGCAGTGCAAATTAGATCTGAAAGCTTCAGAATTCAAGAGAACACGCTCATGACGAAATAATGTGAAACTTTCACGAGCTACCCTTGGAACCTTCTTTCTAGAAACTGCTTTAATTTTGCTCCTGAAGCAAGCATTACCTGAGAAGTACTATACTCGAAGCATTGCTAAATATACAGATCTGTCGGAAGCTCAACTCACAATATATCTTGCCCAATTTTAGCGCATGATCTCAGAGAGAACTGGCCCATTCTCAATAGGCTTTTTATTGGTTTTCCAAAATTTGCCTTTCTTCATCAAAATAAGTCATTATCGTATCCAGGACAACAAATTTGACTAAGTTATGAATATTAAGAACTACCCCCGCAAATGTCGAAAGTTGTGATAAACAGAATTAGATCTTCAAGCACAGACTTATAGTTTTGGTCCTGAAAATGCTCAAATTGCTAAGGTTCTGTTTGGGGAATGCGCTCTTATACTGAATCGTTATACGTGCGCTTGCTCTAGCAATATTTGCTCCTCACGGTAACTAAGGTCCTACAATTTCTCTTCCCATTACAGAGTACGTTCATTCCACTTTATTTTCTGCTTTAGATAGCTAGCAAATGGAAATTTGATCCCAATCAGAGGTATCTAGTTCTGAGAGTTGCGCTTTGATAGAAATGAATGACATTGAAAAGTCAAGGTGTCCTAGTCCCCTATGCTAGCTCAATGTCCCAGCGTTCTGAATGACTTATGCATATCCAATAAGGATGTTATTTAAGAACATCCAGACCTGAAGCAGAATGCCAAATTCATCTGCGGTTCGGAACTGCTACTGTGTAAATGAATTTGCATTTATACTCATAAGTTTCTCTTAAGGCCCTTATGTCGATTTTCATACGCAACAATCTAACAAAACATACATTCTACTGAAGGCCTACAGCGCTTTTAGACTTTCGGCTCTACTGGGCTGCATACGGTATTTCGTTCAGTTTACAACCTTTAGATTATGTATTAGTGAGTCAAATCTAGCGGCCTCTACTTATGCTAATAGGCTAAAGGAGCCCTTGTTTTAAACAACAGAGGCTACTGCCTAAGAACAAGCAACTCAAATCTTGAACTTATTTATATTAAGTTTGGTTTGATTCAAGTTGCTTCCACAATTTTATAATCACTCCGGTATAGTGTAATGGCTAGCACGGTTCGCTTTCACCGAGCAAATCCGGGTTCGATTCCCGGTACCGGAATTTTTTTAGCAGCCATGGGTCTCTTGTGCCAGTTGATGTTCTCCCTTCTGCCTTTTTTTCGCACAGCAGCAAATGATTTTGTGAATAGTATTCGTAGCTTCAGAAGTGTTCCTACTCGACTAAAAAGGTGTTAAAATCTAGGCTCGGTTTTAATGAGGAAGATTCCTTTGCTCTGGCTAGTTCTGGTATAATTGATAAACCCATAGACAAGCTAGGTGATGATTCTGTGTGTTCTGAGAGTAAGAGTCTTGTATTTGGGTTATACAAATATTTAGGTTATTGGAAATATATGATCGACTTAACGAAAGAAGAAGATAAGTGAAAAATATTGGGATCTTACTCCAATATTTATAGACTTATTTCTATAGACTTTCACAGTCTTATTGGCTTCAGAAGGTCATTCAACTCCTATCTTATGTCATCTTAGGGGGTTTAATATGAGCATATGATTGGAAGGTGTAATGGTTAAGTGCTATTGCACATTCTGTTCAATTAGGTACCATCTCCAGAGTAATTATAGTTTTAACTTACTCACTCTGGAAATGACTCCACTCAACATAAACTTTATAATTGATGTGTCGGTGTAAGCTCATTCGCACGAATAACATATTGGTCTTTGGCTCTTAGTCGGGCAGTCTAACTTATACCTACGGAATCTAACAGACTCTAACATCTTAGCATTTTCTCAGTAAGCTCTACGGTGGCCATTAAACTCTTACCTACTACTTGAGGAGCTGATCAAATTATAGCAGGATCCAGACTAAAGCTTTCGTGTATATTAATGCAAACTTTGTCTTTGTATACATCTTATGTAAGGTATATAGTCCTCAGAGTATAAATTACAAGAAAATGGCAACTTGTCCGAGTGGTTAAGGAGAAAGATTAGAAATCTTTTGGGCTTCGCCCGCGCAGGTTCGAATCCTGCAGCTGTCGATATATTTTTTCATAGGCGAAAACGTCTCATATTGCATTTGACACCAGCTGTCGTAGGTTTGATCTCTTCATGAACAAGTCTCCCCATTAAGTTATGTAGAAGTTAAAACCCGGATCGTAATTGAATTAATCAAGAGATTCATTTATGACTATATTTTCGCTTCTAGATATTTTTAATTAAATTTGCAGCCATCTATCCCTATTTGGATTTTTGCACTACTTTTCTTACATATACAATGAGTACATTTACTCGAGGTCAAGTTTTGTTAGATTCCGTAGGTATAAGTTAGACTGCCCGACTAAGAGCCAAAGACCAATATGTTATTCGTGCGAATGAGCTTACACCAACACATCAATTATAAAGTGTATGTTGAGTGGAGTCATTTCCAGAGTAAGTAAGTTAAAACTATAATTACTCTGGAGATGGTACCTAATTGAACAGAATGTGCAATAGCACTTAACCATTACACCTTCCAATCATATGCTCATATTAAACCCCCTAAGATGACATAAGATAGGAGTTGAATGACCTTCTGAAGCCAATAAGACTGTGAAAGTCTATAGAAATAAGTCTATAAATATTGGAGTAAGATCCCAATATTTTTCACTTATCTTCTTCTTTCGTTAAGTCGATCATATATTTCCAATAACCTAAATATTTGTATAACCCAAATACAAGACTCTTACTCTCAGAACACACAGAATCATCACCTAGCTTGTCTATGGGTTTATCAATTATACCAGAACTAGCCAGAGCAAAGGAATCTTCCTCATTAAAACCGAGCCTAGATTTTAACAGAGTCCGTGGGTATAAGTTAGACTACCCGAATAGGAACCCGTTAAAATCTGGACTCGGTTTTATGTGAGAAAGATTCCTTTGCTCTAGCTAGATCCGGTATTATAGAATACTAAATTTATCTAGGTTATAGATGATATTGTTGTTCTGAGTGAGAGATTTGTATTTTGTATACAAATGTTTCTATACTAATGGTAATATATGATCGACTTCAAGAAAGAAGAGGATAAGTGAAATATTGAGATCTTACTTCAATATTTATACACTTTCTTCTGGGATACTTCCTTAAGTCCCTTTGCTTCCTAAAGTCACTTTCCTAGCTTCTGTGTAGTCCATTTGACCTTACACTTTTGTTGAGTAGCTTCTTAATATAAACATGTAGTTGACGATGTCTTCGATCCAATGAGATCGAATCTATTGTTTCTTCTCGTGCCATCTAGCGCCATTCCAGGTCGACTATAATTGCATATGATGTCTTTAGTTACTAAACTTACCCAACAAATCTCTTAGCAGTTGGAGTGTTGGTGTGAGCTTCATCTCCGTTATCGGTGTCCGCTGTTAACGTACCGAATAATCTATCAAATATCTTCGGAATCTAACAGGTAGTCTAACGTATACCCACGGAATCTAACAATAATAGACAAGTACGTAGTTCTATGCTATTGCACAGAATTTGGGTCGCTCCTCTCCATTATGCAACCTCTTGGTATTCATGAGTTGGACATATTGTTTTAGGTAATGTGTTTCTCCCCATGTTACACTACACTCCTCATGTTACACTACACTCCTCATGCTGCAGTATGTTCTTCCCATTATAACTATTATGCTTACCGGCGGTCGTTAACATACTAATTCGGAAACTTTCGACAGTACGATCTATCATTTCTTCGGAATCTGACAATTTATAACCAAAAGATTTTGAGGCAATTCAGATTAGAAGATACCCCACCAATGATATAGTCGCGTGTCTCAGAAGCACTATCTGATATGGCCACGCAATACTCCCGGAAGAAACTAGAGAATTTGGCATTTTCCATAATGATTTCGATAACTGCATGCTGATAAAAATCCTGTCACAAATCAGCTACGAACTCCGCTTAGCAGAATCGCAATATAATGGATACCACCGTCTAGCCAAACACACCTATTGCCAATTGTTAGTACCAATCGCTATCAACAAAGTACTAATCACTATTGGCAAGAATACGGCGCCTACCAATCATACTGAATTTGGAAGGGCCAAACATCACATGAATCCCCTCCTGGTCAAAATTTCAACACCTATTAAAATCAAAGAATCGCCTTGCTGAAACCGATTGCAACCTTCCCAGAATAGACTTTCAAGAAGCCCCAAAAAATACATGCGCCAACCAGGAATCGAACCAGGGGCCCATCGATGGCAACGATGGATTTTACCACTAAACCATTGGCGCATAGAAATTAAGCTCCTCGACGGGGAATTGAACCCCGGTCTACCACGCGACAAGCGGTAATTCTAGCCACTAAACTATCGGGGACTTCTCAATGGCTTACAATCCATTTGATGAGCTATGCGCTGGATCTGCGTGAATAGGCACATCAAGAAAGCTCTATACAACAATCCTTTCTTCGTACCACGTCCATGTTCTAAACCTATAAGCAAGTACTTTATCCGCATGCGACCAGAGAGATTGCGGGTCGTTGAGATAATACGCCACATTTGGGACTAAATACAATAGTCAAAAGAATACATGTATTTCTATTAGATTCCGTAGGTATAAGTTAGACTATCAGGCTAAGAACCAGAGGACAATACTTGTTAAAATACCTTAGGTAAATTTTGATCTATAGTAAACTTTTGTACTATTAATCTCTGGACTCGGTTTTATATAAGAAAGATTCCTTTGCTCTAGCTAGATCTGGTATAATTGATAAACCCGTGGCAAGCTAGGTGATGATTCTGTTTGTTCTGAGAGTAAGAGATTTGTATTTTGATATACAAATATTTAGGCTATTGGTAATATATGATCGACTTAAACAAGAGGATAAGTAAAACATTGGGCTCTTGCTCCAATATTTATACACTTCCTTCAAAGACGAAAGTTGTTAGTCATCGTATGTGCACCTGATAAAACAAGCTGGGCATTAAATAGAACATAATTTCGATTTAACTTGCTAAAAAAGTGTGAATACAGTTTTTTCAACAGAAGTACACCATTATTTCTTGTTGCGGACGCTATTGCAATCAAGATTGAATACTCTTGCGGATTAACGAACAAGATTTCTCTACTAGAAGCATGAGCTGCAATTTGATAACGCTCTTATCACCCAATTGATTTAGCCAGGGACTATGTTTCGCCCATGCTTGTATTTTGCATAATCTCCTTTATTAATGTATAACTTTCAGTTCTGTTAGATTTTATGAATATTTCATCAGAAAACTTCAACTTTTTTATTAATGTGAAGGGCAATAACTCTATTCTGAACACTTCGCAGCTAACAAGCTGCGCCATGAATTGTCTCTGTCTCTTATCTATCATTGGTAACTTAACAACCTAAGGCCATAGGTTTTATTTTTATGGTACTATAGCTTCTTGGCAACTTTCTTCGACTAAAATTTTCTGATCTGTCTCCAATTCTGCTTCGCCTTTCTGCTTTCGGACTCTACTTAATCCCAGCTTTGTATAAAATCTCCAAAACATGAACCCTGACAGAACCGCACAAATTCCGGCCAAAAATGAATAAGTGCCTCCCAAGCCCATACTCTGCACCATTGAATCTAACACAGCCACAAAGAGAGCAGAAGGTAAACTTCGGAACAAATTGACACAACTGGACAGTGCTTGACCACTTCTCGGGTACATGTCCACTAGAGCAGTGGTAACACATGCAACTGTGACCGCGACGGAGAATCCAATTATTATTGAACTGATATAGATCAACGATATGTGGAGTTGATATTGCAAACTCCATCCAAACAAAGTTAGGGAAAATATGACCGATGCAATTGGAATAAGACAAATGTCAAGTCGGGCTCGCAAATAGTTCACTCTCTCATTTACCATCCCAGCTTCTCTGCTCCTTTGTTCTCTATGTTTGCAATACCAATCCAAGATTCTCCCGCTGGAAAAGGATCCCACTATGGTGCCTATACCTTGCGGCAAATACAGAATTCCAATATGCAATGTACTGTAACTGAATGGTGGTTCTGATAATACTGTCGACAACAGCGTTAACATGACAGACCAAGAAGCATATGCTAGTCCAGCCGGCGAAAGCACGAACCAAACGTCAGCTTCCATCAATATTTTAAAGGCAGACAACAAATTAAATGGCTTACGACTCTCCAAAGTCTCCATATCACCGGTGAGCTTCTTGTGAAAGCTTGAGAAATATAAAATTAGCAGTTTATGGTACCATAGCTGTGGAATAATTGATCCATTCCCCACGTACTGCCGAGAAGTCTCTGGTAGGAAGCAGACAGCAACTATCAAAGTGAATACTCCTCCAATCGAAACGAAGACGAATATAGCTCTCCAACTGTTGAACCCACTCAATAAAGCTGCCCCAATTACAGCTCCAAACCCGCTCCCAATCAACTGGAATCCACTTACTGTTCCAATAAACAGCCCTCTGTTTTCAATGGTGCAAACGTCCCCCAGAACTCCCGAGCCGATTGCAATCACCGGCGATATCAGCATGGCCTGCAAGCAGCGCAATAAAGCAAGTAACCAAAACGTGTTTGTCTGCGAGATCGAGATGCAAACTGCAACAAATGCAATTAGTGATCCCACAAGCAAAGGTCGCAGCCCATAGTAAAGCGCCAAGCTCGAAGAGATGGACGGCATAATGCCTTGAAAGATCAAGTACCCCATCACCACGAGATTCACTGCGGCTGGAGATACTTGGAAATGTTTTGACACTATAGGTAAAGCTGGGAAGAAGATCTGGTTCAGCCCCATACTCCAAAACCCAACAGAGGACAAAATTGCAATGAGAAGCCATCGGTAATGCTTATCAAAAACAGTAAATGTTGGCTCTTGTTCTGTCATTTATCTTTTTCATTAGTTCTTTGGGAGTTGAAAACTCTCTCAACTATATGTAATTGGTTAACTTCCGGGGCAACTCGGAGACTTCATGACCAATACCGCACTATGGCTCCATCGTTCTCTATATAACCGGGCGGTAATTACTGGCGCATGCATGAGTAACTTCAGGAGTTTGGGGAAGCACTGTGGAAGGAAAACTGCGGCAAAGCAACAGTCAGTCACCATGAATTAGAGGCACACACAGGAAGATGAGGATACGGCGATCTTATAGCTTGAGTGAATTCCTGGTTTGTCAGCATGCTTGAACCATGTAGAACGAATTATGTAAGAATTTCTCGGAGTTTATATTGATTTTGTTGCGGGAAAGGCGCTGTAGAAATTGCCAGTGCTTGCCTAGTCTGACTCCACAATATGACTCATTGATAGAATTGGCACCGAAACCGTTTCAACACCACTTTGATGGATAATGAAGGGCTCTTACTGACGCAAAATTGATCGCCAATGCTGTTGATCACGAGTATTCCTTGCCAATTGGCTGCAAATTACTTCACTCCATTAAGATTCTTATCGCGTAATTATTGTGACTCAACTTAGATTGGCGTTCCACCGATTTTTGCAGTATGTTGTCGTGCGATCAGCTTCCGTTTAAAGTGACGTTTTCTCTATGTATTGCAGTTATGATCATCATGCTCTTGACCAGGCACGAAGATGAGTCTTATAGATGACTCATGTGAAACTGAGATAATTCCGCACAATGCTATCGATTTAGAGAGTCGCTAATTAGAGGTGAGGGAACAGTTCGAGTAGATGTCCACCCCACAGTCAAAGCATTTCGTGAAATGTTAGATTTCGAAGATATTTGATAGATCATTCGGTACATTAACATTAGACTACCTGACTAAGAAGCAGAGACGAATACGTTGTCAACCAAGACAGCGGTAAATAGGCCAAGAGAATGAGATTCAATCAACACTTAAACTATAAGATGTATGTTGAATGAAGTCATTACCAAAGTAACTAAGTGAAAACTATAGTTGTCTTGGAGAGGTTGCATAATGAGGAGAAATGAAACAGGAGATGAAATATCATTGGACTGAGACTCGATACATTATGTGCTTAGTGAAATAAGCTCCTCAACAAGAGTGGAGAGTCAAATGAACTACGGGCAAACCAGCAAAGGGACTTAAGGAAGTTTCCTAGAAGGAAGGGTATAAATATTGGTGTAAGATCCCAATATTTCACTTATCCTCTTCTTCCTTCAAGTCGATCATATATTACCATTAGTATAGAAACATTTGTATACAAAATACAAATCTCTCACTCAGAACAACAGTATCATCTATAACCTAGATAAATTTAGTATTCTATAATACCGGATCTAGCTAGAGCAAAGGAATCTTTCTTATATAAAACCGAGTCCAGATTTTAACATGAAATTTAATCCTCATACAAACCCGAAACAGCCTCAAGTACCTAAATGATTTTCGAGTAATCTACAACAATGAATTCAATTAGACTATTCTAAAGGCTTATTCGAATGCAATGAATACTGCAAATGTAAGCAGAGAGATATCGAAAAACATCCTTCGATATGTAGGCAGATTTGTACTTTATTTTAAAGTTTCTATACTCTTGCAAAGGATATGTGAAGTATTGGGATCTGGGACTCGGTTTTATATGAGAAAGATTCCTTTGCTCTAGCTAGATCCGGTATTATAGAATACTAAATTTATCTAGGTTATAGATGATATTGCATATGATGACTTCAGGTAAAATAAACTTACCCCAACATATCTCTTAATAGGTGTAGTGTTGGTGTAAGCTCATTCCCGTTAATGGGGTGCTCTTTAACGTGCCGTATGGCCTAACAAATATTTTCGGAATCTAACAATCTATATGTTGCTTTAATTCCAAAATTCAGATCACATAATAGGGACGTGATAAACTTAAAAAGCTGATGAGAATATGTGCGTGTATTGCAATGATTCGTTAGCAAAATAGAGAGCGGAGTAACGAAAAAATTGGAGGAGTTAAGAATCGAACTCAAGACCTTTCCCATGCTAAGGGAACGCGCTACCAACTACGCCACACCCCCTTTATTATATTTCTATCCCACATTTAGAGGCAAACTAAAGATAGTTTCGGAGTTGGCCTCTCGGTCGGGGTACGCCGCAAGGAGGATAGGTAACATAGCAATCACCATAATGGTAGAAAGACCGTGATAGTAAGTGAACTTGTACCAGAATATTGAGCAGATGCATTGGGTAAAACATTACTTAAAACATTATTTGCAACTTCCGTTTACAAAATCATATGAAAAGTGAGCAGAATGTGCTATAGCATTGAATCGAGACTCCTGCTTAAACTAGTCAGACTCACTATATTAGGCGTCAAGTGAACACTGAGGTTGGAAATCTAATTTAAGAGTTGTCCTGAAATATGTAGAAATATTGGGGTAAGAACCTGATAGATTCCGAAGGTATTTGATAGATCATACGGTACGTTAGCACACGGTTAACGTGAATAAGCAAACATAAAAAAAACTCAGATGCTTGAAAAAAGGCAAAATATCTTTCATCATTAATACCTTCAAGCTTGTTTTCGTAGAATACAAGCCAAAATCAACTGTAGAAATTCAAAAGATCGATCTGATAGAATATTCAATAAATAGTTGAAAACATAACCGCCTCCGTTCTGCTTACACTTCATTTTATATAATAGAAGAGAAGGGCATGTTTACAGTATCAGAATAGAACCAATCATAAATCGAGACTAACCTAATCATCTGGAAAGCCACAATTATACATATTCACAAAGAATCCCACAGGATCGGGAAATATAGATAAACTTGATCAACAATCCGAAATGAAGCATCTAATCCGTTAGGAATATAAACTGCAAACATACAGTCCCTAAAGAATGCTTCATAATTCTGTAGCATATCATAAAAGACTGTGCCTCTGGTTCTTCTAATATTCGATTGTAAGTAGGCATCAAACCATCTTCACGAACTACATCAAAGTATGCAATACTCAATGAGGTCCAAGTTCACACTGAAGACTCACACACTCCTCATAGAATTGGTGGTTACATGTGTTGTAGGAATATACTCGCCCAACGAATTATACTTACAGTGTGCAATATTGCCAATCACATCAAAAACAATTCTTGATCTAACTGGCCTCTCCATCCCCAAATAAAATTGAATAAAGTGTAACATTTAATAGCATTTCAAAAATTTAATGCAAACATAAAGCACAACAAGTCGAAACCAAGAATTATACTTTCAATAAAGAACATAAGTCATTTGTGTTCACACTTCATTATTCATACACGATACATAATTAAAACAACCTGGAAGTCTTTTTGCAATGATACCAGAGGAACTTATAACACATCTCATCATTCTTTGTGTACGTAGTGAGAAACAAAAGGGCAAAAGAACTCCACACTAATCATAAGTCAAACGAACATCCAACAGTTAACGTGAGCGAATAATGAAGCCATTGACAAATACCTCTGGGCACTCGCTAACATATACTTGTCCAAAACTAACAAGATAAAATACAAATAAGCTATGCGAATTTTTCATAAAATATCAATTAAATTAAGATCACGCAATTAACAGAGTTAAATATACTCAAATTCTCAACTGATTCTTCAATGAACTATATAGAACAACTTCTTTGTTCAATAATGCATGAATTTACCAACACCATAATAGGATACAAATACCTTTGGAAAATTGAACACAGTCTTTGCACGTACAAACAACAAGGCAACAATATGATCTACTATTTCTCAATTTTGTCCAAATCGCAAAACTCTTCTAGCTTGTTAAACTGCTTTTTTGCTCTGTATAAAACCAATGTTAAACTATCGTTTTGGAGTATCGGCGCCTGGTAGGTAATATTTCTCTTTAAAGTTGCGTCTGTTAACGTACTGTTTACAGAATTTTACTGTAGAGATCATATTCGGTTGTTGTATGCATGTGAATTTTATAGGTAAAGAATCCTTGCTGATGACCCTAACTGCATCTTCACTTTTATTGGATATAAGCTAATATAATCAAGTGGTAATTTTGCCACTTGGAGTTGTAAAATTAATTTCAAGGGAGTAAATATGAATTTTCGCATTCATTGCACTCATAGCATTTATTTGTACAGCAGAGTATAGATAGGAAATTAAAAGAAAAAATGGAAATGCTATCTTCTTTCCTGCTATGAAAGACGTTTATTTTCGTATTCATCTCTTGGTGTCAGCAATATAGATATAGTTTTCGTATGTAATACTGAATTTTTAAAGATATTATATGTTGGTGACGAATATTTTCGTAGGCCGGTACATTGAAATGGAAGTAATGTTGAGCACATTTATTCCCAATAATTGTTACTATTACCTAACAATTCGTTAGCAAGATTATCTTCATCATAGTTTTATAAATGCACATGGTAATAAAGGTGCGAGTAATATATTAGTTAGAGGTAGTCTAAGTGAATTTGTCTAAGGATTCTAAACAGTGTATGTTAACGAGTGAGAGACTTTGGGTATGCTGTGTCTTGATTTTTTCTTCTCTGAGATTATTGATATTGTATTTCAAGGCTTTCTTTTGTTCTATGGGGCAGGTATTGATTTACTTAGGCGGAATCTCACTAGTCGTAGCTCTTCGGACAACATGACATTTTTACATCAAAGTATTTTGATTCGGCCAAACACATAAGATTGTCGACGTGTCTAATCATTTTCAAGAGTTTGAATATGTATTATTACTCGACTGGTACTCGAAGTTGTAGACAATTTTTATTCTTGTTTTTCTTCTTTCAAATCTATAGTCAGTAAAGATGCAGTATATGTTTGACCATAGACGACAAGTAAGATGAATGATATTGTTGAGGTATTCTTAGAATGCATTCATGAGTTTGTCAGGTACTACAAAAAAAATACCGTACTATAAGATCAAATTTTGTTTTGTATCTGTGGGTTTGCTCCTATAATTAGATCCCCGGATATATTGCTTGTTTGTCATTAGATAGTTCAAGAATTAAGTGAATCCAAGCCTCTTTTTGCTGGACTTAATGTCCGTAGATAGACCGATAGGAAGTGTGCTTGCATCGATGTATCGAGCATAGTGATATATTTGTTATATTTTATCTGGTATTTTTTGAAACTTATGATTGCCAATATGAGGTTTACTTCATGAGGCTGAATTTAAACGGAATTGGTATAGAAGTGAGACTCCTTCTGTTATTTACTCAAGCAATTGAGTTCCCCAAAATGTGTTTATTGGGGTCAGGTAAATATGTCATCTAATTAGAAGAATGGTATAATGGAAGGTCTATGGATACTATAAAATAAGATCCCAGTATGTCATTTTCGATTGTCTTCTCGAAATTCATCTCAGTAGTCAAAATACCGTATTCAAATATATTTATTTTACTCTCAGAACATGCACAATTATCTAGGTATTCTTATTGGGCCAGTGTATCAACAAATAGGGTTATAAGATGAATAAAAGAATTTTTCATCGAAATTGAGTCCACATGTATCTAACTCTTGGCAATCTCTTTTGATATGATTGGAATGTGTGAGTTAATACAGTTAGGGTCATCATGCTCTTCTTGCGTGATTGCTGTATTTGTGGCTCGAAACACATAAGTGTGTATATATTTCTAAGCAAGTGTTTTTTAAATGGACCCCAGTTTGGTCAATCTGTCGTTAAGTTTTGATAATTAAGAGTTATCCATCCTGATTTTGGTAATGCGTCTCTCATGCTATTGTTTTAGCCTCATGTTGTAGCAGTTCTGCTTTCTGGTGACAATTATTACTAAAACGGAATCTTTTTACAGTAGGATCTGTCATTAGTTGGGAAAATGACATTAATAAATCTTTTAAGAAGCAGGATCATATACGAACGGTATTCTTCCAGTGTAGTATTTTGACTAAAATATTTAATAATTGCCTTTATGGCCAAGTTGGTAAGGCACCTCACTAGTAATGAGGAGATCGTCAGTTCGACTCTGGCTGAAGGCTTTTTTTTTGATTATTTGTTATCCCAGTTTATTTTTGATTCTGTAGGTCTAAAATGGACAGCCCAACAAAGGACAACAGAATCTCACCATAACGGTAAACAGTATTTGCAACATATGTGATAAGAGGTCGCATAAATGAACGGAATGAAAACGGAATCTGCAATTGCAGATAATGAAGCTTTCCTCTATTATGTGCTAATATTAAACACCTCAGATAAGATAATATAAGAGTCCAATGAACTACGTGAGGCTAAGAAGACTAGGAAAGCACTATAGAAACAAGTCTATAATACTGGAGTAAGGTCCTAATATTTCTCTTAACTTGTTAGATTCCGAAGAAACTTGATAGATCATTCGGCACGTTAACGAGCACACCGGTAACTGGAATGAGCTCACACCAACACACCAACTGTTAAGAGATATACTGGGTAAGTTTATTACCTAAAAATCATTATGTGCAATTATAGTTGTCTTGGAGAGGTTGCATAATCTGGAAAAATGAAACAGAAGAAGAAATCTCATTGGATTGCGTTAGATTCCGTGGGTATAAGTTAGACTACCCGACTAAGAGCCAAAGACCAATACTTTATCCGTGAGAATGAGCTTACACCAACTGTTAAAATCTAGGCTCGGTTTTAATGGGGAAGATTCCTTTGCTCTGGCTAGTTCTGGTATAATTGATAAACCCACAGACAAGCTAGGTGATGATTCTGTTTGTTCTGAGAGTAAGAGTCTTGTATTTGGGTTATACAAATATTTAGGTTATTGGAAATATATGATCGACTTAACGAAAGAAGAAGATAAGTGAAAAATATTGGGATCTTACTCCAATACTTATAGACTTATTTCTTTAGAACTTTCATAGTCTTATAAGCTTCAGAAGGTCATTCAACTCCTATCTTATGTCATCTTAAGGGGTTTAATATAATGAACATGATAGGGAGGTGTAATGGTTAAGTGCTATTGCACATTCTGTTCAATTAGGCACCATCTCCAGAGCAATTATAGTTTTCACTTACTTACTCTGGGAATGGCTTCACTCTACGTGCACTTCATAGTTGATGTGTTGGTGTAAGCTCATTCTCAAGGATAAAGTATTGGTCTCTGGCTCTTAGTCGGGTAGTGTTAGATTCCGAAGATATTTGTTAGACGATACGGCATGTTAACAACGAATAGACCGTTAATGGGAATGAGCTTACACCAACATTAAAACAGTTAAGAGATATGGTGGATAAGGTTATTACTTTGCCCCTCATATGCAATATACTCGTCCTTTAGAAGCGCCAGACGACTTGTGAAGAGATAATAGATTCGGTCTCATTGAATCGGAGACTTCGTCAATTACGTGTTTATATTAAGAGGCTCGTCAGCAAAAGAGTAGAGCCAAATGAACTACTCAGAAGCTAGCAAAGGGACATAAGTAAGTATCCTACAAGATGGTGTATAAATATTTGTTAGATTCCGTGGGTATACGTTAGGCCACCTGACTAAGAATCAGAGAAGGATACGTTGTCAACCAAAGCAGCAGTAAATAGGCCAAGAGAATGAGCTCTAATCAACACATCAATTATAAGATGTATGTTGGATGAGGTCATTACCAAAGTAACTAAATAAAAAACTAAGTTTGTCTTGGAGAGGCTGTATGATGTGGAGGAATGAAACAGAAGATGAAATCTCATTGAATCGAAGACTTCGTCAATTACGTGTTTATTTTAAGAAGCTCGTCAACATAATAGTAGAGCTGAATGAATCACATGGAAGCTAACAAAGGGACATAAGTAATTATCCTAGAAGGAAGTCTATAAGTATTGGAGTAAGATCCCAATATTTCACTTACTTCTTCCTTTAAGTCGATTCTATATTTCCAATTGCCTAAATATTTGTATAACCTAAAACAAATCTCTTACTCTCAGAACAAACAGAATCATCAGCTAGCCTGTCAACAGGTTTATCAAATACACCAGAACTAGCTAGAGCAAAGGAATCATCCTCATCAAAACCAAGCGTAGATTTTAACAATTCATCACTTTGTAGCAACATCTTTCCATCTGAAGTCCCCGATAGTTTAGTGGCTAGAATTACCGCTTGTCGCGTGGTAGACCGGGGTTCAATTCCCCGTCGAGGAGCTCAATTTCTATGCGCCAATGGTTTAGTGGTAAAATCCATCGTTGCCATCGATGGGCCCCTGGTTCGATTCCTGGTTGGCGCATTCTTTTTTAGGTAGTAAGTATAACGATGACTTCGACACCGCTTGCAGAAAATGGTTATACACATCTAAGGATAGGGTCAATAGAACACCCATGAGGTATTTTAGTGTAAGATGCCTTGTGCGATTAGTATCTTGATAGGTTTGAATCATTTTCGAATCAGAAAAGTTCTTACTTATTGATGAAATCTGGACTGAGTTCCATATGAGAAAGATTCTCGGAATAGATGCAGTATTAAAGAACACCGGATAAACCTTGTTTAGTAGGTGGTAATGTTGTTCTGATAATGAGAAGTTTGATTTTATACGAATGATTCTATACTTACTGAAGATATATGATCGACTTGAGGAAGGAAGAATACGTCTAAAATCATGGGAACCTGCTCCAGCATTTATTGACTTTTGTTAAAATCTAGGTTGGTCTCCTTTTGTTAGATTCCGTGAGTATAAGTTAGACTACCCGACTAAGAGCCAGAGACCAATACTTTATCCTTGAGAATGAGCTTACACCAACACATCAACTATGAAGTGCACGTAGAGTGGAGTCATTTCCAGAGTAAGTAAGTTAAAACTATAATTTCTCTGGAGATGATACCTAATTGAACAGAATGTGCAATAGCACTTAACCATTACACCTTCCAATCATATGCTCATATTAAACCCCCTAAGATGACATAAGATAGGAGTTGAATGACCTTCTGAAGTCAATATGACTATGAAAGTTCTATAGAAATAAGTCTATAAGTATTGGAGTAAGATCCCAATATTTTTCACTTATCTTCTTCTTTCGTTAAGTCGATCATATATTTCCAATAACCTAAATATTTGTATAACCCAAATACAAGACTCTTACTCTCAGAACAAACAGAATCATCACCTAGCTTGTCTATGGGCTTATCAATTATACCAGAACTAGCCAGAGCAAAGGAATCTTCCTCATTAAAACGAGCCTAGATTTTAACAGTTTTATATTAAAGTCAAACACATGACTTTATGTATCCATCTAACTTACGAAGTTCTTTGCAACCTAACTAAAAATGTGTCATGCAACGATCATCAACCCTGATGAAATTGACAATGTTGTCGCTATTACCGAGGCACATAAAAATGCATTACTTAATTATCAATCCCAAGCTCAAATTAGCTCAAAATACAGGCGGAAAGAGACACGCCATCGATTAGATTATATCGATAACATTGATAAAGCATTCTTATCCAATAATTTCTTTGCAGGTCACTCATTGGACGATAATTCTATCTCGCTTACACAGCTTGAGACAACAAACTCCAAAAACCTACAGAAATTGTATAATGCATACCAGAATTATTTGTATATGGCACCTGCAAAAATCGCATCGAAACAGGAAGAGATAGAAAGGCAATCGAAGTCGAAAACTTATTCCTATAGTTTTACGAGGGAAGTGGCCGTCTGTGACTTACTAGCATACTATGGGTCATTCACTCCCTTTCTAATACTCATTACAGCCATTGATCTCATCGAAGCTCAGAGTTTGATAAGTGGAATCTCCTGGTTTGATTTCATCCCATTTTTGAGAATGTGCCATGAATTTCTCATGGATCAAATTGAGGAACTCGTCAACATTCTGAACTACATACAGAAGTCCAACCCCTTCGACTACCAATACTTTATCGATCAACTTCACTCAAGAATTACTGCGCAACGAGAATCATCAATTCTATCAGAAGCAAAATGTGTCTTAGATTTTTCAAATCCATCGTTTATGCACTCAAGTCTCCCACAAATGCAACAAATGATTCGGGAATGTACTTCTAACAAATCAGAAATGCATAGTTTCTTTCTTTATGGTATATTCCTCATGGTGTGCGAGAGGAGAGAAATTGAAACAACGAATGCAACGTTCTTTTCACAAGTAATGACTTATCTCAATGAACGATTCATTGAGTTCCTGAATCTAACAATCGACGGACAAACTTTGAATCAAGTCTTTGAGGAAGCTTGTTATACTCCCGAAGCTCTCTTCGCCCGATTGCCGCATTTAACTGCAACCCGATCCTATGACACATTCAAAGCCGCACGTATGCCTAATGCAATCAGCATAGTATTGCCCGAACATGATAAAAATACATCCACTTATAGACACACCAGGGGTAGTCCAGCTCAACATCGTAACAACACGCCCAATGATACAAGTCTAAACAATTATCAATCCGACAGCTATTGCAAGAACAATAACAACAATTGCTTTAACCACAATTCTAAGCAGAATCATTCTAAACCCAAGACCTTGAGTAATCAACCTAACGGTTATCACAAAAATAAACCCAAGTCCATTGCTGCTAATGATCACCAGCATAGGACAGACAACACGCAATAATACCAACAATAAAAGATTGGTGGTCAAGTTAGCTTGGTATCGAGCAGTCTGGACGCATCAACCAATGGGCTTACTTCTTTGACTAGACAAAGAGTCTGAGTCAAATCCATGAATGATAATTATCGACTCTGGAGCATCTTCCCACATCTTTAATGACATCAATATGTTGGATGACATACAAGAGTGAGCGCTTACTTCCCGTGCACACAGCAGATGGAGAGAAATTCCAACTCACTGCCTCAGGATTCGCTACAATGGTATTACCATAAAAATTGATGATGTAGTAATTATACCTAGCTTCACATTCAATCAATCTAACAAGTGTAAAAGCACTCGCAAAAGCTAACAATTCGCAAGTATGGTTTACTAAAGATCTGATATTCCTTCATACCTCTACAACACTGGAAAGTATCCGATTGTATCGCTTCCACCGATGGCTCGAAGATGTAAACTTTCAATTACAAATTTAACAAATTTCCTCTGTTTACAAATGCACCTCCGAGAGATATCAAACGGAACAAAAACATGGCAACAGACATTTACTTCTTGCCACAATATCCACCGCCAAAGACGCAGGGTCTTATCGTGCATAACCATGCAAGCCTAGACAAGATTCGACACCAGTACACATTCACGCAAGTATTTGAAAACTGAAGAATGAATGGACACCATTTTATATTGAGATAACGCTTGCCAGGAAAGAACAAGTTAGAGGATGCACAGATTATGCATTCCTTAACTTTGCTGTAATGTCGCATCACAGTGAGCATATATATGCCACAACACCATTGCTATGCGCTTTTCAACAGATCTCATTCAAACGGTAAATATACCTCAACAAAGAACGCACATACAAATCAAATATTTCAACCTAGATTTTACTACTATCCGGGTACTGGAATAAATACTGTGACATCATCCTCTTCTATTTGTAAATCAAAAAAGAAGAAGGAATTGACACGGACAGGAATTGAACCTGCAACCTTTTGAGTTGGAATCAAAAGCTCTACCATTGAGCCACCGCATCGTCCTTGAATTGACACTCGCTGGTTTGAGTCCAGCCCTGATAATTGAAAACCATTCGATTGAAGGTTAATTGCTGCACAATGTTTGAAATGTGTCTCAATTACAGCCAATTCGCTGTTGGATCAAACATGCAGAGATTCCTGTTCTAGAAAATCGCTGCATTTTCTTATTAATATTATATAAGGACTAGTATATCTTTTTCTAGAGGAACGCATACTCGCTCCATATATAGAAATTTTCAATAAATTAAGGTTCTTAGAGGGAGATTAGACCTCAGCTGAAGTATCAATTACAGGAATATATGCATGCCTTGAAGGTGCAGCATTGACGGCAACAGCTTTTTACACGATAGTGCATAAAGACGTTTTCGTAACCATCTAGAACGAACCTTAGCTTCCTTTTCGCGGTATCTACGTAATATGTAAGCGATGAATCGCCAAATTCAAATTTCCATCGGGCTTTCTTGATATCAATGGTTTTAATTTGTTAATGTTTGAAATGGTAGATATACTAGTTGCGGATAACGCTCGGAAATATTGCAGATCTGCAGGTCAAGTTAATCAGGTTGACAATGTTTAGTGCAGAATCAAACCTTTCAGATGGTTTCAAGTTCGCTGAATTGCACAAGAACTTGAAAGGTCACAAATTAGCAAACACTTAAACAAGCCATCTCCATCTTTCGATTCCAGTGAATTTGGTTGAGTTACGCGAACAAAATTCACCGTAGCATAAGCAGTAGTGCTCGAACAAGAGCTTTATTTCCTCGACTTCGTCAATAAGCTCAAGTCTGTTAATTCGCTGTACTTCAAATTTGTCTAACCATGGTTTTTCAAAAGTATTTCCGGAGTATCCCCCAACATCGCTCATATTTGTTAGTTTTAAATTTTTTAAATTGCATTTTTCATGCAAGAACTGAAGCCGTGCTTGCAAGTCGGGGAGCTCATCAAAAGTCGGTAAATAGAGACCTCGACGCAACAAGTTTTTGGTCATAGTTGAGCCGAATGCATCATTTAACGATAATGGTTCATAAATTAAGAAAGAAACAAGGTTGTCGAACGACTGGCGCCAGAAGTTGATGATGTTTATATTCTCCTGTGTTGAAAGGTAGCAGAGCACACATTCGCTTAGAACCAATGTGGGCAAACTTGGGTCAATGTGTATTAGCAAAGGATGTTCTTTGTAAGTATTCTTTAGAAGTCGCAAATCGTAGCCGAAAATATGGTACCTTTCTGAATGTAAGTCTGGATCGAAAGATTCGAAATCCTTTCTAGAAACTACATTTGCAGATCGATCACCAGCATACTTAATGATGGACAGTAAGACGTCACTTTTCAAGATCGCCAATTTCTTGATCTTGATAGACTCTGGGAAATCAATCTCGTGGTAACTCAAATTTGGGAATTTCTTCAACATTTCAAAGCACCTAGTGTCCGAACCACCTCCAAGAGAGATCACTTGACAGTGACCGAATTCCTTACAAAACTCATCAACAACCAAGTCTATCAGGCGCGTTCTCAAATACGTGCCCCTGTTGATTAAAGGAAGCTTTCTCTCGCTAATCATTGAACGGAGCATTCTCCCAGCTGAAAGATTTGTATAACCGACACAGTATTGCAAATTTGCTTCATAGGATTTGAGGAGTATATCAATGTAGGCATCAGGTGGCAAGAAGTAATTTTGTCTGTTGGTGCTCAAGCGACATGTCAAAGCATCAAGATCGGTTGCCCGTACGAGTTTGTCGTGCCTCTGTTGTGGAGATATCATTCTGTTGCGAGTAACAGTGGAAGAAAGATATTATTTATCCATATAAACCACTACAAGTATTACATACAGGCAAAAAAACTAGGATTTTCTTACAATTACCCACCAATTGTCTCTCTCATACCCTTCATCAACTATTGTACATCCACCAGCTTTGAGTGCATTCTCACCAAGTTCACCCTTCTTATACAAATGGTAATATCTGTATTTTGTTACTGGTTCTTTCTTTACCTCACTCTTTAGCACAGGTTCATTTTCTTCAATTATCAGTTGAATAGGCCCTTCCTCCGTTTGTCTAACTGAGTTCCGCTTGTTATGTTTCTGCCTTGGCTTCTTTTCTTTCTTTATTGGCTTCTCTTGTAGGACCCATGGAATAAGAATGTCTTGCTCATCCCCCTCTTTGTAACCTCGCCTAGAAGTTTCCTGCTCCAAGGCCCAGCAATACACTAATAATTCTCCACCAGTCCTTAATTTTGACAAAATATGTCCAATTGCCTCTATTCTTCTTTGCTCAGTTGAAAAATGATGGATAACAGCAATAGATATAGCAAAGTCAATTGAATCTTCTGAATGAGGTAGGTTTAAACCATCTGAAACACCTAAGTTGTACTTGTTATCCGAAATATCGCGTCCACAGTATATTAAGCCATCAGATCTATCAGTTCCAATAATAAAGAGGTTCTTATTGATACCCAAATACTTCCCGTTGCCACATCCAACGTCAATTCCAACAGAATAGTCTTGTCTGCTTCTGAGGAATTTCTCCACAATTGGCCATGGCTTGTAACGGGTCTGAGAGAAGTGGGACGCTATCTCGTTATATATTGTATGCACATATTCCTCTTCCTGTGTCTTTGGGTCTATTCCCTTCTCTATAGCCACAGAAGGTACTGACATAATCGGCACTTCCTTCGTTCTATGTCGATGATCCCCATTGAAATTTTCTTCAATTAGATAGCTCACGTGATTTTAAAATCCCGACTATGGTTAAACAATAAATAACCAACTCCACCATTCAAAAACATCACTACTACAATAATGTTTGATCTCAAGCATGTACTCCTTTTCGTCCTAATACTAGTATTACCATGGATGAACTTACGACTACCATCGTGGGAGTCTGTTGGGCTTCAGTCGCTCAGCGATGACATGCTAACACTTCAAGTCTATTTGGAGGATGGAGATGCTGGGTTTAACTTTCCTGACTTGTCTCTCGCAACACAGTATCAACTTGACTATGAATTAAGCCGCGTGTACCCTGAGGTTCAGATAAAGCTTCAAGTAATGACTAGGGATAAGACTAATTCAACCGATGAGTATGTTGTCGAAATGTGTCTCCAAGACGAGAACATGATAGCCATTGGGTCCAGTGGAATGAGAGCAATTATGTTCTACAAACTAGAATCGGTTCACTCAAATGATTTGCCATTTCTCTTGCTGCAGACGATATTATATCACCTATTATCGGCAGAGATTGAGGTTTTGCAGAATGGCCTCAAGGAAGAATATTTGAATTCACCTCTTCAAGTGGAATATGTTCTTGAAAATCTAAGTGGCGTTTCCGATGCCGAATTTAAAATTGAACTCGCAAATTCTACGGACAAATACTTCGAACTTCTAAGTAGAGTATTCAAGGTGAACCACAGGTTTACAGACGTTTCATCAGGTCTTGCCAACTTGGTTATTCGCTTGAACAGGACAGACGGTATCCGATTGCCAAAGTCCCTGAGCACTATACGATTGGTATCCTATGTGGGCGAAAAGGCTTCAAGGATCATTGAAAAGGAATTAGGGTTACCAGCAAATCCTTTGAACAATGTCGAAATAAAACTTGCGGCCGCCAAAAGGTACGTACTCAAAAAGGGGAAAGATATTATATAATATAGATGTTGAAGCGTTCAGGTATGACAATGACACTATAGAGAGAGTTAGAGAACTAATAAGAACGAACCACACACAAGTGTTGGTGGTGGACATATTGCAGACCATCACCAAGCATTCTCATTCTACCTTGAGTAACTGTAGACCTCTCTGTATGCGCTCAAAAATCCAGAGATCACCTTGAAATTGAATAAACTAAGCTTCTGAATGAAATATGGATGCATAGCGCCCAATTGAAGAGATAAGCACTTGAGAAAGGGCCAATTTTAATGTTTCAAGCTAGTAGTAAGATCGCAAGGTTCTGTTACAATTTCTTTCCGGCAACGGTATACTAGTTTTCATATTAGCATCTCAGAGCACTATCTGTTTCCATGTGTTTATGGCAATTGGATACTTTCGGGGAGGGCCCGGGAGCTTTTTTTGGTAGCATACGAGTAGCTCTGACGAAGAGTTGAAAATGACCCACCTGCCTCAAAAAGTTGCAGCCAAAGTACTTTGTAGCGGGCACGACTGAATATATATCAAAAAAACAAAGTTGGTAGTAAAGAAAAGTAAAGATAATCACATTGAATGACAGAATATAGCTCAGATGAAGAGTACCAAAGCGATGTCAGCTTGGATGAACATGATGAAGAATTAATATGGCGTGTGTTCTATAGTAAGACGGGCAATAGTGGGGAGTCTTCTTCTGATGATGCAAGTGACGATGATAGCGTTGAAGAGGAAGATGATTTTGATGACAGTTCAGTCACAAACCTTGACGATATAAACGATCCCGAGCTTGTACGGAAATACCGAGACCTAAAGGCAAGGAAAGTGGATAAGGATCTCAATTTAGAAGAGAAAAAGAGACTATTGATATCAAATTTCACGGACGAACAGATGCAAAGGTTCGAAGCTTATAGACGAATGACCATTAACAAGCCCAGCGTTAAGAAAATATGCAATAGTGTTTTGGGACACTCAATCGCTCAAAATATTGCTTTAGTATTAGCAGGTATTTCGAAACTGTTCTTGGGTGAAATAGTGACTAAGGCATTTGAAGTACAGGCACGAGAGAATAAGGCACGGTTGATTGCCGATATAGAGTTAAAGAAGAAACAAAAGCGCGAAATAATGAAGAGCTTAGAAGAAGGTGCAGACATAGAAGTAGAGGATATTCCTCTAAAATATGACGGCGATCAAATACAACCACTACAGCCGCATCATATTCGCGAAGCTTGGAGGCTATATCTATTGGAAAGCAGCGGAGCACCACAAGCGCAATGGAGGAGAGAAGGAGAAGCAGATGGGAAATTTTTTCGATGATGAAAGAAATAGATATCTTGGTCTGTCTTTGATTTGTGGCTGTGAATGCTGGAAATTGAAGCTGCAGACCTCCAGATAAAGTTCAAAATGTGCTCCGCCGATGAAATATTCCCCTGATCCCGAGGAGGCTGTATGAGCAACAAGTCAGCATTTTGTCACCCAGGCTGTGGTGGAATCATCATTTCTTATTTGGAAATTGGCTCATTTCTAAATCACGAGTAGGCATGGCTTAATCTTGTCATGAGATTTACCGATTAGAATAGTTTTAGATTGTGATTGCAATTTTTCAAAGGTGTTTGGAGAGTATTCAGTCTCAGGATGTCAGATGCGAAGGCAAGAAAACAAAAATTGTAGGGTAACATGAAATATATCCAGAGTATGTCATAATTGTATGGCAACCTACAGTTGATATCAATCATAGCTATATTCTGCACGTTCAATTCGTTTGAGCTTATCATTCCATAAATAGATTGCCCAATTTGATTCATTAACCGTTGGCAAGTTAGGTGACCCCACCTTAATTTGTATGAACTCAGTTTCTCGTATTCCGAACTATAATCAACCGTTACTTTTTTGGATTTGAAAGACAGACAACAGGTGAGTATGTAATAAACGCAAATTAATGAACTCGGCGAGGCTAAATGTTTCTAATCAATTAAAATCCGAGTGACGTTCTACAGAATAGTTAGAGGCATTGAGACGGAGAAAATAAAGCGACACAAATTTTAGGGGCAGTGAAGAAATCGTCGTTTAGATATATACCGTAACGATCCACCAACCCAGTTTCTCAACTGATAAGAAGGAGAGGTACTGTCACAAGTAGAGGCAGAACTATGGAAGACGACCGCAGAAAGAAACGTGCTCGAATCGCATTAAGTTGTGACAACTGCCGCAAGAGGAAGACAAAGTGCGATAGAAGTCTTCCATGTACACAGTGCACCAAGCTAAGCATTCCACATTTATGTGTTTTCAGTTCACCAAAGCATCTCAATAACAAGCTGCTGTTCTTGGGACATAATGCGGATGAGGTAGTGCTACAGGATGAGTTGAATACTTTGAAAATGCAAATGAGAAAGTTGGAGTCTAGTCTAGCGGCAAGCAATTCTAAGCGAAGCCCTCTTGTTGGAAACTCGGAGGAAGAAGATGGCAAATCCCCAAAGGTGAAGACAGAGGGCGAGCTGCCAAGTGAGTATTCGACAGACCTAATTAAGGCCAATAAGGACTTGTGGCTAGGTGAGAATAGACATCCAGTGGAGTTTTCCAACTTCTTCTCAAGTATCAACAAACAGAAATTGAAGAAGCCATGCGGTGGGCCTCTTCCATTTCTTTCAATAATGAAACGAGAGGCGGGAGCTAGAGTTGTATTTTGGTTTCAACTGCGTATGAAGAGACTGGAATACAGTACTAGAGATATCTTCTACAATTATTCGAAGAGTTCTCCGAATAAGGAAATGGCACGTATTGCACTCAAGGCCAGTCAGAAATACGGAATCAATTATGTGGTGCAAGAGGGCGACGGGTATTCCATGCAAGAAGTGAAACAATCCATGAACAACTTTGGAATGAGCCAGGGGTATGTAATATACCCCCATGATACCACGGGAAAACTGTTGAATGAAAAGATCGCCATATTTTTACCTTCAATTGAGGTGGCAACTAAGTACTTAGAATACTTTTTCAGGGTTTTATACCCATTCTTTCCTATCTTGGACGAAGAAATGTTTGGAAGTGATGTGATACGAATCATAGTCAACTTCTCTAGAGTTCATCTGGGACCGATATTTGTGGAAAAACAGCTGGACTATGCCACAATTTCCACCCTACTTTATTTGTTAAGGTTATGCTATATTTCATTATTCTCGAATCTGAATTTAGATAACGAACAAATGCTTGCTTCGATTTCGCCAGTTTCACCACTCTTGCAGAACCCAGTTCCAATTGATGCAGCTGCCGTCGCTGAAGAATGCTTGAACACTTACAATTTCCTTCGAAAACTGGACATTAATGTATTACAAGCGCTCATGTTTTCGAAGTATTATGACGCATTAGCACCTGAACTTGGATCATATTTTGGTGACACCCGATCGCATGTTTCAAATGGTACTTTAGTTCAAATGGCGTTGGCACTTGGGTTGCATAGAGATCCTGATTATGTTACCGAAGTTCCTATGAATGGAAAGACAAAGAACTTGCGTCGTAAGATATGGCACTCTATTGTCTTGCTAGACATTAACAATGCTATTACGTTGGGATCGCCATTAAGCATAAGTACTTGCAAATATGACACTTGTATTCCAAAGGAAGGGAATTCAAACATCAGAGACCACAACCTAGAGCACGATGTAATTAAATCTTTTTCGATTTTTCAACCTTTGGTTGAGCGACTTGTCAATTTTTTGACAGAATTGGGTGAAATCAGTGAAAACATAGATATTACTAAATTCATTGCCATGGTTAATGACTTGGAGTTGAGCGTGTGTCGAATGTTTGGACGATTTGGAGATTTCCTTAAACCCAACAACATTGAGAGCGACTCGTTTGTTATCAAGAAGTTTGGGCTATATTTATTGACAAAGCTTCTTTTGGGTTCAGTATATGGATTCTTCTATGTTCACCATCACGATTTGAAGGTAATAGATTTGGAATACTTCTATTACAGAAAGCTAATTGCCCTTTTCTTCTGTGAATTGAGCGACACTTCGAAAGTCAGCGTTGCGAAGAACTTGTTCGGACCTGCCTTTAGCTTCATGGTGGCCCCATTGCTTAACCAATGTATTTCAATTGCAACCCTGGTAGCAGGATCGATTTGCGTGAGGGTAGCCATTACCTTGGCCCAAGAATCTTGCGACGCAGAAAGATCTTCTCAATTACAGTCTTTGTATCTGCTTGGATTAAATTGTACCAATGATGGATTCAATGCTATAGCTGAATGTGGACAAAGGTATAACAGTTCTTGGAACATGCGCAAGTCGTACATGTACGGATTTACGTTAGTTTTCAATCTGATAGGAAGTGAACCTGGAATTCTGCAGCTTAAATCATCCTGTTTCCATTACTCAAACCAGCAAGCTATTGAATTAAGCACAATACTCAAGTTCCACTTACTTAGGAGCAATCTGAATGAAAGACAAACAACCGGTGCCGCAGAGATAGTGCGAGCGTTCTCTACACTTTCTGAAAAGGATGGAAACAAGATGGCAACACCACCAGAGGTTTTACCTCCAGACATGGAAGAAGAAATGGCAAGAGAACTACAAGTGGACAATTTTTGGTGTCAACACTATATGCTTCAGAATGTCCATGACCCAGAAGCCAAAAAGTTTCTTTCGTGTGTACACAAGAATCAAAAGCCGGAATCGAAGGACATTATTCCAGTTGGTGAAACTTTCGGAGTTTCTGAATTGTCGCCTTTTCCAAATTTGGGAGACTTTTTTGGCAACAACTTTTCTGACATATTTGAAGACCCTTCATTTACATTCAAGTTTGCATAAGAGGGAATCTGATATTGTATAATAGTTAGTAAGTCTGTAACTTTTTTGTACTCAATGTATGACTTACTATGGTCAGAATAATAAGAGAACAAGCTGTTGTCAATTACACTAGGATAAATAAATAATTTGGCTGTTTCTGCGCAGCAACGTCATCGCAGAACACGAGGGGGCCGACTACGTAATTCTACGGATGTGGTTGCGGGTGTGATCACGTCTCCCGTAAGACCTTTGTTCACACAGGGGAATAGCAACCATCGGAATCTCATCGTCCTGCATATTTGAGGAGCAGAATTGAATATGTGGCAGCAATCGTACAAGTTTTGGCAGCGGTTTTTTACTTTTCGCAACTGAAAGGTTTTGCGGGGCGTTACACTTTATAAATCCAGCTTCAAGTGAAAGTGACATTGAGATCCAGTAGCACTATCAATGGTTCGAAGCTTCGTGTGCTCCGTAAACATGTGAAAGGTGACTAAATATGAAGTAATCAGGGCTCTTTTTGGAGCTTTGGAGCTCGTAAAAGGGTAGAGTTTTATATTCTAAAATTCGATCTCTATGAATGCTAATAGTGCATTTGTGTGGATTTCCATACCGGGAATGTTCTAGAAATCATTACACCCTTTCACAAGACTTCCGAGAGCAAACTAAGACTGCCGATCATCCACATTCAAAAGTATAAATAGGTGTAGATATTTCCTTCAATCTTCTTCTACTCCTTTCAATCAAGAGATTATCAACTCACATAAACAATCAAATACTAAAACTCAATTACAATGTCCGACTTAGGTAGAAAGAACTTCGCTGACAAGGCTTCTGAGGCCATCAAGCCAGACTCTGAAAAGACCACATTCGAAAAGGCATCAGAAACTGTTACCAATGCTGCCGACAAGGTTGCCGCTGATATTACCCCAGACAACCAAAAATCGTTCACCCAAACTCTTGGTGACTCTGTTAAACAAGGCCACGATGATGCTAAGGCTGCCACTAACGAAAATGCCCACACTTTGGCCGAAACTGCTGCTGAATACGTCGAAGCTGCCAAGGAACAAGTTACGCATGCCGCTCAATATGTTTCAAGCGTTGTCACTGGTGCCACCGAAGGTGCTCAGACCGGCCATGATGTTGGAAAGAAGTAATATAACTTCTTGAGAATTATTTTCACGTATTTATCACTTTCTTAATATAAAGCAATATTGAACTGAATTGTAAGAAGAATAGAGGTCAAGATTCTCCTCATAGAAAAGGTATGTTCAATTCCCAAAAGAATTATCCCATCACTAAGCAGATTCGAGTTTAATTTTGATAAAGGTTCCTGTTTTAAAGAATTATCCATTCTTCTGAAAATGCTTATCAAAGGATTCCAGAATTGACAGCGTAAAGTCAAATCACCGACACTAGTGTAAGTAAAGGGTCCTAGCGCGCACCAGTTTGTGGCTTTTCTTCTGATCCATGTAGTAAGACATACAAGGTATTTCTGCGATCCACCGCACGTGACATATTATATTCCTATCAAAAAAATGAGATGCTCATCTTGAATCGCACATTGAGAATTCAGCAACATGAGTAAAGACTTTGATACTGATGAATTATCGGATAACGAGGCTACTCGCAACTTGAGTAGCAAACCGGTTTTTGAAGATGGTGAGTCTGAAGATGACTTCAATGACTCGGATGACGAGCAAGATCAAGTCTTTATCCACAAGAAGATAATGGGAGATGATAGATTTAAAGAATTCCAAAATCAGGATGAGAAACAGGAAGCAACTGCAGAAGAAGACGAGGACGATGAAGTTGAGAATTCCATTCCTCAGGAAGTAGTTATTCTTGAAGAAGATGGAAATATCATACCCGTAAAGAAAATTGGCGGATTAAAGAAGCTTTCTCCAGAAAAGCTAGAGCAAGAACAAAAGAGGATAAAGAAAACTGGGGTGTGCTACCTTTCGAGAATACCCCCATATATGAAGCCTGCAAAGTTGCGGTCTGTTTTGAGCAGATTTGGGAAGATTGATCGCCTCTTCTTAAAGCCAGAGGATCCAACTTCGTACCATAAAAGGAAAAAGTACGGTGGTAACAAGAAGAAGATGTTCACGGAAGGCTGGGTTGAGTTTGTGAAGAAAAGTGATGCCAAAATGTGTGCATCTACCTTAAATGCAAATATTTTAGGTGGTAAGAAAACATCATACTACTATGATGACGTTATAAATATGAAATACCTTTCTGGTTTCAAATGGTTTGACCTTACTCAACAAATTGCTAAGGAGAACGAAGTAAGGCAAGCAAAATTGGCATTAGAAATTTCTCAGCAGCTGAAGTTGAACAAGAGTTTTATCCACAACGTGGAACAATCGAAACATATTGAAAGGAAGAGAAAGAGAGAAGAAAATGAAGATAGTACTGCGCAAGCATCATCTTCTACCACCGCAGAATCTTCGAGTAAGCCGTCTCAAAAGGATGAAGAAATTAGAAGAACTTTCAAGCAACGCATGGTAACAAGTACCCGAGCAGATGCTGTGGATTCATTGAAAGAGAAATCCAAACCAAACCAAAAATTAACGGATGTTTTGTCAAGAGTGTTTTAATAGGTAATTAGCAGTAACATTATGTGAAGGTATTTAACATGCAAGAACGTCTCAACTTTCAGCTCTCTCTGCAGCCACTTCTAATCTCCTATAACGTTTCTAACTCCTCACCTGTTTGTGTGGTGATTGTCTTACTTCGATAAAATTACAGTTAATTTATAATACATATTCTTTGATATTACTTGATCAGTGTAGTCGTCTTGCCCATGGCTTGGATATCCCTTTCGATCTATTTGTCTTCTTTTGTTTCCTGAGTTTATTAAAAGAGACTAGGAAATCAAATCTTTGCGTCAATTCAGATCTATTTCTGCAGCCAAGTTCTTTAAGCAAAACTTCACTGTTCACTGCATCGTTGCGGCTTATTGATTTCAGTAAAACCACACGGTTCAATTTTTGCCAGCTTTCATTGTCGAATTTCTTCAATGGCAAATTTTTGAAGCCCAGATCTCCATGAATTGTATCTAATTTTCGCTGTGAATTTGCATAGGACCCATCCACACGGACATCGTGTTTTTTATGAGACTCATAGGGTTCAGTTAGCACCTTAAGCTCGTCGTGCAGTGGGGAATTAATAGACAAATCATGTTTTTGCGTTGAGAATGCATCTCTTTGGTCTCTAACTATCTCAATAGACTCTTCGTTAACCTTCTCCAACTCGCTTGCTGGAACCACTGAGTTCTTCTTGGTAGGACTTAGATGGCTATTAGATGGCCTCGGAGTTGAGTTTCCCAACATAGGACTTGAGTTTCGAAAATTTGAACTCTTAAATTCCAATTTCTTGATTAGCTGCTCTTCTTCACTATCACTGGAGTCAAGTAGTTTACTGTAGTTAATATCATCCTTCAATGGAGATGATTTGGTAGTTGTCCTTGTTGGTGATATAGTTATTGGAGAAATTTCATGCTTTTTTATCGATTCCAAAGTTTGGTTAACCCTTTCTAATAAAGAAGCCCTTGATATTTCATCTACAGAGATTGGCTTAGTATTGACAGGACTTAAAGGCGCACTAAAAACCAGAGCCAAGCTCTCTCTTCCCTCTTCCTCAACCAGATTGTTCCGCAAGTTTAATGGCTTGATCTTAAGATTTGAAGGAGGCGAGGTAGCGGGTACACGTTGTAGTTTTCTGGTTGGACTTGACATGTGGGCAGGTAGTGGATTTGGCATGACATTTCTCTCATACAGTCGAGTGAGTCTATTTGTTGACAATTTGTTATCTGGTGATATTAGTTTCTCATACGGTTCTTCCATAGATTCAAGGGACGCCTTTGGAGTGTTTCTCAAAGGTGTCGCCCTTCGCGACTTGTACTTATTCCCCCGATTCTCGTATACATCATTGAGGACGACTTTCTGGGTCGTCGATGTATTGTTGTATTTACTCGGTGAAGATCCCGTTGTGAAGTTACCACCAGTGGACGAGTTGTGCACATCATTTCGGTCGTCTGTAATTCCACGTAGATGCCCTAACTCCTTTCGAACTGTCTTAGGAGTGTCCAATGTTCGGGTTTCATCAAACTCCTCGTCACTCTCGTATGTGTTTCGAAAATTGTTCTGGTTGTTATAGCCTCCGTATCTGCCATTATTAGGTACACCAGATCGATCAGTAACATTGTTCAAACTATTGGTATGACCGCCTACCAGGTTTGAATGGCTAGACATTTGTTTTGTAACAGCTGTTTAATTTGTATATACTACTTTTTTCCATGATTGTTTTTATTTGGTTATCTATTTTATGAGAAATATTAACTGGATAATTTCATTAGCTAAATCTATGTTAACAAATCATTCAACACCTCGATTTCACAAACTTCCCAGTCTATACTGAACAAACCAAAAGTTCTCTCGTAATTAATGAGGCTGAGATGATCAAAAAAGAGGCGCAATTCTGTGATGCTGTTTATGCTACTGACGTTTCGAATTAATGGGATGAGCGAGTCCAGTGGTTGTTCCACCTTTATTGGCGTATCCTTCAAAAACGTCAAGTCATGGTTATTTGAGATCCTATCGATAACAGCAATCATAGATTCTTGTGATCCATGAATAATGTCTGGGCTACTCGAAACAAATAGCCATTCATTTAAGTTAAACTCGTCACAGCTCAAAATCAAAAGCTGATCAAGCAATTTGCAGCCATTAAGAACAAGCCTTAGTTCTTCTTTAGTTAGCGCGTTCTTGTCCTTTAAATTCTGCGAGTTGACAAATTCAAAGATGGAGAGTAATTCATGAGTGATGATAGTCCATCTTGGAATCAAGTGTAGTTCTTGGAATTTCAAAGTAATAGCTCTTAACAACGTAGATAACTCACTGCGATACATCGGAGCACATGAAGGCAGAACTAATGAGTCTTCAATTTTACTGAATAACTCGTCTAAGTTGACTAAGAAATAGTCTTGCGGTTGAATAAGTATCAAATACGATATTCTTCTGAGTGTTTGCATTTTGTTTTCTATCTCGCTTCCCTCGTTCCAGTTAAAAATGTTACCTGGAGTTGTTTGTGAAGTGGGCGTAATCCTTGAGATCAAATCCCCTATTCTATCACGCTCAAGTGCAATCCAAGTGGTAATAATGGGTTTCCACAGCTGCAACTTAGTCAAATTAACATGAAAGAAACTAGGATCCATAAAAGCATCAAAAACCAACGTTTTCCAGGACTTATTTGGAGAACTTTTTCCGATCAAATCTAATAGGACTAAAGTCTTCAGTGGGATCTCGCTTATCTTTTTCTGCTTGATTTGAGGAATCACCAAGTTGGATATTATTACGTTCAACGAAGATAATACCTTATCCGAGTCTTGAATAATTGTTTCAAAGTGTTCCAATACGGACACGAGAGCATCCAAGATATAGTCTTGTACAATTGGAGAATTTTCAAGAGTGGAGACTGACTTCTCAATTTGAGTCCCTTCAATCTCGTCTTCAGCCTCATACTCGGCATATTGCTTTCCAGAAACAGTTATGCTTAATATCTTCACAAAAATCTCTGAAATTTCCTTCTTGTGCTTTTTGAAATCTCGCATTTTCGAAGAATTTACTTTAAACGAAAGCGTCTTGAGCAATTTGAGGCAGTCTGGAAGCACCGACTTAAAATGCAGACTATGCGCCAATACATCTCTAAGGTATTGAATTGTAATACCCCAGACGTCGGAAATTGTGTCGGTATCGATTGACTCAAAGTAACTAACCAAAAACCTAGAAATTTCGCGCTCTGAAATTGGGATGTTCAAAGAGGACTTCTTGAGCTCTTCCATAACCTGTGGGTAGCATCTGGTTCTGATGGAGTCGAACAAGTACGGTAAAGTAACTTGTGACCTTCCACCGTCCAATATATTTAATAATTTTATGCTTGAGCTCATGCTCTCGTCCAAGTGAATTAAAGTTTCAATCACCTCTTGCTTCTCCAAATCCATTAGCGATTCCATCATTTTGCGCGCCTTGAACTTCAATTTGTGAGCCAAGTACGTCAAGGACCTTTCGCCAACATTGTCATTCGGTACAGGCTTTGAATCAGCCCATTTCCAGACTCTAAAGCACACAGCAACCGCATCTTGAAATGAAAGCAAGATTGAGTACAACTTGTTCTGCTCACTGGTTCTAATTGCAGGCGATTCGATTTGGAAAACTCCTTGGATAACATTTCCAAAGAAACCTAATTCATTATACTCTTTAGCACGTTCGTTATTAAATTTTAAATTGGAAGTTAACAAATAACTGTGACTGATCGAGAGTAAATCTTCCAATCCAGTAATCAAGGCATTTATTGATGACTCAATATGCTCCAATTCGTTGAACTTTTGATAAGAAGATATCTTCGTAAAGAAGTAATCTATTTTGCTAATGATGCAGTCATTCAAGTTTAGTAATACACTGAAAACTTCGTCATTAAAAAGGTAGAGTGATCTCACCAATAAAGATAACCATCCTTCAAGCAAGAGCGCCGTCTGTGATCTTGTAATGCCCTGTATTATAAAGCTCACCAATAAAGGGTCCTTTACATCATCTTCAACATGCAATAAGTTCAAACTGAGTTTCAATTCTTCCGAAATCTCCAAGAAGTGGAAAATGCACTTAAGAAATTTGGATTGAATCAATTCAATAGTGTACACCTCGGTACTCAGATTTGTGAAGTAAGAACAAGTATGAAGTAATGAATGGAATTGCTCAACAAAATCGGATTCGTTGCCTGTAACCAATATTGAAATTAACTTCAAGGCGTTGTTAGCACAATTAAAGTACTCATCCATCCCACTCTCATCTTGCAAAAGTTCCGAACTCAACTTTAACTCAAAAAATCTATAAATGATGGAGCAGCATAATGACTTGTAGGTAGATATATCCCAATTATTGCCCTTGATGAGTTTTAGGTTATTACTCGAAACCATTACAGCCAATTCGTTATTGAAGGCCTCTTTCATCGGCTTAGTATTGGTTTGCACAATGCTATCAATGGCGTTCAAGAAGTACGCAAATTGACCCAAGTCGTCATTAAGAGTTAGCTCTGATCTTTCTGCGTCAATAAAGTCAAAATCCAACAATGGATTGGTTATTAACTTCAATAGTCTGTTTGCCGTACCATTCTTGACAATATTTTGAACAAAATTAGTCAAACCCATCGAATCCTGGCTATCGTTTGTAATCAAGTCGTCAATCAAGACTTGCAAGGGTCTAATCAAAATAGAATCTCCTTCATTGAAAGAGTTCGAGTGTATCCATAAGTTAGACATAGCCCTGACCTTTTCGTGTCTGGGTAATTCTAAAAGTAATTCCAAAATTCCGGCCTCAATACTGTGAATCAGGCAGCTATTTTGCAAATCATACAAAGATTTCACCGCCTCCACTTGGTAGTTCAAAAGGTTCGAGGAGTAGATTGATGGCCACAAATGTGTGAGGATTAATTTTAGCATCTTGGCCTTTTCAATCTCCGTTAATGTCTTCGAGATATAGTTGAATATTTTAGTTATCCCTAAAGCAAGAAGCGGAGTCGAACTTTTTTGAAGTGTTCCCGACAGTTGCAATATGGCATTAGCCAAATCCTTGTTCGACCAAGTATAGCCCTCCGATTGAGGAAAAGTATCAAGCATATTGCAAAGGATGGCGCAAATTCGGTAAGAGTCGTTATCATTGCTAATATTCTTAATGAACATGTCGTTGAGTAATTCAGTGATCAAGAACGATAAGTGAGCATTGGGAACCGGAGACTCAACCTCATGGTTCGATAGGGCCTCAGCGTAGTATGATCTAATCAATGGAATGAGAGATTGAGGGTCATACGTAGTCTCAAGTTGCGTCAACGGGGAGAATGCAATTGGTGGAATTAAGCTGAGTAAAATCTCAAGAATAGTTATTCTTTTAGGACTGATGCGTTTGCTTGCAAGCAAGCACAAGACTGCCAATGGCGCATGGATTGTAACCATCTCGTCTTCATTGAAGTTGAATGTCTTCAAGATAAATTCCAAAAATTCAAGATGGTCATCTTCCTTATCCAATATAATGGTGATAATATCGTTCCAGATGTATGTGGACTCGACCCCATCGAAGAATAATTGTGCAGCAACTAAAATTTCATGGTTGTTTCTATTTTGGTGGCAGATTTCCAAGAAAGGAGTGAATAACTTTGGGGTTATTAAGTTACTGATTTCCCACACGTCCATGATTATTGACAATGACATTTTAAGTGCTTCAATTTTCACTTTTACATCTTCCTTATTTATCAATTTAAGTAAGCCTGTGGATACAGTCTCCAAAGCAAAGGTCGCAAAGTACTTTGAACGAGTGACAGAGGTGTCTATTTCCGCGTTATCTGGGCCTAGGAAAAGATTCCATAACCTTCTGTTCAAACTCATATCTTTTTTGAGGGTCACTCTGCAACAAGACATGATTAACAACTCCTTATCGCGCGAAGATATTCTGGTCTCAAATACCTCAGAATCTAAAGGCAAATGTGTCAATAGCAAGTCAAAAAATCCTCTTACTACTATTATGTCTTCCGAGCCTGATACTGAGCTCGCAAATGCCCTGATTAACAACCCAGATTCTGGTGATAAACATGCCTCGACCTCCGAAGAGTAGGTGTCATCGGTAGCAGTCGAGCCCTTATCGGTAGTACTCTTAAAGCTTCTGAAAACAGGCAATCTCTTGTTGCACCAGTATAATGCACCTAGCCTTCTCTCAGGATTACTTATCACGCAAAGAAAGAAGTTTTGCCAGAAATTAGAGTCATCCTGTAACCGTAATTTGACCAAATCCATTAGCCCAATGACATCATTATAGATTTCTGAATTTTCATCGTCCAATCCAGGTAACAAACTGAGAATCAAAGGCTTTGTCGTCAACTTCAAGTTTTGCAAGAAAATCTTTGGCAAAATATCTTTCAAGATTTTGATTAGTTGTGGTTTAACTTGAATCGAACAGTAAGAGAGTAATGGGAATAAACCAGAAATCCAAATCGACAATTCATTGTTGAAGGTGTCTATATTCAAAGAATTGAAGATTGATTCGTAGATACTCAAAGCCTTTTGATGTACTCCATTTGGTAGCGATTGAGACAAACAAAGTGACAACTTATTTGCAACTTTGGTGGAGTATGGGATCCATGGTAGACTGTTTTTTGCTGAACCTGTAGAGCCATTAGATCCAGTCTCTTCTCTCAATTGCAAGGCCTTTTGTAAACGTGCTAGAAAGGAAATGTAGTCTGCCCATTCTGCAACCGAATCAAAGGACAAGAGGACCTTTTCAACTTGCTGGATGTAGCGCTTGTCCTTCGAGGATAAGTGGGCGTGGTCTGATTCCTTGCCGAATGGGGGAGTCTTAGCACTGCTGGGCCGTTTGATGTCCATTGCGTGTTTTGGTTCAACGCTGTTGTTTTAGTTGTGTTGCAGATCTGTAAGTCTAAACACGTCTCTTCACTCTCAATACTTTTTTTTGAGAAAGACTGAGCAAATGTCGGATTATTCAGGGCTTACTGAATATGTCTTACCTGATAAAGAGCTTTTAGAGCAGGAAAATAATGTTGTAAACATCGTCTGAGAATAATACGAAAGCCAATGCATTCAGAAGTCTGGTATTCTCAATTAACAGAGTACATTTAAGTAGATATGAGGCAGAAGCAAAGTATGCTGGCATACATTGGCTATGTCGCAGTGACATCAGATTTGAGCAGGAGGCAAAATATTCCTTGCAACCATAGCACACGACCAACTCATCATATCGCTCAAGCCCCTGATTGAAATCACATATAACAAGTCCTGTCGAAGTATAAGAAAATCTGCTGCTTCCAGTTACTATTTCTACTAGAGAGGTCATACGTATTGAAGTCGTACTGCTGTCTAGAAATGTGATAGGAGCTCAAATGTAGATAATAGTAAACAAAGCACTTTATTCTGTCTAAGCATATTTTTGAGATGTCAGTCCGCAATAGGATCCAACCCATATACTAAAGGGTGTGGCAAGTCACCCAATATATCCTTCTTGATAGGGTACATTTATCATCTTTTTAAAACTTCTAAAAAAGCAAGTGCGCGCTTCTTTAGCTCAGTTGGTAGAGCGTCAGTCTCATAGCTACATAGTTGTGTGTTATCTGAAGGTCGACAGTTCGAACCTGCCATGGAGCAAATTTTTTATTTCTCAATTACACCCTCAATGAAGATCCTTCTCAGCAGTTAACTGCTAGTAACCCGAGTACGTCGGCCTTACCGAGCGAAGGCAAATTCCTTTAAATCATTTCAAGAATATTGCTGGATTGAAGTCGTTCAAGAATTTTGGAGAGGTGAAACGTCTAAGATTTCTACCAGTTAGAGTGGTATTAAGCTTGAGCGGTACACAAATATTGCCTTTATTCAGAAGTAGACTTTCTAAACAAGATTATCATCACACTAGTTTAATATTTTATCGAGGAATTTCATCACATCGGACAACTCCTCATCATCGGCAGTATGGGCAACTCCCTTATAAGTTTTGAAGGTGTAGTTAGAGAAGCCCAAATCCTTGTAAAATGCACTCGTCTGTTCACCGTAAGTGTAAGAAACAACATTGTCGCGATCGCCATGACCTTGGAAAACGGGGGTACTGAAATTTTTTGCAGTATGTTGTTTCGTAACTGTGGAAGTAACTGGACAAAACCCAGACAAGGCAACAACTCCACCTATTTTTATGTCCACTAATGCTGCAGCTGCCAATGAGACAGCAGCACCTTGGGAAAAGCCTCCAATGATAATCCTCTCAGCAGGAATGTTGTGCTTTTCAATTTGTTCTTTAATCAATTCCTTAACTATACTGCAAGCGTTGAGGAATCCCTTGACATCTTCTCTTGAATTAGCTCTGAGCTCAAAAATATCGAACCAAGCTGGCATGAGCATCCCATTATTGAGAGTAAGAGGGATTTGGGGAGCATTAGGAAAGACATAGTTAATGGTATCATTGTTTCTGAGGATAGCAGTCTGTTCAACAACTTGTGGAAGCCAAGACCATCCTTCTCCACTGTCACCTAACCCATGCAAAAATATGATGGCAGACTTTGCCTGCTTTTTAGCAGATACTCTGATTGCTGAAACGGACATTGAGACAAGGAGGAGTTGATGAAGGGAACTCAAATATTACTGTAATTTGTACGAAAAACACTATTCAAGTAGATTTGTTGGTAAAAATATGGCTGCGCATCATAATTTCACATGGGAAGCGTTTAAAACGAATATGAATTTTCCAATGTGTGACAGACATAAGCTTCGTACACGTCAGTAGAGCAGGCTACAAGGATTCTGATGAATTGAAAAGATATGTGCCATTCTGAAACTATGGAAGTCATCTTCTGAAGACTCTTTATTTGATTTTTGAAATCAGAAACACTGTGTGGATTGTGGAATAGGGTTAAATTCTCTTCAGTTCATCTCCACTTACATTTGGAATGTCTCCTTGATACTGATGTATTTTACACTCTTTTTGCTGTATTTTAAGCAAAATGTTTTAAATCTTGTGAAGTATTTGGTAACTTAATTTGGGTGCAAATTCGGAAACAACTTGTTGTATCACCAAAATCTCCAGGATTTCACTTCAAAGATGCTAATTTAATTTAAGACAATTCAGAGATGCTCTGTCGTTAGCTTTCTATGCTGTATACCTCGTCTCCGTCTGAACCGGAATTTTGGCAAGTGAAGCGAACGAATATAGCTTACGTAACATCTAAGCTGTATGCGCACATACGTCTATATTTTTCTTCAAATAATCGATGAGCCCAATCGTTAACTCATATTGCAAGACCTCAAAATGGCTAACAAGCGAACTGTGACTCAGACTATAGACCAGAAGCTCTATGACTTCATTCATGATCTTCTCGAATCTAAAAGTGAGGAGAAACAGATTGCCCTTGCCGAGAGTGGTGGAGATGATGATAATCCTCTCGCGAAATTGGCATCGGCTTATGATTTGAAGGTAAGCGAGATACTAGAGTATGTCCAACTTAAGGACTTCCAAATGAGGAGAACGAAGCGTGCGCAATTAGAAAAGGCCATTGGAGTAGTTCTAAAGATCGTCGTTGATGAAGAAAAAGCATATTTGGACACTATTAATCCCCCAAAAGGCGATGACTTCGAATTGGACTCCGATTTTGAAGGCTTGGACGAAGGAAACATGATGGAAGTGAACGATTCCAATTCATTGAATAAATCAGTCACTTCAATGTGGAATACAAGATCAGAAGAACCTATAACCAATAACGTTGGAAATAAGAAGGCCGAATCTCGGGGTAGCCAAGCTACTTCATCTGCTAGTCAGTCCACAGAAGACCCTGCAGTGGCCTCAAAGAAAAGGGCAAAGACAGAGGAACCTTCCCAGCAGATAGTGAAGAAACGTAAGAGTAAAATCGATCACACACCACCAAAAACCACTTTATCTTCACTTGGTGGATTAGAAAGCATAACCACTCAATTAATGGAGCTCGTGGGTTTGCCTATACTACACCCTGAAATATATTTATCTACCGGAGTAGAACCATCACGTGGTGTTTTGTTGTATGGCCCACCAGGCTGTGGTAAGACAACCATTGCCAATGCTTTAGCAGGTGAATTGCAAGTTCCATTTATCAACATATCTGCTCCTTCTGTTGTTTCGGGAATGTCTGGTGAATCTGAAAAAAAATTAAGAGAGATATTCGAAGAGGCAAAAACCTTGGCTCCCTGTATCATATTTGTAGATGAAATTGATGCAATAACACCCAAAAGAGATGGTGGTGCTCAACGAGAAATGGAGAGAAGAATTGTGGCTCAAATGCTAACGTTGATGGATGAATTAACTTTGGATAAAACAGATGGCAAACCAGTAATTGTCATTGGTGCTACGAATAGACCCGATTCTTTGGATCCAGCTTTGAGACGTGCTGGAAGATTTGATAGAGAAATCTGCCTTAGCGTTCCGAATGAAGACCAGAGGTGTGCCATATTGGAAACTATGACCAAAACTCTCAAGATTGACAGAAGCTCTGAATTTAATTTCAGACAATTGTCTAAGATGACTCCAGGGTACGTCGGAGCCGACCTTAAAAGTTTGGTTACAGCGGCTGGAATTGCAGCTATCAAGCGTATCTTTGAGAGCTTGAGTGAGCAACAAGAGGAAATTATAGAAAGAGAAGTTATGGGCATTAATAATGGAATTGCCGCTAAATCAAATGGTGATTCTTCTGGCCTTATAGAAGTGCAGAGTGACTCGATGGAAATCGATTCAACAGCCATTGAAACAATAATAACAAACACGTCTCTCCTCCAAAGATTCAAGAGCAAGACTCCTGTTGAAAAACAGTCCACAATACAAAAATTCCTCTTGCATCACCCTGATCCATTGACTGAAGAACAACTTTCTCCTTTGTCAATAACTTTCCAAGATTTTATAGATGCGTTGCCTACCATTCAACCAACTGCGAAGAGAGAAGGATTTGCTACTGTTCCTGATGTAAGTTGGGCTAGTGTTGGCGCTTTACACCACATCAGAATGGAATTGCATATGTGTATTGTGCAACCCATCAAAAAACCTGAGCTATACTTAAAGGTTGGTATTTCTGCCCCTGCTGGTGTTCTTATGTGGGGTCCTCCTGGTTGCGGTAAGACTTTGTTGGCAAAAGCAGTTGCAAATGAGTCACGAGCTAACTTCATTTCTATCAAGGGTCCTGAATTATTAAACAAATTTGTTGGTGAATCAGAGAGAGCGGTAAGGCAAGTCTTTCAAAGAGCAAGAGCTTCGGTACCATGTATTATATTTTTTGATGAATTAGATGCTCTTGTGCCTCCTAGAGGAGCATCACTAACTGAGTCCAGCTCCCGTGTTGTGAACACAATGTTGACTGAATTAGACGGTTTGAATGACCGTAAGGGTGTCTTCGTCATTGGTGCTACAAACAGACCTGATATGATTGACCCCGCGATGTTAAGACCTGGAAGACTAGACAAGACTTTGTACATCGAATTACCTACTGCTCCAGAACGCTTCGAGATTTTGAAAACGTTGGTCAGGGCGAATAACACCCCCATGTCCCCCGAAGTTGATTTATTGGCTGTGGCAAATGACCCGCAGTGTAGAAACTTCTCAGGTGCTGACATGTCATCACTTTTGAGGGAAGCTGCTGTTTTGGCATTGAAGAAGAAATTCTTCAAGGGCCAAAAGATACTGGACTTAGATGAATCTGGATTCTACGAAGAAGACGAAAACGATGAAGCAAATGATTTGGGTAATGAAATCAGCGTAACAAATGAAGATTTCAGAGACGCTTTAATGAGCATTAAGCCAAGTGTAAGCGACAGAGACAGAGCCAAATACGCGAAGTTGAACAAAAGAATGGGCTGGAGCTTGATTGAAGAAGTACAACAGGATTCCAAAATAGCTGGTCCTGCTGCGCCGAATACTGAGGCAGCAGACTTCTGATCTGCAGTCAACTACAATTTTAGATGAGCTGGTTTATAGAAGAGCCGTATTACCTCTACATTCACAAATAATACATGAACAGTTGCTTCAGTAAGATTAAAAATTAAATTTTGATAACCTCTTAGGTGTCTCAAACATGTTTGGGAAAATTGTTGATTGTGCTTGAGAGAATTCCTGTTTCGAATTCTGGAACAAGAATTCAAGAATGCTTGCTGTCAATTTTCAGATGTTCCTTTGCAGTCCTAATTTGGCGTTTTTTGCAGCAAAAAAAATTCACATTTGCTATCGGATATGCGCAAGGAGAAAGGGGATGGAAGTGAAACATTTCAACAATGATGTAAAGCTTATTAACATCCTGAGCTGGAAATATATAAAGTGTGTGCAAGTTTTCCAGATTCTAGAAAATGAATCCAAATAGCGGAGAGAAAGAATGCAGATTATATCGATATTTTTTGCAATTCATCTTGCTCTTGCTGGCGAATGTATACACTCGAATACAGCTGGAGTAATTCTTGTTCCACTTGTTTCGGTCGACTCAACGTTGATGGGAATCATGTACGTTGGAACACCTCCTCAAGAGATTTCAGTAGTTTTCGATACAGGGACCAGTGACACAGTCATCTATTCGTCCTCGTTCCAGAAGAATGAGTCGACAAGCTTCAGTTCCCTTGACGAAAAATTTAGTGTTATATACGGACTGGGTGAAGTTAATGGCACCTGGGCAAAGGAATATTTGCAAGTCAACTCCAAAACATCCATTGATGGTCTTCAATTTGGGTTAGGAGAGAGCTCACACTCCGGAGTATCGCAACATGCACTCATTGGTATAGGACTTCCCAAGTTTGAAACATGCTATACTTCCTCGTTTGGCGTGGCATCAACTTTCCGTACCACCTACTTCCCGCTGGAGCCACCGTACATGTATGAAAATTTCCCCCAAAGGTTAAAGAATCAAGGAGCAATCGGGAAATGCATGTATTCGCTCTATTACTTCGACAAATTTGCCCAAGGGGAATATGTTTTCGGAGGGGTTGATACTGCAAAGTATGAGACGTTGATTAGTGTGCCAATTATTCAGGCCACAACTGGGGATTGGACAGATTACGTCGAAGCGTCTTTACTCGCTGTTGGATTGGATAGTATCAACGTTGTATTAAAGAAAGAGGTGCAAATGGCCACTCCGAAGAATTTTCCTGCTCTAATTGACTCCGGGACTTATCCTATCGTTGCACCTACAGATGTAATTGAGAACTTGATAATAATCTTGAACGGAACATACGACGACCTGAGTTATGAAATCGCTTATCGGTGCAACAATGAAATATTTTTATCGTTTAGTTTTGGAGGTGAGACTGTCAAAGTAAACGTTGACTCGATGAGTGTTGCCGACGATGGCGTTTGCTACTTCATGGTTATTCCATCTCCTGACGAGTACATTATCTTAGGAATGACCTTTTTGAGAAACGTTTACACGGCTTGGGATTTGGGCAGTATGGAGATCCTGTTCGGGAATCTGATCGACATTTCTGATTCAAGAATAGTTGCTGTTGGGGATGGAGAAAGTTTACCTCGATCTCATAAGGTGAAGAATTACAACTCCACTTTCAAGTACTCGGCATCTAATTTGTACGAATTAAAACCGAAAAGTATCACTGGTTAATTGGGACATGGAACACCCTCAAGTACATTACTTCATTCGTTCATGAATTCGAATAATTCCAAATACTTGACTGTTAACAGAAATATGCTAAGCATGCTCTGCGTTTTGTAAAGCGGATATGCCCGGAATTTCTCCTAAACAAGACTCTAAGACAGTCCCTAAACACTGTAAAGCGAGGGGCATTTGAGTATGCCCAAAGGAACTGAAGATTATACTGTTTTAGCTATTTATGAAAAATTGAATCGAATTTTATTAACCGCTGACGTTTTTCGATGTTATCGCCCAGTCAGATTATTTGACTCTTTGTTCGCGATTAGCTCTCTTCTTCGAGATCAAAAGACAATTTTTTTTTGACTCAGTGAAAAATTTGGAGAACCATACTCAACTATTAGACATACAGTAAGCGATGACTGAAATAGAGCTCGGAATCACAGCTGATATGCACGTCCATCTCCGTGATGGAAAGATGATGGAGTTGATCACACCAACTGTCAGGGAAGGTGGATTTTCCGTGGTGTATGTTATGCCAAACTTAGTTCCACCAATTACAACCATCGAAAAGGTCAAGGAGTACCGTAACCAACTTGAAAAGTTGTCTCCACGTACCAAGTTCTTAATGAGTTTTTATTTGAGTCGTGATTTAACCCCTCAACTAATTAGGGAGGCTGCAAAGGGAGGTTACGTCCATGGTGTCAAGTGTTATCCCGCTGGAGTCACCACTAACTCCAAATATGGAGTAGACCCTAATAATTTTAGTGTTTTTTATCCTATTTTTGAAGCGATGCAAGAGACTGGATTAATTCTTAACCTTCATGGTGAAAAGCCAAACTCAAAGGACGAAACTGAAGAAATTCATGTTTTAAATGCGGAACCAAAGTTCTTACCAGCATTGAGAAAGTTGCACGCTGATTTCCCTAAGTTGAAGATTGTTTTGGAACATTGTACAACGAAAGAGGCTGTTGATTTGATCAGAGAATTGAATGCTGGTAACAAAGGCGAAGTCTTTGTAGCTGGATCCATAACTGCTCACCATTTGTCGCTTACCATTGACTCATGGGCAGGAAATCCGATAAACTTCTGCAAGCCAGTAGCGAAGCTTCCAAATGACAGAAATGCGCTAGTTGATGCTGCCACCTCGGGAGAACCTTGGTTCTTCTTCGGATCAGATTCTGCCCCACACCCAATCGAAGCGAAAAGCACTCACGTGGGAGTTTGCGCTGGTGTTTATACTCAAAGTCATGCCATCGCCTACGTTGCTCAAGTTTTTGACGCTGCGAAAAAGTTAGAGAACTTGCGCAAGTTCGTTTCCATTAATGGATTGGAGTTTTATAAAGCGAACTTAGACTTGGAGGAGGTTGCCAAGTTGGAAGATAAGAGAGTTTGGCTAGTCAAGAGACAAAACAATGTTCCGGAAATAATTGGTTCTGGTGCATTAAAAGTAGTCCCTTTCAAGGCCGGAGAGACTTTGGACTGGAGTGTGGAGTGGAGGTGAGACCTGCAATCAATACTGCAAATTTCATAGCCGTGTATAAATTTGAGAATAACAATAGAGATGTACATCCTTGCAACAATAGCGAATGTAATAGTCACATTGTCATCTCAAATCTGGCAAAATCACATATTGGGCAAATGATTGTCAGGGGCAATAGGGCGACGAGAAGATAGAAGGCAAGGGCGGAGAAGCAGACCACGAGGGGGGGTGGTGATATGCCATTTCTAAAACGGGCTGTGTGCGTTAATTAGGCTCTAGTGTTTGCTTTCACCGGCTGTATTCGAAACATTCGTGAATTTCCAAACTCTGCTTCAGTCTACTTACGAGCAGTGTCGGTTACCGGATGCCCACTGAAAAGCCTGTCACGAGGGTTAATAATTACGTACAAATATAGTAACGCCGTCTAAAGCACGTTTAGCAAGTCTATTAACAATTGCGTCGTCTCTGCGTTTTCGCTTATATGCTGATTTCCTTGAGACCCCGTCTCTCAAACGATTTCCCCATGTGGGTGGACCCCGTGTGTCAATCAAAGATGTCAAACAAAAAGAAAAAGCAGGGGAGCGGCTTAGACACCTTCAATTCAGCAAGTATTTGAGGTATAGGGTGCCTTCCGTACCTACTCATCTATGTCAATTCGCCTTTCCGAGGTTTTGTAAACTTATGTTGCGCACTTGTGGGTGGAAAGCATGCACAAACCTGAACCCCACAAAACAGGGTTCATCATCCAATTGGTGTCAACCTTTTTGTGAGTTCATATTCAGAATACCGCTGCCCTTCACGGCGTTATCACTGCAGCTGGTATGCTGTTAATGATTTGATTCGAATCAATAGTGCATTCCTCGATAGGTATCTCAGAACCATAAGTAAACCGCCGCGCGCTGTTCTGTCTAGTGAGAGTTTGTTGTTCTACACGCAACTGGCAAACTGCAAATTCTCGCCTCTATCTTTGTCGAACTGATTAGATATTACCTGTTGTAGCAGCTATAGCAATTTGACAGTTAAGGGCTCCGCATCCGCTCAGTATTTAATGGCTTGGAACCCACCCCCAAACTACAATCTTGTATCAAAATAGAAACAATAGCGCTTTAGAATGTCTAGTAGAAGAGATTTACCAAGCTCATTCAGTGATGCTTTCGTCGGTTGGATCCGTCACATCCCCAACGAAATCACTTTCAACAAAACTAAGCAACAATTGATAGAACAGGATGATCAACCAGAGGGAGTTGAGAAGACACATTCAGTGCAAATGAAGAACTTATGGCCAGCTTTTATATCTGGAGCAGGATTGTTCTCCGACGGTTACGTTGCTAATTCGATTGGAACCACTTCTCTTTGCCTTTCCATAATTTATGGCAAGGCGTACAAAGACTCCACTGCCATTTCCAACATTTCTTCCATTGCGTTTGCTGGTACCGTTGTAGGCCAGTTGAGCTTCGGCTACATTGCTGACCGTGTTGCTAGAAAGGGCGGTATGTTGACTGCAAATGTCATGTTGATACTTTTCACATTGTTGTGTGCTGTCGGTACCTGGGGAGCGAATGGCTCACCTCAAGGTTTATTTGCAGCCCTAACCACTTTCCGTTTCTTCTTAGGTATCGCTATAGGTGCTGAATATCCAACAGCATCTGTAATCGCATCAGAATTCGCCAACATGTTACCTGCTGGGAAAAGAAACAGATACTTTGCTTGGTTTACAAACACTATGATTGACTTGGGGTTTGTTGTCTCTGCTTTCGTCCCCCTTGTGTGCCTTTGGATCTTCAAAGAGCACCGTCTTGGAGTAGTTTGGAGATTGACATTGGGCCTCGGAGTGTTTCCCCCACTTGCTCTTTTCTTCATGAGAATGAAGATTAAAGACTCCAGTTCATTTGAGAAATTAAACATGAAGAAAGTTGATAAGTTCCCATTATGGCTCATTATTAAGTTCTATTGGTTTAGATTAGCCATCGTCTCGATCGTTTGGTTCATCTATGATTTCTCAGCGTACTCTTTTGGTATCTACTCTTCTTTCATCATTGGGGCCATTATCCCAGATGGTGATCTTTACAAGACATTCGGCTGGAATGTTGTGTTCAATTTATTTTACATGCCTGGTGCATTTTTGGGAGCTTTGGCCGCAGATTACATTGGACCAAGGTTGACTTTGGCCAGTGGAGTAATCTTGCAAGGCATAATTGGATTCATAATGGCAGCCTGTTACCCATCGTTGAAGCACCATATTGGTGGGTTTGTGGTTGTATATGGTATCTTCACTTCGCTTGGTGAATTTGGACCGGGTGACAATATTGGCTTGCTTGCCTCAAAGACCTCAGCTACCCCAATAAGAGGCCAGTATTATGGTATTGCAGCAGCTGTTGGCAAAATTGGGGCCTTTGTTGGTACTTGGGTCTTCCCTGTTATCATCAAGAACGCTACTCGACCAGGCACTGACAGAGGGAATCAAATGCCATTTTACGTCTCATCAACCTTGTGCATCTTTTCTGGCTTGTTGGTTATCTTCTTCTGTCCGTCTGTTGGCCAAGATGCCATCAACAAAGAAGACAATGACTTCCTTGAATACTTAAAACTCAATGGATATGACTTGAGCCAATTGGGCGACGGGGGAGAGGTTACCGTGATTGATAGCGAAGATGGAATTACCCGCAAGAGCCGTGAGAGCGACAGTATTATCGATAAGCAGAACGTGAAGGTTGTTGAGGGAGCTGTCAACTGAACGTTAATGCCGTGCATGGACCTATAACATTAGTCGCTACTAAGCGACACCAATAATATTTTTTATTAAGACCATAATTAAAGTTGGTACAACTGCCTACGCATAACTGGACTTGACAATCCACGTGGACATTGATCCCTTATGTATTACTAGTCCAGTCCCTTGGATCAAGCGAGACAGCTATTCTATTTTTCCGTTTTTAAACGGTTATATGCACACTATTCTTCTGGAATGTGGACTACGTAGTTTAGTTCCATTTACCCAACAGCAAACACTTTCGAATTTCACATGCCAAAATGGGACGAGCGGCACTTTCTCCTCTTCCATTCAACTGGGATCTTGGATAACTACCACAATGCGTTCGTAAATTAGCCACCAAGACTCAATATCAGCTATGCGGGTAAACGATCTGGTTATGGATTTTGATTTGTTCCACGAGACGAGCCAGGGTTTAATCATTACCGCAATAGGGACATGACGGCACTTCGCGCTATTCTTTTAGACATGCAATCACTTTTTCTTAGCCCGACTGGTTATCTTTGGTATTCTCCGATAATTTTCTCCATTACTGATAAGGACCGCTGCATGAAGGAACACTTCACTTTAGTAGGGTTTTTTGACAATCTTCGCATGGCGTTTGATTCTCCCGAGCAAAGCACACGATGTTTCAAGAGAGTGTCAACCAGCCCGGTTCAACCAATGGGTAAGCGCAAGTTGTGCCCATGTGCTCCCACGAGCTCAATATCGAAGTCCCACGTTCCCTTAATAACACTGTGCGGCTTTTCCGGCGAGGTCCTCCAGGAATGAGGCTCAAACTGACCGTTCAACCTCAATTAACTTATACCAGCCAGGCACAAAAGCAAATTTTAGAACTGCTCCTAACAGTCTTTGCGATTAGGCAATTAAAGGCCCGTCACTACGAGATGCGAGTTTCTGAGACGCGGAGTCGAGTCGAGCTATAAATACTGCCGCTATTTCTCCTCATTCCATGCTTCGAATCCAACACTTCAATTCAATTTTGTCCTCAATATGGCTACCAGAGATATTCCATCATCGTTCGCCGATTTGACAACTGGTGTTTATACTAGTATCAAATCTGAAATCACTTTGAACAAAACAAAGGAGCAATTGATTGAAGAGGATGACCAACCAGATGTGGTTGAAAAAGCTCACAAGGTCCAAATGAAGAACTTGTGGCCTGCCTTCATATCAGGTGCCGGGTTGTTTTCCGATGGTTACGTCAATAACTCCATTGGTACTGTGTCGTTCTGTTTGTCCTCGTTGTATCCAACAGAATATAAAGAATCGAATGCCATCTCAAATGTGTCCTCGATTGCCTTTGCTGGTGTTGTCATTGGGCAATTAACCTTTGGTTACATCTCAGATCATATCGCTAGAAAGGGTGGAATGTTAGCTGCAAACATAATGTTGATTGCATTCACTTTGTTGTGTGCCGTGGGTACTTGGGGTGCAAACGGATCTCCACAGGGGTTATTCGCAGCCATTACCACTTTCCGTTTCTTCTTGGGTATTGCCATTGGTTCAGAATATCCAACTGCCTCAGTAATTGCGTCTGAGTTCGCCAACATGTTACCATCTGGTAAGAGAAATAGATACTTTGCTTGGTTCACAAATACTATGATTGATCTCGGTTTCGTTATTTCAGCCTTCGTTCCTTTGGTCTTGCTTTGGATCTTCAGCAAAAACCATTTGGAGCCTGTCTGGAGATTAACGTTGGGCCTCGGTGTTTTCCCACCTTTAGCTCTCTTCTTTATGAGATTGAAGATGACTGATTCATCAAGTTTCAACAAGTTACACATGAAAAAAGTTAAATCATACCCATTATGGCTCATCATCAAGTTTTACTGGTTCAGATTGGCTGTTGTATCACTCTTATGGTTCACTTACGATTTCTCTGCTTACTCATTTGGTATCTACTCCACTTATATCATCAGTAAGGTTATTCCAGATAGTGACATTTACAAGACTTTCGGTTGGAATGTTGTCTTCAATTTGTTCTATATGCCTGGTGCCTTTTTGGGAGCTTTATCTGCAGATTATATTGGTCCAAGATTGACTTTTGTTATTGGTGTCGGATTGCAAGGAATTATTGGTTTCATCATGTCTGCTTGTTACTCGCAATTGAAGAGACATGTCGGTGGCTTTGTGGTGGTCTATGGTATCTTCATCACCTTGGGTGAATTCGGTCCTGGTGATAACATCGGTTTGCTTGCATCTAAAACTTGTGCAACCCCAATCAGAGGTCAATACTATGGTATCGCTGCAGCTGTTGGTAAGATTGGTGCCTTTGTTGGTACCTGGGTCTTTCCAGTTATTATCAAGAACACAGCACGTGCTGGTACAGACAGGGGTGATACCATGCCTTTCTATATCTCGTCTGCCTTGTGCATCTTCTCTGGATTGGTTGCCTTATTCCTTTGCCCGCCTGTTGATCAAAACGCCATTAACAAGGAAGATGAGGACTTCATACAATATTTGACTGATAATGGCTTCGACGTGTCGCAGCTTGGTGAGCAGGAAGAAGTAGACTCGGCTGAGAGCTCTGCAGGCTCGATCGAGAAGGCCGTTCCAGTTGTTATTGAAGCAGGTGAAGTCAAACTGCACTAAAGCTTCTGCTTGTATAATACTTTCTTAACAGAAAGCTCACTTCTTTAATTCTACTTCGTATAATACGCTACTTTTAAAATAGATATGATTTTGACTATTAAAAACCTTAGAACTCGACTTTTGGGGAGGGCAACTTACTTGTTGCCTCGTAAGTTGCACATTGTCTTGCTAGATCAATCGTTGCTTTGAGATCGCATTTTGAGTCTATTTGCAAAAGATTGAGTCATGTCATACAAACCAGTGGAAGGCAAGCATATTTCTATTTCTAATGTGTTGCACCTCGGTCTACTTTGAGGTAGTCTACGTATCCATGGACTCAAATTAACGGCAATATAAATTGACTACATTATGATTAGGTTTATTATTTGCTATCAATTAGTTTCGGAAACTCTATAAAAATTACTATCACTTCCAACTTACTTATATATTAAAACACTTCCAATAGCGAAACCCCAATGAGATTTAATGCTTAGACTTTGCGAGGAAGTACACATCTCTTTGCATATTGCAAAGCTGTTCTTTGCAAAAGGACCTCAATTTTCTCTTGCTCTGCTTGCAACTCGAGTAACTCGGCTTGGGAGGAATTCTCATTACTGATATCCTTAATCTCGTCATACCTGGCCTCCCCATCAGAATTAATAAGCTCTTCTCTTCTGGAAGTGATCAGTTCAATTTGTTCATGCAAAGTACGACGAACAACAGCCTCACGTACTGGAAAGAGGGCAAGAATACCATATGCAAAAGCAACACCGGCAAATATTTGGCAGTGCTTGTATGGCTTGGCAGCACTATCTTGAGTGAGCTCAAGGCCAATTACGGAGGAGGTGAGTGCAAAAGGAGACGACATTATGAGAAGGCCTCCCCAGGCAGAGCGTAAATGATGGGCATACTTTGGTCCCAAACCATCTCTGGCAAGAGTCATACCCAAAGTTACACTGACACCGCAGACTAGGCCGAAGGTTGCACAGAATGCAATTAAGATCCCGTAGTTGGTAGATGTCATCCACAACGCAAATATAACAAGAGTACCGAAGGCGGTGAAACAGATTGTGGCGTTATAGCGACCACATTTATCAGCAAGGATCCCCATGAGCGGTCTTCCAACAACTTGAGCTGCGTTTATGATGGAGGTAAGGTTCAGCGCCTTCGTACTGGAGAGTCCTATAGACGTAGCATATGAAGCAACAAGGAAGAGAACAAGGACATAGCCTATCAAGATGACGCAGAACCAGGAGGCAAGGAATGCAAGATGTATGTGTCTGTAGAAGATGGTCATGTCACAGGTTGCGCGAAATGCTTCCAGCAAGTGATGTCTTGTCATCGTATCTTTGAACGGTGGCTTTGGTGGAGCATTGAATGGCTTTAAGAACACAGCTGCAATAACAGAAACAAACAAGGTAGTAAAGCAAACCATACGGAGTGCCCATTGGTGACCTCCAGGTCCCTCAACAATTGCACTAACAGCAAGCGAGTAGACAAGACCACCTAAACCTGATCCTGTATTTGCGAGGCCCATTGCTGCTCCTGTCTTAGTGGTAAACCAGGATGGAACACTCATCACGGATGGCATGAAGACCATTCCAAATGAGACCCCAACCAAAACACCCTGTGTAAGGAAGATTTGCCATAACTTGGTGGAAAAAGAGGCCAACAAGTACGCTGCGGTTTGCAAGAAGATTCCTGTGAGAACAACTGTTCTGGTACCGAAGAGGTGTACCAAAAAAGCACTGGAAGGACCTAGCAACATGGCGAGACAAACAACAATGCCACCCACAAATGCATAATCAACTTTATTCCCACCAGGGAATGTGTCCTGAGTCATATAGTAGTCAAGAAACACACCGAAACTACCATTAACACCCCAAGTTGTAAAACTGCAAAGCATTGCTGCGAAAGCAACCATCCAGCCAAAACCGCCATCTGGAGGCTGTAAATTTGGATTGTACAGCGAATTCTTCTCTTGATCTATCTCCCCTTTATCAGTCTGAATCACCAGCTGCACAGTGCTTGAAGAGCTGCTAGGACTAGTTGAAACTTTCATTTCTGGCACTGACATACTGGTAATATTGGTTATACATTGTCATTTAAGGGGATTCATGAAACTATTTAAATAAATTGACTAAAGCCCTAATATGTACCATATTGGCCATCGATTAACTTTTTGCAGTCGAATCTAGACATACTGCAACACAAGTCGGATAAGTTTTCCTTTTAATACTCATCCGATTTCCGAGTGATTCGGAACTGGAATCTATTGGCTGGCTATCCGATAATTTAACATACTGCATACAAACCCGAGAACCTTCACGGTATTGTGGAAGGGCTGGACTCGGTACTTGCGGCGATGCAAAATGCTAAGTGGCCCTTCAGCAACAATTGCTATAAATGTTGATTTGATTTGTAGTTGTGATTTGACGGAAGAGTACAGGACGGATCGATATTCGCCACCTGAATATATCCGTATGCGTGTCCAAGGATGTTTTGGACTTAGGTATCGGATAACAACAAGCAATTTTTCAAAAGTTGTGTCGGGGTCATTCTACGTTTTGATCCATCTCTCTTGTATATAAGAGCGCCAATGGTTTAGTGGTAAAATCCATCGTTGCCATCGATGGGCCCCTGGTTCGATTCCTGGTTGGCGCATTTTTTTGCATCTGGAGTTGCAGCCATGTTGTACAGACCACATTCAAAACTGTCAATTTTCACTCATCTTACCTTACTGTTGAAAAACGTGACAAAGCTATTCTATCTCAATCAAAGTGGTTTGCAGCCTATCATTGGGAATCAAAATCACTCGCCGAAGGTATTGGGCATATTCTTCACTTAATAATGTTCTCAAGATCTCGATTATTTTGATCACTTGCTGGTGGATAACACTCTGTGTTCCATGTAATCCGACGTATGACTCCGATGGGTGGATCCATAAAGTCAAGATACTATGGTTCAAATATTTCCTCAATGAAGTCCCGCATACTGCTAATTCAATAAGCTCACATGAGCTGTACAACCTATTTGACAAAATCACTTCAGCCACTCTCTTGAAGAATTCGAACTCGATCGCTTGGTCTAATTCGAGCTCAATTGTAAAGCCATTTGGCAATTCTGCTCTTATTGGATATAGGCCAAAACGGAACAAGAAAATCCTTTGGTGAGTGTTATCACATCTATGCCTTTGCGGGCGAATGTGCTTCGCAAAATCATTCTTGATGAACAGATGGAGGTCCAGCGAAGTCTCTATAATCTTGCTTATTGTCAAATAACTTTTGTTGGTGGCACTTGTACTTTCTTTGTCTTTCCAAACGTTCCATTTGAAGTAGTATTGTTCTTCAAACGGGCTTCCTTGCTTGATTCTTTCCAATTCATGCATAAAGGCTGACCTTTGATTTCTATCAAGCAATGTCAATCTACTACAAGGAAATCCATTGTAGCTAGAATCCAAAGGAGAGAATTTTGGAAGCTTCTCAAGTTGAATTATATCACGCTTCTCGCGAAGATTCATCTTGTTCAGAGAAAGTTTCGAAAATGGAGCATGTAAGTTTCCCGTACGATTTGTAGGTAGCAGACTTTGAAGTCCATTTTCGCTGCTACTCTCTTCAGAATCCGTGAAAGCTTTGTTTATATGTTCATCAATATCTTGTTGGGGCCTTGAACAAGAAACTTTGTTTAGAGACTCTAAGGATGCTTCATGTTTTGTTTTGCTTGCCGTTCCGTCCTGATCTTGCCGCTTCGTCAGTTCTGAGCTAACAGCACCGCCAGATATTCGAATTATCTGAATTTCCTTCTCCAGTGGTTTACGCTTCAACCAAGATTCCCTTATTTGTGCCCAGCTCTTTCTTTTCTTTACTGAGTTGGTCATTCTTGCCTTCGTAGATATGTTGTAGTTATTTGTGGCTGCAAAAATATTGAAATGTATAGCGCCTTCGCAAATAGCATCAGGGGAAAAATCACTCGTTGAAATGTGAACTCTAAAGTTACAATTACGCAGATTCTCTCGACCTACAACGGAATAACAAGAGAGATGTCGTAGTTTCTTATTTGCTTCCCAAATGACCTTATAAATTTGAAAAAGAGCATGATGACCCTTGCGCCATGATTTGTGGAAGTCATTCGATGTAACGTCGAAATTTCATTTTAATCTTCTGTCGGAGGAGTATGCGAAATATATCTGAAGCACAACACATTAAGCTACTTAAATTCCTTGAGTATGCATTCTAATCTTTGACTTTGCCAGAGATCTTTGGCGAACCAATTACTTGAGATTTTGTTGTGCGTTGGGTCAAGGCATCCAAAAAGTTATTTAGGCGTCCCATTTTCTTTACCTTAAAATATTTCTGGCCCTTCAAAAGATTTGATCTCAGAAACTAATCCAAGATACACTGTATATATTTACCATGGGTTCTGTATTTCTACCAGATTTAAGAACAGGATGGCACGTTGACCAAGCAATACTATCGGAAGACGACCGTATAGTAGTCATACGTTTTGGTAGAGAGGATGAGCTGGAGTGTATGGTCATCGATGAGTTGTTATTCCGAATCCTGGAGAAAGTTAAGAACTTTGCAGTTGTTTACCTATGCAATATTGATCGTGTTCCTGACTTCAACCAAATGTACGAGTTGGGTCAAGAACGAGGTGAGCCATACACATTAATGTTTTTCTTCAGGAATAAACATATGATGTGTGACTTCGGTACTGGTAATAACAATAAATTGAATTTTCCTATTTACGAGCGACAGGAATTGATTGATATAATCGAGACCATCTATCGAGGTGCGAAGAAGGGGAAGGGGTTGGTAGTCTCACCGAAAGATTATAGTGCAGTTAGAAAGACTCGCTAAGTTTAAGAAAGAGAAGATAATATGTATAATTTGCAAGGGGTTCTGCAAGTCGCATACAAGAAGGTAAGCCAACAAAGTGCATCATGGGACATTGATAAATACTTATAATAAATTAATTATCCTTATTTTGAGCATAAAAGAAGTTAACTCCTAACAATTTCAGTGCTGGAGCATGTGTGTTTATCCAATCCCTAACACCAGACGAAGGAGTACCAGTACCCCAAGTTGGTCTGTCTTGAGGCAGCTTCAACTCATGCTTTATATTTGGATCTTGCTTATACAACAAAAAAACGTAACGATGTTTACCAGTTTTAGGTGGTGGGCCTGGTCCAACATAGGGTAATAACTCTTTGCCCTTAGAAAAATCCAAGGTGTGGCTGATCAGAGGTTCCGGTTCAGCAGTGGCATTGGCAGTCGTAGAAGGATCAGACGAAACAAGGGGCAAGTCAGAAATCAACCAGTGAGCATACTCTGACCATTTATGATCAGTATTCGAAGGGGCGTCTGGATCTGTTAAAACTAATATAAATTTATCTTCTGCGGTAATGGATTCAAATTCACCATCCTGAGCTGGAGAGTTAAGTACAAATTGGATCTGAGGCGTATTTTGAGTCTTAGCGACACTCAAAGTGTTTCCGAGAGTAACTTGGGATTCATCATTGTACTCTATAGTCAACAATCCTTGAGTTTCAAACTTGTCCACAACTTCAGGGACAATCTTGTGCTTCACATAAGCTTCATCCAAAGACAGTGAAATAGTGATCAATGGCATTCTCTGTATGCGATTTATTATATTTGGGTACCTTAATGGAAATCTGAGTGGAAATGTTTTGATACTTCTTGAAATGAAGGAGTGTCTAAACATTGCAAAGGTAAGTGCAAACGGGGAGAAGTTGTCGTTCTTTTATACTTTTCGCGTGCTAGCAATTGATTGAATAAATTTGCTCCTCAAATGCTCCCCTTACAAAAATTTATTGGGGTTCGGGTCAAATAATCGGAAGGTGCCTTTTGCGATGTTTGCCATTTGCATACCGGAGGTTATGCATGGGATAGTACTTCTATGATTCCTTCGCTGAGACAATTTTAAGTTTGTACAACTAAGCTTTCAAGCATGCCCACACTGTTGCAAAAGCGTGCAAATTGTAGTGCGATTTCCCGTACTGGTATTTCGCCCGTCTTGATCTACCAGAAATAGAGCTCCAACAATCTTGGTCTAATTTGACTTATTCAATTTTAATCACCTATACTGAAGTATACAAATCATGATCCAATATAACATCCTATTTAATTGCTATTTCAACAGTCTTGACCTAATCTCAACTTTTCATTTTTTTGCAATACCATGTCTTTTATCTTACACTGGTCTAACCTTACCTATTCTTCTTACAATTTTCATAGTTTCTACGTCGTACTCAATACGGTGCTTGAAATTCAGCAGAATATCCCTCCCCCTCAGGAAGAATCTGCTGTGTTTGTTGCAGTGGTAATTGCTGTAAGGGTATTCCTTGCGGTACGTTTTGAGAATCACCACTGAAAGTTTGTTTTCTGTCTTCTTGCAACATTTGCAAATACAGCTCCTCTTTCTCATCTTCATTCTTATTCTGCAGAACAAACCACGAAGCACGAGCATTTTTCTTAGGTTTTTCCTCTTCCCTTGGTACCACGTCAATAAGAAAGTCAAACATATCACTCTTTGTGAGTGCAGCTGCAATATCCAGTTTCTGTAACGTTCTTCTCTTGTTCTCTTCAGCATGAATCCATGCACGCATAGTTAATTCAGTTATGAAGATGTCACATCCTTTAGCGAACAAAATTGGTGCCTCTGCACTTATCATCCGCACATCCTCATCAGTCTTCATTACCTTCTTTATTCTTGCAAGAGGCAACTGGTGGTTTTTGAAGTCATGTTCATCATGCTCTATTGAGTTAATCGTTTCCTGCCAATATTGCATCATGATGTCACGGTAATTACCAGAAAGACCCTGACCTACATTATTGAAAGCTCCCGCAGATGGTTGTCCTTGCTGGGCAGCTTGTTGTTGCTGTTGGTGAGCCAAAGCCGAGGCTTCTGCTGCGGCCTGCTGTGCAGCAAACAATTCTTCCTCATCAACCACCGTCTGGTGATGTGGAATTTGAACCAGTCGTTGTGGTATTTGGTGTTGCTGTATCAATTGATGGTGCTGTATTTGCTGCTGTTGGTGCGGCTGCTGGTGCTGCAGTTGAAGTGGTTGGTGCTGTTGCGGCACATTATCTTCCTCCAAATAAGTATTCTCGTATCCCTCCATGTCTTTCTTTTATGTCAATGTTATTACTACAGTCCTCTTTAATTTTCAATTTGTTTTTTTCTTGCTAATTTGGCTAATTTTTCATACTGGCATAAATTAGTTGTACTCGATGGCTACTAGTGCCGGCTACTTCTGGGACCGAGAAGCTGCGTATGTCTGTGATTCGCATTAATCCCGTGTCAGCACTTCCTACGATTGTCACAGTAATTTGTGGGCTTAGTGTCTGAGTCACCTCAAGATGAAAATATGGGGCAGTCATGGGGCTACTACCTTCCTCTAGTTAAATGGCGTCGACGAGAAAGTTGTCAGAGAAAGCTATCTTCTCTCACTTCCGCGCTGCATCGGTAAGGACTGGAAATAAGGATTTGCCTAAACCATGGCTTTTCCGAGAAAGTTATGATGTTGCAGTTTTTGGCGAGAGGTGGCGGAGGTATCCGGTTACGGCATTACAATAGATTGGTTTTTGAGAACGTTCATTTTGACTCTTTGTGGGCCTCGTATTTCCATATAAGCTTAATTGGAAAACTATGGGGTAAACGTCTATGCCGTGAGTTCTTATCTAACGTAAGTCTAATTTTACTACAAAGGGGCCGTTTGGACACACGTAGAGTCTTTGTTTCGAGCACGGTCTATAATATTGAAAGAAGTGAAGGAAATAAGTTTGCGTTTACGATGAAAGCAGTAACCATTATAGTCAAATTGTGATTTACTTATAAAAATGATGAGTTACTTGTTGTGTTTCAAGTCTGTCTTACACCTTCTACAATTACAGATGAACCCCCAGTTCACTCTCAACTCGTTCTGCCTAGCGTGAACCCCAAGCTCCGGATTAACGTAAGTGGTGCTCAACTCTTCGCCTGCATTAATGTCTCTAGCAGCAACAACCGTGACTAAACCATTCTTCACTTCGTGTGAAATGTTAGGTTTGCAGTTATGATTCAAGTGTGAATAAATCAAAAAGACCTTGTTACTGAGGTTGTTAAGATTATAAGTTCCCAACATGTACAGAAACTGCTGGTGTGTGATGGTACTGGCTGGAAAGACCTTTGAGAACATTGTGTACCCATTACTCAACAATGTTTCTCTTTGCTCCTCAGCAAACAAGCCGATTGTTGATGCCTTATGCCTAGCTTCCTGTTCAATACCGGCCATTGCTTTGAACTGCCTTGATCTTGTGTTATTTGGTTCATCTAATAGGATATTTGCCTGGATAATAGCAACTGCTCTCAATCCAGTCCAATCTTCCGAAGTGCAAAACTTCTCCAATTCAGCATAAGCAGTGCAATTGAACTTACCATCAAGTCCAAATGTGGCACTATTATGAGTTAATTTATGAAACTTGTCTAACTTCTCGCATTCACTGCTGCACCAAATCTGCTCGCAATCTTTACAGGATACCTTCTGCTTGTCTAAAATTGACACTTTCGTACAGTACGAGCAAATAAGTTTGCTCTTCATGTACTTCCATTCTTCTGTGGAAGGGATCGCAAATAAAGCTTTCTCTGCAAATATGATCTGGCCCTTCTTCATATATTTCTTAGCATGAAGACACTTACCCTTATCTTCAGTCATGACCAAATCAACGTTTTCAGGCAAAGTCAAATCAGGCGTGATTTCTGATTTGATGTTCTCCACAAAGGTGTACAATACCTCGTCTACCGGAGGTGTCAATCCAAACTGCTTTAGCAATGCCCTGATTCTATCCTCACCAGCATTTGGCCATCCTGGTTGATCTTTTTGAACCAACTCGGCCAATCTTTTGATGCCAAGATTCTCGGTTTTAGGGTCAGCTCTCCATATCTTGATAATGTAATCTACGAGCTGCCTGTCATGAGGTATCAAAGGTTGTTGACTCATTGATAGCTAAGGAAGTGGCATCTATTTTTTTTTCAATATTGCATCTAAATAGGTGAGTGCGTAAGAATACATTGAATGGCCCTGAGGACCGCAAAGTCCTCTTGCTTCGATCTCCCCCTATATAGCTGTGTTTTAATAAAACGGCAAAGATATTTCAAGCATTTAAGAAGTTTTGTCATCATAAGCGAACGCTGTAATGGCCCTTTTCATACCACAATTCTGTCCAGTCTGATTATTCTTGTGCAACAAGAAGTGTATCCATATTATTCGTCCTTACTTCAGTAATAAGCGCCAATGGTTTAGTGGTAAAATCCATCGTTGCCATCGATGGGCCCCTGGTTCGATTCCTGGTTGGCGCATTTTTTTTGAATTCTTCTCTGCTTCAGGCGTTCATGTTCTTTCATGGGTAACCACGTCGTATAGTTGATCAATGTGGCAAGAAGTTTGTAGTATGATAATTGTCGTAAGCTTGTGAGCCATCTCCCGACGGAGATCTGCCCCTATCTGCTATAAGATGGCCTTTCGATAATTGCATGTTAAACTCTCGAGAAGATCTAGGGCAGAAAACAAACATATTACTTGTCTTCTTTGACAGATAATTAATCCAAAGGTTACCAACAGATCATAGAAAAGTCCTAGCTATGCGCTCTTATCGGTCGAGTATTCTAGGGAATGGCTTAGGTAGCTTTTGCCGAAGTACGAGTCAAGTCTGATCACGCAGTTCCAAGAGAGGAAAAATGGAACAAATGGAGGGAACATAGAGAATGTGAACAAGCGAAGGATAAACACGTTTCCGACGCAGAGCTTTCGCAGAATTGAAAATGGATTTAGAGTAGGAGTAGCAAACGCTTGCGAAACCAGAAGTAGCTAGCTTCCTAAGTTTTACTACGTGAGCCATTTCCTCGGTTTGTTATTCACAACTCATGACCACTGTTGGTCGTCATGGGAATGCGCAAATTTGTGGGAAGATGACGGTCAGTTGATTCACCGTATAAATGAAGTAAAACAGCTAATGGTGAATTGAAAGCTCTGAATTGCGTATTAGCATCATGTCAATTGTGGAGTAAAACATTGTCCTTCTGATTTCATTGATAGACAAACAAACCCATCTTCTTGAAGTGTATATACCGAAAAGCAATTCCCAAGAAATACTTTAAAGTGTTAATCGCTATTCGAAACAGTACACCATTAAGTAAGTGCGTGCTCCATGCTTACAGACTAGGTGTTGCGTAATGTGTCAGATCGCAGCGGGCAAAAAAAAAAAAGAATGGAGGAGATAAGAGTCGAACTCATGACCTTCTGCATGCAAAGCAGACGCGCTACCAACTACGCCACACCCCCAGGTTCTTGTAAGTTAACAAATTTGTACTACCAACATACGAGCTATATCAGCGAGACACTACGTACTTTCCGACATACCTATGTTAGTGAATTGCTATCGGACACGGCAAACTGAATTGAAACAATATATACGACACGCTAATGCTCAATTATGGGCTTACTCCGACGTGTGACTCAAATATTGCTATACTGTTCTCGACTTCATTAGTACTGAAATCAATAATTTAGCAGTAGCGCAATGGTCTACTCAAGGACTCTAACGACTTCTCCAGCGCATCATTTGGGCCCAGAAGATATTTAAGCGTCCCTGTTCTTTCGTACCGTGCAACATGGCTACATTATTGGGTCGAGTGACCCGTAAATGTTCTGATCTTTTGTTCTTCCTTGTTAAACTGAATGATATTGTAGTTTAAAAGTGATTCGGAATTCAATGTTCTTAAGCAACGAGTGAATCTTAAGGGGTTTAAGCGTCCAGTGCGTAAGAGTGTTTGTGGCTTCACTGTGCAACGTGCATCATGGCTCCCCTCAGGGATTTGACCATAATCCTAATAATCAATGTTTGCATTCTTTATACATCCAGATTGCCCTTGTCATTTGACAAACTCACAATTCCGGAAACACCTTGGGCTGTTTGCTACTAACCAGAGAATGATAGCCAGTCTGCAGCAAGCTCTATGCCATAAATTGTTTGTATAATGGCATTCGACTTACATTCGTAACTGGCCTCTCGTTCGGTTTGGAACACTCTAGAATCGCATAGATGTTGGTCACGAGCGGGATCTTTGAAAATATGGAAGGACCCTTTAAACTATTATCGCTGCCAAGAATATGTGGGACTCGAACAAGACGGCCACCTCATACTCAGATCCCGCAAAGAGTCTCAAAGCTGATCTGATTTGACGTGGTCCAGTTTGGCTTCCCTACCTGCGCAGGGCCTGCTTGTCCCTTCCATTTTCTGGTGTACAAGTTTTGTGTTGACTTGACCTTCTCAGAGTTGCACCCGAAGTTACGCGGTACTGCTTACAGAAATTTTAACCTCGTTGCCTGTTGCGCTGCAATGTTAAATTTTCTCTTGAAATTGCGACATATGGGATGGCCAAAAAAAAAAGTGGCTGCAATTGTCAGCGGTATCGGAAGGTGTGACAATTGGTGGAACTCTGTGGGAAAGTAATTTCAGGTCTGATGTTATCGTTGAAGGGGGCGTCTGGAGGGGCAATCTAGCTGCAGGCCAGAAGTGTGGAAGCAAATTACTAATATCGATATCCTTTATATATTGATAAGAGATCGCCGGATTGCATTGAATCAAAATTCTAAAATAAAGCTTGATCACAAATTTTCACATTATCAATCTGAATTGAAGATACAGTTTATGAATCCGACTAGAAGCTAATTCATAATATAGTCATGTCGCAGGAGGTTATCAGTTTGGTGAGCTATTCAGACGTCAGATACAGTAGCACTGATGAGGAAGACGAAGATCTCAAAAAGATTAAGTCCTTCGTAGCAGAATCTGAAGACGAATACGATGATGATGATGAAAGTTCAGACAATTCCTCTGTCTATGATATTGAGGAGCAATCAAAGAATCCTTTTCTCGATCCCGAAATCACTTCATACTACACGAAATTGTACAACGAGTCCAAATACGAATGCCGCCACTACTTTGATCCTGAGCTTACTTGGACCAAAGGCGAAGAAAAGCGTATCGTGGCCAAGTTAGACATCAAAATTGCATTCATGAGTTGCTTGATGTTCGTCGGTCTCCAATTAAATAGAGGAAACCTACAGCAAATATTGTCGGATAGTTTCTTACAAGACTTGAGCCTTAGTACAAATGACTACAACATAGGAAACACCATCTTTTTGGCATGCTTCATAATGGGAGAAATACCATCTCTGATTATTTGCAAGAGAGTTGGACCGCATATCTTCATTCCCTTCCAAATGATTTCTTGGTCAGTCGTTTCCGCTCTCCAATGCTTTTTGACTGGCAGAACAAGCTTTTTCGTCACAAGAGCTATCATTGCGTTTTTGCAGAGTGGGCTAATTTCAGAATTGGTCTTGTTTTTATCAACATTCTACAAGTCTAACGAGTTACCTGTGAGGTTATCGTGGATTTGGATCACTCAATCTTTGGTACAAATTTCATCTTCCATTTTAGCAGTTTTTATTCTCAAACTTCGAGGATTCTTGAATTTGCGTGGGTGGAGATGGCTTTTCCTCATTGAGGGATTGATAACTTTGGCTATTGGTATTTACATTACCACGGCTATTATATCCTCTCCTCTTGATTTGAAGGGTAGAGGGTTCTCGAAAAGACAAATAAAAATTACTGTCAACCGCGTGTTGCGTGACGATCCTCAAAAGGGTGATATTAAGGGCGTCAATGTATCAGAATTACTCAGCGTACTTTTTGACATTGATTTGATTCCAATATATCTTATCGGATTGCTTGCTTACATTCCTATAAACGCATTGAACGATTACGTTTCCCTCATTTACAAACAACTTGGCTGGTCCATTTCGCAAGTGAACTTGCTTGTCATCCCGTATTATCTTTTTCACATCGTGCTTTTGCTCTATGTGACTAGATTATCCCAATACTTGAATAGTAAAGCGTTGGTATGTCTCATTGCTCCCTTATATCTGATTCCATTGTTGGCTGTTTTAAAGTATAGCCCAGATGCCATGAGTTCCAAGTGGGGTACTTGGTTATTATTCACTTTGATAACGTCAACTCCATACATCCACGCCATTTGCGTGGGATGGGTCTCAAAGAACTCAGGTAGTGTCAAAAAGAGGTCCATCCTGTCAGCTGTTTACAACTTGTCGTGTCAAGCGGGCTCTATTATTGCTGCGAATATTTATCGTACAGATGACGCTCCACTCTACACAAGAGGTAATTCTCAGATATTTGCAGTTGGCTGTGCCTTGTTGCCTTTGTTATTGTTGGTGAAAGCATACTACGTATGGAGGAATTGGAGTAAAGAGAAAAAATGGGAGAACATGTCGTTGGAGGAACAGTACTGGTACATCCACAACACTTCAGACGAGGGTAACAAGAGAATCGATTTCAGGTTTGATAGTTGAATCTGTTCTCCTGCATTAGCATAGTTTTTTTTACGATCTATAGATATTCTAATTGAATGCATTTCAATTTACTGGAAAGATGAACAGAGTCATCGAATCACTCTATTCTGCTTGTTTAATGCCAATATATTCGTAGGTTGCTGGGTGCAGATTTGTCGCTAATAGAAAAGTAGATCAAAAAATGCCAAGTTAATCACAACTATAGGATTCAAAAAAATGGAGGAGTTAAGAATCGAACTCAAGACCTTTCCCATGCTAAGGGAACGCGCTACCAACTACGCCACACCCCCAGTTTCTTATAATGAATTGGAACCCGGGCCACTAAATATTGAACTCAGGATGAGAACTATAGCCGGACCGGGCCGAGTACCTTGCCTACCTTGGAAGTGCTTACCGTATATTCCATTATTTCCTTTAGATACCGAAGATATTTGATAGGACCATTCGGTACGTTATCAACTAACACTGCTAGTGGATATGAGCTTATACCAACACTTCAACTGTTTAAGAGATATGTTGAGTAGGTCTATTACCTAAAATCATTTGTGCAATTATGGTTGCCTTGGAGAGGTTGCAACATGGTACAAAATGAGGTAATAGATGTGGTCTCATTGGATCGAAGACAGCGTCAGTAAGGTTCCAACATTTCACTTAACTTCTAGGATACTTCCTTAAGTCCCTTTGCTAGCTTCCACGTAGTTCATTTGACTCTACACTTTTGTTTAGCAGCTTATTTTTATAAGCACATAAACTGCGATGTCTCAGTCCATGAGATTTTGTCGTCTGTTTCATCTCCCCACATTTTGCACCTCTCCAAGACAACCATAATTGCACAAATGATTTTAGGTAATAAACCTACTCAACATATCTCTTAACAGTTGAAGTGTTGGTGTAAGCTCATTCCCGTTAGCGGTGTGTTCGTTGTTAAAGTGCCGAATGGTCAATCAAATATCTTCGGAATCTAACATTTCTTGCTAGAGTAAAAAAACTTTCATATAAAAGCGAGTCCAGATTATCACAGATTAATAGTAGACGGTTAATAGTAGACGTTTAATATTGATCATAATTTACCTAAGGTTATTAAGTAACCAACACGCCAAATTCCCAAGTGGCATTTTTGCATACATTTAACAAAATGTCTAAACATCAAACCGAAAGAGCATCAAGAAGCTCACCCAATGCATCACACGATTCCAACAAACAAGACTTGAAACCTAGAAATAGTTTAAAGGAGGACACCACTGATGAAACCCCATCGGAAGATGAGGAAAATTCCAAGTACGAAACAGTCGAGACAGAGTCTCCAATAACTACAACCATCCCATCACAGATCCGTAAAAACGCTAAAGATATCCAAACTGCTCATAAGAAGGAATTATACAAATTCAATAGAAACATGGAGCTCAGAAGGAGGTTGGAGACAACAGACAGAGCAGCCCTTGAATATCTTGACAGCATTGACGAGGGTTTCCTATCCCGCAATTACTTTGCTAATCATCGAATTGACGACTATTCCATCCCACTTGAATCACTTGAGGAATCAAGTTCGATCAAACTCAAAGAAATCCAAGACAGACTTAACACTTTCATATTTCAGGCACCAAAGAAAATGGCGAACTTGAAAGCAAAGATTGAAAGACAGCATAGAACTACCTATTCAAATATCACACTTGAGTATGAACAAGCTGCCATGAAACTACTTAACCATTACAAGTCTTCGTTCAGTCCATTCTACATACTTATAAACGACTTAACAACTAGTGAATTTGAAAAAAAAATGACAAGAATCAGCTGGTTCGATTTCCTAAGGCTACTCGCAAGCTGCCATGAGTTTATCATTGATCAACTCGAACAATTAATCCTCATTCAATGCTATACACAAGCATCAGCAAAATTCAGCTACAAATATCTTATGGAGCGAATAGAGTCGAGCTACAAACCAAAGTTAGCGAGATTACGCCTATTCGAGGGTGAAATCGTTTTGAATCACGCAACTGATCATTTCCTCCATTCAAGCCTCCCAAACATGAGAGAAATAACCAAAGACCGTGCTAAAAGTAAGTCAAGTCGGACTCAGCTTACTTTAAACCTTCTATTGATGTCGCTGCTTGATACGAGAGAAAAGGAAAATGAAAATACAGAAGCTTATTCACAGATGATGGAAAAAGTTGATGAGGAATTCACAAAAAGGATCCATACAATACCCCCTGGATCGAGTACGAGTTTATTCCAATTTATTGAGGAAGTTTGCTACTCACCTGAATCACTTTATGCAAGGTCACCCAACATGTTAAAGATCAACAAAGCAGTATTCGAAGCCGAACGCATGCCAAACAATCTCAATAGAGTTTTACAATCAGACGAGGACAGAACTGCTTCTGGATACAACTACCATAAGAGGAATTCTCACCAAAGTAATCCACCTCAAAATAAAAACAGTCAACGAGCTGATAATTCTCGATATGACAAGAAATTTAATAAGTTTTCACCCAATGAAAGACAAAGTGTGAACACTAATAACACTTCGAAAACTTATTCCCGACAACTTTAGGAAACCTAAACACAAGTTTACTGATGCTACGGCCGATAAAAATAACACTGACAATAGCAACCGCTACCATCAATGAAGCATTGGCATTCACGTTAGTTTGATATCTACCTATCCACGTAACGTCTCATCATCTGTCGTAACTCTGACTTACGTACGCATAGTTACTGCACTTGCAGCCTAAAATCGCTGGCAGATAAACCACTTTGATATCAAAGCGGCATACTTAAATGCTAAATTAGAGCGCAACAAATACGTTGAACCACCCGAAACCAACATTTTCCCCAAAAACACTACGGTTACTTAATTCAGCTGCTTGTACAGTGATGACTCAGAGAGCAACTAGGTGGGGTTCTGCAGAATTTGACTTCGTTTTTCAAACGAATGCCAAAGATTTGTTCCGCTCTGAGTTAGCCAAGGAATGCTTTTACACGTACACCGCTTTACTCAGTTCAAGTTTATACCAAACTGAAAACTAGTCTGAAGCTCTACAGGAATCTTAATAGTACTATATATAACAACAATATAGACTATGAGAGCTAGTATTGTAAATGAGCACTGAACACTTGGACTTTCATCAGGCGACGTATTCGATCAGTTGCCTTGGGCGTAAACTAATCAGCATAGACTTGGGATATGTCTTCCTGTGCATCCTTGATATTGTCAAGGACCAGTTTTTCCTTCAAGGGACAGTGCAACAGAGACCGCCTGCGGCAAGAGGTAAGATCCTCCAGGGCTTACCTCACTCGGCATTCCAACACCTTATTTCCAGCACTCGTCAACAAAAGCGCCATCAATTTCTACTAATTCTGCTCAGTTTCCTCCATATCCATATCCAACCTATCAACATCAATCCACTAACCATATCCTGAATTCTTCCATGAGCAAGGCCTAACTTGAACTTCATTGGCCTTCATTATCCATAGACATTCACTTCCACTTAGCCGTGATTCACATCCTTTCAGGGGGACACAACGGGCTGACAAAAAGGGACTTCAGTTACACTTTGCACAGGGATTCCATCAGAGTCGCCAAGAACAGCGAGACCTTTCGTAGTTGCTAGTTTTTTTTGCAACTTCTTTTCTTTGCGTCTTTATTTTTTATAGTTTTTTTTGCAACTTCTTTTCCTTGCGTATTTATTTTTTATAGTTTTTTTTGCAACTTCTTTTCCTTGCGTATTTATTTTTTTGTTGAAGCAACTACGAAGATCTCTCTGTCAAGGGAGTGACGTTCACCTGATACAAACTCACCGGGTCCCAGTTGTCCATGCGTTCACTCCGCCTTAGTCGGGTTCTATACCGAAATACCATTGCTCAAAGGACATGAATCATCAACAACGTTTGGGGAATGCTAAAAATAATGTTAGTCAAGTCGCTTCACAGTTTGAGCTGCTTGCTCTTGGCGTCTCTCAATTCAGGCAGTAATTGGGCTCAAAGGAAGGAATTTAGCTGGCTTATCCTCATCTGAGATATTACTGGAAGTAGCACCCTTCTGGGGGTATAAATTGGAAAACATTCCGTTGAACATCTTCGACGTGGATGTAACAGCGTTACCGAATGCTTTTCCACAAGCTTCTCCACCTTTGCGCAAAGGTTCAGCGTAAGGAGAATCAATAGCTTTCATGTTGATACTTGCATCAGCGGATGGTTCAAAAATAACGGAGTAACAATCCTTCGGTCCAGCGGTACCCAACTCTGAAGCTAACGATTTATAACTTCCAAAAATCTTGATGTTCCCTGGTGCCAAATCTGTTTCGCAAGCGCTTTCCAACTCCAAAAAGACCTTAACCGGTTTTCCATCCTCAATTGGTAAACCATTCTTGTCGGAAAGGGGCCTTATAAGAGCTGGGAGGTCTTCGTACCAAATAGGCTTTTTGATACTTGCTTTAGAAGGTCCTTCTAAAATAACAGAGTGACAATCTACCTTCGGTTCGGAGGTACCCAACTCTGAAGCTAACGATTCAGAACTGTCAAAAATCTTGATGTTCCCTGGTGCCAAATCTGTTTCGCAAGTGCTTTCCATCTCCAAAAAGACCTTAACCGGTTTTCCATCCTCAATTGGTAAACCATTCTTGTCGGAGAGGGACCTCTTGAGAGCTGGGAGGTCTTCGTACCAAATGGGCTTTTGGGCAGGCTTCAAGGTACTGACATTTTGTACATCCTGACTCTCAATTGGTGGAGCAGCTATTGATCTTAACTCAAATGAGAATTCTTCGCTAGGCTCAACATGACTTTGCTCTTCGACTTGCGCTTCAAGACAAGGAGAGGCTGCTTCGTTCCTTGGATTTCCATCAGCATGTTCGTCCGAGCTGTACTCCCTAGGTTCAGCATCTTCCGCGATGATCGCAAGTGGAGTCTGGTTAAGCCTTGCGGCTCTTCTGTGTCCCCTAGGGTCATACTGCTGGTCACGAGGTATTACATGAAGAACTTTGACGCGTGGCAATGGTCTAGGAGCTGGGGGTTTGGGTACATACTCTGTCACATTGTGTGGGTGCACATACTTGCGCTTGCATGGAATGAGATTCTTTATAACAGAAGCTGAGGGTGCATGGTATGCGGGTGTGCGAAGCCACCATTTGTATGGATCGACAGGAACCGGCTCCTCTTGAACTGAGTTCGGGGGGTCATAGTGCGAACCTCTAAACTGGGCAATCCATCTTGCAGCCGCATCTGCGGCTGCAAGTTCGTTATCCGATATGGATTTTGACTCGAAATGCTTTACCCTATAAGCAATTCTTGTCAATATTGAAGACTTCTTGACTCCATTATTTATCTCAAGAGGCAGGCTTTTGGTTTCTTCTGCTGCTGAGGACGATGACTCCAAGTCAGCTTTAGAAGCTATTGAGATTAACCACTTGACTTTTGAGGTAAAGCGTCTGCGATGCGAAAAGGTGGGGTTCTTTGTCTTTGAGGCCAGTCTGGGATTCGTTCCAGAGGCTGGTGGAGGGAGGTCAAATGTCACAGAAGGCAGCTTTGAACTTTTTCCATTTGTGGCTGCAGACTTGAAATCGGTCAATATGGAGGTAAAGTGACCGGATTTCTTGACCGGTAATGCAGGTTGCTTCAAGATAGAAGGTGCTCTGACTCCTTCACTGAAGCTTGGGTGCAGGTATTTGATTTCTTCTGTGCCAGTGCTTTTCAAGTCAAGTTCGGAGGAAGTAGACATGATGTACTCTGCTCTTGCATCTAACTGTTTCAATTCAGAGGCCGTTCCGATCTCCGACTGGTTGGCATGAGGCTCAAAGTCTATAACCAAGGTGGTATGGGGCTCTGAGTCTTCTGCCAAACTGACAGTAGGCAAGGGAAATTTTGCTTCGGAGGAAGCACCTCTCAAGACAAAAGTCTGGAAGGTGACACCGAAGGGTGGAACGAAAGGCATACTGATGTCTTTAATTAACTAGTAGAGTTAATATTCGTTCTGGTTTCAATCTGTCGATTAAGGAAAGAAGGAAACTAATATATAATTTATAAGATTAATTCTTCGCAAATGCATAGTTTCGCAGCCAAAGTTTGGAAACTAATAGTATACAAAAAGAATGAATGTACAAGCGCAAAAATCAGTGTGGCAGATGTGTACATCTCTCACCATAATGCAACTGTATTTTATAGAACACTCATGCCGTACTCAATAGTAACATTCGTTAGGAAGCTTTTACTAAAATACGACTCCCAAAAGATTGTGCTACCGTTGGGTGTTGGAGAGATTTTGCAGCCATTCAGAATTGATGCGCATAAGCCTTCAGGCACAAATCCCATAAAAGTATTTTATACTTAAGCAGTTATGCAAGAATAGCTATGAATGTTTGTTGCCAGGAGTTCTGAGCAGAAGTTGTAATATGAAAAGGAGGACTAGACAATATCATACGCAAAATTGTTCTAAGAACAAATGGCCATGAAAAGTATTCATCCATGGCATCAAAATTGAGTAATGATAACTCTGCATTAAACTACATATCGACATCTGTTTATCCTAGATATGATAGCTTGAATGTGAACCCTATATTACTTTCTGTATCGTTCGGTTGAGCAAAATCGTTGTGAACAGTGGCCTGGAGGTGTGACTCCCGTGAGTAGGGCAAGAATACAATATATTTCATTTTTAAGTCATTCAATATCAATATCAATTATGTCTATCAGTTAGAAGAAGGAAACGATTTGAGTGCACACTATTTCTTTGAGGTGCTATCTAGTTTATTGGATAGTTGAATCTGAAGCAGTCATAATGATCCCAATGATTTCCAGTATTGTTTACCCAGACGAAAATGCCTCTAATATGTCAGAACGCCATCAACGAGGGAAGATAAACATATATACCGTCCCAGAGAGTAGTCTATGAGTAATGGAGGAAGATCCTAATATTATTTTTTCCTTTTTACCAGAAGTCAATCATATTTTCAATTAAAGTCTAATTTTTTGTTACATTTCGTTAAGATTTTAAAGAATGATTATGGTCTGAATTCTTTGTTAGTTTAAATTAAATCATCAACACCAAACTTCGAAATGAAACAAAAGATATGAATATTGAAGAGGAAGCTAACATTTTGAGCTGGAAGATGCTAAATCTTTGAATTTATTATTTGCATTAACTGTATTTCAATAGATGTATATACGCTCGTTATTCTATTTTCAAATATAAACGTAAAATGTTTCAATTGAAATACTACGTTCTCATCAAAAGCCTTTATGGCCAAGTTGGTAAGGCACCTCACTAGTAATGAGGAGATCGTCAGTTCGACTCTGGCTGAAGGCTTTGTTTTTTGAGTTATTTTCGAAGTCTCCCATTGAGGAGTTAGCTAGAAAAGGGCCAATTACTTATAAGAAATGGATCTTTGGCCGAGTGGTTAAGGCGGTAGACTCAAGTTCTACTATCGTAAAGATGCACGCGTTCGAACCGCGTAGGATTCATTATTTTTTTGCCTACAATTCAACAATCCAAGCCCCATGAATTAAAACTCTTTAGTCCAAGCATCAGGTACCTTCCTAGAATTTCAATAAAAACGTCTAGACCGCAAAGCTCTTCGGCCGGCTGATACGTTATTCAATTGAAATATCTTTTGTTACTTAATTTTAAATCGTTGATCGAGGTACAGCTGGATGTCAAAGCAACATCTTCGTCGAAGCATAAAGCAGAAGCTAGGTGAAGTATCGACAGAGCTGTTGTCCTTTCAGTCAAAAGAGATAGCAAGTACACTTTTTCTGCTACAAGCTTTTCAAAAAGCACAATCCGTTGCGGTCTACATGAATATGCCAACGCTGGAGGTGCAGACAACAGACATCATAAAACACTGCTTTGAAAGTGGCAAAGAGGTGTACCTTCCCAGATGCAATCCGCACTCAACTCCAAATAGAAAGAAGAATCATCTACTGATGTTGCTAGTACCGGACTACAAGCATGTGCAACGCTTACAACCACAAGGTAAGTATAATCTACTCGAACCTACTGAAGGGGAAGACGCGATGGACAATGGGAATCTCGATTTGATTATTGTGCCTGGAGTGGGTTTCACAAAGGATGGGCATAGAATTGGCCATGGAGCTGGATTCTACGATGAATTCTTCCATACGTATTTGAAGAAATATTCGAGATTGCCCGGTCTTGTTGGACTTGGACTAGTGGAGCAACTAGTCGAGGATATTCCCGTGGAAACTCATGATATAAAAATGGATAGTGTGATTATTGGTCGTTGTGTATACGGAAAGGGGGCATGATGTACGCTTATATTTACCTGTCAAATTAAGCACAGACTGCAAGTCAAATGGCTCTCACCTATTTCTGGTGCTACCAAAATACGATTCTGGGAGTGGTGAAGTTGAATAATTGAAGATATTAGGTGATTTTAACAATTAAAATCATACCTCACATGTCTCATATATTCGTAGGAGAGAAATGAAATGAAATCTCAAAGAAGCTCTAATTTATTATAAAATATTGTGAAATCTATTTCATATTTAAACTTACAGAAGTACCCCTACAATACAATTCTCAAGCATTCTGTCAGCATTAACCCAGCTGTGGTACTTGTTAAACAAAGAAGTTCCATCTTTACCTGCACATTTCATGATCTCTTCTACTCCACCAGGGTGAAAGTTGACATATGGAGTGATGTTAAACACTTTCCCATTGAGACTGGTCCAACAGTCTGTCTGCGTCTTGTGCAATTTCAACTCGTCCTTTGATATACGCACAAACTGAGGAGGAGGAGTCGATTGCGGAACTCCTCTTAACAAATGCTTGGGAGACTTCTGGTTCAATGCAGCCCAGTCTAAGGGTGAGTGTCCAGGCTGAAGTCCAACCTTCTTACGCGGAGATCTTCCAGGGACACCAAGTCCAGATGAAGTACCAGAACTAGCCCTCTGGGCTGAATTAGGAGCTGGGAAGAGCAGCAGCTTTCTCTCCTGGCGTGCTGGAGCCTTCAACATCTGTGGAGGGTTAGGATGCTGATTTGCTTGAGGAGAAGCAGCTTTTGCTAGCTCTAGTTTCTGAGAGTATTGCGATGGCGGTAATAATTCCGGCGTGCTTATTGTTGGCCCTTCAAGCACAAAGTTTGGATTCTTTAGGACTGACTTCTCTATCTTCTGGGTCTCATCTCTAAGAATTTCAGGAACTGGAGTTTCAGATAGTAGAGATTCAGTCTTTGTAGTGTGTGATTCGGCCGTCTGTGCTTCTAACTCGTCTTTTATTTCTTCATCAGCCCTCGTGCCAAATATCAGCGGTAGAATCAGTGAAAACATATCTCCTTTGCCAGCGAAGGGTGCATCTTTGGCATGTTAGGTTTCAATTTTTTTAGTCAGCTGCGAATCTATGGAGTCTGCAAAAAAAAAGTTCGATTGATTAAAATGCACCGTATATGACCAAGAGGAACAAAGGTCAAATAAGCCATTTCTACCAAAGGCACGTACGAAAGCGTGTGTGCCGTCTACTATATCAATTTAATCTTTGAAGGCAATTCTTTTAAACCTAGAAACATATCAAAACTGGACCGGAAACTACAATCGACTCATCTATGAGGGCTGTATTAAATCCTAACGTATACTATTAGATAGAACGACACATTACACTTTTCTGCATTTATTACATCCCACGAGCCTCTTAATATTTCTAGCCAGGCCATTGAGGAACAATCCTCTTTAACTAATTTGTGTTTCTTCGCTTGATTAGATCATTTCTATAATCTAATTATCTCTTCCCACTCACCTCTTCTGCTTGATTTGCTTTCTGTCAACGCGTTCGTAATATAACATGTAAACACTGGTGGTTTCAATTAAAACAGAGTCCTTAGATACCTCAGTAACTGAAGCATCGCTTATTCTCCAGAATGGAGTCTTTATAAGTGAAGGAATTTTCTTCATCTTGACTTTCTTTGGCGATTCTGGCTTATTGAACACGGCATTTGACAATTGAGAGGAGAAGTAGTCTTGTTGCTGCAACCCCCCCACAAGCAACTCAGCAGGAGTCGCTATACCAGAATGAATAATTTCATGGATATCCGATTGCGAAGGGTTTGCCTGGTACACCGAAGGACGACGGCCCATGATGGTAGAAAGCTTGCGGCGAATCCCGGACGAAGAGTCCTCCTCCTCTTCTTTAGAAACTGGCACTCCACGGATTGATGCTGTGTCCTTGCCTGCAGACGGATTTCTCCTTGAAATGGAGCTCTTTCTACTTGAAAGTGAAAATTTACGCCCTATTCCAGGCTCTTCAGATTCTGCGTTTGGTGATTTTTCACTAGTGATTTCGTCGGCAGTAACTCGACTCTCTGAATCAGGCTCTGCATCTTCCGTCTCATCAATATCTTCGATCTCAGGAGATAACTTAAAGATATTGCCTTCAGCATCCTTCACAAAAAGTGGTTTGCGCTTGTAGCATTCGTAATGTCCTTGCGAATGCGAGCCTACATGCCTGATGACGGCCTTCAATCTGTATTTATACGAATCATTTTCGTTAAACTTGAAGCGTTTAAAGTGCTCTTTCAAGTCGTCGGTTTGATCGCGTGTGATTGGAGCATTGTTGAGTGTTTCTTGCGGAGGCGACGAATTTTTATTTGTACCGCTAGCGGTATGTATGCTGGTAAGGTCGGTATTTTTGCTGTCCTTGAAAGTATTGGATGTCGCAACTGAGTTTTGAATCGAATTGACCTCATCATCGTCATCGTCTTCTGTTTTGTCAGTATCGCCTTCAGTATCTTCTTCAGTTTCTCCTTCAGTTTCTTCGCCTTCTGTCTTGTTATCTTCTTCTCCTAAAACGTCTATGTCCTCTCTCTGGACTTCCTCGTCTTCCATATCGTTCACGTCCGTAGTCAAGACAGCTGGAAATTCTGCTCCTGAAACATCGGCCTCTGCCTCTTCAACGGTGTCTTGGAATTTTTGCAATTCTCCGTGGTATTCGTTCCCAATAGAAAGTGTTAAGTTATCTTTGAAAGAGACGCGACATGGATTCCTTGAAATATTTCCTCCAACAAACAGCGATCTTGACAAGTGAAGTCCAAAAATCTTTGGTGGCTTAAGGATTTGCGTTTTCCGACAAACTGTAGAGGTGACAGTGGAAATATCGAGTCCCTTGAATTTGTACAGCTTGACGAATGCTTCCAACTCCTTTGACAAGTCATCATTAATGCAAAGATTGGGGTCTGTGCTCAACTTAACAAGTGCAGGAATGAATTCACTTGAAGGAGCCGAGAGATCTTCATTCTGTACGATTTTTTCTATTCTACACTTGAGACATTGATATCCCTCAATCAGTTCCAGCTCGTTCTCGTTCAACAAAGTCTCGAGATCTGTCAGGGCAGTTGCGGGAGTATGCAAAGTTAACATTAAAAAGGGCGTGAAGCTTGGCTTGGACACTCCTTTGCAAGCAAGACACCTCATTTGAGACAAAACGAGCCCGGAGAATGGGAATTCAGGAACATGGATCCTTTCCAAGGCCTCGTAATCGCTTGGTCGAGGAATAGAGCCCAATAATTCATGCAAATGACGCTGTAAGAACTTGTGAACGAGTCTAATTTTAAGATTCTCATGCTCCAAGGTTTCATTGATTAGCTGAGTCAATTCATGGGCATCGTGCTGGGAACGAGAGATCTTAGCATTAAAGATACTCTCCAAGCAATGCAAAAAAGTCCAAACCGAGACCGTTCGTGAGGTGAGTTGAGTCTCCTGCAATTTCTGGACAATTGAGGCTAATGCCAAATGTAATGGGATGTCAAATCTTGTCAGAGCACGTTTAAACTTGGAGTTGACGTTTGCCTTTTTAGTGCGAGATATCTTTAACTTCATAAGGTCTTCTGGATCTATGCTGTGCGTTGTCAAAAACGCAGAGAGCTGTGCAAAACTAGCATGGAAGTTGTTGAGATACTCCGTGAGTCCCGGTAAACTCGAATATGCCTGGACCGAAGAGTTTGCAAAACAATCGTTTCTCAAATTGATGAGTCCCGTGGTGTGTTTGTCCGGCCTTTTGGAGAACATGACTGGTTTGGAAGTTAATGAAGGTGAAAGAACGTAGTATAGGAGGGCGACAACAGCAGCAATTTTGGTGGTGAAGATCTTTTGTTGGGTGGGTGTTTTTGATTCCCAATGTGCTATTAGTTTGGTTACAGTGATACTAACTAAAGCTCTGGCTTCGTCGACGAGTGTTTCCGTTAACGTCTTCACAATTGCTGGTTCAGGTTCAGGTTCAAACAACTGCAAAAGCCTTAGCATTAATACGGGCACCAGTTTTTTCTGGCCTTTCAAATCTTTTTTATACCACTGGTTGCGTTTTTTCTGGGGCTCGATTATTCCGATATAGGAGCTCAACAAATCAACACCACCGGGACTCCCCACCATCAAAGATGATACGCACACCGTTGGGCATTTTTGCCAGTAGCCGTCTCCGCGGGCTGCTTCGGAGTATACTTCTATTGTCCGTCGAGCAGATCTAGTCTGGGACCTCTTTTGTCCCAATTCTCCAGCAAGTTGATTGCAACCTCCAATAAGCACCGGGACGTTGGATTTTGCACCCGTCCAATTTCCCCGGTATTCTACCGGTGGCTCAATCGTGAGATCTTGAATGTGCGGACACCGTCCGCATAACTAAGCTGTGGAGGCTGATTAGCGTGAGGGGTACAAAGCAGACGATTGTGTTGTGGAACGGAGCAAATTTGGGCGACGGGCGAACTGGAAGGCTTCCAAAGCAGAGTATACGGACTTTTTGGAGCCGACAAATCAAGGACATCCACGGCTAACCTCGGTGAGTACTTTCCAGTGGTCACCACGTCTTCAGTTGAAGTTGTCGTCAGACATAGCGATACACTGGCCGCTGGAAAGGGTTCCGTAGCACTGAAATCAGAGAAGTTTAACGTCGTGGAATGACAAATCTGCAATTAACACCGAACGTGGAAACTTTGAAGTAAGGAAGGTCGAGCTGGATGCAGGCAAACGAAATGGGTGCAAATTCCAACGGTCTCGAAGGGGCGAATCAAAAGGAACCGCTTCCTGGGTGAAGCACCTGATAGACAGTCGAGCATTCTTTCTGTATTCACCAATCACTACTGCTTTCGGTGGAGGTTGTCCTAACTTCCATAGTACGACGCCCCACGCTTCCTACGTCTATAAAACAGTCTAGTTTCTTTAAAATTGGTAGTATTATATAAGTGTACTCTAACCAGGGAATCATTAGAAATCAATCAACCTCATGGTACCATACCCAACAGTAACAATAATCACGTATGCAATCACAGAAGAAGGAACACCACGAGTGATGAACGTTCCAACAGTCAAGTAGGGCTTTCCAAAATCGTCGGTCATGCAGATGGCCGTCACGTTGGGGAAGCCAGAGGTAGGAAGACCCATGGCAGCGGAACAAAGCAAGGCCAGAGCCATGATAAGTAATCGTGGGTGTGGGTCCGCCATGCTATTTCCAACTTCTGAAACCAAAGGAATGATTATTAAGGCGGCCACTGTGTGCGAAACAAACGTTGCCATGGTCAAAATAAGAAGACCAAATGTAAGCGTAACTCCAAAGAGAGAAAAGTCAGCCACCTGCTTCTGAATCTCAATTGCAATAGTGGCAAGCAATCCAGACAGTGCCACAGCTTTACCCAAGGCAGTACCACCCATTGCAAGCACTACAATATTCCAGGGGTAGTTATTGAAATCCTCCGTGGAAAGTAACCCAGTTCCAAAGAATAGTATAATTGGGATTAAAGCAATAATACCCATTTCACCGAAAATACCATCCAATTTCAGTGCAACACACCAGAGCCCAATCGTCAACACAGTCACGGCAATGATGTACCATTGTACACCACTAAACTTAGCATCAATAGTTCTGATTGGAACCAAAGTTGTGGTGGTGGAGCTGCAATCAAATGTTGCTAACAAGAACAACCAGATAAGCACCAACAGCAACACACACACTGGCAACGCAATAACAAACCACTGACCCCAGCTTGGAGCTGGTGTCATCTCACCAATTGCAACAATATTTTGTGGCAGGGCAATAGGCAGTGCCATACCTCCAATATTTGAGGCTAATGCAATACCTAAAATAAGTGCATTAGTGAACAGCGATCCCCTTGGCAAGGTTCTCAATAAAGGTTGAATAATAGAGAAACAAAGGACAGGAGCTGCAACGTTGGAAACCCACATCAGAGCAAAGAGGGCAACTCCCATCACAGTGAGTAACACAACGGAAGGTGTGGTACCAGCTTTGGATAAAATCCAAGTGGAGATCAACTTAGCAATGGAGTACTTGGACAACGCAGCTGCCAATGTGAAACCACCTAATAACAACAAAATCACCGAGTTCCACATAGTTGACAAAATGTACTTTGAACTTTCGGTGGAATTCATGGTGCTCCCGTCATCGTTCTTCAAAACATGCAACACCACAATGAGCAAGGGAATGAGCAACGAGGTGACAAAAAGCGGAATAGTTTCGGTGGCCCACAATAGCGACGCGCATATAAGAAGCGCAAAGCAATGACGCTGGGTCAGGTCCTTAAAGAAGAACGAAGTGTTGAGCAAGATTATAGTTACTATAATAATCAGGAAAAGTTGAATCACAACAGGATTGCGGATAGATAAGTTGAAGGACTGCTTTATCGTGTCCTCCTTTGCACCATCGCTGTTCTTCTCACTGAACTTCGAATTGGCAGCGTATGTTTTACGCTCTAATCCAATCATATCTCTCCAGATTGTGTTTCTTTCCCACACAACGTGCTCGCGCAAGTGGACAGATAACTCTGCCTTAGCAGCCTCCAAGTCTGAATGGTTACACACAAGTGCATACAACTTCACCATCGAGTCAATGTGTTCCTCAAGCTGTTGCAATGTATGCTCTTGGAAGACATATGTCCTTACCGGCAATTGTGATAAATATTCATCCTTCACGTGAGTGTTCAACGACTTATCGAACTTCTTCAAAGCCTTTTTGAAACCAGTTTGATTCAACTCAATGAACGATTTGAGTTCAGAGAGAGTAGTGAACAAACTGATGATACGCTTACGCAATACCACTCTTGTTTCTGAGAGGAGAATCAACTGAGGAGGAATATGCTGATTATTAGTCGCGCTCATCAAGTTGTTCCACAAGGAAGGGGATTTTGGAGACTTAAGGTAGTCATCAAGCAGACGCGTCTTGTGGAGTCTTCTTCCACGAGACTCTTGGTCCAGCGCACCCAGTGCGGAGGATCTTCTGCGCTGGATTTCTTCGTCTTCATCTTCATCTTCTTCATCGTCGTACAAATCCTCACCGTCGTCAGTAGTGTCGAAGTTTCCTGAGCGCTTCTTCTTGTTCAAACTCAAAGGACTAAAGTCTTTTGATCTTTGGCCCAAGTCACGTTCAAAGTTTTCGATATCAACCACCAACTCCTCGATACTCTTGTAAATTATAGGCTCTTGGTACTTATAAAACTCGTCGATTTTGTGCAATTCAGAGTCTAGAGCAGCAACAAATAAGGAGGTAGCTGAGGTGCCATTTTGGCCTCCAGTCAGAAGATAACGACCAACTAGTTCGCTGTCGATAAGCAGCGTGCCTTCTTCCAAGTCCTCATCGCTCTGAGACGGTTTTTTCCCGAGTTTCCTTAAGTTATCTCTTTGTAAAGAGTAAATTAACTTCTTTAAAGTGGTGTAGGCGATGTACTTGGACGACCAGTCTGGAACCGCGTTGAACTGGAGGGAGTGGGAAAACTTCATATTGACCCTGGGGACGAAGGCAAACGGAAGACAGTAGATCTAAAGCGACAAATAGGAACCACCAAGTCAACTTCAGTATCAGCAGTGATGATACGGGATTTTTCGATATTTAAAGTATCCCCAAGAAATTGGATCTTGGAAGCGCGGTCCCACGTGACGCACTAGATTATGGGTGAGCTGTACCAATTGGCACACGACTAATGGGCTCTTTTGTCCACCGAGAGGAGTTAAGAAGAGGTGCTGAGGTATAAGTAGCTTTGTAAACCCATCATCCCACTTTTGACGTGTCTCGGGAATCCCTTGTTTGGTGTACGTGGACAATTGTTGACAGTGGTGCGCGATTCGAGGGATCCCTTGGAAGAGCCGTACAGATTTGAAGGGTAGAATTGAGGGCTTGGGGACTACTTTACGACACAGTAGGGCAAGGAAACGGCTGGTGAGCCGGCGTGCAATAAGAAACGAGCGAGTCGAGCTTGCTGGGTCCAATTGCATTGTAATCGGAAATCTGTGTCGAGTGGTCTTATATGGAGAGGAGAATAGGGTTCCTTCCTTGTAGTATTACAAATAGAGGTATTCAGAGTTGTCGCCAGATGCATACTGAAATGATGGCCGTCTTGTCTTGTACTCAGCTTGATGAGGAAGATATTCCAGAGTTGCGTAAGTGAGTCGAAGATTGAAATGCACAATTCTTTACTGGCTGGTAGCAGTAGATGAGTTGCAGTATGCACTATCAGTAGATGAATTGAACAGCTTAGAAACGCTGGACGTTCTTTGGCTTAGTCACTGATTTGCAATTCTATCAATCCCTTTGGGTGGTCTGATGCCGAAGGGCTTAATTTCACCGCAGCTAGTTTCTTCTGGTGGATGAGATTAGGTAGGTCTGGTTCAATCAGAACACAAACGAACCAGTTCAACACTGAGCCACAAAGGTGTCTCTGTGATGGGCAATCTTGATAACCAGAATATATGCCTGGGGCAATGCTCCTTCAATGGTTGCAAGAACTTGGAGTAGACTTGGAGTGTATTTTCTTCCAGGTGCAATTCATTCTAGTTGCTGTTGCAGGCAGAGGCAAGGACTATGGAATATACAGTGCTAAACGGAGTCAAGACACAACTCCTAGAAACGAACGTCTTTTGCATCCAAGTAGGCATTGCCCAAAAAGAATCTAGACTAAGAAACCTTAAATCAGTACCCTAAATGGACCGGTGCATACTTATGTCAAGGGTAGGTGGGGAACTCAGGATGGCGAGCTGCAAGCACGTTCTGAAGTTGAAGTATTCTGGTCACTTCTCTGGAGGCTTGGCACAATGTGTGGACTGAGACAGAGGAGCACTTTCGCCAACAGTCGCATACAGAGACTGTATGTCGTGCTCCCAAAAGGTGAGAAAGTGGGTTTATCACGCGAGAGCTGGTATGTGGCTTCTTGTCAGTTGATGGCCCTCAGGTGACAGTGGACAACGCAAAACCAGTCATGAAGTCAGTCAACCTTTCAAACACACACTGTGCCACGTAGTGGTGATCCAGGCAAGGTATACTCACATCATGCAACATGGGATATCCAAGGTTGGATGACTTTAAACTTTGCTCCACTTCTATGCAGTGTCAGCAAAGAGGTTTAGAAGCAAACGTAGGATCACCAGGTGTTCACTTTAACGAGCCTTGATGTTTTTCTTTCTCATTGGGTGTATGTATTTGCTACAAAGCATGACAATTTGGGTATTAACTAGGTAGTCCGCGAGTTCAACAGACCTATGAAGGATGTAGGTCACATCCCTTGTTACTGTTCTCATTGCCACAACCAGAGTGCGTATGCAATGCGTACTAGTGACTTTTTCACAGTATTCTTCATCCCCATACTTCCAGTCCACTTTGGCAAGCAGCTCAAGTGTTCGATATGTGGCACTTCAGGCAGAATCAACCGGGACGTGGAAGTGAGATTGAGGCAGGGAGTACCTGTGGCGATTGGGTAGAGGAGCGACGTCTGAAGAAAAGAGTTGAGTCCACTGGGGGTGGTGGGGAACCAATTGCGGAAGTAGGACTTTGAGAATGAGTGTGACTATGAACAAAGTGGAAGGAGAAGGAGAAGGAGAAGGAGAAGGATAATGACTGTGACTGTGAATACAGTGGAACGAGAACAAGGAGCCAAAAAACTGCTAACGAACAAGCACATCAGTCGACAGATGCCCTCATATGGTTACATTTGCACATATACAATATGAATACAAACAGTCAGAGAACAACTTAGACGTAGAAACTAGTAGAAGAAACTTGATCATGACGTGCCTGCTTAGAATGCACCCTACTTGGTGGTCTAGAATCGAATTGGCCCAGAATTCCAAACCAGGGTTGAGACTGACACACACAGTTATCTACATATGCTGTAACAGGCACCAACGAAGCAGCCAGAAACTTCGGCAATTGCCTTAATTGGCTCCTACAGAACATGCAACAGAGAGGGACACTCAGAGTTAAACGATCATCGGACTCAGGCAGCTCCTTCTTCAAACTACCAATGCCATTGCTGCTGCTGAGCTTGGAAAATACGTAGAGCATGATTGCAAAAAATACCCAATATGGACCGCGAAACTGGGGTGACTAGGTAACCGCTTCCTGATGGCGATCCTCGAGTCGGTCCACCAGGTATGTCCGATGATTATCCGAGTTTTTGGATTGCTCGTTCGATTGCCTGATTCGATGAATGGAGTGACACTTCTGCGGGTTGTCAAGCTCCAAGTTTGACCATGATCTGTTTCACCAGGGCTAATGTCATTCGTACCCCTGATGGCAACCGTAATGCATGGAGGTCGTGACAGTGGATTGCCGGTCCAACCGTGAAATATGAGTGAAAAAAATGTCAGACCAAAGTCGCAAAACCCCCTCAACCCCCCGAATTATACCCTGGCAAATATCAACCACACTGAGAACTCCTCTTATTCACCCCCTCCGCAGCCAATGGAACAATTCTGCTACAAGTGTGGTGAAAAAATTTAAGCAATGACCCGTGCAACTGGTGCGTTCAGCAAATAGGGTGACCACTGGGGACTGTTGCTGCTTACAGCAGAAGTTGCTCGTTAATTGCCTGGGATCGCTTTTCATTGTTTCACATCGGGGTCCACAACTGAGTACTGGTGGTGTGCTGCCACACCCGCGGATATTACTCTTGACGGCTCACTTTGGAGTAACTTTAAGTCCCTCACTCACACGCAATGCCTGCCGATTAATAATTATTGGGCCAAAACAAGGTTGGCTGACCCTTCAAGGACCCACCTTAATTTGCAGCTAACTTTTTTATGGTTTCCCGAACGTTCGACTTTATACTTATACTAAATCCCCCCTTGATGCACAGTATTGGCTATATAAGACCCCTATTCCAACCCCTATTTCTCGTCTCCTATTCCTATCTTATCTAACCACAAGATACTGCGTACTCTATACTCCAATACCTTGAATCATTAATTTCTCTAGATGCTGCTTACTCCAGATTTGGTCAAACGTGCAGGAAACCAGGCATTGAACATCAATCCTCCTCCTGCTGGCGTTGACATCCACTTGACCTCCCATGGATCGGATTGGTTATGGGCCGTCTTTGCCTTGTTTGCACTCTCAGCCTTGGTCCATGCGGCGGTGTTCATTTTCACCAAACCATTCACCCTGTCGGTGACTGAAAAGGCTGGCCTGAATGGCGAGGCGGTTGCAAACGGTACTGCCGGAGAACCTGTTACTGGCAGAAATGTCAACAGATTGTTCTTTGTGTATCCATTGTTCATCCATGCTGTTTTGGCTTATACCTACTTTACATACGCTTCCAACTTGGGTTACACTTCGACTCCTGTTGAGTTCAACCATATCAGAACTTCATTGGACTTGGGTGTGAGACAAGTGTTCTACGTCAAGTACATTGGTTGGTTTTTGGCTTGGCCATTTGTGTTGACCATTTTCGAAATTTCAACTCACACTTTGGAACAAAATGCTGCAACTTGGGTTACCGCATTCATCACCTTGTTCCAAAGCTTGATTACAAAACTTTTGGCAACCGAGGTTTTCGTCTTGGGCTTGTTGATTGGTGCTTTGATTGACTCGAGCTACAGATGGGGTTACTTCACCTTTGCTATTACCGCGCAATTGTTTGCTATTTCACTTGTCGGTTCGAGCGTCTTTGAGTCGGCCAGGGTTGCTTCCACTACGGGTGTTTCTTCCAAGAGAAGCATTGGCCATTTCTTGATCTACTTCCAGTTTATCGTGTGGATTTTGTACCCAGTTGCATGGGCCTTGAGTGAAGGTGGCAATGTCATCCAACCAGACTCGGAGGCTGTGTTCTACGGTATTTTGGACTTGCTTAACTTCTTGGTGATTCCATCCATCTTGACCTGGCACAATGTTCGTACCGTTGACGGTACTTTCTTCAACAAGGTGACCAACTTTGGAAACCCTTTGAGGAGAAAACTGGTTGCTCCAACGGAAGCAACAGATGCTGAAAAGTCCATTGGTGAAACCCCAAGACACAGTGGCGACACTGCAGTTCCACATCCTGTGAATGAAAGAGTTACTGCGGATCCCGTTTTACGTGATGATGCTGCTGGCCAAACTTATCTTGAGGAGACTGCTTAATCGAATTCCCTCCAGTTGATGACTTCACGACAAGTGCTGTTGAGCAGATCTCGATGGTATCTACACGTCTCAACAGTTGACAGCAACCAACTGCTGTTTTTTTTATCATCCATCTTTATTCTTTATTATCTTTCTTTATATGTTGAGTGCAGCTCTTCAACCTTAATATCTTAATATCTTCAATTTTTTTACACTTTGACTGTAGATATCTGCAATTCGATCTCAATATTGGAATCTCAAGTATGGGGTAGAATCATGCTTCATCATACCAAGCTAATTTAGAATTGGCTTTCCCTTCTTTCACTACCCCTGAATCATCTCTGTCAACTTAAAATAATCCCTCCGCATTTGCTTAGCTTAAAGTCGCTACTTAGTTCGACCTTTTTTGAAGCTACATACTCAATTCATCTAAATTCACTTCTTCAAGTGAAATCGCCTTCCCCTATTAATTGCGTCTCGAATTTCTAGATTCTTCTTCCTCAAAAAAACCAACGAGTAACTTCGTAAAAGCGCCACGAAACTAGTAATACAACCTACAAATACCATTCAATGGCTGATCCAACCACAAATACCACCCCAAGCTCAGGCTTAAGACCGCCACCCCTCACATTACAATTCTTTAGATTGGTAAAAACCCAGGAGTTCTGCTGGTTCTTGGGCCATGTCCTTGCAATCACCTTCTTTGCCTTGCATTTCCTTTATTCATTCTTCAGTCCTGCAAGCTCGCTCAGGTACTACAGATTCACTATACTTGCCATTTTATTGACATACACCATTGTCATCAAGCAAGTCCATTTCCGTAAGTTGACCTTGCGTAATGTCACATTCAACAAATTAATTCGTGACGAAAATGTCCAATATTTCACGTTGGCACTGGTTTTGTATTTGGCAAGCTTTGCAATTGGACCTGTCAGTGCCAGTTTATACTCATTTGTTATCTTCGGAACTTTCCATGTTTTAAGATATTTCCAGCGTAACTTGTTGCCACTTGTTGTACCAAAATTATCGTCACAACAGCAGATCGATGACAAGATCGCGAAGTTCACCACAAGATTCTATTCTCAAGCCATGGTCGCTGCAGCTTATGGTGAAGTTGTTTTATTGGTATTACTTGCTTTCCAGATTCCAGGTGCGATCCTTTTCAACTTGATCTACCAAAGACAAGTTTTCGTTGCAGCAACCAAAGTGTTCGTAGTCTTGTTTGTTATGGTGTTTGACAAACTTAGATTCGACCTGAACCAGTACACGAAGGTTATTGTTCAGCAGTTTGATGCACAGGCCAATCAAGTTTTGGCTCGCTTGAATAACCCGACCTTGTCACATTGGTACAATGGCGTTTTCAAGGGCGTTATCATTGGAAAGTACATACTGAAAATTTCAATTCCGAAAGAAGTGAAGGCAAAGAAGTAGTGAGAGAACAAGATAGCGAGAGTTGAGTATTTGAGACAGCCAATTGAAACATTGAATCCACTTTTGGAATTCAATTTTTCAGGACAAAGCTTATAGGCGTTTTAAAGAATTAGCGTGCTTGGCCCACCTCATTATTCGTCTTCATATTTAGCTCTTGCTCCAGCTTTATTTATTCTTCATAGATTTTTGTATTGAAGTTTCGACAAAAGTGACTGTGAACGCAACCACTAAAGAGATATGAGCGATACTTGATAATCTCTAATGCCCAAAACTAACAACTAGGTCTTTATTTTAAAATACCAGAGAGTTTTATGATTTTTTATCGAGAGATTGAATTAATGTTATATACTACTTGATGTGTAAAATGGTCGTAGCTACCGGTACACTGGGATTGAGAGAAGTATAAGCTTAGCAAGTAGTTGCACAAATGTGCTACATTCTTGGCTTCAATAAATAAATTAGGTAGCCAATGAATTGTGAAATATGGCTAAAATCGTCTGTAAGGGCGAATATGTAGATTAATACTCTTCTGTAGAAATTAAGTGATGAGGGTATGGTAGCTGCCTTAGGCTTACCCTTGCAACTTCTGGGCGCACCGAATAGAGCAAAAATAAATTGTACACTGAAAAATTGTGGTGATCAACTCCAAACGGCTACTTGAGGTATAATGGGGTCCCAAAGCTCAAAGAAGTTGGCAGTTACCAACACAGATACCTTAAATCAATTGCTCACAATAACAGCACCTATAAACGTTGTTGCTATTCTTGCATTGTTCTGGCTCCACAGACCAGCAAACAAGATCCCCTACGTTTTATTCAGCATTCCTGGCTGGTTGTCACAGTACATTTTGGAAAAGTACGGTAGACCAAAGTATGAAGACGGGAAACTAGTTAAACTGGGTCAAGAGATCAACCAGAAAGGTCTTTATGAATACTTGTTCGATGTTGTATATGTAACATGGATACTCACGGTATTGATGATCGTATTTGGTAGTAACCGAGTATGGTGGCTTTTTGCGGTGGTACCTATTTATGCCGGCTACAAGATCTACTTATTGGCTTCTCCATGGTTAAAAAGAAGTAAGCCTAGTGCTGCTGCTGGTGAATCGGCCTCGGAGAAGAGCAAACGTCAAACCAAGTTGGAAGCTAGAAGAGAGAAAGGAGGTGCAGTTAAATATAGGTAGGACACTTAGATTGTAAATAAAATTTTCATAAAGTCTCTAATATTCATATGAAGAGATTATGGGTTACGTATGTAATTGAATGCTGGCAGCTTTTATCTGTTCTTATTGAACTCAATCAGTATGTTCCTACTTTCGAATTAGTAGTGCAGTCATATCACGAAAAACGATCCAAAAAAAAGTCTTCGTCGAAATCGTAAATCAGCGACCATCAAGTCAAGACTAGGAGTACATTATGGCTAGAATCAAGGAATTCGATACGTTCATAGACGCGGCACTGGAGTTATTGGCTGCCTTTCCATCCACAACTACTATTTCAATAACCTACTCGAATGTAGAGAAGAAGAAGACAAGCGCAGGCAAAGTGGGCAAGCCTAGGTCACCAAAGGCCATCACACACAGTATTAGTTGCAAGCTATACGAACCACGCTCTGGGAAGTTGGTTAAGTTCCGCACGTCAAGAAGCAAGGAATTGCTGAAGATATTGGTATTCTTTGGGCCTAAGGGAATTAATGTTACAAGCAACGAAGTTAACGAACCCGAAACAAACGTTCTTAAGATAGGGTTGGCACTGATCATGAGCAATACAGAGTTCATAGATGTACCAAATACTGAAGCAGACGTGATATCGAAGCCTGGAGAGGCAGCTGCAGAAGAAGAACCCGCTGCAGCTTCCTCGAAGAAGAGCAAAAAGAAGAAGAAGAAGAAGAACTAGTGCAATGGATAGATATTCTACAAACGAAGTATGCAATAAAAAGGATTATTAAAACGATGTAATTTTGAATAAAGTATTCAAGGATTAAAACAAAATAAGAATTAAGGAATAGTAAAACGAAATAACAAGAAGTAACGAACAAACAAGACCAAAGCCAAGTAACACAGTAAAATCAAAAGCAAATGAAGGAAATGAAGGCACCATGAAGTAAAACAACCCTATGCATTATATATTATGGTGTCTCCCAAGTAGTATTACCTTAATAAAAAGTATGAAAGCAAATCAATATTTGAACAAGCCTCTGAAGCGAGAGATCAAGTTGTCTCGTTTTCCAACGGGTGGCTCTGTGCCAGCAGAGGGGCCGGACGCGGTGCTTCTGGTACTATGCGTGTCGTCAAATGCCAGTGAGTTTGGCTTGATTATGTTGGGTGACGCTTTGGAAGCGCTGCCTGTAGTGGTGGTGGTTGTGTCCACAGAGCCAAGTCCATCCGCTCCGCTGGAACTTGGAGGAATCACGGTCGAGTTGAATAAGGAGTTTGTTGGAGTGTCAAAATCCTCATCTAATTGTGTGTCGTCTACATCGAAGTCTTCGTCTCTCAATATCTGCGGTTCGTACTCATTTTGAACCTCATGATATTCTTCAGAAGTACTAGGAATGGAGACGGCCGCAAAGGAAGAGTTTCCAGTATCTGTTGGAACCAAAGGAGCCAATGGCTTGACAAACTCAGCAGGTTCAGGGAAGTCCTTCGACACGAACGACTCATCAAAATCAGATATGATCGCCTCGTCGTTGTGCACATCGTCATCTTCTTGTACAGAAGTAATGCTGCTCTCGGGGTCTGGGATTCCTTCAGTATCTTGCGAAGTATCGATAGTCACATCTTGAACAGGAATCTCTTCAGTTCCTTCGGACACTTCGACTTTGGGACTAGAGACATCTGATTCAGGAGTTACTTCATTTTCAGATTCAACATTGGTATTTGCAGTTTGAGTTTCCGTAGGAGACTCAATTTCTGGGATCACTGTTTCAACGGATTCGCCATGGGTAATGTGAATTTCGCCAGTTTCCAACTTTTCACTCTCTTCGCTTGATTTAGCGGGCTCAGACTTTTCGCCTTCAACATTGGAAGCCTCAGGTTCACCGGAGATTGTTTGATCAGTAAGACTTGCCTCTTCAACTGGAGAGGCAATCGACTCTTCCCCAGCAGACTTCAAATCTGCCAAAGGGATCACATTGTTCTCGTTTCCTTCAGAATCGGTATCGACTCTGTATGACGAGTCAACACACCAAACTCCATCTACAATGAATTTGAACAGTATATCAGTGCGTGAATCCATCCTCACCGTCTGCTTGAAGGTCTTTCCTGTAACCTCGGGCAACAGTCTGGACCAGTCATCAAAATCGCCTGTCACTTGAACGGTGTGGACGGTGTCCAGCAACCTAAATAGTTAGTATGACTGTAAAATGAAGAAAGAGAATCGTTAGTTGGGAGACCTGTTTGTGCTAATCGAGTGGCAAAGTGTTCCAGTTGCCCATGGATGGCTTCTGAAGAGATCGAAATCGACCACAAGATCAGCGCTTCGGTGCCCTTGGGGAACCAGATCTTAGTCTGAAAACCGCCGATCTTCATCAAAACACACACAGCGCTTGATCCGAATCTACCTAATCAGCTTCGGCTTGCCATAGACTTTCCAATACTGATCCTCATCACCATTTATGGCAGCCAAATCGCGTCAAATGGGCGCCAAATCGCAGAAGTTTCACCAAAGTATCGCCTTTTCTCAAACCAACTCAAACCCCCAACCACTAAACACACTACACGTACCATTCTATGTCAAAAGTGAAGCTCATATTACGATGTATCTGAAGAACTAAATATCTCGCTGTTCTTTTTTCTGGTTATCCCCTGTTTATATAGGGAGATTTACGATCCCTGAAATATGCTTTAGTGAACCTTTTTTGCACTGATAAGGAAATGAGACTCAAGACAATGTTGTGAGGTATTTAGTACTGTTGGGTAATACTGAACAACGAATGGCTGTGTGGGTGGGGACAGGTCCAATATAGATCCAGTAGCATTATCAACACAATGGTGCCGTCAGAAGGCGGGAAACGCTCGGCGAGAGGCTCCAGTTGGTGCTGTGAACTGCGTATCGCATCTACAACAGCTCCACGGTCTCGCAACCAAACCACAAAGCACGCACCAAAACATGTGGATCCAAATTGCACAACTGGTGCTGCGGTGATTCATGGTCCGATGCCAATGAAGTGAGCTGCGCGTTGTGAAGTGTTGTGAAGGCAAAGCGTCGGACTCGGAAGGGCGGGAACTTTAATGAGATCACGTGCCAGATCTAAAGTGCGGCTGTGAGAATACGAGCTGCACCTACTTGATCAAATGGAGAGATTGCCATAGATTGCGAATTCTCGAAGTCACTGCTGAAAAGAGCAGTTAGCGACTAAAGCAATTGACGGGAGATCGAAGAGCAGTTGATCAGTGATATACAAGCAGGCGGTATCAAAGGACGACCGCTTAAGCAAAAACTGATAGGTGCTTTGCACAATTCCGCAGAACTCTCGGCTGCAAAATTTAGAGAAAATGCTCCAAAATGAGTCCAATTGGATCTACAGAGACTTGTTCATTCGTTCATATTCTATGAAAAACTATACAAGCGGGAATAGACCATGCTCTTCTAAATCTAAATCTCATCTAAGCTTCACCTTTATATAAACTGCTGCAATGGCAATAATACGATATAATACAAGACAAGCAACAAGTCCCCAAATATTTGCCGCCACACTGACTTCATCGAATCTATAGTACAGCAACACTTCCTCCCCAGTCGACAACACACAATCTTTAAGACCACAGTCAAAATCTTGTCCCCGAAATCCCAAGTTAGTACACAATCCAACAGCATACTTCATAGGAGAGATCCAATTGATACCTCTGAAGAATGCAGGCATATGAAGCGACATTGTACCTCCCATGAAGATGGCGAGAATAATACCATTGGCCAAGATATTGGTGGAAACTCCCAAGTTGTCAAATATGCTATTGACAAATATGCCAAGGGACTCACCGCAATTGATAGACACGAGCAGTGTAAGGAACATCGAAAAGTACATACCGGCTGTTCGAGGCAAACCACATACAAATACAATCATGGCCGAGAAAAATAGACTAGGGACGATTTCGGTCGGTAACTCATTGAGCAAGTATGAAAAGCTGAACTCAGCAACACCGTAAATACCATCCTTATACTCCTGGTAGAACAAGTCACGCTCTATAGGATAAATACTGATGTTATTCACAATACCCACAAAGTACAAGTTCAACGCCTCTTGTGTAAGCCCCAATCTGTTATTGATACCTGCCGAATTGTTTCTCAACGGAGCAAAGTACAATGCGTTGATTATACCAAGGAAAATAGTCTGCCCAGCACGCGATATAATCACGTCCTTCAGACGCATGATGTTGAGGAACTCACGTTTAACAACCACGGGAACTGTCACTGTGAACGGTGCTCGGCGGAAGAAATACATCGAGAGATCAATAGGTAACTTCTTAGCCGTTGAAAGCAAAATATTTTGCTTACGAACGCTCCAGAAGTCAATCAATTCAGCGACTCGCTTCTGAGTCTCATCCTCCAGTTCTTCTTCCAGAGTACTTAGCACATCCATGATATGGTCAGCTATATTCATTTCTGAGGGAGCAGGATATCCAACAGATTCAAAGTAATTGGACACTTCCCTCGTTGCACCATTGAAAACAACATGTCCCCCTCGGGCTAGCAATAAGACCAGACCAAACTCATAAAACATTTCTTGATGTGGCTGGTGAATAGTCATTATAACCGTGGTGCTGTTGGACAGTGCCAACTCAGCGAGCAAAACTAATATCTTGCCAGCCGTGGTGGAGTCCAAGCCTGAAGTGGGCTCGTCCAAGAAGAGAACCTTCGGCTTTGAAAGTAGTTGAATTGCAATTGAAACACGCCTTTTCTCACCTCCAGAGATACCTTTCACGTATTCGTCTCCTATCAATGTATCCGCGCAGTCAGACAAGCTAGTGCTTCTGATCATGGCAGCAACAATACGCGGAATATCAGGGTGCTGCTCAACTGGTAAACGTAAGTGTGCTTGGTAGTACAAAGTTTCACGAACGGTAAGTTTTGGGATAAGAGAATTGTCATGCTGGGTGACATAGGCAGAAATCTTCGATAAATCACGACGCAGGACTTCTTGAGTACCATTCAACTCGATGTTCCCTGTTGACAGAACTTTCGAACGATTCGATAAGTAATTGAGCAAGGTGGTTTTCCCCGAACCAGATGGCCCCATGATTGCATTCAACTTGTTTGCAAGGAAGTTGGCACTGACATCGTGCAAAAGCTGTTTCTGATTCTTTTTGCCGAATCCAGTTGATACCCAAATATTAGTGTTTGCGATGGAAACGTCAATCGACAGTTCTAAAACAGTTCTAGTTTCCTCATCTTCAATCTTTACTTTGTTGTCTGAGTCAATTTCATCATCTTCTTCACCTCCAATTCTGTTTTTCTTCTGTTTCGACATACTAATATCGTACGGCTTCAAGTAAAGGGAAATGCCTGCAAATATGTGTAGTCCAATAAACCAGCCTACCAAGATCCCTATAGGAGAACCAATCCATCCCTGAGGGAATCCCAACACACTCAACTGATAATTACCTGTGTATTCAACACAAGCTGCGCTCGATTCATCGTAAGGGCAATTGCCAACCCAGTCAGTGAATTGGTTGGCGTTCAATGCACCAAAGGCATACCAAAAGTATGCTATATACTTTGTCCATCTAACGTACACTGGCATGGATTTAGCATTGACAAAATAACCACATGCACTATTTTGCAACTGATAGACTAAGTTCATGAGCAAAGATGAAATGTTAAAATCAGGAGACACAGCAAAGACAAAGATTGCAGCACCAACACCAGTCAAGTGGGTAAGTATTGTAAGAACCATGTATATGGCAAAAAACAGTGCATCATAATTCCCATCTGAGTCGTGTAAACGCAAGCCACACATAAAGTATGTGACTGCTGCAAATGCCGCTGGAACTGGTAAATCTTCCAATAGTAATTTCCCCAAGCGACGAGAGATTATGAAGCCTGGGACCAGTACCACCTTCTCCAGGTACTCTCTCTGGAAGTAGGTACCGTCACGCAGCCATAATCGCTCCAATTCGAAAATCATGGGAGAAAATCCAATCACTTCAAGCATGGCATATAGCACTGAGGTGATAGACCTGATACCTGCTAAATCTGGTTTAGGCTTGTAGAAAATAAGCCCAACGGCAATCGCTAGTAAAGTACAACCACCTGTTAATGCTGCAATTGCGGAAAAATCTCTATATGTCAACATAAACGTCCTTTTGGCTGTAACTGCCACTTCTTTCCATAGTGGGATACGCTTCCGCTTGAAAAGAATTAGATTGCTTCTGAACAAGGCAGCACATTCTTCCTTGGAAAGACTCAGTTCAAACGAGTTTGCCGATTTCCACTGTTCAACCAAGGTGCTGATCTTTGCTGCCGTTTCCAGTTCAAGTTGCTTAGAAGAAGAGTCTTTGACAGATATGTCCATAATTTCTTCTAACACCTTTTCCGGACAGAAGTTTTGCTTCATTACTTTTGAAAAGTACGAAGCTGCGTCTGACAACCCACCGTAGTACACCACGCGACCTCCTCTCGTGAGAAAGCATATCTTGTCGAATAAGCATGCGATTTCTGGACGAGGCTGGTGGATCGACAAGATTATAGTCAAACCAAATTCGGGCAGACAGAGCTTTTTAAGCAGTTCCACTAGTTTGAGAGAACTTGTTGTGTCTAGACCCGTAGTTGGCTCATCCAAGAATAGCAACAGCGGCCTACAGAGTAGCTGGATTGCGAGAGAAACTCTCCGCTGTTCTCCTCCAGAAAGTGTGCTGACAGCACTCGACAGGAAATCGAGGATTCGAGTGTCCCGCAAATGAGTCAACTGCAATATGTCAAGGAGCAGCTCGACTAGAGCGAGCTTTTCAATCTTTGGCACATTCGAGGGCATCCGCAAGTCCGACTGAATATCCAACGTCTCATACAAGGTTAAACCAGCAAGAAAGACGTCTGTTTGTAGTAAATAGGCATGGCTTACTGTCGAGTTTGTGTAGGTGACACTCCCATCAAACAGTAACAGTTTCGTGTTGATGTTGGTTCTTTGAGAAAGGGTATTGAGAAGGGTGGTCTTGCCACTTCCAGACCCACCCATTATTGCAAGCAAGTTCGACTCGGGCAAGTCAAAGGAAACATCATCGAGGATGCGATGCGTTCCGGCTGTTACCGAAAGATTTCGCACATGGAGGCCTACGCGATGCGATGCAGGGATCTGGAGCACGTTCAGTGATAGCATGGCGATACCCTAGAAGATGGGTAGTATATACAGCAAACCTGGTGCTAATCGGAGGTTCCAGATTAAATTGGTAGCTGATAAGAAGACGAAATTAGGCACGCTGATTTTGCAGCAATCCTGCTGATATTTATACGGCTCGCATCCGCATTAGTGAGTAATGGTTAAGCTATGGCACGAAAGGGCTTCAGTACTGCAGGTTGGATGCCGTTTCTCGTTTCTGTGGAGCGCATTTCCTCGAAAAGGAATCTGGATACTGAGGCCTAAACAGAGACGCTGGAGCCGTACGCTCGATTTAGAGTTGGGTGGCGAACTGATAGGCCCCATTGCAAGTAGCATAGCCGACCGCGAGGATGCGGTCTCCTTTGGTGCAGTTTCCTCGAGTTGTGGTGCACTGTGGATCATCCATTGAGCACCGCGGAGTCACCGTCTCTGTATTGAGAAGCTCTTTGCGAATATTTAGTTCTTATTAATTAGTTACAGAGTCTGGCCAAGCCTGCCAAAAGTCTTGGTATCTCTGGGTGACTAATTCAAAGGGACGAGACTCATCCATTGTAGCTGACTGGTGGTGACAACCGTAACATGGTTTGAAGATGCTTTGTCTGTGATTTTTTGAAAGCTGGGGAAACCGATGAGTTGAAACTTAACGTGATATTTCCAGAGTGAACCGCTTAGTTTGCAGCATACGCCGGACTGCTAAACATGAGAGAATTCTTACGGGGATTTGCATATACGGTGACCGTACGTTTTGCAGCAACTTCAGCAGATACACAGAGAAACGTGATACTACTTAGTTCGCCGGCCGTGAGTCTTGTCGTTCTACTGCAGACATGCACCATATTATCGTGCATGGTGACTGAAGAGTCATTTTGGCCCACACCACTCTTCAACTCCTCAAGTGGTACTTCACTACCAACATATCGGTTTCCTTCTACCATTTGGAGCTGCTACTATATGTACGTTGTAACTTATCCGGTCCGGTTACCTTACCCATTTCTTGAATCGGTGAAATATCCGACTCTAACTACGAGTTTTAGGAGGTTTCTTGCGGCGAGTCGTCCTAAGTTTCTCCGCTGAATCCCTTTAGCTACTTCCACCGAGGCGACTCGTCTTATTTGCATTTCGCCCTTGTTCAATCTCATCGGCCTTTGTTCTTCAAAACTATCTCATCTCTCACTATTGTACCAGAGATCTCCACAATTTCACTCTGAAAAAACGTGTTCTCATCTAGACACGCGTGTTCTTCGCCACCTGCTAACAACTAGGTTGTGAAAAGCGTCTCCAGGTGATGCCAACGTCAAACGCAGTTGCAATCCAACGCGTCCTCTGCTCCAGTTGGCCGGCAGCCTCTTCAGTGCTGTCCCTACATGAACGATGTGGTGAAAAGTTGGGAAAACCACCTTATATACACTACGGATTCTGTTACGGACACCTCACCAAATATTTAATAGCTAAATCCACCTTCTGAAAAAACATCACCATAATTAAATTTCACAACAACACGTCACTCTAAGCTATTGAACAATAATGGCGAAGAAAGGTTCGAATGGTTCGGGTGCTGCTCTGAATGCAGCGGCTGCGAAACAGGCGGCCATCAATGCGCTGAAAAATAAAGACTCCATCTTCCTTGTGGACCCTATTGCTGAGCCAGTGTACATCAAGGGTCAGCTCCGTTCCTTCTTGGTTACAGACCCAACCCTGGCAATTATCAAGAAGAGACTGATCTCGGACACAAGAGAGTACGTATTGCTCGCGTCCTTGCTTTTGGTCCTGGTATACGTTCGTTTGCACGATTTGGCCGGACCCAACTCAGTGGTGTTCGATGAAGTCCATTTCGGTGGCTTTGCCCGTAAGTACATCTTGGGTAACTTTTTCATGGATGTGCACCCTCCATTAGCCAAGATGTTGTTTGCAGGTGTTGGTTTACTTGGGGGCTTTGCTGGCGATTTCGAGTTCACCACCATTGGTGACTTATACCCTGAACTGGTTCCATACGTATTGATGAGACAGTTCCCAGCCTTGCTCGGAATTGGTACCGTTTTCCTTTGCTACTTCACCTTGAAAAACTCGGGTGTAAGACCTTTGGTTGCTTATGTTACCTCCCTTTTGTTAGTTATCGAGAACTCGAACGTGACTATTTCAAGATTCATCTTATTGGATTCTCCTTTACTCTTCTTCATTGCCGCCGCCATTTTTGCCTGGAAGAAGTTCGAAATCCAAGTTCCTTTCACTGGTAACTGGTTTAGAAGTTTGGCTGCAACAGGCCTTGCCCTTGGTCTCGCAGTCAGTTCTAAATGGGTTGGACTTTTCACTATTTCTTGGGTTGGTCTCTTATGCGTTTATCAATTGTGGTTTATTATTGGGGATTTGTCGGTTTCTTCAAAGAAAGTTACTCTGCATTTTATCGCAAGGGGTACCTTCCTCCTTGGAATTCCAGCAGTGCTTTATTTCATATTCTTCGCTATCCACTTCCAGTTATTACTGAACGACGGGGATGGATCTGCATTCATGAGCTCGGCTTTCAGACTGGGTCTTAATGGTAGTCATATCCCACGCGATATCACCGCCCAGGTTGGGTTGGGTTCAATCGTCACTATTCGTCATCTCGAGACCCAAGGTGGCTACTTGCACTCCCACAACCACTTCTACCCAACTGGTTCCAAGCAACAACAAATTACTTTATACCCACATTTGGACAGTAATAATGATTGGCTCGTCGAACCATACAATGAGACTACCTACAATGAGACTTTTGTTCCATTGACCAACGGAATGAAGATTAGATTGAAGCATGTTAACTCTGGAAGAAGATTACACTCTCACGACGAAAAGGCTCCAGTGAGTGAGCGTGACTGGCAAAAGGAAGCTTCTTGTTATGGTTACGATGGCTTCGCTGGTGATGCTAACGATGATTTCACGGTTGAAGTTGTTGAATACAAGTCAAAAACCAAACCGGATGGCATCAAGGGCGAAGTTCGTGCTTTGGACACTGTCATTAGATTAAGACATGCAATGACAGGTAACTACTTGTTCTCATCTGAAGTCAAATTACCAGACTGGGGTTTCAAGCAACAAGAAGTATCAACTGCAAGTCAGGGTTTGCGTAAGTTGACTCACTGGTACATTGAGACTAACAAAAATGAATTCCTTCCAAAGGAAGAAATCGAGGTCATTAACTATCCAGTGATGTCAACTTGGGGCAAGTTTACTGAACTGCATAAGAGAATGTGGGCAATTAACCTGGGATTAACAGACCACCACAACTGGCAGTCAAACCCAACTTCGTGGCCATTCCTTTTGAGAGGTATCAACTACTGGGTCAAAAACAACACCCAAGTGTACCTCATGGGTAATGCCGTCATTTGGTGGACTGTCACTGCCGTTCTTGCTATCTTTGCTGTCCACGGTACTATTTCCGTACTTAGGTGGCACTTAGGCAAGCCAATCGCCACCAACAAGAATGTTTACAACTTCAACGTACAAGTATTTTCCTACTCACTTGGCTGGTTTATTCACTATTTCCCATTTTTCATAATGGGAAGACAATTGTTCTTGCACCACTACTTGCCAGCTCTTTACTTCGGTATTTTAGCTCTTGGTCACTTTTTGGAAATCTTCACTGGATATTTCATGGCCAGATCTAAGGTATTGCACAAGATCGGATACCTTGTTGTCGTCGGTTTCACTGTTTTGAGTGCCTTGTTCTACATTCACTACTCCCTGTTCATCTACGCCAAGCCATGGACCAGAGCACAATGTGAATCATCTAAGGCATTGAGCGGATGGGATTTCGACTGTAACAACTACCACCCTCAATTATCTGATTATTCACCTGAAGCTTCTGCTTCTCGCTCTGCAGCTTCTGCAGCAGCTTCTGCAGCCTCTGCAGCCTCTTCTGAATCCGAAGTTCTCGAATCTGCTGCTCCTATTGATAACCCTGCTTCTGCAAACGAGGCAGTGGAAACTCCATACTTAAAGGAGGAGTTTGCCGTACCAGTACCAGAAGAGTCGACAATTAACGAACCAATAGTTGAAGAACATAAGGAGGAACCTGTTGTTCCTCAGTTTGAAGCTGAAGAAACTCCAGTGGAAGAACAGCCTATAAAGGAAATCCCACAATCCGAGTAAGACAACAGCATTGATCTTGAAATGCAAGAAAATGCTTGTCTTATTATAGAGCATTTAGTAGCCAGTCTTGCAATTTAAGACTGCCATATAAATTTGGAAGCAGAGTAATAATAAATGACTCATCAAGCTATACTGTAGGTAATCGTCCGCATATCCAAAGGGGGTTTGTGGATTCTAGGTAAAGGGATTGGAGATGTGGTACCACAATCCTTCATTGAGTAGCTTATGTTCTCCCCTCCAGTGGCAAAGCTCCGGGCTCCGAAAGTGGAGCTCCAATACTTGTCCAGTAGATGCACAGCTAGGCAGAATTGGCACGATAACGTATGTATTCTTCAGATGGTGCTACAAAATTGCTTTAAACAGTAAATGCGTATCTTCATTATGTTATATATGATCCTAATCGACATTGACAAGCGACCGTTTTCTCGCGTACACTTCATTCTTGACAACCTCATTGAGCCAGCTATAGCAATGGATGGAGGCCCTGATCAGATCCCCGACGATATAGGTCGAAAATGCAAGTGCTAGAGAGGACCAGATGTCAAATGAATAGACAAGCGACAAGTAAGCGTAAACTGAGGATAGGGCTGAAAATATTGCCAATCTGGTCAAGACTTCGAATAGTCCCAGATCATCGCGTATGACTCCTCCCTGGTCTATTCTTCTATTCGAGGCAAACATCAAATACCTGAACACTGGAGTCACTGTCCATGGCATCAATGCAAGGTGTGCCGCTGCAAAGTGAATTTCATTAGGGTTCGTCATGCCAAATGCATAGTCCAAACAAATAGAACCACCTACATGAGCAAGCATCACCCATAACGTCCAGAGAGGTATGGCCAACATAAACATTTGTTGGTTGCGACGGCGGCCAGAATTTGCAATAGCAGCGGCGACGGCGGCGGGGTTACGCGCGGCACCAACGACCTCATTGACAGCGACATCAACATCGTTAACGGGGTTTCGCTGCTCTGGTAGGTTTTCGAATCGAGCGTTTTCTTGCTGAGCAGCTTCCTGTTGTTCCTGTTCTCTTTGAGCTTGAACTCTAGCAGCCTCTTCAAGCGATGCCTGTAGCATTACTCTTCTGTCATACTCATTTAAAGAAATCAGTATGATACAGAACCCAACGTGAAGTGTTCCATAATCAAGTAATTTCAGGTCAAAAGTCTGTCCAAACGCAATGCAAGATGCCAAAACAACTGGTCTTCCTAGCAAAGCGCTAGCGCAGAACAAACTTAAAAACAATAGTGTTCCAAAAACCCAAAGCAATACAATGAGGCCCACACATCTCTTTTTGAAGCCTGGAGGTCTGTACACAACAGCATGCCCATTCTCGCTCTGGTCAACATCATCATCTTCGTCCAGGTATTCTCCGTGCTCGTCTTGAAGAAGAGTTTCTTGAACCGGAGGTTGGGCAATAAGCTGGTCATCCTTCGTCACAGCTACAAAAACGTGTTTGACAAACCTACGTGACAGGTCTGAGTCTGGTGCCCGTACAAATGATCCATCTGGTACAAAACAAGCGGCAACTTCAGGGTGCTCCTGAAAGATTGTCAATGCCTCTCTATAAGACACTGGATTGGTATAATCTGGCACAGCAATTCCCAAAAATTGGTGGAGCACATTTCTATACACAATGCGCCCTCTTTCTTGGGTAATTGGCTTTCCAAGAATAAAGTGAGATAAGCGTAATCTATGAGCAGATAATTCAAAAGCTTTTCTCCAGTAGAGCTGTCCATATTTTGCCAAAGCATCGTACTTAGCTGCAAGTACGGTAAATAATACCATTGGTGCATATGCAGCAGCTGGCGGCATTTGAAGTGGCAAGAATACGTTATAGTTAACATTATTTGCAGCCACCACATAGCGAATCCCCCAACTGACACCACCAAGGCCAACAATTATGAACAACAGGTAGAATTTTCCACTTAGGTAGATTCTTGAAAGTTGCCACGTAAGGGGCTTCACCATCGCTTCTCTGATCAACTTCGTGTCTGGGTCGTCGGGAGACCTTATGAAAAAAAGAACACCCGGACGCAAGATCTTACTTCTTGTCATACCAACAAACAAGGAGAGACAGAACATATAAAACGTTCCTGCAAGCCAGTATATGAGTGTCCGCACATAACTTTGCTGCAAAGCTTCATAGTGCAGAGTGAATAGTGGCAAAAAGGTCGTATAAGTTTCCCCTGAAATGAGCACTTGCTCAGTGAATTTCTGGAGCAATACGGGACCAGCACAAAAGTCTAAGAGCCAACCACAATACACTGGAAACAAGACAATTTCAATGCTGAATATGACAAATACTTTCAAGGTGGAAAATAGTTCAAACAAAATGGAATAGTAATATCTTAAAGAACCCACGACTGGCTTTCCTCGTGAGATGATATTCTTCATGATTTGATGTAAGAATCCAAACACCACCGTGTATCCAATGCCAACGAACATAATTCTCTCGACTAAGGAGTAAGTTTGAGGCAGAGGACCGAGGAAGACGTTGAAATAAGTATTGTATGATGGCCTTATAACGTATTGGTATATTGTGCGCCCAAATATATCAATGAATTCGACCCCTGTTTTGCTTGGGACGGAAAATTGGGCAGCAATATTCGTTAACCTGCTAAATAACAAACTTAGCAGTTTAGAAGAAACTTGGTATGTCCACTTCAATACGTAGCCCAAGATAGTCGCCGATACTTTTCCAATGATGTGCGGGAAGAAGTATGCAACGAGAATAAAGACTAGTATAAACATATCAGCAAACAACATGAGCAAAAGAGGGGCCTTAATAGACATCTCAAGACCCCAAAGTGCTAGAAGCTCAGCAAACCATCCATTCTCATTGTTATTATTATTGTTATTGTTATTGTTATTAATATTGGCACGTTCATTGATATCGACCAATTCTTCCGCAGCTTGAGCAGCTCTGGCGTCTTGAGCAGCAGCTTGAGCAGCTTCTTCAGCATTCAAAACTGGTGGCTCTAAGCGAATGGCTTGCTGGCCATTTAATCTTTCTAACAAATCTTCGAATTCATCGTCAAGACGTTCCACATCTTGCTCATTTTCTGACTCAAGTTCCTGATCCAGTTCATCTTGATCCTGATTACGACCAAAGAAGTCTTCGATTGCAGCATCACGATCGAACCTGTTCAAAATAAGGCGATTGTTGCCGAATCCTATGTTCCCATCCTGTAAGAACTGCATGGTATCAACAACGTCCTGCTGTACATCTTGCAAGTTTTCCATTAAGTGCAAATTCTCCCTAACTACTGCAGGATTTACAGGATTTGCAAGTGGTGGAAGATCATGCTCTTCGTCTCGATGGTTTTCTGGATGAGCCTGTTTGTTGAGCAAATCCATCAAGGTGGGTTTTCTCTCTTTACCAATTCGTCTTAGCAACATCCTAGTGTACACCTCGTCTCTAGTGACCCATTCACGTTCCAAGAACAAAACTATCCATAGTATCACCGATGCACAGATGTAACGTAATCCAGACATATAAGTGTACTGGATGAAGACATTTGTCTTTTCTAGAAGGACAGAGATGGATGGGTCCGAAAGTAACCTTCGTTGTATGTGAGCATTTATATCGAATTCGCCGAATAGAATGGCCTCGATAAACGCTGGGTTGGCTTCTGGTAGTCCTCCATCAATTACCAAATTGACAATACGACCAATAAGCTTCCAAGTAACGGGAACTAAGAATCCAAGACAGGAGATAAAAAGTAAGGTAGCTGTGGATTTCTGGATGGCAGTAGTGGCCAATCTCCATACCTTGGCTCCAATCAACCTCACAGGCACCATTCTGGGAGTTGCACTATCGTATATGGTCTGAAATTGATATGTGGTGTGGCAGATATCACATTGTTCCAGCAGCTTATTCAGATGCTTTAGCCATTCAAGGAGACAGTCTTGATGTATGTATCGAATAGACCCCTTGCACTTGCAAGGGTGTAGGAGCGGTTGCAGCTCTGTTGCTTCGCCACGGCAGATACGACAACTGAATTCCTCATTCATGGTGGCATCAATATCAGAGATGGATGTCAGTATTTTATATTAAAGCTAGAAAAAACGAGGATGGTGGCATTTAGTGAGCATTTTTTTGGAGGTGGCAAATCTCCAAAATTAGCGACGTATATGCGAATTCAACGCCGAGAGGTCTACTGAGGATCCACTGCCATTTGGTGGTGCTTGTAGTGAGAATGTCGCTTATGAGATTAGCTATTTCCAGTTTTTGGGGTTTTGGAGAGTCTATTGAAGTGTACTGAAACAACCGAATTCACAGATTCGAGTAAATTCGATATTTCCAGCGAGAATTCTCTTCGCGAAGGTCAAGGATCTCTCTCCATTTCCAGCAGATGAACTTCAATGCAAGACACGGTAACCGTTCTATCCATTCCTTACACAAGGTATCTCTTCGAGCTTCAATAATAGAGTTCGCTCACCCCCACAGATATATTCTTCTGAGATCTTGTAGTGATTTATTCTATCTGCGCTTCCTATATCCACCCATATCACTTCAATTCTTTCTGAGCTCAATAACTCTTTGCTTTCGTTTCCCATTTGCTTCTTCAATTATTATTCTTTTTACTCTTCTTCTTCTTTTTCTTCTTATCATCTTCAGCTTCTTCTTCATCTTCATCTTCATCATCAAAGTCATAAAATTCGTCATCGTGCTTGTGTTTTTTCATATCCAGCTCATCAATACCAGGGTTCTTATCATCAAACAACTTCTTTGCTTTGGTGATATTGGAATGCTGTTCGATAATGTATTGGTGACGGGCCAATTTCAATGGATCTTCTCTTAAGGCAAACAACAAATCATTCATCTTTATACGTGTGCGGCCCTGTGATTTAGCATAGAGCGATACTTGGTGGCATGTATCGACAAGGAACTCCACTAGAAGTTCGTCGAGAGCCTGAACAGTAGCGTCTGTGGAGACCGGTCCGTCTCCTAAAGAATACAACAAATTCTCAATATCCTTTGTAAAGTACTGCTTTTTCTTCCTTTTCTTCTGCTGTACTTGCGGGAGCGCAGGGGCGTATGTAAATGGAGTAAACGTTCTCTTGAATCTATCGTCCGACATGTTGGTAGAATGTGTCACCTGAAGGCTACCTATAATCGATTTCTTTGGATGTAATGTGAACTGGGATGCTCTAGCGAGATTTCTTACGTGCTACTTGAGGCAATCTGTATTCTTATAACCTCTTTAGGGAGTACTGTAATGGTTTCAGCTGGATCTTGTTTCCTAGATTTTGGTCTGTACTTATTTCAGTGCATGTCAGGTGATCAAAAAGTCATTTTTATAGAGTTCTCCGCAGATACGAATCTGAAACTTTGTTGGACTTAAAATGTATACCAAGTTTGTTTGGCGAATTCCACCTGTGGGAATACCAAGTACGTTTGAAAAATGCTTATACCAAGGCACGGAATCGCGCACTTTTGTCTATTCAGTGTCTGTCAATAATCAATAAATAGGGCCATATAAAAAACAAGAAGATACAATTAGCAAGTTTGAACAAAGATAGACATAACGAATTAGCATCAAATAGATTTTCCATAGTCAATGATAGATCATATCATTATGGTGAATATTAGTCTAATGAGAATGCTGCAGACTTAAACAGCTAATGGATCTCTTCTCTTGAATTCCAAAATCAAATCATCCTTAGGGAAAATGGTTGCGAAAACCTTGATTTCCTCAGACAACGCAGTCTTGTGGTGGATCAAGTCCGAGTTCATAGCAATCTTTCCTAACATACCTGTGAACAACCCTACAACATAGTTCTTTCCTAAGCATTTGTGTGGACCTGTTCCGAAAACCAACCAGTTCTTGTTTTCCATATCGGAGGTGGCATTCTCCCATCTTTCTGGAATAAAGGTGTCTGGATCAGCATAAACTTCAGGGTCATGCAATGCTGGGTATAAAGTAGGGATGACCATAGATCCCTTTGGTGCAGTGTAATCTTTCGTGATTGGGAATGCCTCCTTGACAACATAAGGAACCATCAAGACAGGTGGACGGTAACGCAAAGTTTCCAAGACAACGTGGTTTGTGAAGGTCATCTGGTTGACCAATTCCAACGAAAGAGGAACGCTTGGGTCGTTGTTTCTCACGGCCAATTGCTCCTTTCTTATCTTGTCCATTACGTCTGGTCTATCAGCCACAATCTGGAATAACCAGCACGCCAAACTCGACGAGGCATCTTGAGAGGCGAACAAAAAGGTGAAAATAGCCTCTGAGATTTCTCTGTTAGTGAATTCACGGGTCAAAAGCTTAGCGTCTTCCAGTTCTTCGCCGCTTGCTCTCGCGTCTTTAGCAGACTTCATTAAGTAAATCCATTCGTCCATAACACAACTTGGCTTTCCGCCATCTTCGTTGATGTGTTTCTTGGACATAGCAGCACAGTTTTCAAAGATCAACATGGTTTCATGAGCGATTTTCTTACCGTACCAGGTCTTGGTGTATGGGATGACGATTGGGAAGTTGACCAATTCCAAGGCCGCGGTGACCCTGTAGTAATTGTCTGCAATCTCAGCGATCTGGCTTTCCTCGATGTAGTCACCACAGAAGGTACGCAAGGACAAGGCACACAAAAATTCTCTGAATTCAGGGAAGAACTCACGAGGACCATCATAGTTGACAAACCTCTCCAAGTAAAGGTCCATATACTTTTCCTGCACCTTGATGTACATTTCCAAAGCCTTTTGGGAGAATAAGCCATTGAGGGACTTTCTGTAGTCGGAGTGAGCCTTACCGTCTAAGAAGACCCAGTTGGTTGGTCTCAAGATCTTGTAGGCCACATCCACGACACACGGACTCACGTACTTAGGAGAACCAAGGATTTTTCTGGCCAAGTCTCTGTTGGAAGCAATGACGACGAATTTGTGGAAAATGGAAACACACGATAAACTACCCGAGTCCCACTTGGCCTTGTACTCATCAAACTTGGGGTCCAAGGACTCCAAGAAGGGACCGATAATGGGCCAAACCTTGTAGGCTGGACCGGCAATAGAACCTTTACGGATCTTGTACATGACCTGGTCGTACGTCAAGCCAAGCACAATGAGTGTCACGGTCCACTGCCACCACGAGACCAGCTGGAACCACTGCAAAACAGGAACAACACTACCCTCGTGGTGGTCCCATAACTCACGGGACTGTTCAACAATGCTTTTGAAAGCAACAGAAGAGTTCGACATTCTAAATCTATCAAGAAACACGAATAATCAAAAAAATTCTAAAATCGAAGCAAAACGGGTCCTATAAGAAGTATTGATTATTAGGCGCAATTCTCTTGTTTATAGGATGAGATTTTTGCATACGTCGTTCCGCGAGGAAGACATCCCGAAATTTTTCGTTTAGACGGAGATAGCGACTTTAAGCTGAACACGCTATTTGGAGTGTGTACAAGCAGTGGCACCATCAAGCAGTTAGCTTGGAGCTGATTGTAATGGATTGCGTGTTTCGTATGGGGACCAAGCAGCCCGGTTTATGCTTAGTTGTGTTGACGTTTAGGTGGTTTGTGAAGAGCCAGCTGACTTTTGGCTGGCACACTCAGTTGGCTGATTCGGGCTGCTCGTTCCCGTGCACTTGTGCAAGATGCCTCCAGTTTCCAACTCTGAACGAGGAAGGCTTGCTGTATTTCCAGGTAATTCCAGCTGTTCCCGGTGCCTGTCTACGAGTCGTCACCAGCAGCTGACACCATGCGAACGGTGCTAAATGTTTTCACGACACATTTGCAGTGGATGTGCTGGGAAATCAGAGAGGTAGGAGCTGGATCACAGCTGTATCAGAGCTCTAGGATGATTTCAGTGTGCACTCAGAGTAGGGTCTTTCCAGTTTAGCTGGGAGAAAGTACCAAAGTTAATCTTCGAGTGCTCACTTAAAGTACTGTGCTGTTTGCTTCCTGTAGATCATCCGAGGACCAGCGTCTCCGTGAAGCCCCAACCGTTACTGAATCGAGAACAGGCCCCATTGGGCTCTATGGTTGCAAATACGTAACCTGGTGGAACTTGGGTTTCGCCAGCTTTGCAGCCTGTCACGGGATCCACTTGAAAGAAAGAGATGTAGCGCTTCACTGGTGGATCCCGATTCTACCTTGTATAGTCCTACATTCACTCTGATGAAAGTTCAGTTGCTGTTTCTGTTGAAAGTATACCAAACAGCTGAGGACCGGAACTGAACGCTTATACTATTGTTGCTTAACCACCAAGTTCCGACTGACAGAATTGTCTCTACCACTAACTTCTCACTGCTTAGATAAGCCTCTTTCAATTTCCTCTCTATATACAGTCTTACAATTCAGATCATGTGACACTCCCTGAAGGCAAAAACAAGACCAGGAAAATCGAATCTCAATTGAACAACCCAACACTCTCTATCACAACCAAATCAAACGCCAGTATGTCGAGAGAAGATCCATTGAAAGCAGAAAAAGACTTCTCCACCACGTTGGATGAACAGTTCCCAGCAATCGAGGAAACGGCAAAGACCGATTACAAGTCCGCAGTCGACAAGTACTTGGTCTTGGAGAAACAGACTAGACAATCCTCAGATGTCGGATCTTCCAAGCGTGTGTTGAATAAGATTGTCTCCACCTTGGTCCAAAACTCTGACTGGGACTTGTTGAGCGATTTGATTGTGCTGCTTTCAAAGAAACACGGTCAATTGAAATCGTCAATCCAAGTGTTTATACAATCTGTGATTACCAGCTTGGATGAGTTGAACGAAGCTCATAAACCTGAATTGCTCCTCAAGATTAAATTAATCGAAACAATCCGTACGGTGTGCGATAAGAAAATATTTGTCGAAGTTGAAAGAGCCGTTGTCTCCAAGAAACTAGCCGAAATCTATTTGACCCACTACAACGATTTGGATAAAGCCGTGGAGATCTTATGTGACTTGCAGGTTGAGACTTACTCTCTCATGCCATTCAACGATAAAATCCAATATATCTTAGACCAGATCAAGTTGACTTTACAGAAGGGAGATTTCGCTCAAGCCAAGATCTTGAGTAGAAAGATTTTGTTAAAAACGTTAAAGAACTTAGAAAGCTACAAAGCCATTTACTTGAAATATTTAATTGAAATTAATGTTCACGAAAATGACTACATTTCGATTGTCAAGAACATGTTGTTACTCATTGACATTGCAGAAATAAAGGAGCTGGACGAATTCTCCAAATATTTGGTTTCCATCATCTATTACATTATCTTATCACCACATGACCCTCACCAGTTTGACTTGATTAATAAGATTAAAAACAACGTGCTTTTCAAACAGAAGAGAAGCGTTGATCCAGAAATTTACCAGCTATTGGAAATTTTCACCACAAATGAATTGATCCACTGGTCTAACATCGAATCATTGTACAAAACACATTTGGAAGCTGCTGGTGAAATTTTCAAGTCTACTGTCAATTACAAGAACTTGCAAAATAGAATAATCGAGCATAATTTGAGAATTATAAATCAGTATTACCAGTTCATCAGATTGGACAGATTGCTGTATTTATTGCAATTGAATAGCGATGAGACTGAACAACAAGTGTGCGAGTTAGTGAACAAGGGAATGATTGCAGCTAAGATCAACCGCCCACAGGGAATTGTGAAGTTTGAGAAGTTGGTTGTCAAAGTTGAAAAAAAGAATAAGGAAACAAAAGAGGAGAAGGCATTCAAAGCCGAAGTGGCTACTGCAGGTGATAGCCATGTTAACGAATTATTGAACGAATGGTGTTACGATGTGGACAAGTTGTTGGAAGAAATTGATAGCATTGGTCATTTGATCAACAAGGAAGAAATGATGCATGGTATTAAACAAGTGGTGGTATAAAATTGCCTCGACCGTAGTTTCAGACTCAATATAGACGAAACTAGATTAATAAACCATCAATAAACCACTTAAGTGTATGTCAACTGGGTTATGATCCAAATTGAAACAACACAGAACTCATTGGTCAAAGTTTTCACTTAGTCTTCAAAAGAGACAACCTGTTGAGTAATTTAAAAAGTTTCTGAAGACGCTTATAGACGTGTCATTTAGCGTTTTTTCTTTATTTCATTTGAATCTCTACACCTCTATAAACTCATATATTGAGAGAATTTTTTTTAATAATTGATAGGCCCATTAGTCTATCTCGCCAGGTACACTTCGAAGGACTCGTCTACGTTCCACAATGGCGTATGTGGGCTTATTGTACATCTGTCATAATACGCTGGCGAAGCCTCCATGCCTCAGCCATGATTCTGCAACCGTCACGTGAAAGGCGATGGTAATTTGCAGCCTTAGTTGCCTTTCACCTAATCTCATGGCAAGACTACGTTGCAATGCTAACCCTTTTACTTTTGTATTCAGTAAACTCTATATATCATTTATTTTGATGTGTGTGCACTTACCTAAAGCAAAGCACAGCCGGCAACCACACCAATCAGAGCCACAAAGTTGAGCCAGTTGAACTTGAAGTCTACTGGGGCTCCGCTTGCTTTATGAGTTGCAGATGCCGAAGAGGAGGACGAGCTGGACGAGCTAGACTTTGAGGAAGACCCACTTGAAGAGGAAGATCCGGAAGCAGAGGATCCTGCGGATGAAGAGGATGAGGTTCCATCAACGTTGTTATCACCAGCTATACAGGCCCATTGGGTAACTGCTTTAAAACCATTACCAGAAGGTTCAGCATCACCACGAAGGAACTTGCGTGCTCCAGCTGGAGTGTCTGGCAAAGTGCTAGTAGCATTCCAATTTGAAGAAATGGCAGGACATTCAGAAGGTGGCAAGTTTGTTTGGTAGCCACCATCTCCGGTGGGGTTTACGGCGTTGGCATAGGCCTTTTTCAAGTTATCGAAATCAGTCAAAGTCTCAACAGTTTTGTTGTCACTTGAAATCTGTACTAAACCGTAGTTTGAAGATTCTTGTGAGTATTCATAAACCAATCCACCAGAAAAGACAGAACTCATTTTAGTTGAGTAGATCAGGGCAACCTCACCAAAAGGTCTTGGGGTAACCTTGTTACAGCCAAATTCCGAAAGGAAAAGGGGGATGGAGTAGTTGGAGTATTCCTTGACCTTTTGGTCATAACCAGAAAGCAGGAAAGACGACAGTCCGCACCAAGAATAATCGTTGAAGCCAAACATGTCTGAACGAGCCATTTCGTCGTCGCCACAGTTGAAGAACTGAGCAGTCTCTAACCTGTTTTCCTCGACATCAGCAGCGGAATATCCGGTTGGGACCATTCTCAACTTGTTATTCTTCATGAAGGTCTTGATATCTCTGACAACTGCCTTTACGTAAGTTGCGGCGCTGGTTGATTGGTCGTCGTTGATGACTTCATTCCCAGCAAAGAATCCTAAGGTATTGTTGTACTGCGACATCAACTTGACGGTGGCAAACACCTGCTCCAAGTACATCGAGTTGTAGGAGCAGTTCCCATCATCTCTTGCGATGGAAGCATTTGGGATATTAACATCCAAAAGAACGTAAATTCCAGCATCGTCTAATTGCTTCATACAGTCGTCATGATCTGCTGTGTTGTCCACGGAGTAAACCCTAATGGTATTAATTCCCAAGTCCTTGAATTCAGCAATATCACGCTTGCACGAGTCTGGGTCAGCCAAAGGATCTGCTAATTTCGACGAACCACCTGGTTGGTAATCAACACCTCTTATGTAGAATCTGTTGCTGGTGTCTCCTCCGACAAAAAAAGCGTTTCCATCGACTGTGATCGAAGCGAGCGAAGCAGTAGCCAAACGTATGGCTGCTGCGAATGTGAGAAGTCTTTTGAATTGCATCTGTAGCGGATGTGAAGAAGAAGAACAAAGTAACTAACACTTTTCCGTTTCCTCTAAACACCCGGAATCTGTCTTGATATAAGTGTGAAAAGTTGCATCTGCTGAGGTGGTGTATATAGCCCCGGTTTAAAAATAATGCTTGCAATAGCTAGCAGCAGCTAAATGGCCGAAGTATAGCGAAATTGTACATCTGCTAATAAATACAAACACACACACAAAGCTACGAAGTCTTTTCTTTTCTTGGTGGACCAGAGTTGGCTCTTGGTACATTCCAGTTTGGTTTGGTGCCGAATCCTTGGTGGACCAGTTCTATTTGATCTTAGCCTGTTTGTGGAGTGTCATTCACACAGCCGAGAGGCCGTTTGGTGAAATCCAGCATTCGTGTCTGAATCTGGGTATGATCTGTTTGTGGGGCATCGAGGCGTATTACCTTGTAACTCTTCCCTGCATGTATAGCGAGGTGCAATTAGACACAAATTCCTTAGAAACGGAAGGAATAAGAGCAGACGGGAACTGCCCGTAATGGAGCGCAACGTGGTAATTATACCGGTTATGTAGAGGCTTTGCGAAGACAGGGTGGTGCCAGAGGTTGGTTTATACTACCCTTTTTGCACCCAAAATAAGAGAAACTTCAGGTCAACAGGTCCACTGGACTAGGAATTGGGTTGGAGTACAGCCGGGAAGGGACAATAAGAGAAAGGGCAATGGTCAAGTCTGGACTGGTTCCAAAATATGCTCATAGGCAGAAATGAAGCAAAGAGATCGAAGTCGTTAGCTGCCGCAGTTGGATCAAGTGAATCCTGGCACTTTCCCCACTTCCAGCACAATACTCTAAAACAGGGCGAGCTCAATACTCAGCCAAGCTGTAACTGTGTATGCTGCGTTGACAAGAGTTTCACTCGACTCGTGGTTTACAATGAACTGGCGAGCTCTTGGCTCGTAGGAGGCGAAGTAACTTGGCACATAGTCAGTTTCGCCAAGTCTCGTTGGCTGTGTACCCAAGTTGAAATACCTTCAAGAGCCAGAAACTGAGCTTTTTTTGAGTGCTAAAAATAAGTCTGAAGCTAGGCATAGAGTGGACTGCAAGCACCTAACAGAATGGCAGCGGATCATCACGAAAACGGTTTAAAAGTCCGTCCTGCTGAGCTCTTAATCTGTATCTGCGAGGTATTCAGTGGGTACTTCGAAGGTAAAATCTGCAAACTGAATTCTGTACTGCCGACTGATTAGTGAATCGTATTACCGCTTCAAGTTGAATGCACCAAGTAGAGAAAGCCGTTAGCTAAGATAAGCTTCACCGTGAAACACGGAGGAGATTCTCCCAAAATCACGCATACACAATTTAAATCAGAATACATATTACTTATTTTTCGCATCAATTCTTTTGAAGGATGACTTCCATCAGTATTACTGATTGCCGGCAAATCGATATCTCTTCAACAATCTGTGGTGGGACAAGGTTGGTGTGCTAGTCGTCATCCTCAATAGATCTACGCGACTCTGCTTGTCACATTTCTCTGAAACTTTTGGCCACGTTATATGCATTCCACAATTATCCTTCACACTACCGCCGAGTCTTAACACGATATCAAACGAAAAATCAACAAAAGCCCAACTCCAATCAAACACCAATGGCATCCCAAATACACTTCCTAGACATCAAGGGCAAACCGCTCTTGAGTAGGGACTACAAGGGAGATATCCCTAGTAATACCATAGACCGATTCCCGCTTTTGCTTCTCGAAATGGAAAATGAACTGGACATTGGTGGAGGTGAATATAAACCGTTTATCTATAGTCAAGGTGTCAACTACATTTACATAAACCACAACAACTTGTATGTTTGTGCCTTGACCCGTAAGAACGACAACATAATGGCTATAATTATATTTTTGTCCAAGTTAGTTGAGGTTTTGACCCAATACTTCAAGTCGCTTGAAGAAGAATCAATCCGCGACAACTTCGTCATTATTTATGAATTGCTCGATGAAATGATGGATTATGGAATTGCACAGACAACGGATACAAAGATCTTGAAGGAGTACATCACCCAAGACTACTATAAATTGGTCAAGAATGCACCAAACCATTTGGTGCAACCTCCGAACGCCATAACTAATGCAGTCAGTTGGAGAAAGGAAGGCATCACCTATAAAAAGAACGAAGCCTTCTTGGATGTTGTTGAGCTGATAAATATGTTGATCAATGCTCAAGGCCAGGTCTTGAATAGCGAGATATTGGGAGAAGTTAAAATTAAGTCCCATTTAAGTGGAATGCCGGATTTGAGATTAGGACTAAATGATAAAGGTATTTTCACTTCTGGTGGTTCTGCAGCTTCTGGAGGTGTTGCAGGTGCTAATGGTGCGGTCGGCACGACTGAAAGCGGCTCCGCTAGTACTGAAAACTCAAAAGGAATCGAAATGGAGGACATCAAATTCCACCAGTGCGTACGTCTTTCAAAGTTTGAAAACGAAAGAATCATCACATTTATTCCCCCTGATGGTGAGTTCACTCTTATGTCGTATAGACTTCTGCTGGCTCAATTCCTCATGAAGCCGCTCATTTTGGTCAATTGCAAAACAAGGGTCCATAAGCACTCACGAATCGAAATCTTGTGTTCTGTGAAAACGCAAATCAAAAAAAAATCAACTGCAAATAATGTTGAAATAATTATACCCATTCCAGAAGATGCTGACACCCCGAAATTCACCCCGGACTATGGTACTGTAAAATGGATTCCAGAGGAATCTTGTTTAATCTGGAAGTTGAAAACTTTTCCAGGAGGTAAACTGTACCACTTGAAAGCGGAACTAGGCTTGCCAGCTGTAATGGACCCAGAAGATGTGATTATCAAGAAGCCAATAAAGGTCAAGTTTTCTATTCCATACTTTACTACCAGTGGCATTCAAGTAAGGTATTTGAGAATTAATGAACCAAAATTACAGTACCAATCTTATCCTTGGGTAAGATACATTACTCAATCTGGTGATGATTACACTGTGCGCACAAAGTAATATTATGTACGTTTTTGCTGGTAATTAATAGATTGCAAGGAACCATTGCAAGTAAGTATATACATAGATCAATGTAATGTGACAGAATTGGATAATGGCAAGACTTGCTCCACAAGGTGACCGTATAACCAAACTGTAAGTTGCTACATACTCCTTAAATACTCTCTAAATATACGTCAAATAATTGAAAACCAGTCCAGGCAGGCGTTAACCGTGCCTTACCATTGTATCTTGAAATCTTGTATTCGTGAAATGAACTCTACGCCGAAAGACTAAAAGTGTAATCATTTTGATAGTCTGTCATGAGAGAGAGTTCATTCATCTACTCATTTTGGCAAATTGTAATTTCCTCCAGAACTACCCTCTGTAGGAAGACCATAACTGAGAGCACACTTCGGCACTCAATCCATATTTTAATGTGTTACTATACTTCAAAATACAGGCCTGTTTCAAAAGGACCTGGAATAACAAATCTTCCAAAAAAAAGACCGCAAAAGTCAAACCGAGTAGTATTTCTTATAAAAGGTATAATGCTTAGTATAGCTATTCCATTGTGTGTCATTTATTCCTAAAATTCTGGCCAATACATGTGCTTCGCTCACACAATGAATAAATTCATCAAAGACATAGAAGACTTGAGTCCAAGAATCAATTTAGAAAAGAAGCGACAAAAATATTAGCCCAACAATAGTCATCTTCGAGGAGCCTAAGGATGGAGCAGCCTCCTCGAATGTTGAAACTGAGTAAATCCCTATATTAGATGAACTCGAAAGCTGTTGGAGGGTACTGTAGTGAAGTCTAGATGGAGTTACCTTAGAAACTGGGCCTTCTGTAACTGAAGTCAGATCTGGTGAGCCAGTGCTAGCCGAAGTGCCTTGATACAGCGAAGAATCAGTCTTAATTGTCGGTACCTCAAATCCTTGGGAGCTGGGTGACACACCATTGGTTGGGTTTCCAACCATGGAAATATTGTTTGAAGGATACCTTCCCATGCTAGTAGTTTTAACATCGCCACCAGAGGTCTCATCAATCGCTGAATTAGTTGGATAACTTACGGATGTGACCAGAACATATACGGTAGAATCGCTCCTGTAACTTGGCTCCGAAATCTTTTCACTCGAAACACTCTTACTGATGCCACCAACATTGGTGGACTCTGCATGCGTTTGCTGAGTACTACTATACCTGCTAAAAGTATCCAGAACAGTTGGACCATCGGTAACGATTTCGCCAGATGAAACTCCTAAACTTGCCTCACTTGTAAGCCCATCTAAAGCCGGGATGGAAACACTGCCAGTATTCATACTCATTGAACTGCTTATTGTGAAACTAGGATTAGTAGTCAAGCTTACTTGGTCTGATGAAATACCAGAAGTAGTATTCCAAGGAATTTGACTAACAAAAGTCAGGGCGGTTGTCCTGACCGAATCGACAAATATGGTTGAAAACGGCATGCTGCTTAAAACGACAGTACCCGATTCACTAAAAGATTCAGTTGTGATAGTAGCGGTAGTCAAATTCATAGAAAGGGGACTTGAAACAACCACAGTAGCTATCTCAGTCAGTACAACATTATTAGTAAAGGAGCCAACACTTCCAGTCCATAAACTGGACACAGTTGTAATTGGTGTAGGCACTTGAACTACAACAACATCAGTTCCGCCTGGACTGGCTGTAATTGTCGTGGTTTCAGTGTCACTTCCACTCCATAAACTGGTCACGGTCGTGGTTGGTATAGGCACCTGTACCACAACAACATCGGTTCCTCCTGGATTGGCTGTAATTGTCGTGGTTTCAATGTCACTTCCACTCCATAAACTGGTCACGGTCGTGGTTGGGGTAGGTACTTGAACTACAACAACATCGGTTCCTCCTGGACTGGCCGTAATTGTCGTGGTCTCACTGTCACTTCCAATCCGTGTGGATGTGGTAGTAATGACTGGTGTAGGCACTTGAACTACAACAACATCGGTTCCTCCTGGACTGGCTGTAATTGTCGTGGTTTCAGTGTCACTTCCACTCCATAAACTGGTCACGGTCGTGGTTGGGGTAGGTACTTGAACTACAACAACATCGGTTCCTCCTGGACTGGCTGTAATTGTCGTGGTTTCAGTGTCACTTCCACTCCATAAACTGGTCACGGTCGTGGTTGGTATAGGCACCTGTACCACAACAACATCGGTTCCTCCTGGATTGGCTGTAATTGTCGTGGTTTCAATGTCACTTCCACTCCATAAACTGGTCACGGTCGTGGTTGGGGTAGGTACTTGAACTACAACAACATCGGTTCCTCCTGGACTGGCCGTAATTGTCGTGGTCTCACTGTCACTTCCACTCCGTGTGGATGTGGTAGTAATGACTGGTGTAGGTAATTGAACTACAACCGTGGCGGTATCACCAATGGTTGCACTCATAGTTGTTGTTTCAACATCACTTCCACTCCATAAACTGGACACAGTTGTAGTTGGTATAGGCACCTGAATTACAACAACATAAGTTCCATCTGGTGCATCTGAGATCGTAGTAGTTTCAGTATCACTGCCTGTCCATGTGGACGTGGCTGATGTAGTTGATATTGGTACTTCAATTACTACTATTTCTGTTCCACCAATAGTTGCACTGATAGTTGTCGTTTCAATATCAGTACCAATCCACGACGAAGTTATTGTTGTTGTTGGGGTAGGCACCTGTACTACGACTATGTTCGTTTCGCCTGGAGCGGCAAGGATAATTCCTGTTTGAGTATCCGTCCCAGTCCATGTAGATGTGACTGTTGTAGTAGGAGTTGGTACGAATACCACAACTGTTTTAGTAGCACCCGATGTCGTTCCGTATGGCTCAGTAGATAAACTTTGAACAGTTCCAGAATAAGTAATTGTCGTATGTACAATGACGTCGCCGGTGCTATCTGCGGATCCGCTTGCTGGAGGACTAAATAACTGGACATAGCTGTTATTTAACTCAATTAAATTGTCTGCACAAGTATATAAGTTCACGAATGAAGCAAGAACTTGGTTCAGTTGTAAAAGAGCATCGTGCATGAGGCCAGTAATAAACGGCCGAAAGTTTCCGGGAACTGCGCCGTAAGTCATACTGACATTACCTTCTAATGAGCTACATGTGATAACACCTGTCGAGTATGCCTCGGTTGAAGATGCAGGAAAGAGCCATGGGTTCACATTGTCAGTAAAAGCTGCTGTAAAGTCACTGCAGTCCACTATGGATTCAGGGAACGAAAAGGAAAGAGTACCGCCTGTGTAGCCGCTCTTGCACTCACCTCCCACTGCAAGTACTTCGTATGCATTCTGCTTGAGCACTCCCCTAACGTCAACAATTAGCTTTGTTGGGTCGTCAAGTGGAACTTCCGGGTATGGTACAGTAGGCTGAAAATCAACCACCGTGGATATTTGGTTTACACCATCGCTGAAAGTGATCGTGTTGGACCCCAATGTGAAGGCATTTGCGCAGTGAATATCTGAATTGGAACTAGTGAGCCCGGCATTCCAATAGAATGAGAAGGTTACTGTTCCCAGTACAATCAATGAAGGTGTTACTAAGGAAGTTGCCGTGCAAAGAATTTGCGCATCTGAAGCAACAATCTCAAATGCTTGGAGCTGACACTGTGCATAGGCATTTCCACTTGAATCCTCCAAATCGACACTGAATGATGTAGAGGTGAAATCGTAGACACATGGCAAAGTGAGGGAAAATGTATCCCCTGGACTCACCTGCGAACCTAAAATGGACCAGCTTAATGTGGCGTCCCAGTTAGGAGTAGATGGGCCTTGCCAACCGTAATTAGCAGCCTTTTGGAAAACTAAGGAATCAAAAGATGTGAAGACACCTGTTACTTGCTGAGCAGCAGTGAGACCAAGTGACGCCGCAAATAGCACTATACTACTGCGCAACATTCTTACCTTCAAAAATACTGGCAGTCCTGGCATGCATGCGGGATTCATCAACTTTTATAGTCCCAGAGCATAAATGCCAAAGTGAGCTTCAGCTAACTTTGCAGCAGTATGATGTTTTTTTCGCAACCAAAAAATGGCTGCGTAACTACATCCAAAGAGGGACCTAAATCCGCAAACGGCTGGGAACAAATCCGGTAGTTTGCAATCCTTTCTAGAGTCTGCAACGAACCTTCTTGGAAGCATTTGCAAAAATATTTACCAGCCAGGTACTTACTTGTGCATTTTAGCGATTACTAGCTACAATTTTGACAATGGGGCCTCTTACTAGGGTTTGGGTGTGCGGTGAAGTGCGAGATAGAGCATTAATAAGATTGCTCATCCACTATGAGCCGGGAATCGATATTATGGAAGCTTCTCCAGATGGCCCGTTATTTCTAAGCTGAATTCGAGAACTAGATCTTTCAAAATCCACAGGTAGAAAATAAGATGAAACACCGAAGAATACGATCTGCTTATGCTGAGTCTCTTAAAGTTTCAGCAATTGAGAAATGTAGAAGTCCTAACTTGAGAAGCATGTAAGATTATGCTGCGACCACCCAAGGATTCACATTTCACCCATTGATTATAATTTTCGCATGATTTGTGTATCGTTGTCTCTGAGTCTTCGAAATACAGAAGTTGCTGATACTTTCAGAAAAATCGACATGCTGCTGGCCGAGCATTCTGCTTCTCGTCTTAATTGTGTCTATTGGATTCTCTTCCCTTGTTAATATTCTTCGGCACTTTCCTTTTGTTGTTAGCCTGCAGTCGAGACTCTGCTGGTATCTCTAATAGACGCTTTCGAAATTCGTGCAACAGTATATCGGTAGAATAAAAATCGCATAGTTAATTCTAAGAGCCAGATTACAAATTGTGTAAGGCGGTATCTTCATATCAAGCTAGTAATTAGAGATCTTACAAAGTAGTTCTACTTGTGCAGTAAGCTGCCTTTGGGGTATTTGTCAAACCATTTCCAGTTAGGGCCATCATGCTCTTGGGCCAGTCTACCCCATAGTTTTACGAGTAGGGCCAAATTCATTGTACTTTTGAAGGCTCACTCGCGTAAATACAGTTCTTCGCATGCGGCTTCTACCCGTGAAGCGGTTCTAGTTTCTGGAGTTGCCTCTCGATATACTATTCCAGTAATTTCTCGAGAAAACTGCAAAGCTTGTGGCAATTGAGAAAATCAAAAGACAAGTTCCAGCTATGGCTATGGCCAAACTGAGTGGTTCTCTTCAAACGGAAGTTTGCGGCATACCAGGGCACAATTACTTTGCTCTATTGCATCGAAATGACACTTAGACTTGCAGAACACCGCAGATTTGTCTATCGATTCCCACTAAAAGTGCAACGTTTGTCAGATCAATGTTTTAACTGCATTGTGGAACACGCAAGTAAAGATACGGGGACTACTTAGGCCACCGAGCTTGTGTACCGGATATTTGATTGCAGCAAAGTGCACCTTACTCATGGCAAAAGATCTCTTGGTCACTCTTCACATAAGTTCCCACACATTAGGCAGGAATTCGCGGAGCTTCCGCAGCCAAAAATTGTACCACGTATAGTATGGAGAGCAGATATTTAACTCTTAAGTGTGCACGCATTACGATTTCAAGCAAAGTCACACACTAACCTGCTTCTAGGCCCCAATTTGAAGCTTACCGGCTCTTGTAGACTTCTCATGTCAAGAATTAGGATTTCAATTCTCTACCATGAAATCTTGTCAAAGTTGATTGCACTTGAAGTATTATCAAAGATCAGGGTGTCTTTATAATAGCATACCTAAATCTGAAATTTAGTTGCAAACCCTTTCAAATAAGAGATTTCGCTTTCGCGCACTCTTAATATAGAGTTATATAAAATAAAGCTTGTATTGAAGCTATGAAAGAGTTCGCCATTACATTGCATCTAAAAAAAGCTGTACCAAGCCAAAAAAAAGGTATAACTGCGCAATCAATAAAAGCAAAACTCAACCGAATGTAACGAGATCACAAAGGATCCATTTTAGAAAAGAATTGATAAAAGGAGTATTGCAGCGAAACTGAATTTCGAATTGGCAACCGAAGAAGCCCCTTCCGCGTACGTGGAAATTGAGTAAGTTCCGATGTTTGCCGAAGATGACTGTTGTTGAAGCGTAGTCTTTGTGGCAGCATTCACTCCAAGAGAGTTAAGGTAGCTCGAGGCTGGCTCGCCTGATATGGATGATACAGGCGCAGAAACAGCAGGAACAGAAGATCCGGAACCGATGCTTCCAGTTTCATATGCATTTGCGGAATTAGAAGTCACTGGATATGCTGGATGTGAGACATCCGTGGACAGAACTTGTGAAGCAAAATTAGTATCAATTCCCGAGCTATATGATCCGGCTGCATTCGTGTCGGTTGCAGCTGAAACTGGTACACTGTTGCTACCAGAAGAACTGTAACCGGGGCTACTGTCTGAGGCAGCATCAACAAGCGATGTGGTTTCGATTGAGGGCACATTCGTAGCTGCTGTTGTCAACGTTGACGTCAATAAATCAGACAGAATACTCACAGTAGCACTTCCGTCATCAGTAGAAATAACCAGGCTTGAAGACGCAGTTGAGGACACATTCCAAGGACTAGAGCTAACGAAAGTACTTGTTATGGATGTTGTCACAGATTCTACTGTTAATGTAGAAAATGATGAGGCAGTAGCGAGTACAGTTTTTTCACTTGATGATTCAACTGATACAGAATCAGAACTAGGAATGCTTGGTATCAGCGTCACAGTTTCGGTTCCTCCCTGAGAACTAACATTACCAGTACTGCTCACTGGTTCCGTAGTAACCGAAGAATTACCGCTCATAGTACTAACTAATGATGGTTCTAAGATAACAACGGTATCAGTTCCGCCTGCTGCTGCTGCCAACGTAGCAGTGCTAGTGGTTAAACCAGTCCAGAATGAAGTCAAAGTACTCTCGGAGTTGGTAGTAGCTGGTTCGAGAATGATCACAGTATCGGTTCCACCTGGGGCAGCTGTCAACGTAGCAGTGCTAGTGGTTAATCCAGTCCAGAACGAAGTCAAAGTACTCTCGGAGTTGGTAGTAGCTGGCTCGAGAATGATCACAGTGTCGGTTCCACCAGGGGCAGCTGTCAACGTAGCAGTGCTAGTGGTTAAGCCAGTCCAGAATGAAGTGACAGTGCTTTCAGAATTGGTAGTAGCTGGCTCGAGGATGATCACAGTGTCGGTTCCACCAGGGGCAGCTGTCAACGTAGCAGTGCTAGTGGTTAAGCCAGTCCAGAATGAAGTGACAGTGCTTTCAGAATTGGTAGTAGCTGGTTCGAGAATGATAACAGTATCAGTTCCACCAGGGGCAGCAGTGATTGTTGCAGTGCTGGTGGTTGAACCAGTCCAGAATGAAGTCAAAGTGCTTTCAGAATTGGTAGTAGCTGGCTCGAGAATGATCACAGTGTCAGTTCCACCTGGTGCTGCTGTCAACGTAGCAGTGCTGGTGGTTAATCCAGTCCAGAACGAAGTCAAAGTACTCTCGGAGTTGGTAGTAGCTGGTTCGAGGATGATAACAGTGTCGGTTCCACCTGGTGCTGCTGTCAACGTAGCAGTGCTGGTGGTTAAGCCAGTCCAGAACGAAGTCAAAGTACTCTCAGAGTTGGTTGTAGCTGGTTCAAGGATGATCACAGTGTCAGTTCCACCTGGGGCAGCAGTGATTGTTGCAGTACTTGTAGTCAATCCAGTCCAGAATGAAGTCAAAGTACTCTCGGAGTTGGTGGTAGCTGGTTCAAGGATGATCACAGTGTCGGTTCCACCTGGGGCAGCAGTGATTGTTGCAGTGCTGGTGGTTAAGCCAGTCCAGAATGAAGTCAAAGTACTCTCGGAGTTGGTAGTAGCTGGCTCGAGGATGATCACAGTGTCGGTTCCACCTGGTGCTGCTGTCAACGTAGCAGTGCTGGTGGTTAATCCAGTCCAGAACGAAGTCAAAGTACTCTCGGAGTTGGTAGTAGCTGGTTCGAGAAGGAAAACAGTATCAGTTCCACCAGGGGCAGCAGTGATTGTTGCAGTGCTGGTGGTTGAACCAGTCCAGAACGAAGTCAAAGTGCTTTCAGAATTGGTAGTAGCTGGTTCGAGAATGATCACAGTATCGGTTCCACCTGGGGCAGCTGTCAACGTAGCAGTGCTGGTGGTTAAGCCAGTCCAGAACGAAGTCAAAGTGCTTTCAGAATTGGTGGTAGCTGGTTCGAGGATGATAACAGTGTCGGTTCCACCTGGGGCAGCAGTGATTGTTGCAGTGCTGGTGGTTAAGCCAGTCCAGAACGAAGTCAAAGTGCTTTCAGAATTGGTAGTAGCTGGTTCGAGGATGATCACAGTGTCGGTTCCACCTGGGGCAGCAGTCAATGTCTCGGTGCTGGTTGTCAATCCAGTCCATGATGAAGTGACAGTGCTCTGCGAGTTGGAAGTGGTTGGCTCGAGGATAACAACAGTGTTAATTCCACCAGGGGCAGCAGTCAATGTCTCGGTGCTGGTTGTCAATCCAGTCCATGATGAAGTGACAGTGCTCTGCGAGTTGGAAGTGGTTGGCTCGAGGATAACAACAGTATTTGTTCCCCCTGGTGTGGCAGTTAAAGTTGTGGAGCTAGTTTCCATTCCAGTCCAGGTAGAGGTAATAGTTGTTTCTGGGTTAGGGTCGAGAATAACAACTGTTGCGGTTTCACCAGGTCCCGCAGATATAATTGAAGTCACAGTGTACGTTCCACTCCATGTTGAAGTCACAGTTGTGGTTGGAGTCGGAACGTCAATAATCACGATATTGGTGCCTCCAGTTCCAGCAGTAACAGTGGTTGTCTCTGTATCCGAGCCAGTCCATGTCGAAGTCGTAGTACTGAAAGGAGTTGGGTCGAGAATCACAACTGTTGCAGTACCACCAACAGTGGCAGTAATCGTGGATGTTGCGGCTGAACTTCCTGACCAGGTCGATGTAACAGTTGTGGTGGGTGTTGGAATATCCACAATCACCGTTGCAGTTCCGCCCACGGTTGCGCTAACAGTTGTAGTAAACGAGGTAGAACTGGCCCAGGTTGATGTGATGGTTACCTGAGGTGTTGGTTTAAGTATAATCACAGTTTGAGTTCCCCCAACTGTTGCAGATAAAGTTGTAGTTTGTGTATCTGTCCCAGTCCATGTTGATGTCGAAACTGTTTGGGGTGTTGGCACTAACACAACAACTGTTTCAGTAGCACCAGAAGAAGTTCCGTACGGCAAAGTGGTAATTTGTTGGTTATCTCCAGAGTAGGTGCTTGTAATAACAACAACGGAATTACCGGAACTTCCCAAAGCACCTGATGCTGGCACGTCCCAGGTGCCTGAATAAATGTATGATGAAGGAAAAATTGTACCTTTGCAAGTATAGGTATTAGTAAATCCAGAAGGAATATTGGTGATTAAGGGCGTGAGGTTATGCATGAGACCAGAAATGAATGGCCTATAACCTGCGGGAATATTGGTGTAAGTCATACTGAGCGAACCTGTAAGAGGATTACCCAAGTTCGTGGTCGAGAAAGTCGTACTTGAGGTAGGATAATTCCATGGATTCAAACCGGTAGTAAAACCTAGCGTAACAGTGGAGCAGTCTAAAACCGACAAAATAAACGAAAATGAAAGCGTACCAGAGATGTATCCATTTGGACAGTATCCTCCGATGAGGAGGCCCTGGTAAGAACTTGCAAGATCTACTCCCCTAACACCGACGATCATATTATTAGGATTGTTAAGTGGGTAGGTAGTGGGAGGTACAATAGCCTCAAATTGAGCAACGGTCGATAACTTGTTAACACCATCACTGAATGTGATAGTATTGGACCCCACGCTGAAAACTTTGGCGCACAGTAAATCGTTACTGGACCCTGTGAACCCAGTATTCCAATAGAATGGGAAGGTAATCGATCCCGACGCGACCAAACCAGGAATAACTAAGGAAGTGGCTGTACAAACAATCTGTGAACTTGTAGAATATATCTCGTTTGAATTCAACTGACAGTTTGCATAGGCATTTCCATTTGAATCCTGCAAATTAACAGTGTCTGAATCAGCCGTGAAATCGTATACACACGGTAAAGTGAGGGGAAATGTATCGCCTGGGCTCACTTGTGTGCCCGTAATGGACCAACTCATCGTGGCTTCCCAGTTCTGATTTGCTGGAGCTTGGTAAGTGTAGGAACCACCATTCACGTAAACTAAGGAATCAAAAGACGTGAAAACACCTGTCACCTGCTTTGCAGTAGTAAGACCGACGGAAGCAGCCAAGAGCAATAAACTTCGGCTTAACATGTCTCTTTGGCAAATGTCTCTTTGAGATATAATAGCATAATGTTGGGAATGGGAATCACTGGCTTTTATAATGCCTTTGCTTGTCCGAAGTGTGTGAAAATATTGGCAAGGTCAATGGATGCAGCAACTTTCGCAGCCTAAAATGTTCGAGGCACAAAAGTGAATCTTAGGTTAAGTACGTAATTCCGTGGACAATAGTTAGGGACAAATCCGGTAGATTGAAGCATTGTTGGAACCAGTGATGAGGCTTCATGTACGCCAGGGAGCATGTTTTAGAGCGTGCGCTTGCGAGTGCACCTTTGACGTTTGTTTTCAGATGTGTGCAGTGGCCAAGACTCGATGCCTACGGGCATTGGTTTGTGCGATACAACTTTCATACAAACTGTGTAATTCTCAAGAAACAGGATCTTGTTCATTTTCAACAAGAAGATACTTGCAAAAAGAGACCCAGGCTAGTTAAATAGTAGAGCCGTGGCAAGGCAGCAGCCTCTTGGCAGATTGCAAACATCAAGGAAGATAAAACTGGAGATAAAACAAAACTTTTTACGTTGATAATCTTCTAATTCTAGAGACACGAGAAGAACGCGCGACTGAGAAATTACGTAATCGCCGAAACCACGAAGGCATATCACGCCTCCATATCAAAAAGAAGACGAGTTGCCAGTGATACGCAAATCGGGCACCTCGATGGCTGTTTGTGAGCTGAAAGAGAGCATCCCGCTAAAAGCTGAAAGCCTTCAATGTTTGACACAGCAGAGTGAGAGCGAAAGGCGTCTACGATCATAAGGAATGTTGGTTTCTTCTTTCGACTAGTTCTGCTCTACTGCTTAAGTTTACCTCCAAGGCGCTCTTGTAGCCTGTTTTTCTGCCTCTTAGGAATTCATGCTTTCTTCTTTCAGGCTGGCTATTTAGACCATCTGGAGATTGTTCGATGGAATTTACCGAAGATTCAAAATCATGGCAACCATTGGCAAGCGGCGAAAGCCCATGAGGTTGGTCCTCCTTTGGTTCCGAAACAGGTTTGTGCTTTGAGTGAGTATCAGACTTCCGTTGGCAGAATTCCCATTTCCACCTTCTGCTCTGATTTCATTACCTCAAGAGAACAAAGTGGTTGCTTCCCACTGTACCCTACCAGGTGCCCTCTTGCTTGCTCAGCTTCACCTTGCGAAATATTATATCGGAAAAACGACAGATGACATGAAAGTCACATTTAAACGTACCATCAAGGTAATAGTGAACCAGAGGCACAATGCTTTATCCGAGTTTGCTGCATATTCCATTTGTTTATGTGGCTGAGCTGTGCCAAAAGTAATGCTAACAAAGACTAATACGAGTCGATGTTCTCTGAATTCCACAGAAATCTCACCATCGCCAGCATGAAAATGCAACTCGCATAATCGTAATTACACAGATCGAAATGTAAGTCCCAGCCTACATGTACCCCGATTGTAGATGAAGACGCCTGAAACGATACGAGGCGAGATTACACTTTGAAGTGTGTCTGCTAACTTGAAATGCGGATATCTGACATTTAACCATAGTTGGAATTTATGCGAAGCGAAATCTCCATACTTCAGATTTCGCGAAAGCAAAGCAATTTAATGAGCCAAGAAAAGCGAGCGTTCAAAATCACTTTTCGCAGCCAAACATGCGGCCAGCGTGAGGCCAATGCCCTAGTCTAAACGTACGAGCTCCACCTCTTAAACAAGAAAGTGCTTGGCCCTTGTCCTTCAACCAGAAATGATGGTCTTTTACTTTGGGCTTTTCGTTTTCGTTTTTGTCTAGAGGCTCCCGCTTTTAAATATTTGGGCACCATAGATTCCGTATAGTCAAGGAAGAGAAAGAACAGCTTCAGGAGAAGGCGACCGGTAAATGATCTCTCTTGCTGTAGTCAGCATGTTTGCAAACCTGAAATTTGAAATGTCGAACGAAGTATGACTGAAAACAAGCGAAGATGCCTATACTGTGGTACTGCCTATACTGTGGTACTGCCTTGCGCCCATTCAAGACGAGGTGCGGAAATGAAGAAACTGAAAATGCCAAAAATATCAGCTTTGCCTGATTGGAAGTATTAGATACCGGTATGGGAAAGGTTTGGCGACAGAAATGGGCTGATGAAAGCATAAGATCTTATTCAGTGAATGTGATATGCTGTTGGAGCGTCAACTTTCATTCCGCGTCCGCAAGGATGGCAATTCTGTCTACCTTTTGAATACTCTAGAAAGACAATAATAGGAGACTTGCCGAAGTTGAAGAGTGAGACAATATTTAGACCTCGATTAGACAAAGAGTGTACCAATACATATGGCATCCGCACAGTATCTTATCTTTTGAAACAAGTGAGCTGTTGGAGTTACACATCATCATCCTCATTCTCACAGTACTCCAACCTCAGATGGAGCATACAAATTCTACTAAGTCTCAGCTGGTGTTCAACGATGATATTATTCGCCCCCCCCCCCCCCCCCCCCCC